>OW387138.1:4619489-5283179 GCA_936440205.1 Lepidonotus clava
GGACATAACCAGGATCCAAAGACCTTATAAGGCTGGTTTTGTGGATTTTACCGTCGATGGGCGGTGGGCAACTGGGAGAATCGGCCGATTCTTATGATCGCCTGTTGGTACAGTACATTGAAATGTGCATGCTTGATTTGAATCGGTGCTAAAATCAGCTGATTATTGGGGTATAATCATCCGATTTTAGCACCAATCAGTTGGCCGACTTGGTCAAAAACGCCTAGTAGGTATGGCCCTTTATAGCCAGAATGGCCCTTAGAAAATCTTTGCTCTCCCTCAAAAACTATAGCATTGAATTTATCTAATAATTTTCCTCTAAAATTTTTGAAATTGAAAATTTTCAACATGATGTTATACACCACATGACCCCCCCCCCCCCCTCCCCCCTTGTCATGTTTGGTCATGGGAAATTGACCCCCCCCCCCCCCTCCTCCCCCCCCCCCCTGCTGTATGAAGTCATTTATGGACAACCCTCGGGGGCAGATACAGGAATCAAAAAGGGGACTCAGCATGTATATGCTAAGTACTAAATGACTTATGTATGCCCACAACCACACAACATTTATTTTACCCTACTACTTCTAAAATGATGTCCTTTTGCATGTTATAATCTACACACTGAGCTTACTTCAGGTCATACCAGAACCAGCAAAATAGGCTATTACCAGCCGGTCCATCTGGTTGTCATTTTGCTAAACCACTTATTAAAGGACCTGTGGGAACCAGCAAATTGGGTCATGACCCTTTTATTAATTGTCCCTCTTATCCCCATTGTGGCTTGATGGTGTAGTGATTTGGGCCCCACCTCCAAACCCAAAGGTTGTGGGTTTGAATCCTGAAAGAGATTGTCATTGCCAGCCTGGCGAAGCCACTTGTTCTATATAAATATCAAGACTCAGGGATCCCTGCCCCCCCCCCCCCCCCACGGCACCCCCCATGGGATCCAATGTTGAATGGCGTAATTCAAGGAAAGCTCTTGGAATTTCCGAGGGGTTCTGAATCTATTACCAGTAGTTGTCATGTCAAGCATTATACTTTAACCTTTTAAACATCTTTAATCAACAGAGACGGGGGCTTGGGGGAAGTTGTGGGGGCATTCTAGATATAGTCCAGGGGGTCTAGGGGGTCCTGACTACCCCCTTAATTTCCTTTTGGGGTGGGGATACAGAGGCAGATCCAGGATTTCCAAAAGGAGGGGGTCAGCATAAAGGCTAATTACTAAAAATGCATGTGTTTGCCCCTCTTTGCATAGTTTAGGGGTCCACCAAAAGGAGAGGGGGGGGGGGGGGGGGGGGGGGACTTGGCAAAGAGCAAAATAGGTGTATGTGCGCAAAAGCATGACGTTTTAGTACCCCCCCCCCCCCCCCCCTTTCCTATTTCCGAAATCCTTTCCAAAATCCTGTTTATGTCCCTATTATGAGTTCATCACAGTTTGACCAAGTGCCCCCTGTTTCCATGGTGGGAGTGGTTAGTACCAGGTGTGGCCGTCAGGCGGCCAAGGGGTGCCGTCTGGTGAGTGATTACCAAACTAACGTGAGCAGACGTCATTTGTCCTCGAGTCACTGACCAATTTCCCGCCCTTTTTACATGGAATAGGCCTACCTAGTCAAATAGCGTAGCAGGTTTTACCTCATGGATGAAGAGACGTAATTTTTGCTTTTGGGGCGCCCTCTAGTGGTTATTGGTAAAGTACGCCCCTAAAGCCTTACTGTCGGCAGTTTTTCATTGTGTAAAATCAGTCAGCCATGAAATCTGTCTATTGTGTGGGCCCCTGCTCAATTTGTGATAATTATAGTTGTGAATACCCCCTTCCCCCTCCTCCAATTGTTTAATTGGTTTGCCCCTTTTGCACCCACAGGTGGTGGACTGTGGTGCCTCTCTTTCCATTGGTCACTGGTGGTGGTTGTAGTAATAGTAGGAGGGGTAAGAGGTATGATTGACATCCACTCCCCATGGGTCCTATATATAGAGGTATGTCAATTTTGAGAGACCAGAAAGCCTAGGTTGCCCTGAAAGCAATATTAATTTTTTGTTTCCAATGAATGTACTCATACATTCAAATCTGACAAATCATTAGAGTATAATTGTTCTAACTATTTTTACTGATAAGCATTTAATTTATCTTTACTTAATGGTAATATATCTTCATTTCAAATTGATTTTTATCCCAATTTTAATAGGGCAAAAAAGGAAACAAAAATCCAAATATCCTTGGCCTGACTGGCTCTCTCACTCCTCCACCTCCCCCTTCCCCTCCCCCGACCCCACCTTCCACCACCCTATAGTGGACACACAGGTGCCAGACCACCTGCCTGACATATTAGGCCAAAGAACAAAAATTGTTGTATTTAGGTAACATAGGCCAAAACAATTAGGGTAGGTAGGTTAATTTTCTTCTTCTTTTTTACACTTACCCAACCAACCTAAAAAATAAGGGTAGGTCGGGTTACCTGAACACAACTTTTTTTTAATTTCATGCCTTATTATAGTGGCCAGCAAGAGTGGTTCCAGAAGTTATTAATAAAAAAAAATGAATATTTTTTGCCACAAAAGCAAGATTTTTCAGTCCAGAGGACTGAAAAATATATTTTCTCTTGTAGTAAAACACATAAGGCTGTATTCCACATACCGATTTTGCTGTCGATTTTGAAAATCGGCAGTGGGAATAAAAGTCAAATAGAGATAGGTCATAGGTAGAAAGGCCTTGAAATTCCCTTTTGAATTATATATATAACATCTAAGGTCTCAAGTCATGTTCTTGGAGAAAATCAAACAAATACGAAATCGGCAGCATCAAAATCGGTATGTGGAATACGGCATTTACAGCATAGCAGTTTGAGATATGGGAAGGATGGGGAGTTCCCATTTTTAGTAAGATAGCGTAGCAGTTTGAGATATGGGAAGGATGTGGAGTTCCCATTTTTAGTAAAGCAGCATAGAAGTTTGTGATATGGGAAGGTAGGGGAGTTCCCATTTTTAGTAAAGCAGCGTAGCAGTTTGAGATATGGGAAGGATGTGGAGTTCCCATTTTTAGTAAAGCAGCATAGAAGTTTGTGATATGGGAAGGTAGGGGAGTTCCCATTTTTAGTAAAGCAGCGTAGCAGTTTGAGATATGGGAAGGATGGGGAGTTCCCATTTTTAGTAAAGCAGCGTAGAAGTTTGTGATATGGGAAGGATGTGGAGTTCCCATTTTTAGTAAAGCAGCGCAGAAGTTTGTGATATGGGAAGGTAGGGGAGTTCCCACTTTTAGTAAAGCAGCGTAGCAGTTTGAGATATGGGAAGGATGTGGAGTTCCCATTGTTAGTAAGATAGCATAGCAGTTTGAGATATGGGAAGGATGTGGAGTTCCCATTTTTAGTAAAGCAGCATAGAAGTTTGTGATATGGGAAGGTAGGGGAGTTCCCATTTTTAGTAAAGCAGCGTAGCAGTTTGAGATATGGGAAGGATGTGGAGTTCCCATTTTTAGTAAAGCAGCGTAGCAGTTTGAGATATGAGAAGGATGGGGAGTTCCCATTTTTAGTAAAGCAGCGTAGAAGTTTGAGATATGAGAAGGATGGGGAGTTCCCATTTTTAGTAAAGCAGCGTAGAAGTTTGAGATATGAGAAGGATGGGGAGTTACCATTTTTAGTAAAGCAGCGTAGCAGCTTGAGATATGGGAAGGATGTGGAGTTCCCATTTTTAGTAAAATAACGCAGCAGGATTAAGATATATATATGGGCAGGATGGGGAGCTCCCACTTTTAGTAAAATAGAGTGCATGGTTTTTCTAAAAAGCATCAGGTCGCCAAAGGCTACGTCATCTTCATTTGGGGACTAATTTCACAATGCGGCTTTTCTTTAAGCTATGGCACTCATAAAAAGATATTAGAAACTGTGACTAAAGTCCTGAATCGGCCTGCTTTTGGCAACTAGATCTAAAAGGCTAGGGCAACCCCTGAAATGCTGGAGCAGTATTGAGATATAGGCAGGAATGGGAGTCTGGATTGTTAGTAATAGCGCAGCAGGGTTATGGCGGTGACAGCATCATTATCAATTTTCTTAAAATCAACATGCGACATGGATCTTACTCAGTAGTGACATGAAGAAGGAAATAAGTAATATGGTAACTATGGCATGGCCTATTTCTTAAATTCGACATGGGACATGAGGGTCCCTTAGAGGTGACATAGGACCTGGAAAATTAAGTGACAGTTGACATGGCTTTTTCTTATATTCGACATGCGACCCTGGGAACCCCCCATCAAGGGCCCCAGGATTGAGATATGGGCAGGATGGAGAGTCTGGATTGTTAGTAAAATAGCATAACAGGGTTTAAGGTTCTGGCAGGAATTCTTCAATTATTCACAAGTCAAAAAATTAACGATGTTGACAATTTGCAAAAGAAATTGAGCTGCTGCATTGGACAAATAACCTGATACAAGTTACTGATGTGATTGATATGAGTTGAAGGAAACCAAAATGTATACACCTTTCCCATTACCCTGCGCAGTGGACCCTCCAATAGAAGCCTTGTTCCCCATGATTTCCATTGAAGCCCATACGCCAATCGATTGTTCAGCCTTTTCCGCTAGTAGGGCGCCACTCTATTGAAATAGGTCTATTAGATTAAGTTACGCCTCGTTGGGGTGGAACACTGGAGAAATCCAATCCCCGACCAGGGTAAATAAACTTTTATAAAAAACAACCTGTAGAATAGGGGCAAGTTCGAGTAGAACACCAGAGATTGTTTTAAAATGAGGGGTGTACAAAAGTAGTTTCCTGTCTGTTACAAAATCATACTGGCAACATTCATAAAACATGAAACGAGACTTGAATTTACCTTTCCTGTGTTTCTATCCTGTCTAATAGAGATGGCGAAATATCCCACTGTTGAAGGAAACAAGTATTAACACTGTCTTCCAACTTTAGTTCAGAATAAGCCAATCCCACATTGGGTATATCCTAGGGTTCGGAAAAATGACTCTTTAAGCCATCCTTGTTTCCAAAAGTTGGGGTTACTGAAATAAGCAATTATGTTTCCTATATCCTCAAGCACTGCTTGAACATTATGATTTCTCAAATTTTATCAATTAACAAATTTCCAGGTTTGCCAGCCAATCAAAATGACATATTTTAGGGCAAAATTGGGCTGGGCTGACAAGCTTTAGCATTGGTTTGTATGGGAAAAAGGCCAAAATATAAATCTCAATTTTACAAATTTAAGAGCAATCTGTCAAACCAAATTGTTTTGGTTAATTTTATGCTGTACATCTGTGTACAGGGAACACACATGGAGACAATTTTAAAAATATTTCATATTAAACCAAAATGTTGGTGCAAACTGGGATGGGCTTATTGTACGTGGCCCCCATAGGTAATTTTGTGTTTTTTAAATAAATTTTTTTTGACATGTTTATTACCCTGGGACAAATTGGATATCTCCACTTTCCCTTGTCGCCAGCGGAACATCTCTACCAATACTTTCCTCCTGGTATTTCCTTTACATGTCCAACGGACCTTTGCCCAATTGTAAGGTGTTTCTCTCCGTTTCTAGTTGCAAATGAGAAAGTAAAAGATTCCTAAATAACAACTAGCCCATCCCACATTGGGTTATATCCAAGGGTTGGACAATGGTTGTACAAAATTATGGTATAAGCCACCGTTCCTAGAGTTGGGGTTACTGATCATATAAGCAACAATTATATTTTTCTCTATCCCCAAATAGTGCTAAACATCCTGATTTTATTGATATCATCAATAGGCAGAATCGCAGGTTTGCCACCAAATCAAGATGCTGCATTTCAGGGAAAGATAGGGTTGGACATTTTGGGTTGGGTTGACAGTTTTTAACATTGGTTCTTATGGGGAAAAGGCCAATATGAGTTTGTGAAATGCAGCTTTATATTATAAAGCTGCATTTTACAAACTTTAGGAGCAATTCACTAACCAAATTGCTTTGGCTAATGTTGCAATATCCTACTTGCTTCTTGACATAAACATGGAGGCAATTTGGAAAAAAAACTTCATGGTAAACTTTAATATTGATGTAAACTGGGATGGGCTTATTGATATTATTATGTAGAGGGCATGATTTCCGTGACTGTCTCTAAGCCTAGTTCCCCTGCTCTCCGCCAGGACACCGCCACCACCACCACCTGCGTCACGACCGGAACCGGCTGCTGCACTTCGACTTCAGTGAGGTTCCGCCGGAGATGGCGGTGACGGGGGGCGAGCTGCGCGTGTACCGGAGGGCGGGTCGCCATGGTAACCGGCCGGTGACAATCGAGGTGTACCGGGTCTACGAGGACCACCGCCGGATGTAGTAAGTCTCCGCACGGACTGTATTGTCTTTAAGGGATTCACGAAATGATTCATCTAGATTTATATTTTTTCGTTTGTTACTTTGAAAAATTGATTTTTCTTAAGTAATTTTGGAAATCTTAAAAATTGCAGTCCCACCCAGCTAAGAGACCATTATCATCTTAACAGTTAATGCTTTAACTTTTGTGTGAGTACTGCCCCCATCCCCCCCCCCCCCTCCGTTTCTAAGTGAGGGTCATAGTGAGCATTGTAAATCTGTATGTAATAGTTGTTTTTGTGATCCTGTATGTACCTTCTTCAAAGTTAAGCTTTATTACGTATATACTTACTTATGATTTATTGTACACTAACCTCCATTAATTTTGATAATTTAGGACATAATTATACGCTGTTTTACTATTGGTACAAATTTTCATGCTTCTACTTATATACACTGCTGGAAGACCTTAATTGAAAGAAGCACTTGGTTTTAAAATTTAAAAAAAAGTAAAATAAAATAAAAAATGTCCGACTCTGCCCCCCCCCCCCCCCCACACACACACACAGAGTGAGGGTCTAGTTGTCATCACAATCCTGTATATAACTGTCCTAATCTGCCCCTCCCCCCCCCCATCCCACACAGTTGTCATTGTTATTGCTGGGGGTTAAGTTGTCTTCATCATGATCCTGTATGTAACTGTCCGACTCTTCCCCCCACAGTGAGAAGGCTTTGATGCTGGAGGCCAATGTGACGGTCGGTGAGGGTCACGTTGGGTGGGTGGACATTAACGTAACGGCCGCAGCCACCCAGTGGAACTACTACCCCGCGACCAACCACGGCCTGTACGTCATCGTAAAGAACGAGTCAGGTAAGACTTAGGGTTTTTGTTTTGGTGGGGTAGGTGGACATTAACGTAACGGCCACCGCCACCCAGTGGAACTATTACCCTGCGACCAACCACGGCCTTTACGTCATCGTAAAGAATGAGTCAGGTAAAACTCAGGGTTTTTGTTTTGGTGGGGTGGGTGGACATAAACGTAACAGCCGCCGCCACCCAGTGGAACTACTACCCTGCGACCAACCATGGCCTTTACATCATCGTAAAGAACGAGTCAGGTAAGACTCAGGGTTTTTGTTTTGGTCGGGTGGGTGGACATTAACGTAACGGCCGCCGCCACCCAGTGGAACTACTACCCTGCGACCAACCACGGCCTTTACGTCATCGTAAAGAACGAGTCAGGTAAGACTTAGGGTTTTTGTTTTGGTGGGGTGGGTGGACATTAACGTAACGGCCGCCGCCACCCAGTGGAACTATTACCCTGCGACCAACCACGGCCTTTACGTCATCGTAAAGAACGAGTCAGGTAAAACTCAGGGTTTTTGTTTTGGTGGGGTGGGTGGACATAAACGTAACAGCCGCCGCCACCCAGTGGAACTACTACCCTGCGACCAACCATGGCCTTTACATCATCGTAAAGAACGAGTCAGGTAAGACTCAGGGTTTTTGTTTTGGTCGGGTGGGTGGACATTAACGTAACGGCCGCTGCCACCCAGTGGAACTACTACCCCACCTGCACGACCAACCACGGCCTGTACGTCATCGTAAAGAACGAGTCAGGTAAGACTTAGGGTTTTTGTTTTGGTGGGGTGGGTGGACATTAACGTAACGGCCGCCGCCACCCAGTGGAACTATTACCCTGCGACCAACCACGGCCTTTACGTCATCGTAAAGAACGAGTCAGGTAAAACTCAGGGTTTTTGTTTTGGTGGGGTGGGTGGACATAAACGTAACAGCCGCCACCACCCAGTGGAACTACTACCCTGCGACCAACCATGGCCTTTACGTCATCGTAAAGAACGAGTCAGGTAAGACTCAGGGTTTTTGTTTTGGTCGGGTGGGTGGACATTAACGTAACGGCCGCTGCCACCCAGTGGAACTACTACCCCACGTGCACGACCAACCACGGCCTGTACGTCATCGTAAAGAACAAGTCAGGTAAGACTCAGGGTTTTTGTTTTGGTGGTGTGGGAGGAAATTAACGTGACGGTCGCTGCCACCCAGTGGAACTACTACCCTGCGACCAACCACAGCCTGTACGTCATCGTAAAGAATGAGTCAGGTAAGACTCAGGGATTTTGTTTTGGTGGGGTGGGAGGAAATTAACGTGACGGTCGCTGCCACCCAGTGGAACTACTACCCTGCGACCAACCACAGCCTGTACGTCATCGTAAAGAACGAGTCAGGTAAGACTCAGGGATTTTGTTTTGGTGGGGTGGGTGGACATTGACGTGATAGCCGCCGGCACCCAGTGGAACTACTACCCCGTGAACAACCATGGAATTTACATCATCATAAAGAACGAGTCCGGTAAGACTTAGGTTTTTGGGGGGCTCAGAGCATTGGCAGTGGTGGATCGGAGGGGGGGGGGATGGGGGGGGACACAAGGGGCATAAATCAAACAGTGACGGAGCTGTTCCAGACGACCAATCCAGGGGCCCTTACATGGAATAGCATCAATAGAAAGTAACATTGAACATTCCTTTTGATTATATGGAGTTGTGAGAGCCATACGACCCAGGGTTATATTGAGATATTTCGAAGGTTTCTAAGATTTACTGAAAGTTGTTTCTTATTAATTAAAAGTTGTAAGTTCATGGTAGGCAAAACAATATTAATTTGAGGAAATACACAGAATTCATGAAATCATTATAACTTTGTATCTATTGAAAGTTTATCTCTTTTAATACAAACTTTTCTCCTCAGCACAGAGAGACATACAGTTCCATGCAAATAGGAATAACAAAATATCAATTGCGCCATATGATTTTTGGAAATCCCTATAAATCAAACCAATTCTATCCTTATAGTACTGCAATAATCCTACAGTTCGTTGAGTCTGACTCGTTCTTAAGCCATTGTTATCCCCAGTCTCAGGCCCACTTATAATTAACATACAGACACAGACAAACACACACACACAAACACAAACACACATACAAAAACACACATACACACACATGCACAAACACACACACAAACACACTAACACACACATACATACACACACATACACACAAACATACAAAAACACACAAACACACACACAAACATGCACACACAAACACACACACATACACACATACACACATACACACACACAAAGAACCATTACTTGACCTTTCCGACCTTTATCTCAGTACCTCTCTTCCCTTTGACGTCACAGGCGTCGAACTGGACCCCCGGGACGCGGGCGTCGCCCTCAGGGGCCCGGATGACAAGGAGGCGTTCCTCGTCGTCTTCTTTAAGGCCACGCAGGAAGTGCGCAGTCGGCGCACACGCGGTGCGGGCCGCCGGAACCAGCGGACGGAAGTGACGTATAACGACGAGCCGCAACATCCGGGCTGGGGGCCCAACATGGCGGGTGAGTAGGGAGCATGAGGATAGGAGAGAGGAGGAGGGAAGGGGGTAGGTAAAGGTGGAGGGAAGAGGGGAAGGGGAAGGGGAAGGGGGAGGGAAAGGGGGAGGTGAGGGGGCTGGGGTAAGGGGGTCGACACCCTGGATGGAAGCTCAACATGGCCAGTGAGTATGGGGAGGGAAGATTCATACCCCTTAATATGGAGCTTTAGGAACCCCCAAATTATGTCATAAGAGCTATATTTCTTTTCCTGGGTCATCAAGAGATGTTTGTTTTTCATAATTCTATAGTACAGAAAGTCTAATATGAATTGAAAGTTTTGAGATACGTCAAGGTAGCGTTGGAGTTAGCAAAAGTCCCTAATATCTTTTACAATAGACGTGCACACACAACACTTATTGCTGTTCTTTTCTTCTTGTTCTTTTTTTAAACTTTTCCTTGTGTTTTTATTTTAATTCTGGTCATTTTCAGGGGCCCACTTCAACACGAACCGGGCCTGTCAGCGGAAACAGTTGTACGTCAGTTTTGAGGACTTGGGATGGCAGGTGGGCGCATTTCTTTTTTAATGAGTTTATTTGCAATGAACATCAGGTTCTTTCCTGGTTTTCAGAATATTACAATATCCTTGGTTGTATATATAAACAATACAATAATACACTACATATTATCATCATGATATAGAACAATAAACATCATTTATAGTAAAGGGGGGCGTGATAGAATAGTGGGAAGGGTCCTCGCCTCACATTTGGGAGGCCCAGGTTCAAGTCTGGGCTGTGCCTGCTATACTACCTTGAATTGCCATCATTTTCACAACCATAGATTCGATCATTGACCTTGGACAGTCAAAAACCAGAGGCGGTCTTTGTGTAGCTGATAAATTGTGGAGTAGACCTTGAACTCCAACAAATCATTATCAATCATAGTCTCACAGTACATGTATACATGTACTATAGTTCTACTTATACAGAATTCCCACAAGGCAGAAGTGAGTAACTGTAATGTATACATAACATCTTTAAATTATAATGTGCTACTACGACTTTGTACCTTGGAAATAAGACAACGGAGAGCTTTCATGCTAATGTCATGTCAATATGATGTCTATTTTTAGCGCTTATAGGCCTAGTTCTCATGAAATCAAATAGAAACATCATTCCCACCAGTTGCTGTTCAGTGCATTCTGATGCAGCCCATAACATAAATCTTGAGGCTGTATTCCACATGCCAATTTTGCCATCGCATAACCAAACTCTGGCAACAGGTTCTGTGAAGGACGCGCAGATCTCGTCTGAGACGAGACTTGACGTGAGGTGACGTGACCCCGTGACCCCTCTCGCGTGTTGCCATGACAGCAGTTCACCTCCTGTTCACCTGAGTTCAGCCTTGGTTTTAACACCACGTTCTCGTCCATGAGTTCTTTGAGATACGTCCACCGACGTAAGCCTAGCGATGCGTCAGCCAGGGACGTGTTTTGCGACGTTAGAACATAATCTGATTACGTCATTGGTCACGTTGCACTGAGGTACAGTGCAAGAAAAACTAGAATAAATATATAATAGAATATTGTAAACTCGTTTGTATTGGCAAGAATATTATAGTGGAACTTGTAACGCTGATTCGTGTGCTAAACGCCAGGCGGCGACATCGTTTAGTGGCATAGCTAGAGTATATATGGAGAATGGCAAAACCCCAGGCGTAAGGACTGCAGCCGGGCTGAGGGACGTCCTGCAGGTACGCACAGGTGTGACAAAATGACGATGGAGACCTGTAAGGGTACATTATGGATCGAAATATCTAGCTATAAGATATTAAGGACAGCAGGCCTCACCGTCAACATTAGTTATATGATAGCTAGAAATAGAATTAGTTTATGTGGGTAAGAGTGGGCAGTATGAGAGATAAGTAAGACTTCGTTAGGTAATAGTGTAAATGAGTATAGCGACAAGCCTTTTGGCTGTCGCTATATAAGCGGTATGAGACTTGAGATAGACGAGCAGACCAAGATAGAGTTCGAACAGAACACATGGAGCAATAGTCTTACATACGGATCACACGGGTAGTGTTAAGACGGTAATAACCACAAAGAACAGGTGATAGTAAGGATTGGGACAGCTTAGGCTTAGCCTTACGGGCTGCGTGCTGGACGTGACGGAGATCCTACCAATGGTCTTCGTTACCGGTAGACGAGAGGTGACTCTCTCAACAGTGTAAGAGCGTATATACCTTGCGAAAGGGGAAGCTGGACGAAGGCTATACCTGGTTGGATTGTTACTGATGTGTTTGAATTGTGAAATGAAAGGGAAAGAACTGTATGGATGGAGAATTGTATACCTGTACCTTCGGAATATCATCGTGAATGTAATAAACTGACCTCTTGCCAAGTGCGTGTTCTTTGTATAGGATTGAGCCCCTTTACTTAGAATCTCTACCACTAAGAACTGAATCATGATCCAGGATAACATCAATCTGGAGAGAGCTAGCTACTTCAACTAATAATCACTAAGAACTCCCCACTATCTTAGTATAACACCTTTATTAACATCATCAAGTAAGCGAAGCATCCACGATAAGTGATGTAATATCACGCAGTCGAGTAATGAATAAACGTATCAGTACAGGATATAAACAAGTTCGAACTTTAAAAGGGATACTCCCCAATAAATACTAACAACAAAAATATAACCACTCAGCTCAACGTCACCGATAGACGTTGTGCAGATGACGTCACATCCCCCAAAATAAGTTGTCCGCCATCTTGGTGATCAGTTTGAGGGAAGGAAACAATTATAATTTGAGAAAAGTTTTTCTATTACTTACTATAGACCTGTCAATGCCTGTTCCGTTGTAATTTTAAATAGATGAATGACATTTTCATGCTTGCGATTTTAAGATTGCAATTTATCTCAAGGCTGGAAAATATTATCACGCGACGCGACATGAGCCTAAAGGGCCATACCCACTAGGCGATTATGCCTGAGTCGGCCGACAAATCGTCGCTAAAATCGGCCGATTTTAGGGGTAGAATCGGCCGCTTTTAGCAGCGATTTAGATCAAACTTGCACTTTCCAATATACCATACTAACAGACGATTATAAGAATCGGCCGATTCTAGTCAGTTTCCTGTTGCCTGTCGCCGGTAAAATCGCTTAGTGGGTATGGGGCATTACTTTCGGTCCGTAGTCGATGATGACTCCCGCGTCTTATCTAGTTTTCTCGCGTGCCAGCCCTAGGGCCGCCACCGCTGCGGCTCTAAAACCCTCAATTCAACGTGTAAAAGATAATGACGGGGCGCCATGCCCTTTCTTTAATTCGACATGCGACATTTGGACCCCCCCCCCCCCTTTGCACCAATGGCCTCTACCCTGAGGGGTCACGCCGACAGTCGCTGAGAGGTCAAAGATCATATATCTACATGATGTATTCATGTATACACGTTGGGTGTCAGATCCATGTTTGATATGAAATGGAGACAAAACAACGGATCTGTGCAGTTTATTCCTCTAAGACTAAACTACTAAAGGTGTTCTTTTGCGCATGTCAAGATGGCAGCCCCGGGGTCTTCATCCGGGTCCTTTATTCTGCAGTGTTTGGTCAGGGCAAGGTTAGGGAAAGGTTAGGGCAAGGTTGGGGCAAGGACAGACCAAGGTCAGGGCAAGTTCAGACCAAGGTCAGGCAAAGGTCAGGGCAAGGTCAAGGCAAGGTCAGGCAAAGGTCAGGACAAGGTCAGAGCAAGGTCATGCAGGGGTCAGGAGAGGTCAGCATTCTTGGCAATGAGTGACAGGTGGTTCAGTGAGGGGGAGGGGGAAGGGTTAGGCAGCAGGGGCGGATCCAGAATATTGGAAACTGGGGGTGGGGGGGGGGGGGACTGCCTTTCATTAGGGAGTTTCAGATACTCCAAGGCGTGACGTAACGTAAACGTAACGTATCTTTTTCCTAAGCATTGATGGTGAATTTAAAAAATATGTCATTGTAACTATACTATTGTGCCTCAATCATACATAATGATTTAATTAAGGTTACCAAATTTTGCACTTTCAGCTTACGTTGACTTATCGAGATGCGTTGTGGGATCTGAAACTCCTTAATTGAAAAGGGTCCCGCCGTCTCCTCTGGGGGTTCCAATTTTTACATCAATTAAATAAGTTGCCCCCCCCCCCCCCCCCGGACACGCCACTCGGGATTTCAGGAGGGATTTCGATGGAAAATTTGGCGGAAAGGTTACATTAAAAGCACGCTACTTTAGAACCGATGACAAGAACAAGGCTGTTTCTCAGGGAGCAGGGGCGGATCCAGAATATTGGAAGGTGTTCATGTTCACCTCTGCTAAGATCGTGGGTCCCTTTGTTCCCGTCGATTTTTTTGACTTTTGTTATTTTTCTCTCCCCCCCCCCCCCCCTTTCCCCCTTGTTCTCTGGCGGAGCGGGCCTCGGTGCTGAGTGACGGGTGTTTAGTCTATGGCCGATCACACCGCCCCCTGCTGGGCTGAGTATGAAGTAAACACACATCTCACCCCGGGGCTCACCTTCAGACCTCTCGGCTTCACAATCACTCCCTTACTTACTTTCAAACAGCATTGCTTACAGTCTTTACCCCCAAGCCCCACACTGTTTAATGCTCGCCGCCATTGAATACATGTATACATTATACGTATCATATAACCAGCTGAGAAGGGGATATGAGGTAGGTTAGCACCCCGAGGCTGGACCCCGATATCAGCCTAAGGGCAGGGCTACTTTCTTGTATCACCCATTCTCGGATTCGGGACCCCCTCGTTGCTATGTGCAATGCCCTATCTCCGCCATATTCTTTGGTGACAACAACTACCTGGATACTCTGATAAGGCTAGGTGCACTGAAGGCGGGAAATACTTACACATTGAAAAAAACTTACTTAAACAATTCATTAAAATGCCAAATTTTCACAAGATATTTACAAATGTGAAATGAAGAACATATATGTAAAAATTAAGTTCCTGGCACTTTTGGAACCATTCAAAGTCTAGAAAATTCAGATTCTTAAGCATTGTGTCAATGGGGTTGTATTCACCAATATTCACACCTGACTGCAGCGCCACCTACAGCATATGCCCGGATATCCGAATCCGAGAATAGGGTGATGCGGTTACCACCTGAGTCTGATACGGCGTGCATTAAACTCTTAACTACTAAACCTGTATCACCCTAAGGTATATTACAGAGCGAGTAGGGGGTAGATGCAGCATGCCGGCTATTGATATATCACCTCATATATATATACATGTCACTCTGAAATAGGGACACAGGGACGGATCCAGATAATCATCCAAAATAAATAAGTAAATAGATAAATAAGGAGGGGGCTTCATGGTGTATAGATTATAAGGCACTCCATTCGGGGGCTAGAAGGGTACATTAAAGAAATGCAAATTGATATTGGCAACAGTTCTTTAATCCCTAATTCTCTGCTTCTAATACTCTAAATCTGTCCCTGCACCAGCCCCATGTTTTAATAGAAAACCCCAATATAATACGCATTTTATAGGGATGGATCCAGAGATTTTCAAATTGGGGGATGCACTCTTACAAAATGTTCCATCGGATCCCCCTTTTACATTTAAAAAAAATCATATTTGGTCAAAGACCGGGTCGCGCCCACTCTGAGCACGCTCTCCCCACCCCACCCCCACCCACCCCCTCCTAAATCCACCACTGTGTTGGAATTATATGAGAATATATGGAAAAACGTTTTTAATAAAAAGATATATGAAATGAATGTCAAGGTCATTATAGGAAACAAGTTGTAACAAAGTCAAACCCCATTCACTAGTTTCTGACATTGTGTAAAGTTAATCTGTAACAGGGTGTTGTTCAAGTTAATCTGCAATCAAAACCTTGTGGCAGCCTTAATTAAAGAAGCTTGGTACAAGTTAATCTGCCCCCAATAGAAGGCTTTGGTGGCAGTCTGGGTCATGCCAGTCAGATTATTGTCCAGCCAGCCAGCTGTCAAAACATGTTGGGGGGCAGTCAGAGGGGCTGTCCCAGCAGGCCTGGCTGGGAGAGTAGAAAAGGCAGAGCAGGGCCACTGGTCAGAGTTCACCCAGGACCACCTTCAGGTAAGGGACTACTGGGACCTACACTCACCACTGCAGGCTTTACCCTGGACTAAGCTCTGCCCAGTGCTGACCCTGTAGGCTCCCTTGGTCCCTGCCACAGACCTGGTCCCTCCTGCTGCCTGCCACCCCTGCTGTCTGCAGACTCAACCCAGCCTTGGCTGTCACTGCTACCTGGCCCTTGGTGAGAAACCCTATATTTTATTGCTGCTGTCTAGGACTTGGTGACAGTTGGTCTGTGACACTTGGTCTGTGACACTTGACACCAGGAGCACCAATGTCACTGTCACACCCAGGACCTTGTGATACTTAGTGTGTGACATTAGGAACACCACTGTCACTGTCACTGTCACACCCAGGATCTTGTGACATTTAATATTGTTGACCTGCCATATCAATGACACTTTAGCCTTTTTCTGCATTATCTTTTGTATCACAGTTGATGTATTTGGTATATATTTGGAATAACATTTTGATATCTTTATCTCCTACGGGAGCCAGCCTTTAATAATAAATTATTGATTATCCCTGTATTACCTCTCCATGTCATCTTTGTTTTAATACATAATTTAGAGACAATAAGAGACACTCTCCTGCCAAGCGAGTAGTACAGTAACATCATAATTTTAACATTGCTGGTGGTTGAACCTTTGGGTATAAGGCTGATATTGATCAAAATTATTTCAAAATGGATCAACTGTTGACAGATTTGGAGAAAAGGTTGAATGAGTCTAGTCAGAGACAACAGCAGCAACTTTTGACAGCACTTGGAGATGTGCATCAATTAGTGGGTACGCAGGATGTAGTGTTACAACCCAGAAATGACTTGATAGCCAAAAGGCCAGCAGATTTTTCAGGATCACCCTCAGAAGATCCTGAGACTTGGCTGGTTGAGTATGACGAGTATATGTCATGGGTTGAACCTACGAGGGCAGAGGCAAAGCGCAGGATGTTAAGCAGTTATCTAGTTGGTAAGGCCAAAGCATGGTATGTCAACTATGATATGTGTAAGGTGGATAGTTGGGACATTGTTAAAGAGAGATTCATAACACATTTTGACAGGATTTCCCCTACTCAGCGTGATTTGCTGACGACAGTAAAAATGAAACCAAATGAAGATATCTCAGACTTTGTGAACTTAGCATCGACAGCTTATCGTAAACTTAAGCTGTCACCTGCTGAGAAGCTCTCGCGCTTTTTAGATGCTGTGACTCCACAATATAGAGTGGAAATATTGAAGAAGAATCCTACCACAATGGAGGAAGCAATGCGTGCCGCTGTGGATGCAGAGTACACACTGTGCGATAGGGGAATGTCTATGGCAGAGGTGGATGCTTTATTAGAAAAGAAACTAGCAGATAGACTTGCGCAAGTTTCTTCTGTAGACTCTGTTTCTCCTACAAAGAGTAGTGAAGATAATTCTGATCTACATCAGATAACGCGCATGTTTCAGGATTCACTAAGAGTTGTCTGTAGTGGGATCCAAGCGTTAGATGAGAAAGTCCGATCAATGGAGGTAGCAGCAAGAGACAATAGGGGATGGTCAGATAGAGATCAGAATCAAAAGGTCATTATCTGCTTCAAGTGTCAGGGTGAGAATCACATTGCCAGAGACTGTACTCTGAATACTGAGCGAAGTGCAAGGAAAGATCGCTGGGATCATGATCAAGGACAGTCAAGAAGATCATACAGTCATGATCGTAGGTGGCGGAGCCAGTCACCATCCAGTTACAGCAACCGAAAAAACTAGATTATCCTTCCTATGATGGGGAGAATAGGGAGGAAAATCTGAAGCCGACACGGACACGTCAACAGGATATTCGATCTGGGTATGCCCAGTGGCCCGTCGCATAACGGGTCTCGCTGTAGCGAACATTGGCACATTTCAAAAGACCTCTCCCTGTTCAACAGGGAGCGAATCCACCTTTTGGTTTAATAGCGATGATTGTCCACCTCATTTTGATTGCTTTTCTTCGCAACAGCGATGTGTGTCCTAACAACGACAGTTATCGTAACAGCGATGTGTGTCGCAACAGCGACGTCTTTGTTTACAATCTCCTACTGTTATCGGGACTTTAACTAGTTGTCAGACTTCCCACTAGGTGTCGCCTCTATTGGTTTTGAAGCGACATGAAGCGGTAATTCTCCGAACTACCTCATTAACATAATTTCCGGAAATAACAAATGTCCAGAGAGTCTTCGCAAGTTGATGCCGTCATCATCCCACGCCGAAGGAAATCGAAACGTCCACGCTAAAACATGTCCGGCCAGGTAAATATATGATCATAATAGTTTTGATCGTGTTTTTTGTTAGTATAAGACTTAAGGGCTATAGCTCATTATGCTTTACAAGTCTCATTGTAACATTTATAGCGTGTAACCGTACATAAGGTCACGCCGTACTGTAACTCCCCTTTTATCGCTCACTGTACGTGCATTTCATCGAATCCATGTTGATGAACTTCAGTCATTTGCATTAACGCCAAAAGCGTGTACAAATGTTAAATTTCTCATAATGAAATCTGTCCATGTAAGAACCCTTCGACATTTGTTTTTTGAGTATGTAATTCTAAAATGGCCTAGACATTTTTGTGTTTGCTATGTTGGTGCATTATTGTAACCGTCTTGCATGGTGTGACATCAAAAAGTTTTTATAAAAATCTAGAAACTCGGTGGATTGACAGTGACTTAGGCCCCCCGCCACTTAGGCCCCGTCACTTAGGCCCACTGCTCTCACGGGAGGTGTTGGAGCACAGGTCGTCAGCTTTCACGCCCCTAGGTCCGCGAATTTACTGTTCATTGATGCCTAACCAAATTATTATTTGGTCATTTGAAGATAAAAAGAAAAAGCATTTACCAATCGTATACCCATCACATCTTCTGTAATCATTCAAAAAAAATATAATTAAGATTTTAATGTTAGAAAACCTATGTGGAGGTAGTAGTATGGGTGACAGCCTGCCCTGGGGTGACTCCCCTGGGGGCCTAAGTGACGGGGCCTAAGTGGCGGGGGGCCTAACTGATTGGCTACCCCTAGGTGCAGTGTGTAAATAATGGATAAAAATGCCTATAAAAGAAAAAAATAGGAAATGCCCTATTCTTAGCCCATGACTCACTTATTGTGGTACATCTAACTGATCGCCCACTAAACGAATCCTAGTGTAGACTCACTATATAGACGTAATAGAATCATAAATAAGGCCAACGTTATTTTAAAATAGTTTTCCTAAGAGTCCATAGAATGAAGAATAATTAGACCAAGTTTCTCTTTAAAAATAAATATATTAATTTCCTTTTTATCCACAGCTAATAAATATCAGTTCTGAACTGAATGTTTGGGTTTTCTAGTTTGTCATAACTAAAAAAAAAATAGTTTAATTTAAAAATAGTTTTATTTAAAACACAGGCTGTTACTCCATTTCATGAAATGAAATACAAATATAATTATTCTTTTTCAGAAACGTCAGCGAGTTACAAGCCTCTATGATGGGCGAGTTACAAGCCTCTATGATGGGGATGAACGTGACCGAGTGCGTGCACCTGCCCGTAAAGTAACAACTACGAAACAAAAACGGCCACCCAACCTCGCTAAGCCGAGGGAACCGTCGGTACCCCAAGAACCGCTGCGATCACCTACCCCCACGTCAGAGTCCTCCAAATCTGCACGAGACCCACTAGACGACAGTGTTCAAGACCCTGATTATGAACACAAGTCCAATGGGACTGGTAGTTCATCTGAAAGAGACATTCATGAAGACGTTCGCATACCTTTGTCGCAGTCATCTGGGCGAAAGTTGAAGAGACAGAGGAAACCTCGTCAACGATCATCAACCGTACAGAAAGCAAAAACGAAAAGGCAGCGTGGTCGTTACTGGTCGGAGGACGAGTTGATCCGACTGTTCAGGTCAGCAAACTACTACAAACGTGAACTGAAAGGGCCATATAAGTTTGTAGGAGACGCATCATTCCAGAAGAGACTTGGCCGCCAACGTATAACAAGTAAGACAACCATGCTTTAATTAATTTTAATATAGTAATGTTTATTTTGTCCCCACCCAAAAAAAAAAAAAAAGTCAAATAAAAACTAAATTTGGATATTAATTAATTTCACAATTTTGATAACTACAATTATATTCATGTATATAACACATGTAAACCATGTTCAGTAATTTCGACACTCAAAAGTGTTTCCAATGACAAATGCAATATTACAGTATGTGTATGTCACTTCAAGTAGTCTACAATGAAACTAAGCGTTCCTGATTAGCATAAATTGACATTCAATATTAAAAATTTATGCCTTCCATTCATTGCTAAAGTCACAGTATACTTCAATACTCTGAAACTGTCCCCATTTTCAAACACTTTGTAATGAGTTTTATAACTTAAAATTGCAGATGACGTCAATGACGAACTTCCCAAGAAAATGTGGCGCACGATGGAAGAGGTAAAAAACAAACTCAGCCACTACCAGACAGCTGCAAAGAAAGAAGTAAGACCTCTTTACGTAACTATTGTCATTCCTAGTTAAGTAAAACATGTATACATTGAAATAAAATATATATATAGTACTGACCGAGGTGGGATATCAAAAAAGTTATTCCCTGGCTGTTCAGAGTCAAGGGCCGTAGCGTAGCAATAAACTCACCTCCTTTGTAATTTATCTAGAGACAAGAAACTCACCTCATTTGTAATTTATCTAGAGACAAGAAATATCTTTACCTGTTGTTACTTTGGAATATTTGATATTATCCATAGATTATGTAGAAACCTAAAGGAAATTAAGTTTATATCTTGATAATCAATTAACTAATATTATCATAATGAAACACATAATTGTTAATCTTTTCTTAATCACCGTCAATGTAATTAGGTCTAGCATGCAAGGCTTCTTAAATATTCCTGTCCTATTAACGGGTACTTTGTTATACGAGAATAACAGAACCTAAAGAACATTTTTATTTATTTTTGTTTCAGCACGAGGACCTCTTGAAAACCTATGGTTACTCTGGTGCCGATAACATTCCCGATGATGAGCAGCTGCGGGAATCGGCGTGCCTGGCTTTAGAATTCACAGGTGTGGACTGTGTGATGGGTGAGTTTAACAGACCTTTTTATTTCATTGTTCTTGAATTGTATTTTCTTTGGGGGGGGGGGGGGGGTTCAATAGAGGTCTGAGTGCAGCAATTTTTATTTTTGATTTAAAATACTTTGTCCTCCTTCTTACTGAAATAAAGATTGTATATCTGTTTGTCAATGTATCACTGTATTTAAAATACGTTAATAACATTTTTGGTTCTCTGTAAATGACTTTAAAATAAAGTAGTACACCTATATCTACAGTATATACTTTACCAAAATTTACTCTACCTTTGACTTTAATTTTAAATTAAGAAAGACTTTCCTTTTAAACTATACCTATTAATTTATTATTTGTACATTGAAATCTATTTTAGGTATCCCTGGGTTGCAGCCTGCATCACTTCGGCCCAAACCACCAAGCGCGTTTAAAGAACCCAATCCACGAGAGCTGGTCCTCCATGAAAGAATGATTAAAAAAAGGAATGAAGTCCGCACAACTACTTCTGCGACTGTACATCCACAATCGTCAGCAACAAGTTCATCGACAAAACCCTCACAGCAGTCGGTTCAAGACAAGTCTGAGTCAGAGGTGGAGGAAGATGAATCATATGACGCTTATGGACGTCCAATTTATACACAAAGAGGACATGTTTCCCGTCGAAGGACATCAGATCCCATCGAGCTATGGAGCCGAATCGGTTCTTCTGAGAAAAAAAAACTGACAGGGTGGAAACCATACATGGTAAGAAATCTCGGAAACAAGTCTTTCCGGTCAACCAACAGGCAGAGAAAGAACATGTTGCCATTAGAGACGAGTCGGTTCAATCCAGTCTCTTTCAGCCATCTGGACAAAGCATGACTGTGGAAAGCACTCCTGAACGGGCAAGACAACTTAGGAAAGAAATTCAAAATTTCTCATTGGGTTCGTCAGCACCTGGGGATACACTACCAGATCTGAACGATACTCCAGAGTATAAAATTAAGGTAGAAAGACGGACATCTGGAGGTCAGTTCGACCTTGATTCACCGATTTTGCCACCAAGACAAAGCAAGTATTTTCCACCCAGTGCCCGTAAAGATCAGGAAAGGGCCCTCAAGATAGCTGCAGAAAGACAAACGAAAAAACCAACATCGTCAATGTCTCACCGACTTCCAGAAAGATCTCAAGTGCAGAAAGTCCAGAGGGAAAACACAAATGTAACAAAAACTGATTCAAAAAAGAAATTGTGGTATCCAGGTCAATTTGTGAAAGGTCAATCTCCTCTAAGAGTAGTGGAGGACGACCCCTTCGCCGCAGAAGAGACCGACTCTGATGCCGAAGACCTAAATGAAGAAAACACCGCTTACCTAGAAGAGAGTGATGATCTCAACCAAAATTTGAATCAAAACACACCCGATAATATTAAATTCCGGCCATCACAGACAAGTTCGACAATCAAGGAGGACAGGCAACGTGGTGATGCGGATAAAGAGGAAACATCTGCTGAACAACATGGTGTGGGTCACAAGGCCCAAGTCAGTGAAGAAGACCTTAGTTATAGAATATTGAAGTTAAAATGGCGTGAAAATGGAGCACCAAAAAAGAAAACTGATCGTGTAGAACCTGTGGCCGGCCAATGTTCTGAGGCAGAGAGTGATCTCGACAAGGACAGTGTTAAATTGGTCCCCGAGGATGAAGAACATGCTAACGAAGGTGACGGTGAAGCCGATTCACAGGAAGAACAAAGCTCCGTAGGTCACGTGTCAAATGACATGGAAGGTCAGACAGCCGGACGTGACCGGCCTGACCCAGGTGACTCAGATGTGCATCGGAGCAACGCAAAGTGCCTTACTGAAATTCGGGCCGAACTCCTGGAGGTGCGAAAGGTACATTCTCAAATGACTGAGGCCATGGAAAAGACCAACAACAACATGATCACTATTTTAAATAAGATGACGAATGTCCAGGCAAACTCAACCGCAGGTATAGCATAAATTCTTTTAACATATACAGATATAAAGAAAACCTTGTCATATTGATTTTTATTTACAAGTAAGGTCAAGTTCACAATTGAATGAATTTAACTTTCAATTTTGTTCAAGTGCCATACCAAATATGAGAAAAGAAAAGATTAAATTAAAGAATACTGATTGATTATTCCAGTACATTTATAATATGCCAAAGCGATGACACTAAAAAAGTAAAATATAAAAATTCTAAAGAAAAAAACAATATCAAACCAAATAACTAATAATGAGATAAGTTTACTTTTGTTATTTATTGTGATTGAACGCCAAATGTATTTTTTATGTTATTGCTTAGCTTCTTTTTCAGATAAGGCCTTACTTATTGGCTATTACTAATAGATTGTTATTATTTTCAAATGCCATTCAGTTCTCAAGATGGGTCTCAACGCCTTCGTCGAGTACAACATGACAACAGTTGGGACCCAAACCATTCTTGGAGAAGGGAAGGTACCCCTACCACGTATAGACAATAGAACCGGTGATATATTTTTGGACACAACTCAATTCATTGTCACTGATTTTCTGAACTCCAAACAGTCAGATGTTGGGTCAACTGGGAAAGGAGATAAAAGAACAAGTAGTGCAGCGACAGGTGTAGCAAGTACAGAGAACGAACAGGTCGGTCAAGTGTCAAGTCAGGAACCTGGCAAAGTTGGTAAAACTATTCATGTGCCAAGTTCTATTCCAGAAGTACCGACATCTTCAGGCGGTGACGCACCACACTCTTTGCATGGGAACCGACTTCAGACACCAAGCCATGCAGTCATAACTGAACATCAACTGGCCGTGGAGGGGTCAAGTGCCAATCTCGCCACGCCAGAAAGTACACCTGCAAAACCCGGAAAATCGGGCTCGGCGCGCACTAAACTGAAACCACAGGAGTTTGAGACTCCAAAACAAGAGACACTTCACGAACAAGGCAGCCACGTTTTATCTAGTGGTTCTAAGAAGCATAACAGATGTGGACCTTCAAAGGCTCCTTCACCTGTCCCACTACAGACAGGACAGGTACAAGTAGGTGCCGAGACAGTAGAGGCGCCACCTGCCAAAAAAATTAAACAGGAAACAGGACCAGGGTTGAATTTAGGTAAACCAAGACAACGCTCATCTTCTCTCCCTGGTAACTATTCCAGTGTAAATGTGTCCATTGGTTCGAAGACACCTCACCAACCCCAAATAGAAACACTTCTGCAACCGACATTGCCACCACTGATGGACATGTTAAGGCCCAAAAGAACTTCACCTCCCCATCGATCCACCCCGGCACATCAGGAACGTAAACAAGCTGTGGATAAACCGAGTTATGGTGGACCTAACGATCAAAGACACAAACAACAAGACGTTCACGCAGGGTCAAGTGGCAGTTCGAAAAAAAAGAAAACACTTGCACATGTCCAGTGTGCCCAAAAAAATGTAAATGTGCTTCTATCAAGCGAAGGCGCTACCTCAAAACTGAAGAGTGTAGTACAGACAGTTCCCACGAACGTAGAAGGTAGATCTGTCAACGTAGTAAAACCTGAAGTGGTCCAAAAGCGTCGTAGACACTCTCCACCCCCAGGGGCACAAGTAGTGATACTGAGTTCCCCAACCGATTCGGCTGAAGAGGGACAAGTCACGAGTAAAAAAAGAAAAGTACGAGATGTTGGAAAGGGTGATACACAGGCAGAATCTCGATGTACCCGTAGTAGGAAAGCAGGGGTAAGCACACGTGGAAAAAAAGGAAAAAATAAGTAATGTCAAACACAAAACTATGTAGCCCCTGGAAATAGATTAACAACCTTGTTTATAAGTTAGTGGCAAGGTTTCAACGCGACCGTTACATATAAAACCTTAAAGACCCTGAGACAAGTTTTTATCATGCGATTCTAAAGCAGGCAGTGAGAATAATGTAAAAAATAATTATGTTGGTATATGTATGGAGCTCCATACCATAAATGGCATGTTAGCACGCCCCTTCTTATCCCCGTTTCTGGGTCAAGCAAGCAGACCACCCAGGGCACTGTCCACTCAGGGTTGTGGCCATGTTGTGACGTCAGCTGGGTTACGATTTCATTGGGTCAAAGTATACTTTGTACAGAGAATGTGCGTACACCCACTTCTGATATTGACAATGAACATAATATATGAACGCAGAAAAGAGATTGTTGGAGTATAACAATATAGAATTAACAGCAGAGAGGTATAGAAACGTAGTGAGGTATTGAACCCTACTGGTTTGGAGAGTATATAGACAAGGGAGTTTGTTTTTTCAGTCGGACAATTAAAAGGTACAACCCCAAAAAAATTATAAAGATAATAATATTTTGAACAACATTACAGTAACAATCGAAGTGGATGTTAAAACATGGACCATAGTAACGGTTTACGGAATTAAAGGAAAACAATTTTTATGGTCGAACATTAAAAAGCAATTTAGGAATTTTTTCAAAATACTTTTTCAAAGCTAACAGAATTTGGCAATTACAAAATAAATTTGAGATTGTTATGAGACTTGTTGGACCAGTTCAGTTGAAGAAGATTTGGTCTTTTGCTGGTCTGAAAAGATATTAATGTACGAGTGAACACATTCCAAACTTTGCTAAGTACATGATGGTATTATATATCTTTGTTTTGTTCTTTTCGTAGATAGGTTTCAAGAATGTTTAGTTTATATTGTTTCTTGTTTAATTGACAAAAAAAGATGTGACTAGTCAATCAGTAGAGTTTATTTTTGTTACTTTGTTCCTAGTTATAGCATAGTAAAGCGAGATAATACATCTCCACAGTGTGAGAATGAAACTTTACTTCAGATAAAGTTCTATGTGCGACTGTGTATGGTACTTAACTTTTCCTCAGAAAAAAAGGACATTCCAAATGCCTGGTGCTCATGTATAATCGTAATAGTTACACTTTTCAATGGTTGATTTTCTATCAGTCTTTGAAAAAAGAAAGTTTCAGACTAAAACCATTGTGATATCAACATCCATTAGTGTAGTAAAATGTTCTGTGACTTGGTGTTACTGTTAGTTTAACTTATTTAACGTACATATGCATGTTTTGGAGAAAGTAACACGTGATTATGTTTCTAAAGTGCCTCAATATATAGAAATACTGTACTAGAAACATGAAAGACGGATTGATCGTTAACATTTGGATCCAGGCGTTTAAAAATATTATCTTTTCAACATCTTATAGACAGTATTATTTGAATAATTTATATAATTTGATTTCTTCTTACACAGTAAGAGAGAGAACGTTCACGATACATGTCAACATGTTTGTCGCTGTAGCAGAAATTGGTTCCTATAGTTTAAAATTTAATGTTCAAAGTGTTCTGTGATGTAGTCGATTCTGGCCAGGTTTAGACCACCTCTGCCACCGCGTTGTCGGTCCGACACAATCTCTGGATCTGGTTGTCCACGGCCAGGGCCATAAAACGGGACGTTGTCGGGGTCTCGGTCAACGACTAACGGTGTGTTTTCACGCTTGGCCACGTTGTGAAGGCAGCAGCAGGCCACGATGATTTTACCGCAAACATCCGGGGTGTGCAGCATGTAGCCTCCGGAGTCGCTCATCACCCTGTAATACAAAAGAGAATAGTAACATTCGATTACAATGAGAATTTGTCGTTTATGATTCCCTGAAACAGTCCAGTTGAGGGATATTAATATAAAGTTCATTATTTACTTTTCAGAATTTTTTGATTGGACAATTTCTTTTTCTGACACAAACATGTTGGCATATACGAGTTTCAGGAACCATGAAGAGTACTTTAAATACAGAAAATGTTGTTAGGTACGACAATAATTTCTGAGATTAGGATATTAGACATTAGAAAATAACATATTATATATTTTGGTTTTCATGTACAACGAGGTGCTGCAAACATCATTCAAAATTGAATTTAACGTCATTCTGGGATTGTTGACCGTGATTATTAACACAACTATATTTTTACCTGAACCGATTCTTTAAACAACCAAATGTGTTTTCCACCACCACACGCGTGGACCTGTGCCACTCGTTGAAGTCCACGTCGGCTTGTCGGAGGGGGTTCATCACGGGCACAAAGAGGTAATCCCTTTGTGGATACCTAATGGGTTTTAAAAGTAATTGTTTTTAAACAATTTAGTCTCTTTTGAATGATTGACATGCTGAGTTTAGTAACGTTATTGTCTGTTGTTTGTTTATGAATGTTACTATGTGATCGTGGAGATTAACAAGATTGTTACCTTGTGATCGTCACCTTATAATATCTCTTCGTGTTTGAACAGTTGTTGTTTGACTAAAAAGAATTTAAAAATGTTCAATAAAGATTATAAATTCGAAAGAAATTGCTCTTGATTTTTGTTAGTGTATGTTCTTTTTTTATTTTCATTAACTTAATTGTAATTACCCATTGTCACCCAGAAGGAAGTGTTCGCCGAAAACACCATTTTCCCCATCCCTGCAGATCTCGGTGGTGCTTAACACACCAGCGTCGTTACAGGACCCAGGCCAGCAGGGGTCGACATGTAGAATTCGCTGGTATGCATCAGCGACAACCTTTAAGAAATGGATATGTTAACGTTTAGTTAAAGGGATAATAATATTGATTCTGAATGATATTTTTGTATAGAATTTCTCCTTAAAGTGAAAGTTAGGCCTAAAGTTATAGATTGGTTTTATTCATGAGCGAAATATTTAATTTCTTTTTTTTTTTTTTTTCGGGTTTATTACTACTACTGCACATACAACAAGGTTCGTGTTCTTCCACTTGATCGTTGGATAATGATGATGTAGGTACAAATAGATGAACAATATCAGATAAAAGATGCTAGACAATTTAACGAACATACACCGAAAGACAATACATTTATTGTATATTTCTAAATTGTTAGAGGCACTATAGGAAACACTTACCAGCACATTCATACTATGGTACTGCTTCCGATTAACGTACTGGTGTTCCACCTCCGGGTTTGGTCTACGTATAGACACGTGAGTACCATCGATGGCACCAAATACCCGTGGGTAAGGACCAAACCGGGCCTCGAACTCATCGGCTCTGTCCTCACGGGCCTCGTGGGAGTAGGGGAAGGTGATGTACTCCTGCTGGTGTCTGTAAAAGTACTCTGCCACCTCTAGGACAGCTCTCGAGACTGTGGTCTTCTGAACCCCCTGAAAATCGCCAACGCAGGTGTAGTCTGACCCAGTAGCGAAATACCTGAGTGCAAGGCAGAACTGAAAAATAATTTAAATAATTATAATTAGGCTAAGTTATTATCAATGGAATTCTCAATTATATGGACATATTGGTAGAGATTGTTTAAAGTAAAATAAAGCAAAGATGTGTCGTTTTATTTTTTTGTTTTTGCAACAAATTGATATTTCTTTATTTTCTTATTCTAAAAAAACATTATCAAAAAATATAGGACTATTTACGTTAAAAGAAACATGTTCTTATTTTCTTTTGAGGATTATTTGGTTCATTTTGGAACTCAGTATGGCAATTATGCGACGCGCTCATTATGGCACTTATGCGACGCGCCAAAATTCTACTAATGTAGAGGTATTACAGCTGTCATGACCTACTTATTCACAATCAACAATAACACATTGAATACATACTCGCTCTGGAACTGTGATTCCGCCGCCCTGGCTTGTTCCGGCCGTCGAACAAAATCCCGCATCGAAGTAGGCCTTGGCCAACCGCTTCACTGTAGGCTTCCTCAGGCGGTAGCGAGACAAAAACTTTGCCTTACTGAAGCGGGTAAAGGGGTTTATTCGAGGATAAACCTCCTTCTTCTGTCGACGTTTAGGTGCCATGTTTATGTACGGTCGACAGCTGACAGTAGATCACATGATAGCTAACAACCAATGAAAATGAACCGCCATTTTCCCGCCAATTTACAAATTATTCACAGAAGTAAAATGATAGGTTTTTAAGGATTGAGTTAAAAACATTATCCCTACAACGATGTCCTTGTTGCGTAGAATTTATTATGCGACGGGGTTTCTCGCTGTTGCGAGGATTGGCACATTTCAAAAACAAGGAGAGAAAAAAACAGCGAGGAAAAAACAAATCCATCCTTAATCGCTCCCTCTTGCGAGAGTTTGGTTATGCGACGGGCCACAGACACCTTCAAGGACTCAAAGTGATCAGCTTAGTAGGAGGTGTGCATGTGATCATACCTCCTACAAACCCAAGTCTTCACATCTTAGCACGACGCCTCGTCATGCTATCAGCTCATCCCATCTGTCACATTCAGTACCTCGCTGGTTGAGTGACACCAAGACAACACATGAGGGTCGTCATCGCCTATCGACTACACCTACAGCAGACCTTCGATCCTCTGAGGTGTCAACAACCACTCGCGATAGTAATGTGTCTTCGCCAGTGTCTACTACGGGGCATCCTAAGGCGACTGATCGCCAGTTATCTGGGATGTCATCATCAACTTGGGCTGATATCGCCGCCGTGTGCAACCAACAAACAGCTCAACAAAAGGCCAGAGGTAAGGCTTACATGTCTTCTCACTTGTTGACCGATGATAACTGTGTGACAGGATGTATTGGTTCTAAGTGTACACAAATGCTGATAGATACGGGTGCTGATCACTGTTGTATGAGTTATGATTTCTATGAACAGATCAAGGCGGGTATGCCAAATCTTATTGAGAAGCCATCTCAGGTATTTGTGGCATTTGCGGGGGGGAACACTACCAATGTTCACTGTGATATTGAGACTGATCTTCAGGTAGATGACATAACCTATAGTGTAGTTTTTCATGTAGTTCCAGGATTAAAGCATAATGCTGTTATAGGAAGGGATTTTTTGAGAAAGTATGGGATGAATATTGTGTACATTCCAGAGGAAGTAGTATCTATAAAGGAATATACTGTTCGTGCTGATAGGGATATTGAGTTGCCTCCACACACAGAGATGCTGTGCAGTCAAAAGGTGGATTCTTCATTGGGAGAGGGATCTTTTCTAAATTATGTAGGTTTTAGGTTGGCGAAGCAACCTGAGGTGTGGACTGCACGGTCATGTGTGAAGGTCAACAATGATACCATCCCTGTCAGATTTGCAAATGTTTCAGATCATCTAGTAAAGATCCAAAAGGGGGAAGCCCTGGGAACTGCCCGACCCCTTGGCTCATCTGAATGTATAAGATTATCTAGTGTTGAGGTGGCTGATTCCTCTTCTATCTGTAAAGATGAAGGTATGGTAGATCAGACACCAAAGTTCTTACCTAAGGTTGACTACTCACACTCACAGTTGACTATTGAGCAGAGGGAGAAAATGGACGCTCTTCTCATTGATCACTGTGATGCGTTTGTAGGCCCTGATGGTAAGGTAGGATGTACTGACTTAATTGAACATGAGATAGAACTGATGCCAAATGCTAAGCCAGTTCAGCAGATGCCTTTCCGTATGTCGCCTATGATGAGAGATAATCTAGAGCAGGAGATCCAGAAGCAAGTGGATTTGGACATTCTAGAACCGATTTATACTGGTTCATGGGCAAGTCCTTGTTTTCTGTTGACTAAAAGCTCTGGTGGATTTCGCTTAGTATGTGACTACAGGAAACTGAATGAGGTTACTGTACCAGAATATCTAGCCATCCCTCGTATTGATGATGTGCTTGATGCTGTGGGACAGATTCAACCAAATTACATCACTGCTCTGGATCTTATGATGGCATTTCATCAGATTCCTATTTCTGAGAAGAGTAAAGAACTAACTGCATTTCTCACACCTTTTGGCAAGTTTGCCTATAAAAGGTTAAGCATGGGACTAAAGAACAGTGCTCGGTCTTGTCAGATGGTAGTTGATCTTGTCTTGCAGGGATTGCAATTCAAGAACTGTATCTGCTATATAGATGATATAGTGGTTTTCTCACAGACCTTTGACCAGCACTTAAAAGATCTTGGGGAGGTATTGTCTAGGATCTCTGCAGCAGGACTAAAACTCAAACCTAACTTTCTGGGGATGACAGGTTTCTATCGGAAATTCATCCCTAATTATGCTACTAGAGCTCGCGCACTATATACTTTGACCAAAAAGAATGTGGAGTGGACATGGGATGACGATCATCAAAACGCCTTTGATGATTTGAAACAGGCACTGACGTCTGATGCTCTGTTGATCTATCCAAATTTCTCTGAAGAATTTATAGTAACAACAGATGCTAGCAATGTGGGAATTGGTGGGATCCTAAGCCAGAAAGATAAGGATGGTAATCTTCGCCCCGTAGCTTATACAGCAAAGTTACTTAATAGCGCACAAAGAAACTATAGTACCTTAGATAGGGAATTAGCCGCTATTGTCCACGCTTGTCTTCATTGGCGAGTTTATCTAGAAGGAAGAGAATTCTTGATCCAAACAGACCATGCCCCACTGAAGTATATTCTGAATCCCCGCAGTAAATTGACACCCCGACAGATAAGATGGGCTGCTGATTTGCGACAATTCCAGTTCAGAGTAATGCATGTGAAAGGAACCAACAATGTCGTGAGTGATGCTCTGTCCCGTCTTGAAGGGGATGAACCTGATACACCTGCAGAGGGGGATGTTCAGGATGTATTTCCTCAGTTGACCACTATCAACGTTAGGGAAGTACAGACCCGTCCAAACGCTGTAGATCCTCGCATTCCTAAGCGTAGAAGACGAAAGATAAGAAGAGCTCAGGGAACAGGCAGAGTGCAATTTGATTTGCATCCTGTTGTTCACATCCTGCCTGCACAACAGGAGGAAGTTTCTGTCAATGAAATAGATACCACCAATGCCCGGCCCAACAATGTGAGACGAAATCGATACATGGCAAGGTTAGTTACGCAAGACACTGACAAGTTCCCAGAGATAGGGATCTCTAGAGAAGATATGATCAAAGAACAACATGAGGATGTGTTTTGTAAAGGGATAATTACATTCATAACTGAAGGAGAACTACCTGAAGATGTGAAAATGGCCAAACTCATCATATTGAGAGAGGCCCAGTATGCCATAGTACGTGACATTTTGTATCATATTCAAACAGGAGTAGGTCCTAGGTCTGAAACTTTGGTCCAGGTTGTTGTCCCTTTGACTCTGCAGCCTGTTGTACTACATGCTCATCATGACTCTTCTTTGGGAGGACATCTGGGGGCCAACAAAATGTTAGGTGTCATGCGCAATCGGTATTTTTGGCCTAATCTCACCAAAGATGTGGTTGACTATGCATTGTCTTGTGAAACTTGTGCCCAGACAAAGAGGATGACACGACCGATCAAGCCTTGTCTTGTCATCAGGGATCCAGCGCCTCATGCTTGGAGTGTGGTGAATTTAGATGCTCTAGAGAGATTGCCACAGACCATGAAGGGCAATTCACACATAGTGGTGGTTGTAGATTACTACTCACGCTACACTATTTGTATGGCGTTACCGGATCTTACAGCTGCCACTGTCGCTCGTCATTTCTATGACAGAGTGATCTGTAGATTTGGTGCCCCAAGGCGTATTGTCATGGACAATGGTAAAGCTTTTGCGAGTAAGCATTTTGAACAGTTGTGTGCGGCTTTTGGAATCACTCAGTCATTTACATCAGTTGCGCATCCCATGACATCAGGTGTGGTTGAACGTCAAAACCGTACCATACTTGGTGTCCTCAGAAATTATATCTCTGAGAATCAGACAGATTGGGATGAGCATCTTGATGCTTTGATGTTCAGTGTGAATACAACGCCATCCTATTCAACACAACATAGCCCACACATGCTGATTCATGGGTGTGATCCACTCTTTCCGACAGAACTTCAAGTCAAAGCTGATCTTGATGTTGGCAAGACAGTCTCAGATCAATTTGCAAAGATCCTCCAAACACAGGAAAAGGCAAGCAAATATGCTGCTGAGCATATGCGTAAGGTTCATCAACGAATGAAAGAACGATACGACAAGACGGCCTATGATCCAGGCCTGAAAGAAGGAGATATCTGTTGGCTTTATTGGCCACGGATAAAGGATCCGACAACTAAATTGAAGTTGGCTCGTGTCTTCCATGGACCCTACGCTATTGTCAGGTATCATACTGAGACCACTGTCTTTCTCAGACACATCCATACAGGGAAGTTCATAAACAGGCCTGTGAATATCATGCGTCTGAAGAAAGGGATGTCACGAGAAGAAGTGAACAAAAGATGGCAACCTCCTGACACTGAGATAGAAGATCCAGAAGAATTGGAGGAAGGTGATCTGCCATTGGATAGTTTTGAGGTAGTTGATACAAAACCTCAACCACAGACAGTTTTGTCTGGTGAGGGTGATGATGATGTGGCGGATGAGACAGTACCTGATCCAAATTTACAGGATCATGATCCTCCACCTATTGTCTTACCTGAGCCATCAGTTGAGGATAACTTAGCAACTCCTGACCCTGATCAAAGTCAGGAAACTCCAAAGGTTGTGAAGGTATTACATGATGATCCAACAGAAAATAGCTTCCATCTTATCAAGAAGGTAACGGATGTTCGCAAACCAAGAGGACAAGATGTCCAATACCTTGTTCATTTCCATGACAAAGATAAGATATGGTTGCCTATCACTCATTTTAATCAGGCTGCTATTGGCAAATTTGTTACATCTGAACTTCATGGTAGGATACGTGAGGTTCCAGCCTTGAGGCAACTACAGTCTTTAATAACCACAGTGTTTAACAAAACAAAGGCTTTGTTTTAAATAAAGGCAGAACTCTATCGAATGATATTTAGTGGATAGTCTCTTTAGCATTAGTATTTGAGTTGTTTAGCAAGTCAGCTAAGGAACCTATGTGTATTTTTGTTTGTGTGTTCACAAAGGTACTTAGGGCAATAGATTTGAGCTTCTAGGTATGAGACTTTTGGATCAGATTTAATGTTGAGCTTTATGTAAGTTCCATTTAATGATCTTCTTTATTCAGACAAGGTGGTGCAAATCATTTTCCTAAATTATGACCTTTGAACCTGGAACTATTGGTTCACATAACTTTGACACCAATTAGATAAGAATCTCTATCAGGTATGTATATATGCATTGGTGCAGAAAGATATTAGACCTTTTTATTCTATTTTAGGTCTTTGGCATATCTTCTGTATACTGATTAGATTATATATTATCCTTTACAGAGTCAATTAACTCTAATTATGGCGGGACGTAGTGATATGAAATTATGTGTGTGCTGCCATTTATGTATCTCGATTAGATACTGGTTGAGTGCATTGTTTATTTCTTAATCTAATTATCCTGAACAAATTTCATAAATTAACAGTACAAATTACTGAAGACCTTCTCTAGCCTACATCTTATGAGAGTGTTTGGGCAGACCAGTCTGTGTAGTTGTATCTGTTGATTTTCTAACCTAAATTAACATTACAAAACGGGATTAAAGGTTTTGTAGCTTGAGTTATTGAAGATGGCAAAGGAAGAAGTGACATGTTTTGACATGAGAACATGTGTGTACTTCATAGGAAGTCAAGTTGGTTGAAGAGTAAGTTGATTGAAGGAAAAGCTCAAGGTAAATGTATTTTTCAGTATTAAATGGGTACTTGATCTGGTTATAGAAATAGGCTAGCAGAATATACATTTGGTGATCGGCTAATGTGTCTGTCTGAATTATGTGTGTGTGATGGCCTTTATGTCTTGTTATCCCGTTGTTGTTAGTCTTCCAGTGCAGAAGAAAGAGTGAGCCTGCCTTAGGCCGGAATTGGACCTGGATCCTCTTGAACATTATAATTGCTTGTTTGTTTGTTTTTTTTTGTTTTTTCCCACATGTGGGGTCAGAGAATATCACTGGTGATCGCTCCCCAGTCACTGATGATGTTCTAAAAGTATCAGGTCTATTTTTGCTAACCCCAGCTAATAGATTTGAGATGCATGACTTAATATGTATGACTTACATTGTATGTTTTTTTTTGGACATGAACTTACATAAGATCCTGATGATCTGTTAGGAGTTCATCAGTGATAACTGTAAGATTTATTTGTGTTATTACAAACTTTTATGTATAATCCAACATTGGTATAAATATTGAAGCACTACTTATGGTATAATTAGCAAGCATAGTGGTAATGCTTATTCTCCAAAGGGAGGTGTTATGTTGGAATTATATGAGAATATATGGAAAAACGTTTTTAATAAAAAGATATATGAAATGAATGTCAAGGTCATTATAGGAAACAAGTTGTAACAAAGTCAAACCCCATTCACTAGTTTCTGACATTGTGTAAAGTTAATCTGTAACAGGGTGTTGTTCAAGTTAATCTGCAATCAAAACCTTGTGGCAGCCTTAATTAAAGAAGCTTGGTACAAGTTAATCTGCCCCCAATAGAAGGCTTTGGTGGCAGTCTGGGTCATGCCAGTCAGATTATTGTCCAGCCAGCCAGCTGTCAAAACATGTTGGGGGGCAGTCAGAGGGGCTGTCCCAGCAGGCCTGGCTGGGAGAGTAGAAAAGGCAGAGCAGGGCCACTGGTCAGAGTTCACCCAGGACCACCTTCAGGTAAGGGACTACTGGGACCTACACTCACCACTGCAGGCTTTACCCTGGACTAAGCTCTGCCCAGTGCTGACCCTGTAGGCTCCCTTGGTCCCTGCCACAGACCTGGTCCCTCCTGCTGCCTGCCACCCCTGCTGTCTGCAGACTCAACCCAGCCTTGGCTGTCACTGCTACCTGGCCCTTGGTGAGAAACCCTATATTTTATTGCTGCTGTCTAGGACTTGGTGACAGTTGGTCTGTGACACTTGGTCTGTGACACTTGACACCAGGAGCACCAATGTCACTGTCACACCCAGGACCTTGTGATACTTAGTGTGTGACATTAGGAACACCACTGTCACTGTCACTGTCACACCCAGGATCTTGTGACATTTAATATTGTTGACCTGCCATATCAATGACACTTTAGCCTTTTTCTGCATTATCTTTTGTATCACAGTTGATGTATTTGGTATATATTTGGAATAACATTTTGATATCTTTATCTCCTACGGGAGCCAGCCTTTAATAATAAATTATTGATTATCCCTGTATTACCTCTCCATGTCATCTTTGTTTTAATACATAATTTAGAGACAATAAGAGACACTCTCCTGCCAAGCGAGTAGTACAGTAACATCATAATTTTAACAACTGTTTTAAATTTTGCGAATGCAGGGATCATTGTAGGTCAGATTGTAGGCCATTTCTGCGGAATAAGAAAGAGGGTAGAGTTTGAAGAACATACCTACAATTCTGTCGGCAGATATGTGGATATATTTTTGCACTTTAATCTTCCAGATGAAAGGCGCAAATTGTCAAGTACATGTAGAAAGATGCTGATGTGGGGCTTTACGGATTTAGTACAAGTGGGGGAAAGGGGTGTCGGCCGACGGCAAAATATGACAGAAGTGTCAGAAATACATAAACCAAACAACACAGGAGCCACTCCTAAAATCCTCTACATCATCTCATGACGTGTGTTTATGTTTCGATAAAAGGTTGTCGGTAAAAGCCGGAGTGTTTTGTGAGTCGGGCGTGACCCTTCTCTGAACACTGTGGCCCTCTTCGTTTGGGCCCTGCTCGATCCTGGTTTTATCTGACAGACAGAGGGCGCTAATGCTTAGACTGTAGTTATGTCCAAGTCCGCTAGGTGCTCAAACTAGGACTGTTATCCAGCGACCATTTTAGACAGGAATTCTCACCCAAATCTCACCATGCTTTGGGGCTGCTGGTTTATGGCAGGTAGGACCATAAACCAGCCAGCACCCAAACAACCATCAAAGGGGTTCCCCATGCTATTAATTTTATAGAGGGCCAATTGCAATAAAAGAATTCTGTACAGATTTTAGGTGGCCACTAGTAGCCATGGACTCTTGTGGGTGTAAGAACCTATTATGCAAGAGGTATCTAGGTCATGAGAGGACTACCTACTGCATGGTTAGTCAGATCCGTCTTTTTATAGGGGTGTAGATTTGGGGGGAGGGGGGGAAGGGGAGGTCCTCGTGTTGCATGTTGAATTTAAGAAATGGCCATGTCCCATGTCGCTATGCTTTTAATATTAATGTTGATTTTTTAGAAACCTTAATATCGCATGTCGAATGGCCATGTCGCCCTGTCAAATGTCAAATACCCGTTTTATGTCACCATTCTTGGTCTCCAGACTAATCAGTAATGAAATAGAAAAGAAATGATGTCAAATTAATGCAGAATGCACTTTTAAGGACGTGGCATATTCCTAGGTGCATTAAAAATGAAAATGGCGCATTAGAGAAGCTAAGAAATAATCCATATTTAGTTGACGATGTGGGGCCATCCATCAATGACATCATGATTTTTTGGGAGTCCCTAGTTATATCTGTATAGTATAGTAGCTAATGGGTCGACTCCCTAAATCAGTCATGTCTTTAACAATTTAATTCTCTTTGTTCTCAATGACCGGTTACACAATCTCATGTTCAGCAGTTGAAGGGCATTGTCCTCCAACTGTTGTTAGAATCAGGCAGTGTGAGACGCTAGAAGTAGGTTACCAATGCCTGAACTAAATAGCCCTAACGCCTTCAAATTAGGACCACCACTGTCACCTGCAGGTGGGCAGTCCCAGGTAGGTGAGTGATAGGTCACTCAGTACTAGGTGTATGGCAGTGCATGCCCTTTCTTAAACCCCTCCCGGAGCTGTGTGTGACAGTGGTGGTAGACAGCACCAATAGCCCATATTACACATAGCCCTCTGGTATTATGAGGGCCTTCAGTTTACTGAGGGACGACCATCGCTCATGCATGAGCGGAACTTTGTAGCTATTTTGCTTCTTGTTTTAAAACCATTTAAGACCCCCCCCCCCCCCCCCATTTGGTCATGTTTTTACTTTAGTAATGTCATGGGAATAAGCCCATCCCACATTTGGTATATCCCAGGGTTGGACAAGGGTCGGACAAAATTACGGTATAAGTGATCCTTGTCTCTTAGAGCTGGGATTACTATAATAACTAAGAATTATGTTTTTCTATTTCACCAAGTGCGATAAAATAATATTATTATGATTTCTTAAATTTTACCAATTGACAGATTTGCAGGTTTGCCAGCCAATGAAAATGCTGCATTTTAGGGAAAGGCAAATGGGTTGGACATTATAGGTTGGGCTGACAGACTTTAACATTGGTTCCTATGGGAAAGAGTCCAATATACAAAGCTGTATTTTAATCATTTTAGGAGCAATATGTCAACCAAACCACCTTGGTCCATTTTTTTTCACACTTCTATCTTTGGGGATTGAATCAGAAAGAAATTGCTATGTAATTTCATGGTAAAATTTGATGTTCATGTATACTAGGATGGGCTTATTGCACCCCCTGGCTGCATGACTGTTAAACTAATCAAGAATAAGATTATAAGTGTAAGTTTATTCTTTGTGTATAATCTATAAGACTAGCACTTGGCATTTACATGGTGATCATAAAAACTGATCTCAGCACCAGGTCTCTAGAAGACCATCGGCTGGTTTCGTCATGTGGACTATCACTCAGCTCTTTACCAGCCGGCCACCAGCAGCACTACAGTAATGACTGTTTACACCAGGTGGCGCCCGGGTCGGGGTCACGTGACTCAGGTCGGGGGGGGGGGGGGGGGTTAAAGGGTAAGGTAACGGGCCAGCTGGGGCAGCAGTAGCCTTTTTTGTATCTTAAGCACATGTTTGTGGTGCGACTTTCTAGAAGAACACAAATTTTCAGTGTACATAAGTGAAGAGCATAGAAATATAATATATTAATTAATCAAATTAATGGTTTATGAGCAAGAATTTTAGCAGGTTATTTTATGTACACAAAGTGACTTGCATTACCACTAATTTGCATTTTCTGCAAAAAGGGGGTGAAATGAGAGTCCAAAAAAAATCGCGTTTTCCTGAAAAAACAGGGGTAATTTTGTGGGCACAAATTCCGCCAAAAAGTGAGAGAACATTGATGGGTTCCCACATGGATGTTTGAGTGGGGGGACCGGGCTTCCTGCAGTAAACGTCAGTAAACAGGTGGGGGTAAAGTCACTTCCCATAGAACTTTTTTTGATCACAGATAGGATCAGGCACTGATTAAGGGGGGGGGGGGGGGGGGCGTTCAGGTCGCATGCCCCCCACCCCCACCCCATTTTAACCCAAATATCAAAATTCCTAATGTAAAATTCAAGTGCCGAGCCCCAGAGGCCATGAGCAAATTGTCTACAATAGCACGACATCCTTTTTCAAACTCCTGGATTCGCCAAATTTACAAAGAGTTTTCGGCTGAACGAATCCAAACCTCGTTCTCGTTGTGACATGGCCTTGGACTCTTCGGCCCTTGACTGGGGGTTGTCTTTATGTCAGGCTCCCTGTCGAATTAGAAAAACAATGATACTGCCCCTGCCCCCATGCCATTGTCTTTTACACCTTCGATATTATGTAGGTAAGGCAATAACTGGGGCCCTTGGTGGGGGGTCCTTATGTCGCATGTCGATCTTAAGAAATGGCAATGTCATCCTGTCGAATTTGAGAATTGATCCTGAAATTATTACACTATGCCTGCAGTTAAAACTCACAAAGATCAAAGCTAGGGTAACCTATAGTTAATGCCTCTATACTGGGGAGTTTAGCACCTCCGACACGTCATGTAAATCTAACCATAACGTATCACCTATCTCAGCAACATAACTTACTTCCAGAAATATTTCATTCGAATTCTATACTTGAGTACATGGCATGAACAAAAATGTACGTAGGTATTGTGTTTAGTGTATTGCTTGTCTAGCATATACCTCAGAGGTTTTGAGATGCGTTAACGTACCAAGATACGCTGAGGTTACTAAAACTCCTAATTCCTTTGTGGTGATCATCCCCCTAACTTGCCTTGACTGAATAAGGGAAATCTGGCTTTTACTTGACAAAATAATCATGAGAAAGTTGTTTCTCTAGGAACGTTTTCTTACAGAGTGTCTTGCAAAACTGAGGAATCTCTTGCCAATATCACACTCCGGGAAAATAGCTCGCTAACTGTCTATTTGTTGTGTTTACAGTTGTTGAGCTTAGACTATGCGGGGAGGGTGGGAGATGGGAGGAGTAGGTTATGGTGGGCCGAGTGTAAACCTGCGTGTCCCCTTAAAGGGGGAGGGTGGGAGATGGGAGGAGTAGGTTATGGTGGGCCGAGTGTGAACCTGCGTGTCCCCTTAAAGGGCGAGGGTGGGAGATGGGAGGAGCAGGTTATGGGGGGCCGAGTGTGAACCTGTGTGTCCCCTTAAAGGGGGAGGGTGGGAGATGGGAGGAGCAGGTTATGGGGGGCCGAGTGTGAACCTGTGCGTCCCCTTAAAGGGGGAGGGTGGGAGATGGGAGGAGCAGGTTATGGGGGGCCGAGTGTGAACCTGTGCGTCCCCTTTCAAGGGGGAGGGTGGGAGATGGAAGGAGCAGGTTATGGGGGGCCGAGTGTGAACCTGTGCGTCCCCTTTCAAGTGGGGGGGGGGGGGTGGGAGATGGAAGGAGCAGGTTATGGGGGTCCGAGTGTGAACCTGTGTGCCCCCTTATAGGGGGAGGGTGGGAGATGGGAGGAGCAGGTTATGGGGGGCTGAGTGTGAACCTGTGTGTCCCCTTAAAGGGGGAGCGGGAAGATGGGAGGAGCAGGTTATGGGGGCCGAGTGTGAACCTGTGTGTCCCCTTAAAGGGGCAGGGTGGGAGATGGGAGGGGCAGGTTATGGGGGGCCGAGTGTGAACCTGTGTGTCCCCTTAAAGGGGGAGGGTGGAAGATGGGAGGAGCAGGTTATGGGGGGCTGAGTGTGAACCTGTGTTTCCCCTTAAAGGGGGAGGGAGGGAAATGGGAGGAGCAGGTTATGGGGGGCTGAGTGTGAACCTGTGTGTCCCCTTAAAGGGGGAGGGTGGGAGATGGGAGAAGCAGGTTATGGGAGGCGGAGTGTGAACCTGTGTGTCCCCTTAAAGGGGGAGGGTGGGAGATGGGAGGAGCAGGTTATGGGGGGCCGAGTGTGAACCTGTGTTTCCCCTTAAATGGGCAGGGTTGGAGATGGGAGGAGCAGGTTATGGGGGGCTGAGTGTGAACCTGTGTGTCCCCTTAAAGGGGGAGGGTGGGAGATGGGAGGAGTAGGTTATGGGGGGCCGAGTGTGAACCTGTGCGTCCCCTTTCAAGGGGGGGAGGGTGGGAGATGGAAGGAGCAGGTTATGGGGGGCCGAGTGTGAACCTGTGTGCCCCCTTAAAGGGGGAGGGTGGGAGATGGGAGGAGCAGGTTATGGGGGGCTGAGTGTGAACCTGTGTGTCCCCTTAAAGGGGGAGGGTGGGAGATGGGAGAAGCAGGTTATGGGAGGCGGAGTGTGAACCTGTGTGTCCCCTTAAAGGGGGAGGGTGGGAGATGGGAGGAGCAGGTTATGGGGGGCCGAGTGTGAACCTGTGTTTCCCCTTAAATGGGCAGGGTGGGAGATGGGAGGAGCAGGTTATGGGGGGCTGAGTGTGAACCTGTGTGTCCCCTTAAAGGGGGAGGGTGGGAGATGGGAGGAGTAGGTTATGGGGGGCCGAGTGTGAACCTGTGCGTCCCCTTTCAAGGGGGGGAGGGTGGGAGATGGAAGGAGCAGGTTATGGGGGGCCGAGTGTGAACCTGTGTGCCCCCTTAAAGGGGGAGGGTGGGAGATGGGAGGAGCAGGTTATGGGGAGCCGAGTGTGAACCTGTGTGTACCCTTAAAGGGGGAGGGTGGGAGATGAGAGGAGCAGGTTATGGGGGGCCGAGTGTGAACCTGTGTGTCCCCTTAAAGGGGGAGCGGGGAGATGGGAGGAGCAGGTTATGTGGGCCGAGTGTGAACCTGTGTGTCCCCTTAAAGGGGCAGGGTGGGAGATGGGAGGAGCAGGTTATGGGGGGCCGAGTGTGAACCTGTGTGTCCCCTTAAAGGGGGAGGGTGGAAGATTGGAGGAGCAGTTTATGGGGGGCTGAGTGTGAACCTGTGTGTCCCCTTAAAGGGGGAGGGTGGGAGATGGGAGAAGCAGGTTATGAGAGGCCGAGTGTGAACCTGTGTGTCCCCTTAAAGGGGGAGGGTGGGAGATGGGAGGAGCAGGTTATGGGGGGCCGAGTGTGAATCTGTGTGTCCCCTTAAAGGGGGAGGGTGGGAGATGGAAGGAGCAGGTTATGGGGGGCTGAGTGTGAACCTGTGTGTCCCCTTAAAGGGGGAGGGTGGGAGATGGGAGGAGCAGGTTATGGGGGGCCGAGTGTGAACCTGTGCGTCCCCTTTCAAGTGGGGGGGGGGGGGGGGCTGGGAGATGGAAGGAGCAGGTTATGGGGGGCCGAGTGTGAACCTGTGTGCCCCCTTATAGGGGGAGGGTGGGAGATGGGAGGAGCAGGTTATGGGGGGCCGAGCGTGAATCTGTGTGTCCCCTTAAAGGGGGAGGGTGGGAGATGGGAGAAGCAGGTTATGGGAGGCCGAGTGTGAACCTGTGTGTCCCCTTTCAAGGGGGGGGGGGGGGAGATGGAAGGAGCAGGTTATGGGGGGCCGAGTGTGAACCTGTGTGCCCCCTTAAAGGGGGAGGGTGGGAGATGGGAGGAGCAGGTTATGGGGGGCTGAGTGTGAACCTGTGTGTTCCCTTAAAGGGGGAGGGTGGGAGATGGGAGGAGCAGGTTATGGGGGGCTGAGTGTGAACCTGTGTGTCCCCTTAAAGGGGGAGGGTAGGAGATGGGAGAAGCAGGTTATGGGAGGCCGAGTGTGAACCTGTGTGTCCCCTGAAAGGGGGAGGGTGGGAGATGGGAGGAGCAGGTTATTGGGGGCCGAGTGTGAATCTGTGTGTCCCCTTAAAGGGGGAAGGTGGGAGATGGGAGGAGCAGGTTATGGGGGGCCGAGTGTGAACCTGTGTGTCCCCTTAAAGGGGGAGGGTGGGAGATGGGAGGAGCAGGTTATGGGGGGCCGAGTGTGAACCTGTGCATCCCCTTTCAAGGGGGGGGGGGGTGGGAGATGGAAGGAGCAGGTTATGGGAGGCCGAGTGTGAACCTGTGTGCCCCCTTAAAGGGGGAGGGTGGGAGATGGGAGGAGCAGGTTATGGGGAGCTGAGTGTGAACCTGTGTGCCCCCTTAAAGGGGGAGGGTGGGAGATGGGAGGAGCAGGTTATGGGGAGCCGAGTGTGAACCTGTGTGTCCCCCTAAAGGGGCAGGGTGGGAGATGGGAGGAGCAGGTTATGGGGGGCCGAGTGTGAACCTGTGCGTCCCCTTAAAGGGGGAGGGACGGAGATGGGAGGAGCAGAGTCAGAACCTTTTAGACAGCGTACCCACTTTTCCTATGATTAGAAATATCTGAAGCATTGTACCGCTCAACTCAAATGCTGATAACTGATAAATTGGGCTTGAATTGAATCAAGACTGACGGACACTTTTCCTTTCGATTAACGGGAACTTTTGTCATTTAAAGAAAAACAGTTTTTTTCCAATAATGCTATTTTAGGAAGATAGATTGAAATAAGCAAAGTGTAAGAAAAGCCTAAATATTCTGTTTTATCATTGTAAGAGTTCTTTTTGTTACGGTATGCACCAGTATGTTATTAACTGTACTGTTGTGCCATTCATTAGACTACAGCCTTAGGTAAAGTCAAAGCTTCATCTCTCATATATATATTATCGCCATTTCTTTTAAAGAAAGTAAAAACATAAATGGTTCAATATTCGCTGTTTTTTACTTACCTTTGGTGATATAAAATATATCTATAAGATGGCCCTAGACCCTTAAATTCAACACGGCAACATGGCCATTTCTTAAAATCGACATGTGAAATGAGGTTTAGTGACATGAAGTAAAAATTAAATGATATTACAGGGGCCATTTCTTAAATTCGAAATGAGACATGCTTGCTAAGGTCTCAGAGGTGAGAGTTTAGAATTTACTTAAATTAAACATGCAACATGGGGGACCCCCCTCCCCACCATCAAAGGCCCCTATAAGTAACAAAGACATCTCGAACTCATTGACAGACCCTCTCCTCATTCTTATTTACTAATTGGACACTGGTTCTAATGGGATCTATTGGTTGGCCAGCTTTACACTTGGCGTGGTATACTCGTTGAGAAGGGGGAACAGCCGTTGTGTGTTGGGCGGGGGGGGGGGGGGGCAGGGGGGCGATAGGCCACCTGGTGGGGTTTACCAACACTACAAAACATGGCCGACGTTTTTACCCACAACACTAAACACTACACCCCCCTCCCCTAGCATTGCTTACCTCCCCCCCCCCCATTCTACAGTGCTACCCCCTCACTGGGGGGGGGGGGGGTACTCAACTTGGGTATGGGTACCCACTGCAAAACGGCCTCTGGGAGCTGTGGCTGTGATTGCAGCAAAGGAAAAAGGGGGCTGTCAAGGCTTACTGTATAAGATATCTTTTGTAGTCAGAAGAAAGTATCAAGGACACTTTCAGGGTCTTCAAACTCCTTCATAAGGTTATTTGCATGATAATAAAACAAGGGGCTATGCCTTGACATGTCAGAAAATAGGGGGCTTTAAACCAACATCTGGAATTTCACAGAACTATCATATCTAGAAAAAGGGGGAGCTTTAGTTTTGCAGTGGGTACCTACCATCAAAGATTGAGTACCCCCCCCCCCCCCGGACCCCCACACCCCCTCCCAGTGCCAAGGGCTGCCACATGCCAACCTCTGCCCAGTACTGGGGGCACCCCTTGAAGGCCCAGGAGGCCTGCACCTGGGCCCCATGCTGCCTGCAGAAGACCAAGTTCTTATAGGTCTAGGAAGCAAGAAACCATTCAAAAACTTTAAAGTCATCCTCAGGATACATATTATGTGGATATACAGTTGTGGATTTAGAGTGGGGGCGGGGGCGAGGACACATGCCTATCCCCCCCCCCCACCCTTTTTTGGGGGGGGAGCCAAATCTAAATTTTTTAAATGTAAATTTCTGGGAAAAAAGGGGCACCCCCCCTTTTTTATAAGTGCCCCCTGTCCCATCTTTTTTAAAAAGCCTGGATTTGCCACTGGTATAACAATGTTATGATCATATAAAGCCAAGCCAGGAGAGGGGGGTATACAAGATGCTTTACCAGCCAAAGATGTGTCAACGATGTCAGCCTGAATGTTGGGCCAGCAGGGCTGAACAAAGGCTGACCTCACAATATTAAAGTGAAATTACAAAGCTTAGACTAACTGAACTTGTGGAACTATTTTCCACTGCCAGAAATAGTTCCTGCATCACCTTCAAGGGTGATAACACTTTAGTATCACCCACTCTGTCTAAGATCTGCATTATACTCTTAACTTATAACCTGTATCACTCAAGGGTATGACAAATATGATTATAACAATGTCCTGTTCACTTACCTTACAGGACTGGATCATTGCGCCCAAGGGTTACTCTGCCTTCTACTGTGATGGCGAGTGCTCATTCCCGCTGAACGTGCATATGAACGCCACGAACCACGCCATTGTGCAGACGCTGGTGCACCTGATGCACCCCTTCCAGGCCCCCAAACCCAGGTGCGCACCTACGGAACTGTCAGCCATCTCCGTGCTCTACTTCGACGACAACTCCAACGTCATACTCAAAAAGTACAAGAACATGGTGGTCACTGCCTGTGGCTGTCATTGAGAATGGTAAGAGAACACGGTGGTCACTGCCTGTGGCTGAGAATGGTAAGAGAACATGGTGGTCACTGCCTGCGGCTGTCTGAGAATGGTAAGAGAACATGGTGGTCACTGCCTGTGGCTGTCACTGAGAATGGTAAGAGAACATGGTGGTCACTGCCTGTGGCTGTCACTGAGAATGGTAAGAGAACACGGTGGTCACTGCCTGTGGCTGAGAATGGTAAGAAGAGAACACGGTGGTCACTGCCTGTGGCTGAGAATGGTAAGAGAACACGGTGGTCACTGCCTGTGGCTGAGAATGGTAAGAGAACATGGTGATCACTGCCTGTGGCTGAGAATGGTAAGAGAACACGGTGGTCACTGCCCGTGGCTGTCACTGAGAATGGTAAGAGAACATGGTGGTCACTGCCTGTGGCTGAGAATGGTAAGAGAACACGGTGGTCACTGCCCGTGGCTGTCACTGAGAATGGTAAGAGAACATGGTGGTCACTGCCTGTGGCTGTCTGAGAATGGTAAGAAGAGAACACGGTGGTCACTGCCTGTGGCTGTCTGAGAATGGTAAGAAGAGAACACGGTGGTCACTGCCTGTGGCTGTCACTGAGAATGGTAAGAGAACATGGTGGTCACTGCCTGTGGCTGAGAATGGTAAGAGAACACGGTGGTCACTGCCTGTGGCTGTCACTGAGAATGGTAAGAGAACATTGTGGTCACTGCCTGTGGCTGAGAATGGTAAGAGAACACGGTGGTCACTGCCCGTGGCTGTCACTGAGAATGGTAAGAGAACACGGTGGTCACTGCCCGTGGCTGTCACTGAGAATGGTAAGAGAACACAGTGGTCACTGCCTGCGGCTGTCTGAGAATGGTAAGAGAACATGGTGGTCACTGCCTGTGGCTGAGAATGGTATGAGAACATGGTGGTCACTGCCTGTGGCTGTCACTGAGAATGGTAAGAGAACACGGTGGTCACTGCCTGCGGCTGTCACTGAGAATGGTAAGAGAACACGGTGGTCACTGCCTGCGGCTGTCACTGAGAATGGTAAGAGAACACGGTGGTCACTGCCTGTGGCTGAGAATGGTAAGAGAACATGGTGGTCACTGCCTGTGGCTGTCACTGAGAATGGTAAGAGAACACGGTGGTCACTGCCTGTGGCTGAGAATGGTAAGAGAACACGGTGGTCACTGCCTGTGGCTGTCACTGAGAATGGTTAGAGAACACGGTGGTCACTGCCTGCGGCTGTCACTGAGAATGGTAAGAGAACACGGTGGTCACTGCCTGCGGCTGTCACTGAGAATGGTAAGAGAACACGGTGGTCACTGCCTGTGGCTGAGAATGGTAAGAGAACACGGTGGTCACTGCCTGCGGCTGTCACTGAGAATTGTAAGAGAACATGGTGGTCACTGAATGCGGCTGTCTGAGAATGGTAAGTGTGAGAACAAGGTCGTTGTCATGTGCCGATGGGAGGGGAAAGTAGAATAACGTGGTGGCTGCCACTCCGAGCTATTTGCTGCTGAGAGCAAGAACTGTGAGTACAACAACACAGTGTTCACCATTTGCCACTAAGAACAAGAACTATAAGCATAAGAATTTGGTAGTCATGATTTACTGCTAAAGTCTTAGTACAAGAACATGGTGGTGGTCATTTACTGCTGAGAGTGGAAAAGTCAAAAACATGGTTGCCACCATTTGCTGCTGAGAGCAAGAAGTTCAGTATTTTTATACATGAAAAATAGGCGATTCTTTTATATTTATTTATGAATTGTAATTCCCATCTATATACCATGTCATTTTTGTAGAAAACTATGCAGCCACATGTAGGTATTCATAAGAATACCCATAAGCCCAGTCAGTAGATAACTAAGGTCAGAGAAACTATTCACCCATATATTAAGTGCTACAGCGTGAGTAAGAGGCACAATAGGTGCTGCCACCTGGTATCTTTGCATTGAACCTTAGTCCCTAGCCCTTAGCCCATAGTTGAGTAAGAGAGTAAAGTTTTAACTGTATATATAGCATCCAAATGCAATGACCCGAATATTAATATTGTCATATTCATAAACAAAACAGTTACGTTTTTAATTTGTACATCAGTGATGCCATATGATTATCGGTTAAATCAAATTGCTTTCCTCTGCTCCCAGCTGCAGGGGCTGCAAAGGGGCCGTCAATAAATGACATCATACTATTTTTGACCTTCTTTGACCCCCCTCCCCTCCCCCTTGTCATGTTTCGTCATACGGCCCTTGACCCCCCCTCTAGAAATGAAGTCATATCAAGTGGACCCCCCCACCCCTCAAATCAGAGAAACAGTATAAAAAAGAATGTTTTTTTTGTTGTTTTTTCTTAGGAACATGACCGTCCCTAGAAAAATCTTTGATTTTAACTTAGAATGAAAAAATCAGCCTTCAATATCCCAACCTAACCTACATTAAAATTGTCTCTGAAATTCTTGAAATTTAGATTTTTCGCAACATGATGTCATGCACCACATGACCCCCCACCCCCCTTGTCATGTTTGGTCATTGAGACATGAACCCCCCTCCCCCACTAATGCATGACGTCATTTATGGACAGCCCCAAATGTAATTTGTATTGTATTGTATAACACCCAACAAACCAATAATCTTCCACCTTTTTGTTTCAGGAACAACCTGAGTTGCCGAACGGAATGACATCGAGTGACTTTACTTACATTAAAAGCAAACTAAGGACATTGATTCAGGGAAGCGAATCGAATGGAAAGGAAATGAGCATCGGTGCACCAAGGACGAATAAAAAAAGTTAATCATGAAGGACCAAGTGCAGGCCACGACATTGACTGAAAGTAACACCAGGCCTGGTTTACACGAATTATTGTTCTCAGTTACAAATGATTGCCTCGTGTCATTAAATTCTAACGATACCTATGCTTTTTCCTGCAAGTTTTAAGTTATAGTCGCCGTGGCATCCACACAATTATTAATGTCAAAGTAAGGAACACTCTAGTGTGCAAAACTTGGACGATACTTTGAGCACAAAAGGATAAAACTGTGAAGATAAAAGCCGCCATGACATCAACAAATTGATGTTGACATTTGAGTACTTATCATGATTATTCTCATTTATTTAGTAGTGCAGGAACTCTAAGGGATAGCTGGTGGAAACATTCAGAGTCCAGCAGGTCCAGCTACGGAAAGAAGTCCGTCTGAAAATATTAATGTCTGTTTTGTGAGACAGAATGCAAAACAGATAAAATTGGTTCAGAAATCAATTCGACATAGTATGTGATAATTCCTTGTTGTTTCGTTATTTGTATAGTTGAGCAATGGCTTCGCTACTTTTGTAAATAGCTATATATCTTGATCAATTCAGGGGGTTACCCGCTGTAACATTATTACTGTACTGTATTGAGCGGGAGGTCGATTGGAGCTTAACTAACTAAAGAATAGGTAAACCTCCATTGTATTTGTCAGATTTGCATGCCTACTATTGTATTTTCCTAGATGTTGATAATTTGAAGAGCGAGCCTGACTAACATAGTTAGAGCGCGTCTCTAGTGATGATGACAATACTTTCTGTGGCCCGTTGCACATTAGAATTTCGTTGTGAGGATCAAACAACGAAAGCACAACGAACATTTGCTTAACAACGAAATGTTTCGTTGTTACCAAAATATTCCACTGTTACTTAAATAGTAAAAATCTCTGGGTTTAATGGATGGAATTTAATTCTGTAAATTGATATAAAAAGGCAAGACATTAGAGAAAAACCAGTAAAAGTTACAACTCTTTGAGGGCATTCTAAATATAGAAAAAAAATTGTTGAAAAATCGCTATTTAATTCATTTTCGTCATTACGAAACCCATTGTGCAACGGGCCACTGTGGCCCGTTGGACAATGACTCATTGTAACAATTTCAAGATAACTTTAAGATAGATTTCCTTACAAAGATATCTTAGTTACAATCTCTTTGTTATGAAACCCCTATATCTTTTTTTCTACTGGATCATTAACAGCTCATTAACAGTATTTTCTTGTGTCTGGAAAATGGTCTAATAACGCGCAAAGTTGCTTACAATAAGTATCATTATTTTCGTACCCATGGTGTTACAATGAGTTTTGTGCAACGGGCAACTGGTTTGAGTAAAAAAATGCTGTGAGTGCTTCGTTCAGGTCAACGTAACACTACTCGTCACTGTGAATGTTTATAAGTTATAACATGTTAATAATGCTAAGTTATCTCTAAAACATAGATTGTTTTATTTGCACAAGACATCTAATATTGTTGTTGTAATTCATGTATAGATTTGTGCTACACTATTCTAATTGTCTTGTAGAATACTAAAATTTGCACGCCTTCTTCAGGTGCCTTATAGCAGTATGATATTATATTTATAATTTAGTAAAATGAAAATACTCAGCAGGCACAGTAAGCATTCTTTACACTGTGAGATAGTGATATGATGTAATACTAGTGATATGATGTTACTGTAATATTATATAATAACGGTTGTACCATTAAGATATTGTGTCACCATGGTAATATTGTATAACCATGGTGACATTGGGTTAACCAAAATACTGTCACTTGGGTGAAAATGCTCATGTCCCCCTGTCCTACTTTGGGTATCCCCGTCACCAAGGTGATATTAAGTCGGCCCCTCTCGTAGTGCATCATGGTAGGTGTTCACGTTTCTATGTACTTTATCGACACGTGACCCTTCCTTCGGAGGGCGGGCAGTGTATGTATGTTTTCCACTGACACGTCTGAAATAAAAGCTTTTCCCTTTGCTGGAACTCACTGATTTCTTCTTCATCCTTAAGTAGAGGCCTTACTCCAAAAAAACTTGTTCAAATCATGAATAAGCCTTCTAAAGTGAAAGTGATTTAGTCATAATCTGGGTATATGGGTTATTGACTGAGCACTTTTGCTAGGTGTGAGATAAACTTTTAGCACTGGGGCCAACAATCAGGGGATTTAAAAGAGTGTTGCAGCCTAAAACTCCCAACCAGTAGTCGTTTAGAATTTAATCAACAAAAGATGATTTCTACGTGGTATTTCCAATGAAATCAGACCCCCTTTGAGTATACCTACCACTTGGTATAATATCAATTCCAAAGTTTAACCTTAGATTGTTAACTTCTAACAATTTTGACTGAAATGACAGTTTTTCTTTATTTACTCACTGCCATGATTAATTTCAATAACAAACCATATTCGAAAAAGATCAGGAAAACAATTACCTTTCAGATGGCAATATAGTATGTTATCATACCTTATAAAGTTCCTGAGAAATTAAGAAATAACATGTTTTTCAACCTTTGCTAATTAAGTACACAGCGCATAATTAGTCAGTGTTCACATACCTAAATTCTTCGAAACCATCTTGATTCAAGGTCCCTATGATACTGTAAGATGAAAAAAATCTAAGAAAATCCAGGGGGCTCACCATGAGGGATAGATCAGGACTATAAGAAGTAATTGGGGGTATCATGTGAACTTTAATTCATTATTACCATTTTATATCTTGTCTTATGATCAGCAACTCACAGACAGGCGTCCTTTTCACCTCAGGGTCTCACGGAACTAAATGTGGCGCCATCTGCCAGTGTCCTACAACTTTCTGTCCCAAGGTGAAGGGGATGCCAGTCTCTGAGTGGCTGAAAATGGGATAAGATAAAAAGATAATTCAGGATTAAAATTCACATGATACCCCTGCTATTTCCATAAAAAATTCCATAAAAAAAGAATCCATGATTAAGGGTTTTTGGTAAATGTCAGTAGGGTTTTAAAATGGGTCCTGTGGTCAATGAATTTGGTCGCTGCAAAACTGCTAAAATGGGACTCTTGAGAAAATTTTCATGGTCAACCTACCCTCAAATTTTGATATTTTGTGTCCCAAAGATGTCCCAATAGGTTACTGAGTCCCTTCAGGGTGTTGTGATGTTTAGGTGTTTTTTTTTCCAGCATGCACTATATTAAACTATACAGGAAAACATTTATTTCCTTGAGACCTCAGGACAGAAACTTATACCACACAAGTAGATGGAACCCCATTAATTCAGTGAGACCTTACTATCTGACAATGGAAAAGTAGTTCTCAGAGAACTAAATGTTTATGTATTCATAATCACAGAGCGGGTCACAGAGGGTGCAACATTTAGGTGTCTGTGACCCCCTCTGTGATTATGAATATGTATACAATCTGGACCAAGGTGAGGAGACTGCCTGGCTGTCATTGGCTGAAAATCTTTTTATGATATTTGGGGAAAATGAATGAAAAACTCCATAGGCTCTGCAACTATCGGTGAAATGATTGCCATAATTGAATGCATGGTATTCAGTAGTAAATGTGACTGACTGTTCATATAAAGAAGGGTGCATGCACATGGCATTTTGCCTCTGCAGAACAGTAAAATTGAGTGTGGGTGAATATTTCAGGGTCATACTCAAGATTATCATGGGTTAGCCTACCCTGATTTATATATATCTAATCTATGAAAGGTGGCTCTATTGGTTTCTGGGTGAATTATGGGCCAACACTTTTTCTGGACATTTTTGTCACGTGTTGCACTATATTAAACTGCACCTGAAAACATTTAGTTCGATGAGACCTTGAATGCTAGTGTAAGTTTATGGTTAATCATAATTACTGGGGAATTGTCTGAGATATTCACTGTCGTTTATATTACTATTCTTAATGGGTGCTAGTCAAGTGGTAAGTGGGCGATCAATCTATAACATGAACAACGCTTGGCAGTAGGTCAAGTTTATTTGTGGATGCGATGATGTGTACATTTGCCAATGAAGAGATGATAAGTCTTCTAGGTGTCACAATTCTAATCCAGTGAAGAGTAATCTTTCTCCTCGGAGTCTGCCTAATCTCACATCAAACAGTAGTGAAGTAATCCCCGTGTAAGTCACCAGATGTCCCTGTTGCTTTGCGTAGCTATCTAAACCCCTCAAATCTCTCGATCCATATTGTCTAAACGTTAATGGTTCTCTCTCTGCCCTTACATCGCGCTCTCACTTCATATAGTAGTCTGGTATTGATTTTACCTGAGCATCAACACCTGCTGGGAGGTGTACCCTGCTGAACACCGTCCATCAGGTATATTTACACCTACCAGCGGCACCTGCCATATTTATACCGTGTACCATCATAAGCTTGGAAGAATTCTGATTATCTCCTTGTGTTCAACTGGTGACCTTTACACTATTTCAATTGATATGCGCAAAGTAAATGAGTTAATTTCTACCTTTGTGCAACCTGTACCGCTAATGTCTTCATTTTCTTCCACCAGGTGGCAGCTCTCTACCTATGGTATTATGCTTGGTGTCTAACAGGAAAGTGACTTCTACAAAATACAATTGAAAATGTGAGAAGATCGTTGTCTTACATCTTGAATCATTGGTATGCATGAGCGGATCCAGAGGGGGGGGCATGCACCCCTCCCTTTTTTCAGAAAATTTTGTGTTTCTTTAAATGTAAAATTCGGCCAAAAGGTAATTAAGCAAACAAATTGTGCCCCCCCTTAATTGCAGCTGTTCTACTGCTTCGATTCGAAATCTTGAAAGTTAAATCAATGTACAGTAGACACCCACTTAACGACCACCTCACTAAGCAGACCACCCCTCTTAAAGACCACTTTTTGGTCAGACCGGAATTTTTTCCTCTATTTCATGTTTAATTTCACTTCACTAATAAGACCGGTCTCTTAGTGAGGGCCTGACAAAAAGACCACCCAAAATTCAGTCCCAAATGATGATTTACCCCCCATAATCCTACCACTGTACTCCTCCTACAGCCTCAGCCCTTTGTGGAAACCTCTCCACTCAACTGCTGGCCCCATCCCCCTATAGACATTGTGCAGATGGCGTCACAACACCCAAAGTGGGGTGTCTGTCATATTGGTGATCAATTTATTTTCACCAATATTGAAACATATAGAACAAATATCTGTCCCCAATTTACTTCAAACATATTCGAAGAATCACAATCAACAATTGTTGTAATTTATAATTATAGGTTCTGTACTTTTTTCATATCAACATGGTCATGATCACCACGTGGTGATCACAAAAGAATGATCACATGACCACATCTGTACAAGGTCTATAGGATGTTATATCACTCACCCATCCCGCCTCCCCACACATGTATCTGTCAGACTGAGCTCTTTGTGGGAAGTCCTACCAGTCAGACCCGTCCTATCCACTCACCTTCTGGCCTCAACCCTTTGTAGGAAGTCCTCTCACTCACCCCCGCCCTTCCCCCACACCCCTGCCGGCCTCAGACCTTTGTAGTAAGTCCTCCCAGTCACCCCGACATCTCCACACCCCTGCCGGCCTCAGCCCTTTATAAGAAGTCCTCCCAGTCACCCCGACCTCTCCACACCTCTGCCAGCCTCAGCCCTTTGTAGTAAGTCCTCCCAGTCACCCCGACCTCTCCACACCTCTGCCGGCTTCAGCCCTCTATAAGAAGTCCTCCCAGTCACCCCGACCTCTCCACACCTCTGCCAGCCTCAGCCCTTTGTAGGAAGTCCTTCCAGTCACCCCGACCTCTCCACACCTCTGCCAGCCTCAGCCCTTTGTAGGAAGTCCTCCCAGTCACCCCGACCTCTCCACACCTCTGCCAGCCTCAGCCCTTTGTAGGAAGTCCTCCCAGTCACCCCGACCTCTCCACACCTCTGCCAGCCTCAGCCCTTTGTAGGAAGTCCTCCCAGTCACCCCGACCTCTCCACACCTCTGCCAGCCTTAGGAATATTTATGGCATATAACATAGGCCTTTAAATAGTGAAGACAAGGGAAATAATGATTTCTTATATTGGACAAGGCAGCATGAGGATTCTAAAATTTGGCAGGGCAACCTGCCCCCTTCACTAAGGCGACCACCTCACTTAAAGACCAATATTAGCCCAGTCCCTTAGGTGGTCGCATTAGAGAGTGTATAAGAGTCAGTTTAGGCAATATATATGTGAATTACTTTTTTATAAAACAAAAATCCTGAAATAGCTATTTAAAAGGTTTTCAATTTATCAAACTTATGCCCCTAGTCTATGTCCTTTTGCATAAAAAGTATTGTTGTTCCGATAATTTGCAGCCTTGTTATGGCAAGTGCCCCATCGTTGTTGAGATAGGCATTGTTGTATGAATGAAAGCTTTTCTGTTTGTTAAATTTGAATTCTTTAAGACCATGATTAAAATTGAACAATGTTGTTCAAAAGAGTAAATTCAGAGTTGTAAAGTCATTACAGCGGCCTTTTTTGAACAACGATTCTTTTAATCTATTCAATGGACCTCGGTACACTTGGTTAGTACAGTGTATGCCACGAGCCATCATATACCGTAGAGTGGTCCCATTCTTATATGACTACACTAATGTATATAGAGATGTGTCCATTGAGGAACCTTAAGGAGCTATTTTTTTCTATTTGTTCAGAAAATGTAGTTGAAAAATCACTCTGATGATTGGATTTTTTAATCCCCCCCACCGCGAAGCGGCCACCTGGCCGTCAGGCCAGGTGGAGGGGGGATTATGCCGTAGTCACTTTCCATGGTTGATTACGACCGACTGCCGAAATTCGCAAATGTATGTAAAATGTAACTATGCTTGATTATGCTTGATAATACTGCTTAATATGCTTAGAATTACTTGGTTTTATAAAGCCATGCGTTGACAAGTTCAAAGGAAAACGTATGATCCCTGCAGATGTTGCGATAAATAGCCATCGGCAAATTTCGGCAGGCCCCGGTCGCTGCATTTTCATGACGTTATGTACGACGCATCGTCATGGTGACCAGGGTAGCCAGGGCAACTAACGTCGTTACAGTGTTATGTAACGCCCGGCACGCACTTTTCCGCGGAAGGGTGACGTGTTTTCAATATTCACACTCCCTCCGTGAAAGGCCGACCTGGACCTGTACGTAAACTATAGTTGTGCTTGATAGTACTGCTTAATATTCTTAGAATTACTTAAGTTTTACGGAAAGATTCAGATGCTATATGTCTGTGTTGCTATGCACATCTGTAGCTATGTAACGACGACGCTCGACAACGTGACAATGCTCATCGACGTGACAACAAGTTTTGGGGGTGATTAAATTTGTCCGGGGTGATTACCCCATTTTCTTGTTATTTCATATACAACATACACAGCGTGGTTTACAAATCACAGGGTCAAGGCAGTACAGTTATCACAATGAGTGGTTTGACACTGTCAATGTTGACAGTACTAATCTGACGGTGTCAATAGTTTAATGTCAGGTAGGACTTGACACTGTCAGTGTTGACAGTACTAGTCTGACAGTGTACAATGTTTAATGTCAGGTAGGACAGTACTGTTCTCACAGTTTCAGCGATTTAATCTCAGGTGGCACTTGTCAGTGGTGACAACACACTTTGACAATGTTAAAGCTTTTACAAAAGGTGAGAATTGACAAAAACAGTATTCTAATTTACTACAGAATTGCAGTAATGTCAAACATTAAAGGACCGGGACTAACTGTTATTATTCTCAGCACAAATGAGGAAATACAGACCATTAGTTTGTGTCTTGTGTGTTTTAACAAGCCCACAACATGTCAAACTATTAACAACCAATTCAGTCCACTGGATGCCCTCCGCAGGCTCAGAGCATTGAAGTATCTTAGCTTTACCTGCTCATATCTATAGAACCATGGCGCTCTTCTACCTACAGCATGACATGTCACATGTGTCCAACTTTACATGATGTATTCATTTGTAAAAGGATATAGGTGATTTTTGTTGTGGTTATAAGTGTATTTTCGCAAAAATGACATAATTATCAATAACTGCCATGATAGATAACTTAATCCAATAAACACTCAATAGGAGGAATAGCTTGTTCATTGTAAGATTTATTGCTTATAAGTTATATTCCAAAGTTTAAAACAATAGCACAAATGAAAAGAATCAAAATTAAGATTTCAAATTCAAACTTTAAGATTGAATCTGCAGGCCTGGCTCCAAACATGAAGATTTTAATTATTCTTTCTGTCTATGTACATTTAATGATTGTTACTTAATATTTCCGTTCATGTCCCAAAAATGTAGCTCTCTCTATATGCTACTGAGAGTACTAGTGTATCAACGAAAGTGGTGCCTGTGACCCACTACCTTTGGGTATTTTGGACCAATCAGGTTATCGCTTTTGCTTCTCCGCGGTCCTGTAACACATCAGGGTCCTTCCCAGCGTCTCCAGCTCATCACGTGATTGGTTGTCCCGCCAGTACCCAGATGTGAGAGATGACGTCACTCCCAGTGGCTCCACCCAGTATATCCCTTTCTTTGGAATTATTTTGGAATCCAGCGGTCATTGTCAAAGGTATCATGCTAATAAATTCAGCCATTTTGAAATTTGTGGTATTGTATTGCATGAATATCATATTTATTGAGGCCTCTTTGCTATAAACTACTGATATTGGAACCATTTCCCAAAAAAATGTTATAGCTATACTAAGATATGTGACTCAGACTATCGTCTACATGATTTCTGTGATGTTGTTGATAGTGGCTCCCCCTACGAGAGTCTGTGCACACCATTATTATGTAACGTCATTTTTGCCATTTTTGTGACGTAATCCATAAACAGAGAGATGGTGACTTCATGAAAACACCAAAAATGACTGCGTAATAACGGTGTGCATGGACTCTTGTTGGAGGAGTCACCATCAACGACGTCACTGTGAGACAGAATACAGTCATTAACCTTTCCTTTGTACTATCGTTGATTTCCCTTTATCCAAATATCTTCGCAGCTAAAAATCATGGTATTTCTCAAAATTGGTCAGCCATCTTGGATTTTAGTTATCCGCATTGACTACAAACACAAATAATTAAATTCTCTGAGCCATAATCACTCTATTTAGACACCAAACATGTCTTTCAAATACCTTAACTTTACTGATCAGTGGCAATCAAGGGGTTTGGGATCCTCGGGGTCCTGACCCTCCCCTCACACACACACACCTTTTGGTCGGCCCCAAAACGACAAAAAGAGGGGGAAATACTGGATGTGTGGACTCAAGTGTGCATAGTTGGACTATAGATGTGCAGATGTGGTCGCACAACCACTTTTTGGTGGTCACTATGTGCTTTGCAAGGCCACATAGCTTTAATTTATGTTAAAGTTTATTTATTAAGTTTATTCTAAACAAAAAGGTAATTTATTACAACATAATTATTTTAGACAAATATTCCATAAAATATGATTTGTATTATTGTGTGAAATGTGAATAATGATAGCTTGTAATTAATCACCAATATGGCAGCCAGCAGTTGTGACATCTGCACAACATCTCTATACTGACAAATCCGTCATATAGATCTGTCCATTGAGGAACCTTGAGGAGCTATTTCTTCTATTTGTTCAGAAAATGTAGTTGAAGAATCACCATTATGATTGGATTTTTTATTTCATATACAACATACACAGCGTGGTTTACAAATCACAGGGTCAAGGCAGTACAGTTATCACAATGAGTGGTTTGACACTGTCAATGTTGACAGTACTAATCTGACGGTGTCAATAGTTTAATGTCAGGTAGGACTTGACACTGTCAGTGTTGACAGTACTAGTCTGACAGTGTACAATGTTTAATGTCAGGTAGGACAGTACTGTTCTCACAGTTTCAGCGATTTAATCTCAGGTGGCACTTGTCAGTGGTGACAACACACTTTGACAATGTTAAAGCTTTTACAAAAGGTGATAATTGACAACAACAGTATTCTAATTTACTACAGAATTGCAGTAATGTCAAACAATAAAGGACCGGGACTAACTGTTATTATTCTCAGCACAAATGAGGAAATACAGACCATTAGTTTGTGTCTTGTGTGTTTTAACAAGCCCACAACATGTCAAACTATTAACAACCAATTCAGTCCACTGGATGCCCTCCGCAGGCTCAGAGCATTGAAGTATCTTAGCTTTACCTGCTCATATCTATAGAACCATGGCGCTCTTCTACCTACAGCATGACATGTCACATGTGTCCAACTTTACATGATGTATTCATTTGTAAAAGGATATAGGTGATTTTTGTTGTGGTTATAAGTGTATTTTCGCAAAAATGACATAATTATCAATAACTGCCATGATAGATAACTTAATCCAATAAACACTCAATAGGAGGAATAGCTTGTTCATTGTAAGATTTATTGCTTATAAGTTATATTCCAAAGTTTAAAACAATAGCACAAATGAAAAGAATCAAAATTAAGATTTCAAATTCAAACTTTAAGATTGAATCTGCAGGCCTGGCTCCAAACATGAAGATTTTAATTATTCTTTCTGTCTATGTACATTTAAGATTTAAGATATGTGACTCAGACTATCGTCTACATGATTTCTGTGATGTTGTTGATAGTGGCTCCCCCTACGAGAGTCTGTGCACACCATTATTATGTAACGTCATTTTTGCCATTTTTTTGACGTAATCCATAAACAGAGAGATGGTGACTTCATGAAAACACCAAAAATGACTGCGTAATAACGGTGTGCATGGACTCTTGTTGGAGGAGTCACCATCAACGACGTCACTGTGAGACAGAATACAGTCATTAACCTTTCCTTTGTACTATCGTTGATTTCCCTTTATCCAAATATCTTCGCAGTTAAAAATCATGGTATTTCTCAAAATTGGTCAGCCATCTTGGATTTTAGTTATCCGCATTGACTACAAACACAAATAATTAAATTCTCTGAGCCATAATCACTCTATTTAGACACCAAACATGTCTTTCAAATACCTTAACTTTACTGATCAGTGGCAATCAAGGGGTTTGGGATCCTCGGGGTCCTGACCCTCCCCTCACACACACACACCTTTTGGTCGGCCCCAAAACGACAAAAAGAGGGGGAAATACTGGATGTGTGGACTCAAGTGTGCATAGTTGGACTATAGATGTGCAGATGTGGTCGCACAACCACTTTTTGGTGGTCACTATGTGCTTTGCAAGGCCACATAGCTTTAATTTATGTTAAAGTTTATTTATTAAGTTTATTCTAAACAAAAAGGTAATTTATTACAACATAATTATTTTAGACAAATATTCCATAAATATGATTTGTATTATTGTGTGAAATGTGAATAATGATAGCTTGTAATTAATCACCAATATGGCAGCCAGCAGTTGTGACATCTGCACAACATCTCTATACTGACAAATCCGTCATAGAGATCTGTCCATTGAGGAACCTTGAGGAGCTATTTCTTCTATTTGTTCAGAAAATGTAGTTGAAGAATCACCATTATGATTGGATTTTTTATTTCATATACAACGTACACAGCGTGGTTTACAAATCACAGGGTCAAGGCAGTACAGTTATCACAATGAGTGGTTTGACACTGTCAATGTTGACAGTACTAATCTGACGGTGTCAATAGTTTAATGTCAGGTAGGACTTGACACTGTCAGTGTTGACAGTACTAGTCTGACAGTGTACAATGTTTAATGTCAGGTAGGACAGTACTGTTCTCACAGTTTCAGCGATTTAATCTCAGGTGGCACTTGTCAGTGGTGACAACACACTTTGACAATGTTAAAGCTTTTACAAAAGGTGATAATTGACAACAACAGTATTCTAATTTACTACAGAATTGCAGTAATGTCAAACAATAAAGGACCGGGACTAACTGTTATTATTCTCAGCACAAATGAGGAAATACAGACCATTAGTTTGTGTCTTGTGTGTTTTAACAAGCCCACAACATGTCAAACTATTAACAACCAATTCAGTCCACTGGATGCCCTCCGCAGGCTCAGAGCATTGAAGTATCTTTAACTTTACCTGCTCATATCTATAGAACCATGGCGCTCTTCTACCTACAGCATGACATGTCACATGTGTCCAACTTTACATGATGTATTCATTTGTAAAAGGATATAGGTGATTTTTGTTGTGGTTATAAGGATATTTTCTCAAAATGACATAATTATCAATAACTGCCATGATAGATAACTTAATCCAATAAACACTCAATAGGAGGAATAGCTTGTTCATTGTAAGATTTATTGCTTATAAGTTATATTCCAAAGTTTAAAACAATAGCACAAATGAAAAGAATCAAAATTAAGATTTCAAATTCAAACTTCAAGAGTGAATCTGCAGGCCTGGCCCTAAACATGAAGATTTTAATTATTCTTTCTGTCTATGTACATTTAATGATTGTTACTTAATATTTCCGTTCATGTCCCAAAAATGTAGCTCTCTCTATATGCTACTGAGAGTACTAGTGTATCAACGAAAGTGGTGCCTATGACCCACTACCTTTGGGTATTTTGGACCAATCAGGTTGTCGCTTTTGCTTCTCCGTGGTTCTGTAACACATCAGGGTCCTTCCCAGCATCCCCAGCTCATCACATGATTGGTTGTCCCGCCAGTACGCGGATGTGAGAGATGACGTCACTCCCAGTGGCTCCACCCAGTATATCCCTTTCTTTGGAATTATTTTGGAATCCAGCGGTCATTGTCAAAGGTATCATGCTAATAAATTCAGCCATTTTGAAATTTGTGGTATTGTATTGCATGAATATCATATTTATTGAGGCCTCTTTGCTATAAACTACTGATATTGGAACCATTTCCCAAAAAATGTTATAGCTATACTAAGATATGTGACTCAGACTATCGTCTACATGATTTCTGTGACGTTGTTGATAGTGGCTCCCCCTACGAGAGTCTATGCACACCATTATTACGCGACGTCATTTTTGCCATTTTCGTGACGTAATCCATAAACAAAGAGATGGTGACTTCATGAAAACACCAAAAATGACTGCGTAATAACGGTGTGCATGGACTCTCATTGGAGGAGTCACCATCAACGACGTCACTGTGAGACAGAATACAGTAATTAACCTTTCCTTTGTACTATCGTTGATTTCCCTTTATCCAAATATCTTCGCAGCTAAAAATCATGGTATTTCTCAAAATTGGTCAGCCATCTTGGATTTTAGTTATCCGCATTGACTACAAACACAAATAATTAAATTCTCTGAGCCATAATCACTCTATTTAGACACCAAACATGTCTTTCAAATACCTTAACTTTACTGATCAGTGGCAATCAAGGGGTTTGGGATCCTTGGGGTCCTGACCCTCCCCTCACACACACACCTTTTGGTGGGCCCCAAAACGACAAAAAGAGGGGGAAATACTGGATGTGTCGACTCAAGTGTGCATAATTGGACTTTAGATGTGCAGATGTGGTCGCACAACCACTTTTTGGTGGTCACCATGTGCTTTGCAAGGCCACATGGCTTTAATTTATGTTAAAGTTTATTTATTCAGTTTATTCCAAACAAAAAGGTAGTTTATTACAACATAATTATTTTAGACAAATATTCCATAAATATGATTCGTATTATTGTGTGAAATGTGAATAATGATAGCTTGTAATTAACCACCAATATGGCAGCCAGCAGTTGTGACATCTGCACAACATCTCTATACTGACAAATCCCTCATAGAGATCTGTCCATTGAGGAATCTTGAGGAGCTATTTCTTCTATTTGTTCAGAAAATGTAGTTGAAGAATCACCATTATGATTGGATTTTTTATTTCATATACAACGTACACAGCGTGGTTTACAAATCACAGGGTCAAGGCAGTACAGTTATCACAATGAGTGGTTTGACACTGTCAATGTTGACAGTACTAATCTGACGGTGTCAATAGTTTAATGTCAGGTAGGACTTGACACTGTCAGTGTTGACAGTACTAGTCTGACGGTGTAAATGTTTAATGTCAGGTAGGACAGTATTGTTCTCACTTTCAGCGGTTTAATTTCAGGTGGCACTTGTCAGTGTTGACAACACACTTTGACAATGTTAAAGCTTTTACAAAAGGTGATAATTGCCAACAACAGTATTCTAATTTACTACAGAATTGCAGTAATGTCAAACATTAAAGGACCGGGACTAACTATAATTATTCTCAGAACAAATGAGGGAAATGCAGACCATTAGTTTGTGTCTTGTGTGTTTGTAACAGGCCCACAACATGTCAAACTATCAACAACCAATTCAGTCCACTGGATGCCCTGCGGGGCGTAGAGCATTGAAGTATCTTTAGCTTTACCTGCTCATATTTATAGAATCCTGGCGCCCTTCTACCTATCGCATGGCATGTTATATGTGTTAACCAAAGTCCTTTACATGATGTATTCATTTGTAAAAGAACAAGGTGGTTTGTTTTTTTTGGTTATAAGTACTTTTTCTCAAAATTGACATAAATATCAATTACTGCCATGATAGTTAACTTAATTCAATAAACACTCAATAAGGGGCACAGCTTGTTCATTGTTAGATATATTGCTTATATTCCAAAGTTTAAAACAATAGCACGAATGAAAAGAATCAAAATCAAGATTTCAAATTCAAACTTCAAGACTGAATCTGCAGGCCTGGCCCCAAACATGAATGTTCCATATAAAATCTTGATTGAAGATTTTAATTATTCTTTCTGTCTACTTACATTTAATAATTGTTACTTAATATTTCCTTTCATTGGCGAAAAATGTAGCTCTCTCTATAAACGCTACTTTCAGAAATAACTGAGAGTATTAGTGTATTGACGAAAGTGGTGCCTGTGACCCACCACCTTTGGGTATTTTGGACCAATCAGATTGTCCGTTTTGCTTCTCCGCGGTCCTGTAACACATCAGGGTCCTTTCCGGCATCCCCATCTCATCACATGATTGGTTGTCCCGCCAGTACCTGGATGTGAGAGATGACATCACCCCCAGTGGCTCCACCCAGTGGTCAGTGGAAACATCACATGGCGGACACCACCAAGGACACGAAACTTACCATCCTGGTGGTCTCCTTGTCTGCAGACATATTTGGTGAACCACTGCGTTAGGGGATCCTCTCAGGCGGTCTTTAGTTTGGGTTCTGTTGCTACAGAGGTTGTTGTGTTTGTGGTACCATTGGGGCTTCTGGGCTGTTGTTGGGGAGTCTGTTTTGTGTTGGGTATCGTGGTTTTATTGAACTCCTTTGGACTACTTTGTTTGTTGTTACCTGACCTTGAGGTGTCCTCTATGTCCTCTAAGTGGCCTCTGAGGATCTCGGTAAAGTAGGCAGTGGTGAATCTCACCCCGCGTCCCCCCCTCAGCTCCCCATCCACCTCACAACCCTTAAACAACACGCATGACGAGCAATGCGCAAGCGCCAACAGCAGGAAGCTGAGCACGGACGCCGCCAGCGGAGTGATATCCCAGGACCGGCAGTAGATAGGAAAGTAGTCCTCCATGACGTCATATGCCATCCACAGCCCTCTCCACAATAACACCACGCCCACATTGGCCGTGGTCACGAACACATTCTCGAAGGCGATCCGCGGTACCTCCTTCTCCTGCCTCTCGAGGTTCCGAGAGATCTCCATTGCTGGTTGCTGCAGTAACAAGAAGACAATGCAGATGGCGCTGCCGAGCAGCAGTGACGTCAGCATGGAGAGCCAGAAGGAGGCTGGGAAGATGGCGGCGTCCATGAGTGTCCAGAGCCCTGCCCAGTGGAGGTGGACGAAGGACATGACCACACCCACCGTGCCCAGGATGTCGGCCGCGCTCTCCGCGCTCTGATCCGGCTGAAAGGAGAAATTAAAACATGTTTAATGTGGGAAAATGGAGAAAATGATACATGTTTAATGAGGGAAAATGGAGAAACTGATACATGTTACATGAGGGAAAATAACATGACTAATACATGTTTTATGAGGGAAATTGGAGAAACTGATATTTGTTATATGAGAGGAAATGGAAAAACTATTGCATGATTACTAAGCCTCATGTCGCATGTCATATTTAAGGAAAGACTATGTCGCCGTGTCGATTTTAGGGGTGTTTGTAAATCCATTCCAGACACTCCCTGATCCCCCAACACCACCACCCCCCTCTCCTTATACCTCCTGCCCCCAACACCTCCTCCCAACACTGTGATTAGGACATAAAGCAACCAATAACCAGCCACACCCCTTCTCACTACCCACACCACCAGGGCAGGTATAATGCTCTACCAGATAAGGACATAGTTATATTGACTTTAGGCAAGCCCCATGTTGACTGTCAAGTTTCAGACACTCTAACCTTGCCCCCCCCGTTTTGGGGTCTAGACACTGGCTGCGTGCCATCAGGCTGTGATTTAATCAGGGTAACAGACACGGGTGAGCTGGGTGCCCAGCAGTGGTTCACTGCATAAGGGGCCTTCCATTAAGTATGTAAACATCAATTGTGGGGGGGGGGGGATTAATTCTGAGATTAATTCGCATTATGTGCTTGTCACATCCATGGTATAAAAACTCTAGAATAACTGGTTCTAGATGATAAGAATGATCTATGTTGACTGTACTAGATCTTTTCAAATGAGTTCATCATAAATAAATGCTCTAGACGCTCTTGAAATATAAATATTAATGGTTTTACATTGATCACCAATATGGCATCCAATCCCTTTCAGTGCACGTCAATCTGTACAATGCCTGTAGCCTTGGACTATGCTATCATATATCAATTTACAAAATTCAGTTTGATCTACAGTGACAGATTCCAAAATGGAGGGGGGGGGGCTTCATTATATATACATACATTTGAGGCGTTGCCTTCTGGGGGTTGGTATTTTACATCTAGATCTTGTGATTTACATGGCGTCTTTACATGCAAACAGACCTTCACGGCTGAGTTAAATTTTCTGTCCATCTTTGAACCTAACAAGGTAGCTCCCCAACCAAGAATATGACTTTATTATAATGTTGCAGCAACGTTCTGTTTAGTTATGGTTTGGTTCTAGTTATGTACTTTTGATGGCACCCAAAAATGTCTGTAGAACGTAACATTATGACGTTGCACTGTGATGTTTTTGTGACATTCTTGTTATGTTCTTTCACATTAGAATAACGTTATTATAACATTCTGTATGAGTAAGGTCTGGCTTAGACCTAATGGTTTGTTATTATAACATTCTCTTTTAATGAGTCTTAACGTTACCTAAAATAACGTAAAAGTTATGTGATAATTTAAAAAGTAACAGAATACACAAAAAAAGTATGGCTACAGAATGTGCCCATTACATCGCTGCCTGACTGTTTTACCCCCAGAGCCTTCCCAGCCAAGGATGTGATGTTATTATAATGTTGCAGCAACGTTCTGGTTGGTTCTGTATTTGGTTCTTGTTAGGTTCTTTTGATGACTCCCAATAACATTGCTGCAACATACTGCCATGATGTTGCACTGTGACGTTATTACAACATTCTGGTTACATTCTTCAACCCAAACAGAATGTTCTTATAACATTCTGTTTTGGTTTCGTCCTAAGCTCACCAAAAGATAATGTTATAACATTCTGATTTGGTGAGGTTTCAACCTCGCCATCAATAACTAATTGTTATGTGCCATCTTATTAAGTAACAAACTGACTAAAACAGTATGATTGTAGAATGTTTCTGTTACATCGCAAGTTGGCTGCGTTCCTCCCCTCAGCTTGGGGGGGAGGGGGGCGGTAGACAGCCTCCTTCTGGCCCTGGCCCAGAGGTCAGAGGTCACTGCGCCTGCGCACTGCCTGCCCACTGGTGGAGCCACCTGGTGAGCAGAGTCTGACTCAACAAGTAGTCCAACATGGCGGACATCGTGCCAACTCTGGTTACCCACTGCACCACTGACAGCTTGCACAGTATGTAGGCAACCAGCGTAAACATTGAACTGGGTGGAAGGTCTCCAGGAACTGAATGTTTTCCTGTATAGTTTAATACAATGGAACGTGCGATAGTAAAATAAACATGCAGAAGGAGTGTTATCCAACGATTCATTCAGAAACCAATAGAGCCACCTTTCATACATAAAATATATAAAGATCAGGGTAGGTTAACCCTGAAAATTTTTGGCGTGACCCTAAACATTCAACCACCCTCAAAATACCATTGGCATCAACCCTTCTGTATATAGTTAGTCATCCACATTTACCACTGAATACCAATTACGGAAATCAATTCATAGATAGTTGTAGAGCCCCTGGAATTTTCCATTCCTTTTCCCAAAAATTTCCCAAAAAGAGTTTCAGCCAATGACAGCCAGGCAGTCTCTTCACCTCAGTCCAGATTTATATATGACACTACAGAGGGTGCCACATTCAGTTCTCTGAGACCTGCAACCAGTGATTAACTTTGCAACAAACAACAAACCGGCGGTCTTCTCAAACTTCTCTCAAGCACTTACTTAACTATATAATCTCCATTGTACAACCACAGCTATTGAGAGTCTACCGTTCAATGCTATTCCCCGAGAGGGGGTACTCGACTTGGGTTTGGGAACCCACTGCAAAATGGGCTCTGGGAGCTGTGGCTGTGATCACAGGAAAGGCAGAAAAAGGGGGGGCTGTCACTGACCAGACAACTCTAAAAAGGGGGGCCGTCAAGGCTTACTGTCTACATAAGATATCTTTTGTAGTCAGAAGAAAGCATCATGGACCCATTTCAGGTTCTTCAAACTCCTTCATAAGGTTAATTGTATCATAATCTTTGAAGAGCCACACTCATTTTTGAGCCAAACATAGCAGCTGTAGTGAAAACAATGGGTTGTGCCTTGACATATCAGAAAACAGGGGGCTGTAAACTAACATCTGGAATTTCATAGAGCTGTCATATCAATAAAAGGGGGCTGTAGTTTTGCAGTTGGTACCTACCATCAAAGAGTTAACAGCTCCCCTTCCGATGCTAGTTGCTACCGTGTCAATTTTAGGGGCCAATTACAATTCCAGACACTCCCTGCACCCCAAACACTGCCCCCCCCACCTCCTGCCCCCACCCCTCCTCCCAACAATCACACCCCTTCTCACCCCCCCACACCTTCAGGGCAGGCATAATGCTTAATACCTGGCTCTTGATTGCAGACAACCACCCAGCCCCTACCAGTCTCTAGCTCAGATGTTAGGGTGCTTGCCTCGAGTGAAGGAGGTCGTGGGTTCAAACCCTGGAAAAGTCACACCAAAGACTTTAAAAATGGTAGTGTTTGCTGCTTGTCTGGCACTCAATATGAAGTGAGAACCATGAAACATGACTGGTCAGCCCGGTGTCAGTATAATGTGACTGGGTGGGGAATTGTGTGGTCCTATGACATGATATCTCAGTGAGGCAGCACTGTAAAGAGGGCATTGGGTCCCACTGCTACAAATAGGCACTACCTTTGATATGCTCCCGGTGGTTAATTTAGGTGTAAAACAACCAATAACCCACCACCCAGCCCCCATAGGATGGTCACCTACATCTGGTCACGTGACTAGGTCCGTGCAAGGTCTACAGTGTACAGCCATGCCAGTGTACTTAATAGACCAAATCAGAGAATAGAATTAATTGGACGGTTCATAGATATTGAACTATAGAGAGTTAATTATCCGTTATATCAGGTGTGCTTAATTAGTCGTATTTAATTATGGATAATAGCTAGCTCCTAGCGCAGTCTCCTCCTCGTTCGACTGCTGTTGTCCAATACATAATCATAGTTCCACATCATGTAAGACATAACACTCGCGTGAAAGGATGTTCTTTATTAATATTCTCCTGTGTGTTGTCGTTCCATGGCAAGATCTCAATTGACAATGATCAGCCCCAAGGAAGGAATCCCCCAAACACACTCAGTCAACGCTCCTGCCTTTCCTACAGTCTTCCTGCCTCTATTCCAAATCCAAGACTCAGCTTCTAAGACTCAACCTTTCCAGGATGGTTACTCAAACAACGTTCAGCTAACTCTGACTGAGCTTGAGCAGCATGCGCTCCTTTAGTATGATATGTCAGACAAAGACTCCTCCTTTAACCCCCTAACTTTGACGGAGAGTTATGGCTAAAGCGTGCACTGTTCTAAACCTAACGCTGTAAAGCCTACATGAGCATGGACTGGCCATCCGCGTCAGTACAATATGTTTCTATGTATCTGTCAGTTTTGCGGTGCGTCAGATCAAGCAATTCTGCATGTACATTTCAGTAGTGCATACTGATTACTCAAAACACAATTGGCAGCCTGCAAATCTCCCCAGTGGGTAGAGTGCCTCCTAGACCACTTTTCATCAGATCGGTTCAAAGCAGGGGTGAATCCAGGGGGTCCAGGGGGTCCTGACTCCAACCCCCAAATTTTGGTGGGGACTTAAACTTGCCAAAGTGAATGCACACTGTTTTAGTACTTAGCCTATATGTATACCCGTTCTTTCTGAAATCCTGTATCTGCCCCTGCTGAGGGGTCCAGGCTAAAAGTATGGGATCAAGGCATCTGTGGAACTGGTCACTGCGCAGACTCGTGAAAAACGTGGATAGGCCTAGCCAGGAGTCGTGAATGGCAAAATTGGGCTTTTTCTTCTAACCTTTTACCTGACAAGAACACAGCAAGAGCCCTTTACATGGTCAGTCACAGCAACTGAGGTCATCCTCTTTCACAAAGATCCACATTTCGACATTTCAACCACCACCCCGTCCGCACACCACACATAGTTTATAACCTTTAGCTCAAAGGCTCTCAACACCAGAGTTAGCCTTAACCACTGAGTTACCCTGAGGTCTGCACCCAGGTGGTGGGGGGTGGGGTGGAGGGGGTAGGATGACCTTAGAGCTATAGGGGTGGGGGGTGTAGCCTATTACACGGCCGCCTCCTCGTTCTAGGGTCTATGACAGTCTAGTCCTTCCATGACCTAGATACCACTATAATACTTTTTTTTTTGATAATATTTTATTTGTCATCTTCAGAGTTATCTGATCTTCCAGATGTTACTATATATATAGATATATATATATATATCTATGGTGTGATACAGTACATAATATTATCATTATAGAATTTTGTAATGGTAGTGGTATTTACAATGGAGCATATGCATTATATGGAATTTATTGGAACTGCGTTCTATTTTACAAATGAAACTTCCTTACATCATACAATCATAAATTGGAGAAATGGATGAGATACCCAGAAATCCCACACACATACCAGAATCGGTCATATTCAATGATACGTAGATGGTGCGGTAAAGATAACCAGAGTTTGGCCCCTCTATAAAAAGGTGACTTTTTAGCCATTTCAGTGCGGGGTTTATGGACGTGAAATTGCGAAGTTTCTTGATTCCTAGTTACACTATTCTGAGTTTTAAGCCATTCCTTCCTTTCTTTAAATTTGTACATTAGATTCAACATATGGCAATTCCTCCTATTTCTCAGTGTAGTGAGCTAATAGGTTCTTACACCCACAAGAGTCCATGGCTGCTAGTGGCCACCTAAAATCTGTTAGGAATTCTTTTATTGGCCCTCCATAAATGGCATGGGGAACCCCTTTGATGGTTGTTTGGGTGCTGGCTGGTTTATGGTACTACCTGCCGTAAACCAGTTGCCCCAAAGCATGCTGGGATATGGGGTGGAATTCCCACCTAAAATAGTTTGAGTGCCGAGCGGACTTGGACGTAACTACAGTCTTATGACAATTTGCCATCTAAAGGTGGGAATTTTACCTCCCCCAGAACCCTTTGGGGCCCACTTGTTTCTGGCAAGCTTGATGCTTAAAAGTTAAACAATGCAGGGGTTTTCCTTTTGAAATATAGATAGCCAATGAAAATATTCCTTCTAACTGGGGATCCCACAAATGATGGCCATGTTTCAGACTTGTAAAGTCCCCCTGAAGCTGAGTGGGACACACTCGAATGGCTAGGAAGTTCTAGGGGCCTACAATAATTTTCCATCTAAAGGTGGGAATTCCCCCACAATCTTTGGTGGTCCACTAGTTTCTAGCAAGCTGCAACTGTAACAGTTAACCAGCAAAGGGGTTTTCCCTACTAAATATAGACAGCCATTGAAAATATTCCTTCCATCCAGTTAGAAGGAATACTTCAATTGGCTGTTGGTACAGACTTGTCGAGTCCCCCTGAAGCTCAGTCAGACCCTCTTGAAAGTCTGGGAGGGGAGGTTACCCTTTGAGTTCTGTGGGGGGGTTCTGAAATGTAGAGCTGTTCGGGGGGGGGGGGGGGGTTCTTACAGTGGAGCTGGAGGTGGGGTCGTCTGTGCCTGTGAGTGTTCTGGGTCAAGGTGGGAAGTGACGGCAAAGGGCACAAGGTGGGAGAGGAAGGGTCCAGCAAGGAGCGACTTAAAGGCTGAATTTTCACGTAACAGATACGTTGTTTTAGGTTAGGGTGAGACTCACTAAAAACCAGTGTTATTATAACATAACATTTCAGTTGACTAAATTTGCGACCTTACTAATCCAGAATTAAATTTCTTATTATAATGCTGTCTTCTAGTGAAAGAATGCCAGAATGATACAATAATGTCACAGTATGACATCGCAATGATCTATGTTCTAAAGATATTTTTGGGTGCCATCAAAATAACATAATGAGAACCAAAGGAGAACTAAAACGAACTGATGGGAAGGGAGAGGCAGACAACAGCCTGAGGGCTTTCCACCTAGCCACGGGGGGGGTACTCATTCTTTGATGGTAGGTACCCACTGCAAAACTATGCCCCCCCCCCCACCCACCCCATTTCCGCGATATGACAGCTCTGTGAAATTCCATATGTTGGTTTACAGCCCCCTGTTTTCTGAGATGTCAAGGCATAGCCCCTTGTTTTCACTACAGCAGCTGTGTTTGGCTAAAAAACTAATATAATGAGCATTGTTCTTCAAAGGTTATAATACACAATTAATCTCATGAACAGCCTAAAATGTCTCTTGATGCTTTCTTCTGACTACAAAAGATATCTTATGTAAACAGTAAGCCTTGACAGCCCCCCTTTTACAGGTGTCTGGTCAGTGACAGTCCCTCCCCCCTCCCTTTTCCTGCCTTTACCACGATCACAGCCACAGCTCCCAGAGGCCATTTTGCAGTGGGTACCCAAACCCAAGTCAAGTAGCCCCCCCCCCCTTCCCCCGGCTAGCCAACCACCTCACACTCTGTGTCAGTGTGATTTAGAAGCGAGGTTGGCCTATCCTCCACATGCTGATTTCTGTGCCTATTTTCAAGGCCAGAACTAAGAACCAAGGTTTAACATAAGCAAGCTATAAGTTACTAGAAAGATTTTACACATTTCTTTCTAATGGTATTTATTATGTATGGTTGCATGCCATATTCTTGGAGAAAACAAAACAAATACAAAATTGTCATGATCAAAATCGTTATGAGGAATTCGTAATAACTGCAATTCTCCATCTGTTAAAGGGAGGGGCCAGTGAGTTTGAATTAGCACGGTGTCATGACCGCGACCATCCGAGTATTCACCATATCAATTTTTACACATTTATCTCTAACAGTTTTGATTTTATTCAAACTTTTCTGAATGAAAATGTGTCTCCATGTGTGCATCCTGATGCACCTTGCACAGAGCATTATCTGTGTGTGACGTCACAAGCAGGACAGTTGAAAAATTATAAATCTGCAAAAAATGCAATAATAAATGCATTAAATGTTTTTTATGAGTCTAAAAGAATTTAAAATCACTGAATTAAATGATTAATAAAAGAAAATGTAAAAAAATATGTTTTTTATGGATTTTAGAAATGTGTGTGACGTCACACACAGACATCCTTTGTCAGGTGTGCAGGGGATTCAATGTGAGATCTGATATATAGTCAAGGTTTTCTATGCATTTAATTAATTTTGTAGTTAAAGAATTGTTTTGTACCCATATTTAAGCATCATATCTACTGTATGACACAAGAATTTTACAAAACTAAAATTTCACTGGCTCCTGTCTTTAACTTAGGATGAGATAATTTTTCTAGGTGCTAATAGTGAGATTTGAAAGGGAATTGGTGCGCTAGTGCAAAATATTATCCATAGTTGGTTCTCAGTCGAAATTTACAGGGGGAAAGTTCCGTTTCCCAGGAAAAGGGAAGGACACTCACCCCCCTGGAGCTGCTCGTGCATATAGCGTTTTCATAAGATTCGGCTGATATCAGAAACATGTTTAGCAATATATCACAATTATGAACAGAGAATTGCACAGGTGTTGTATTGCTATAAGTATGCACAAATTTGTTCAAAAGTGAGATGGATAAAGCATCTCAAACCGGGTATGTCATCTTATTAAAGTCAAATTTCAACATTTAATCTTTGAGTTCCAACCAGTATGAAACGATCCCTAGCCTACTTTCAGCAAAAGATAACTGCTTCCCTAAAATCGTCCTACATTGGCACTTTCTCTACAAAGGCCCTTTTCCTATTGTATTTTTTAACTTGCAAACAATTAACACTTCAGAATTGTTTGGTTCAACGGAGAGGTATCAGCGTTCATAAAGGGTCTCTATCATTATGTATTGAGAATGGATATATAGAGAAGTAGACTCAGGTTGTGGTCAATCTAAATGGAGAGTTTTTTTCCTTGGATCTTTATGCATGGATCTAGGTGAGAAGGGCTTCTTAACATAATAGGGAGTTTCAGATCCCACCACGCCTCTCGATACGTCAACTTATCTCAATTCTACCCAACCATATTTAATCCAATAGGTGGGAAATTAGATAAACTGAACATGTATGAACAATACCAATAGGGTAAGAACATGACTGTATACTGGGAATATGTAGTATAAGACATTATATCATTATGTGCTTGGACCCTTCGTCCCCATCATCACCCTGACAAAATGAATAAATAAAGAAACAGTCCCCCACTTTCCCAGGCAGGGGAGGAGGTAGGCTGTAGTAACGTCCAAGTCTGCTAGGTGCTTAAACTATTATGCGAGAGGTATCTAGGTCATGAAAGGACTAGGAAGGAGGGGGAGGTGAGGGGCATGCAGGGGAGGGGGAGGAGGTGGAGGGAGGGGGTCATGGAGGGGGTGAACTGCTCAGGGCAGCTCCTTAGAGCCTACCGTCGGAGTAACTCACTTTTTGTGTATCAGTTAGCAGGTTAACAGATACAAGTAGGTTACTAGTACAGAGAAGCCTATACAGTGTCGGCTAATGAAAAGGGGGTGCGGACATACACAGTACAGACTGAGGGGGCACAAAGCTATTATTATTGCCCTGGTTTGCACTCACTGTTTAGGGTTTTAGCCTGAGACATAGGTGTGTGCAAAGTGGGGCAATGACAATTGCTGAGTGTGCCTGCGGTATACAGTAGAAACCCTCTAATGCGACCACCTTAGGGACTGAGCTAAAAGTGGTCTTTAAGTGAGGTGGTCGCCTAAATGAAGGGGCCATGAGGAGACAACATGGCTCAATTTTAAGGTACTTGATTTATGCTTTATGTCAATTATGTAGAAAATGTTGAAAATTTCTACTGAAAATTAAAAAAAGATTAGCATCTTTTTTTCGTTGGATTCTCAGAGGCCTAGGGCAGGCCAATGGTGAAAGTATAGGGGCTGGAATCCTGATAATATAGATTAAATAGAATCTAAGATGTATGAGTATCTTTGTAAAAGGAAAGTGTTTTTCGTGATGTAGACGTTGTGCTGGTCCAACTGTTTTCTTTCTGCCATATTCTATGTAACATCCAACAGCTAAATTGCCTTTCTGACAACAGTAAGTAAAAAACCACAAGGTAATTGTCAGAGTACCTTCTGAGTCGACTCTGGCTGCTGCAATTTGGGCTAGTTTCAATGAGATGAGGTTTCCCCTAAGATGTAAAGACTATCCATGTTTACATGTTAGCCCTGTTGTCGCAGCCCCGGTTTACAGGCGTGAATGAAGCATAATAGCGTTATCTTAAAGACTCACCTTACCTTTTATGAGGCCTACAAAATAAGCTGGTAACGAAATAGAGGGAGTCTGGGGTAATGTGGTCTGGCATTTTTTTAGAATGTTTGTAGATTCCTCGACAAATTAACTGCATACTTTAGTCAAAGTAGGGGAGCTGGAAGAGTAGGAGGGGGGTCTGAAATGTTATATGTGCACACTTAATGGAAGGCCCCTAACTGAATAATTGTGTGACTGTGTGTCTTGCATGGGCGGATCCAGAGGGGGGGGGGGGGGGGGGGGGCGCGCGCCCCTCCCTTTTTCCAGCAAATTTTACATCTTTTTAATGTAAAACTTGGCCAAAAAGCAATTAAAGGGACTTTCTCGTCCATAAGACGTACATAATTTGATGGGTTGTAACTCCCATACATTGGCACCAAATTCGTGACGTGACCAATAACGTCACCGGATTACATTCCAAAAGTGAACAACACATCGCCGTCTGTGGCGTCACTAGGCTAATGTCGGCGGACGTATCTCTAAAAACTCACGGATGAGAATATCCCTTTAAGGAAAAATGTTTCCAATAGCGTGCCCCCCCCCCCCTTTTCAAAACTATGGATCCTCCAGTGTATTGTGACGGAGGGCGCCGCCAATCTTTCAAACAAAAAGTGAAGGCCTAATACACAGGAGGACTCAGAGTTTTCAGTCATTACCAAGCAGTGCTTCGGAACTCCATCCATGTTCTCTCCATTCATTATTGGAGCACAGGTACAGAGTAGAGTAGAACAAAACACAGACCCATGTGAAAAAAAGATATAAAAGGACTATATTTTGCAAACTATAAGTAGAATAATCATAATAGCTGCTTTCTCTGTTTCGGTTCGCGATATACTTCTTTTTATATACTACATTCATAAACACATGAATGAAACTCCCCAATTTAATCATTAATTTTGTCCAAGCTGGTAAATATAGTTATACATGTACGACTTTGGATTATTTCATAACATAATATCATGTGAGAAGCTAGCCTTCTATGTCCTACACATACCATAACTGGTTAAGTTGGAGGAACAACCTTATTCCTGAGATGGCCATGTGGTGCACCCCCCCCCCCCCCACCAACCCCCCCCCCCCACCCCCCACCCCCCACCCCACCCCCACCCCACCCCCATTGGCACCACATAGTAACGAGGGTTATATTGTGTGGTGCATCCCTCCATTCTCAGGCACTTGTTTTGTTCATTATTATGGCAAGTTAGCTAACTGATATCATACGCTCACTCAATTTTGAGGTACATGTATAAGAAACAGAAACTAAATTTGTGAATGCTAGACATGTCTTAGATAAGTATTTCACAGATTTCAATTACTAGCAAAATAAAGAAGATTTCATCACTGAAAGTACATAACTACATAGTTGGAAATCGTCCATATAGCGCCTAGTGGGTCACTGATTATCTCTAATCAGCTGGAGATCAAGTGGGAAATTTACAATAGGAATGCTTTCACGAGCAGATAACAATATGTATGCTGCAAAGGTTCACACCTCAGATTTTACTTGTTTAGTGTTAAGTGCTCCTAGACCGTGTGTTACTGTATTACAGCTACATAAGCAAATAGAAGATGATAATCGAAAATTCTGCCAATATAATACTAATGTGTTCCCGAAGAAGTATTCCTTAAGATAGAGTATTCTTAATAGGATAACCTTAACCTCTGGACATCGTTATGACACCTCAAGAAGTGTCTTAATTTATTCATAGGACAAATTGTTCTGATATTAATGATATTACCAATAAAAAAAACATATTCTCTATAGATCTGGACAGCAAGAAACAGCTCATTTTGTGTTCTTTTCATTGTGTCATAGTGATAAGAATTCTGGCTAGATATTATAAATGTTATTTTATATGTAGTGCTGTATATTAACAGGACATCTATAATTGTCATTACACTTTGAATGTGCATTAGAGTTGCATTTTTACACGAACATAAGAAAAGACAAACTAACACGATGTGACAGAAAATCTTCAGGTTTTTGAGTTGTTTCTTGTGTCCCAGGTCTATAGATAAAAAATATTTTAAACCATTTTCAATACAATTTCCCTCAAATATTCCATGTGTCATCCCTTGGGATGGACGTACATGGAGGGAGGGCGTTGGGGTGGGATGGTGGACAGTGGTCACTCACCTCAACCTTGAACATGGTGGACGCGGCGAACACTCCCGGGTCGTCGTCGGCGTCCAGGCCGACCCACAGAGGCGGGGCGAGGACGTTCCGGCCACACCTCAGGGCCCAGAGGACGACGGCCGACGTGACGGCGGTGCGCAGGGCGTCTTGGCCCCCCGCCCCCACGTACAGGTCGACCAGGGTGCACACGGCCAGCAGGTGACACACGCTGCCCACCCCCAGCACCAGGTTGTACGCCTTGCACGCCAACACGAACGGCAGGTTGGCGTCCCCGCCGCCCCCCGCCCCGACTTCCGGTTTGGGGGCGGCCGCCGCTAGGGGCCGCTGCCAGAAGTGGAGGGCGAACTGTATTCCGGTTCCGGTGAGGAGGAGGAGCCAGGCGCCGAGGCGCGGCAGGACGCCCAGGAAGAGCGCGGCCAGCAGCCGGCAGGTGGCGTGGTAGTGCAGCACCGTCAGCGGGGTCAGCAACAGGAAGTTGATGAGCACGTCCAGAAACGTCAGGCGCATGCGCAGGTCTAGTGAGCCGGGGTCGAGGCTGTGGACGGAGCGGAGGTCGGAGAAAGTCGGGAAGACGGGCGGCTCCTCCAGGGCGGCAGGGGGTGCGCGCGCCGCCGGAACTGGGGTCACGACGGGCACTTCCGGTGGAGGTTTAGCTTCAGTTTTGTCTCTGGGTACTTCCGGTGCAATGACTTCCGGTTCTGGTGGAGCTGCTGCTGTAGGTTTTGGTAGAACGTCGCTGATTGGCTGAACGTCTTTACTGACTGCTTCCGGCGCAGCACCACTTCCGGTGACATCCCCTGTTTTCGCTGGTTCCTCAGTCTTTTCAGTGATGGGTTTCACTGATTCCGGCGTGTGTTTGTCAGCAGTCTTCGCTGGTGTAGCTGGTTCTTTGAACTCAGAGGTGGGACGTTTCAGGATGCCCTTCAGTTTGGGTTTGTCTGCGGAGGTCCTGACCCCGTCAGCTGGGGTGAGGGCGGGAAGGTCAGGAGAGGTCCGGACCCCCTGGGCCCCCTCCCCTGCTCCGGGGGAGGGGTGGTCGGTGTCCATGGTGACGGGCCCGCTGGTAGCACCTGGAGGAGGCGAGCTGACGGCCATGTTGTCTGCACGTGGAGAAACGCGCTCCTCCCGGGCCAGACCCACTCCCACCTGACCCCCCTCAGCCCCCGCAGTGGACCCGGCCGGCCGCACGTAATCCTCATAGGCCGAAAACACCGACTCGGGCAGGGACGAGCCCACCTGTGGCAGGGCGGAGGGGTGGCGGGTGGCGGACGGGAAGTTCGTGTAGTCCCCTGTAGGGGGCGCGCCGACGTAGACGCCGTCACGCCCGAGTGACTCTGAGTTGACCTCTGGGATGACCTCCACTTCGATCTCCATCTCGTCGTCGTCGTCGTCATGGTGCCGGCGCCCCCCCAGGGCGGGGGCCCCCGCAGCCCCGGGATCCAGGGCGTCGTTGATCTCCGTCTCCAGCAGCCCGGCGGCCGACGTGGTGGTGCTGGTGGCGGTGGTGCCGGGAGGTGGTGTGCCAGGTGGGGGTGGCAGGCGGCCAGAAAGTGAGGGCCGGCTGGTGGAGGAGCTGCAGCTAATTCCGCCGGCCCCCTCCCCCTCCCCGCGCCCCCCTCCCGGAGCCCCCCGCCCGACGGGTACCGCCGTCTCCATGGTAACGGCCTCCTCCTCCTCCTGTGGGTGCGGGGAGGTGACCTTGGAGGAGCCGGGCCTCCTGCCGCCCCCCGCTCCCCCTCCCCCCGCCAGGCGCCCGGCTATTTCCGTATGGCCTCCGCTGCGGCTCTCTCCCGGGTGTAATATCTCCGAGATGTCGCCGACGTCTTTGAGGATGGCGGTGGCCGTGAGGGAGGTGGCCGCAGAGGTCGGCGTCCTCCCCGTGATGGCGCTGGTCACGTGACCCAGCTCGGCCTCCGTCAGCACGCCGGAAGTGACGTCATCGTCGTGTCTCAGCGTCCCGACGTCGCCGCCCTTGCCGGCGGCCACTTCCGCGGCGACCTCGCGCCTGACGGCGGCGGCCATGACGGTGGCGTGGATGCCGAGACGCCGCTCCAGCTCCTCCAGGTGTTTGGGGATGTCGGCGGGCGCCACGCGCTCCAGGCAGCCCGAGGAGACGCGCGCCGACCGCATGAGGGAGACGCGGGTCGGGCCGGCGCCGATGGTGGGCAGGGAGGGCGGCGCCGCCACGCGACGAGTCTTGTCGGCCGGCGACGACCCCTCCAACCACGGCGCGCGGATCTCGGGGTTCAACTTGGCGCCGCGCCGACCCAATATCGCCGCTCCACTTCCCGTCATGCCCAGACTGCCACTTCCGCTGGTACTTCCGGTGTGTGGTTTCCGGCCGATGGTGGTGGTGACGGGGCGGCCGCTGACGGCGCGCAGGGAGCGGGAGCTGGCCGTGCTGGCCGTGCTCTCCTGGCTGCTCCCCCGCCGCCCCCGGCCTGACCAGTCAGGTAGCAGCGCGTTCAGACTCTCCGTCGACGACCCCACCGACATACTGCCACCGGCTCGCCCGCCGCCGCTGAGAGAACGTCGCCGGCCGCGCTCCTCGGCGGCGCAGACGGCTGACAGCAGGGGGTGCGGCCCGGCCTCCTCAGACGCCGCCCGGATGTACCGCGTGTGGCGCACCACGCGGCGACCAGGGCGCATGCGCGGGGCGTCCTCCAGGGCCGGCGTCGACCTGCTGCGGGTGATGCGCGCGCCCTCTGTGGGAAGCCCCCCGGGCGGGCCCCCGTCGGCCGGGGGCGGGAGGAGGACGTAGGGGGCGGTGGCCCGGCGGGGGGTGAGGGCGGTGGGGGTCGGGGGGTCGGGGGGGCCAGCCGCGTTCTGTGTAGAAGGGGGGTGGGCGTTCGGGGGGCCGGGCGCCCCCACTGCCCCTTCCGGTGTCGTCATGGTAACAATATCCTCAGCGTGCGTTCATTGTGGGACTGCTGTATTGTAAGGTTTTAGCACTGAATCTAACCACGAAATGTACACCAATAACGGCCAGCAAGTAGCAGTAATGGGGACCAGGTAGGAGTATCCTTGAAATCCTTGTCGTTATTCACACGGGGACTAGGGAATCCACAATATTGTCTTGAGGCTGGGGAAAGCCACCAACTCCTGGTCAGTCCTGAACAAGTGGCACTGCTCAAACAGCACTAGATTATGCACTAACGCACTAATTGGCACTACCCAATTTGCACTAGAAATTCCACTGAAGCACTAAGTGGCACTACTCAAACAGCACTATATTATGCACTAGAGCACTAAGTGGCACTCCCCGGGTTGCACTAGGCGTGTCGGCGGGGCGCTAGGTGTTTCTCCTCCCGGTCCCTCCAGGCTCCATCAGGGCCTCCTTGTCCCTCCACTTGTACCTCCTGTGGGCCGGCACCATGAGGCCGGGGGGACCCAGGTCCTGGAGGGGGGGGGGTGTCCTTGGGGGTACTTTCTCCTCCTGGAGGAGGGGGGGGGGGTACTCTCTTCAGAAGCCGGTGGTACTTGTGGGGGGGGGGGGTTACTCTCCTCCCGGTTGGGGGGTGCTCTCCTAGTTCGAGGTGGGGGGGGGGGGGGTACTCTTCTCTTGAGGAGGGGGTTACTCTGCTCAGAAGCCCGTGGTACTAAGGCCCAGCTCCAGGAGGAAGTCGAAGAGGGTGAAGGCCAGCCCGCTCCAGAAGGCGAACCCGACGACGGCGACCAGTATGACGACGGCCGTCAGCCCGGAGCTGGCCTGCCGAGGGGGCGCCATGGTCGGCCACGCAGGGGGGAACACACAACGTTAGTCAAGATGGGGGTTTGTTTTTAATTATTAGGATTTTTATAATGAATGCTGCACTTGGAACAGGTATAATTATGGCCAGTTAGTAAGAGCTTTACGGTGACAAAATAAACTGCAAAAGTTGCAGTATGTTAAGTGAGGTTTTACAGTTGAAACTAGGCCTAGAACAATTACTGTAAGTTAGTGGAGGTTTTATGGTAAAGTAAATATAATTATTACAGCCAGGGTCGGTTAGAGGATAATTTACGGTAGAAATTACGGTTAGATTGTACAAAGTTTACGGTTAACTTCAGCTAGAATAATGGCAGGATTTACAGCTCTACGTAGCAACTTTACGGCTGAACCTGTAATTTATTATTGCGGGGATTTACTGTATTTGTTAAGATGGCGTCTACAGAAAGTTATCAGCCAAACCCACTCAGAATTACACACACGATGGAGTTATCGTGCAAACCTATCTACCATAACGAAAATTAGTTACACAGAAACAGGGCAGTATTAGTAAAGAGTCGGTTTTACAGTATAGAGCAGGCGTCGCCACTGTGAAAATATTTAGGCCTCCGCGAATAGTCGTTGGTGGGGTGTGGCCGGGCCGGGGAGAGTCCGGGCAACCTGGGGTACCTGGAACAGAACACAAACACGTCAGATGTATAGACCGTAGTTACGTCCAAGTCCGCGAGTCATTCAAACTAGATTATAAGAAGTTGTCTGGGTCAGAACGGACTAATCAGATGGTGAGCAGCGCCCACCGGTATCACAATAAAACACACCTTTTTTTGTAATGACTGTGTGGTACTGGTTACAAGGGAGGGGAGCAGATTTTTTTTCATTATTATTTGTTGTTCTTTTCAGGGGGAGGTTAGGATGGAGTGATCTTTCCTGTGTCTCTCAGCTCCCCTGACCTACATAGACTCAGCCTGGAACCTCCAGGGTGTTAAGTAAGGGGCTCCTGAAGGCAGTTTGCACGTTCTTTGGTTCTATACCCTGGTTCTATACGTCACCGCCTAGTCCCTGGTCTACTGGACGATATGAGAGTAAATTTAGATAAGGAACCAGAAATATAAAATGAAATCCATCATATCAGAGCATATAACTTATAAAGAAGGTAAATAGATATATATGTAGCTAGATTGGAAGGTAAGAAAGTAGGCAGGCAGGTAGGCAGGCAGGCAGGTAGGTAGGCAGGTTGGTAGGTAGGTAGGTTAGTAGGTAGGCGTAGGTAGGTAGGTAGAAAGGTAGGTAGGTTGGTAGAAAGGTAGGTAGGTAGGTAATTATAGAGAGGTAGGTAGGTATAGGTAATTATAGAGAGGTAGGTAGGTAGGTAGGTGGGTAGGTAGATGTAGGTAGGTAGGTAGGTAGGTAGGTAGGTAAGTAGGTAGGTAGGTGGGTAGGTAGGTGTAGGTAGGTAGGTAGGTAGGTAGGTAGACGGGTAGGTAGGGTGGTATGTATGTATGTAGGTAGATAGGTAGGTGCAGGTAGGTAGGTAGGTGTAGGTAGGTAGGTAGGTAGGAAGGTAGGCAGGTGGGTAGGTAAGTAGGTAGGTAGGTAGGTAGGTAGGTAGACAGGTAGGTAGGGTGGTATGTATGTATGTAGGTAGATAGGTAGGTGCAGGTACGTAGGTAGGTAGGTGTAGGTAGGTAGGTAGGTAGGTAGGAAGGTAGGCAGGTGGGTAGGGAGTGATGTAGGTAGGGTGGTATGTATGTAGGTAGGTAGATAGGTAGGTGCAGGTAGGTAGGTAGGTAGGTAGGTGTAGGTAGGTAGGTAGGTAGGAAGGTAGGCAGGTGGGTAGGGAGTGATGTAGGTAGGTCGGTAGGTGGATGTAGGTAGGTAGGTGTAGGTAGGTAGGTAGGTAGGAAGGTAGGTGTAGGTAGGTAGGTAGGTAGGTAGACAGGTAGGTAGGGTTGTATGTATGTATGTAGGTAGATAGGTAGGTGCAGGTAGGTAGGTAGGTAGGTAGGTGTAGGTAGGTAGGTAGGTAGGTAGGTAGGTAGGTAGGCAGGTGGGTAGGGAGTGATGTAGGTAGGTCGGTAGGTGGATGTAGGTAGACAAGTAGGCAGGTAGGTAAGTAGATAAAAAGGCAGGTAGGTAGGTAGGCAGGCTAGAAAGTAGAAAGGTAGCTGGTTAAACAGATAAGCACTCAAGTAGGTAGGTCAGTCTGTAGGTAAACAGGTAGTTAGGAAGCTGGGTGGATGGGTTGGTGTTTTCCTGGCCCCCTGGCTGTGTGCTGGAGATGTTATACCAACCTGTATAGACAGATACTCATTAGTTGTACACAGTGGGTAAGTTCACTGCTGGGGGTTGGGGGGAGGGACAGTACAGTCAGAGACGGAGGTACTCACTCACTGACCCGGAGTCTAATCTAGGTTAAGCGTGTTTCGTGGTTTGTACCACTCTGTCTGCCCACAGGAGACACCAATGAACCCTGATTAGATGTAGTCCACAGGCAAAACAGCTTAAAGCTACTCACCACCGTTTAGGGTGCCACCTGGGAGGTGTATTAAGAACAAAAACTAGACATCTGAAGATTTTCGACCGTAGGGGGACCTTTTAAGTGTCAAATAATTCCTACACAGACACAAAGTCCTCACATACAGCTCTACTACACTAAAATCCCAGTTGCATTGGAGGCCCCTCTACTTCTACTATTTTTTGGGTTGGTTGGGTGAATAACAAAAAAAAGCAAATAAAAACAAATAAAAACAAAATCAGCCTACCTACCCTTATTTTTTAAACTTATGTTAGTTACCAGAACACAATAATTTTTCTCTTTGACCTATGTGTCAGCTAGGTGGTTTGACCCTGTGTGTCCACTATAGGGTGGTGGAAGGTGGGGTGGGGGGAGGGGGAGGGGGAGGTGGAGGGGTGGCAGAGGAGCCAGTCAAGGCCAAAGCATATTTGGATTTCTCATTCTTTGTTTGCCCTGACTAAAATTGGAATTAAAATCAATCTGAAATGAAGATATATTACATAATTAAGTAATGGTAAATCAAATGCTTATCAATGAAAATAGTTTGAACATTTATACTTATAAGTAAAAGTATTTGTCAGATATAAATACATGAGTACATTTATTGGAAACAACAAATTGATATTGTTTTCAGTGTAACCTGGGCTTTCAAGTCTCTCAAACTTGACATACCTCTATAAATAGGATCCATGTGCAGTGGATGTTAATCACTGATTGCTCTTCCTAACTCTACTTTTACAACCACCACCAGTGACCAATGAGAAGAGTCTGCAAGTGTAACCAGTCTGGGTGCCATCCACTACCTTACTACCCACCCACTCCCACCTATGTGGCAGAGGGTAGACCAACTAAACAATCAATGACATGGTCCACTGCCCTTCGATAGACCCCTATTCAAACACTAAACTCTCCCTTTGTTTCGGTGGGCCCTTCATACCTACATAGCCTACACAAAAAATAACCCACTGAAACAAAAATACATTTTTTGACAATCTAAATGCTCTTTTGGGTATTGAGATGCTCAAGAGAGTGCAATGCACACTATGTTTCTTTGAATTGAGTAATATTACCTAAAGTGATCCAAGGAATTAGTATACAAATTTTAATACTTACATTTTCACTCACAAACAGTAAATGTTGTTGATTTTCTACTAATATTTGTGCAATTGTCTATACTTATATACTGAAAAGCACTGGTGGTATTTTACAATTTTTACACAAATTTGTTTTTCCCATAGAAACCAACGGTAAAGGATGAATTATTTTTCAGGCTGTAACTTTTTTCACAAATAATAAAAGATGGAAATTTCGGTTTCTATTTATTTCTATAAATGTAAGCTTTGATTAAAAAAAAGGCATCTAAAAGATTTGGCTGCTCAATAAAAGTTAGGCTGAACCCAAGTACCTTTAACAGGGACAAGCCACTGTATATTTTTCTATTTGTTAGCTTGTTATCTAGATCCATTTTCTAACAGAAAATCATTTTTTCTCACTTCATATTTGTGACGTTCGTTGAGGAGTGACCCCCCCCCCTCCCCCGCCCCCTTTACACCCACGAGCTGTGTGCAGGGGAGGAGAGGGTTGTCAGGTTGTTTTTGTGTGGGTGTTTGGGTTGTTTAGAGGTGTGTTTGGAGAGGGGTGCCCACCACCCTCAGTTCAAGGTGTGTATGACAGGTGCAGATTTAGGGGGGTGGGGGAGGGGGTGGCAGCGTGCCCCCCGCCACCATTTTGGCCCAAATATTAAATTTGTTAATGTTAAATTCCTGGTATAGTACGCCCCCCTCCCCCTCCCCCCACCAATTGCTTTGGTTCATAGTGTAAAAATATTACAAAATCATTCAACTTGGAACTTTTTCAGGTTGGAAACCGTTTGAAAAATTACGCCGTTATCTGATCTAGGACAATATTTTCACTTTATTTTGAGAACGTAACTTCAATATTTGGCATACAAATGATTCAATTTTAAAAATGTGTGTGCCAAATATTGGTATGAGCATTGGTTGTGTTAAATCTTGCCACTCAAAATACCCTGTACGATTTACAATAAAAGGCATAGAGGAATAAAGAAAGAAACCAGATGGTAGATGATCCGTAGAAGTTCATGCAATACACCTTTTTCAGTAACGTGGTGCCCTGCTAGCAGATAGACCTGAACCAAGCAACTGGGATATGGACCGGTTCCAATGGCAATTGTTGGTAACAAGGCTTGTATGAGATGGCTCACTGCACAGGTTCACGGGAAAAAATCGTTTTTTTGGCAACCCCAACACATCTCGTAACGCAAACACCACATGTCTGTTTTTTCTGTCTTTATGTCTCATGTAATCATTATGTCATTAAAGGTATACATCTTTTCCTGTGTTATCAATAAATATATGTGTGCTTCATAAAAAAAAATTTGTACTTGTATTCTTTAACATGACTTGACAGTTTAGGCACGCGTCAGCGTATCATGATATGTCAAGGTTGCTAAAACTCCCCAATAGCACTATTAGCAGATAAAAGCCCTCCATGGAACTAACCCATTATTATTCATATAAAGAGGGGACCAGTCAAGGGCCATACCCACTAGGTGATTCTACCGTCGCCGGGCACCGGGCAACTGGGAGAATGGCCATCGTCATCGCTGAACGACTGTCATATCAAGCAATTTTTATATTTTACAGCCAATGTTATATTTTACAGCCAATCCCATCAACCATTGCCCAGAATGTGTGCTATACACACGGGGAATTACTAAGCGATCATGTTCACCAGGCGATTGTTATCACTGATTCATTTCTTGTACCATCAACCTTCATTGGTAAAATTGCCTAGTGGGCATGGCGCTTTCTGGTATTTGAAAATCACTTGAGATGATGCCTCAAAGCATCTGATGTTCTTACAGCGTTAAGAGGCGATGATCCAGTTGCCACTTTTTCAGATGTTATTACAGCTGTAACCTATGACATCATCTCCTAGGGTGCTGGTACTTGGTGTTCACACATATCTTAGTGTTAGATGCAGTATTGAGGCTGGAAACCAGTCTATTTAGAGGTACATGCAATATGAAGGATGCAAGGGGCAAAACTAGAAAAGTCTAAAAAGCAGAAAAAGATGTTATTTTGTGGAAAGTAGTACATAGGAAGAGTCGGCTACTGGGGATATCCAAGTTTGTTATCAATTGATTTAACTGTGCTCTAACCTTGGGTTTCCCTTCAGATGTTCCCAGCGTTTTATTTGGTCTTTACTCATTTTGTTCCCTAACTACTTTACTTGTATAAAGCTTACTCTAAAGATTAAGGTGCAGTGGTCTTGGTTGGCCAATGCCCCCTCCATCCCCCAACATTGTCCAGCCAACCTGTGACATAACAGAAGCATGAAACCAAAACAGAATGCTAAGAACATTCAGTATAGGTTGAAGAACGTAATCAGAACGCCCACTAGAATGTTATAATAATATTGCAGTGCAATGTCACAGCAGTACATTGCAGCAATGTTATTTGGAGCCATCAAAATAATGTAACACAAACCAATACAGTATAAAATTTATACATATACATACTAAAACTTATATATAAATTTTATACTGTTATATATGGAAAACAACTGATAAAAATTTCAAATAAATTAATCAAGTTATGAACAATACAATAAAATGTTTAATCATGAATCATAATATTTGGGGTTAATTGTTACTCAATTAAGGCTCACATACCCCTTCACAGAACCCCTCACAGAACCCCTCACAGACCCCCTCACAGACCCCCCCCCCCCACAGACCCCCTCACAGACCAACTCACAGACCGCCTCATAAAAACCCTCAAAGACCCGCTCACAGACCCACATAGACCCACTCACAGACCCACTCACAGACCCACTCACAGCCCCCTCACAGACCCCCTCAGAACCACACACAGACCCACACACAGACCAACTCACAGACCCACTCATATACCCACACACAGACCCACTCATAGACCCCCTCACAGACCCCCTCACAGACCCACTCACAGACCCCCTTACAGACCCCCTCACAGACCCACTCACAGACCCACACACAGACCCACTCATAGACCCACTCACAGACCCCCTCCGGACCCACTCACAGACCCCCTTACAGACCCACTCACAGACCCACTCACAGACCCACACACAGACCCACTCACCGACCCCCTCACAGACCCACTCAGACCCACAAACAGACCCACACATAGACCCACTCACAGACCCACTCACAGACCCACTCACAGACCCCTCACAGACCCACACATAGACCCACATGTAGCACCACTCATAGACCCGCTCACAGACCTACTCACAGACCTGCTCACAGACCCACTCACAGACCCACTCACAGACCCGCTCACAGACCCACTCACAGACCCACTCACAGACCCACACACAGACCCACACACAGACCCACTCACAGACCCACTCACAGACCCACTCACAGACCCACTCACAGACCCACTCACAGACCCACTCACAGACCCACTCACAGACCCACTCACAGATCCACTCACAGACCCACTCACAGACCTACTCACAGACCCACTCACAGACCCACTCACAGAATCACCAACAGACCCACTCACAGACCCCTACACAGACCCCTTCACAGATCCCTACACAGACCCCCTCACAGACCCACTCACAGACCCACTCACAGACCCACTCACATACCCACTCACAGATCCACTCACAGATCCACTCACAGATCCACTCACAGACCCACTCACAGACCCACTCACAGACCCACTCACAGACCCACTCACAGACCTACTCACAGACCCCCTCGCAGACCCCCTCGCAGACCCACTCACATACCCACTCACAGAACCACTTACAGAACCACTCACAGACCCACTCACATACCTACTCACAGATCCACTCACATACCCACTCACAGATCCACTCACATACCCACTCACAGATCCACACATAGACCCACACATAGACCCACTCACAGACCCCCTCACAGACCACTCACAGACACACTCACAGACCGCCTCACTAAACCACTCACAGACCCACTCACAGACCCCCTCACAGACCCACTCACAGACCCATTCACAGACCCACTCACAGACCCCCTCACAGACCCACTCACAGACCCACTCACAGACCCACTCACAGGCCTACATATAGGCCTACACATAGACCCACTCACAGACCTACTCACAGACCCACTCACAGACCCACTCACAGACCCACACATAGACCTACACACAGACCCGCTCACAGACCCACTCACAGACCCACTCACAGACCCACTCACAGACCCACTCACAGACCCACTCACAGACCCACTCACAGACCCACTCACAGACCCACACACAGACCCACACACAGACCCACTCACAGACCCACTCACAGATCCACTCACAGACCCACTCACAGACCCACTCACAGACCCACTCACAGACCCACTCACAGACCCACTCACAGACCCACTCACAGACCCACCCACAGACCCACCCACAGACCCACTCACAGACCCACTCACAGACCCACTCACAGACCCACTCACAGACCCACTCACAGACCCACTCACAGACCCACACACAGACCCACACACAGGTTCCCCCAGTCCTGACCCAGCCCCCTACACGTGCTCAATGACTGGGCAGACAGCCGGTACATGTGAGGGGACGGCGGTGGTCGACAACAACCGTCCTACACAGCCCCCCCCTCCCCCCCCTCCCCCCCCCCCCCCCCCCCCCACCGGCCCCTGACCCGCTCCCACGTGCTCGGAGCAGCTCAAAACCGGCCCAGATGCGGATCTGGGATTTTCCTTTCTTTAAGGGGGGTGGGTTACTGTAAAAAAAAATCCTTAAGTACCTTTTGGTCGATTTTTACATTTAAAAGAAAAAACACCAAATTTTCCGAAAAAAAGAAGGAGGGGCGCGCTCCCCCGCATCCCCCCTCTGGGTCCGCCCACGTGGCGGGTCCTCGGACAGTCACACCTTACAGGCAGGGTGAACAGCATGAAACAACAGGTCTAGGGAGGTTAAACAACACCGCCGCATCTCGATACTTCAACGTATCTTTGATCTCTGAGGCTTTCAGTAGGAGCACCACTGAATTTCTGAATTTATATCTTATGATTTCTCATCCATGACAATGAACTGATGAGAAAATATTTCACAATTAAATGGCAATTAAGTTTATGTTAGGTGATGCGTTTGCTGAACCTCACTTACAGTAACACCTTCATGCACACCTAATAAACTGATCCAACTCACCTGGGAGAGTCGTCGACCTGCTCTGCCCTGTGGTACTCCTGATCCGGGAGGTGGGTGTGGGCTTTTACCTGCGGAATCACAAGTCACACCTCAGATTAGACGTGGAGGGAATGGAGGCAACGCGCGGCCCCTGAATCCGGGAATACACGGCGAACGGCGGGGAGGACTGCACAACCTGGGACTTAGGAGAGGGGGGGGGGGGGGGAGAGGAGGGGGGGGGGCAGTTGAAGAGAGGGGGGCAGGTGTAGGTGTAGGAGATTTTCCGGGGGACCACTTGGTCTTGAAAAGGTACCCACTGGCAAACACACCCTCGAAGCAGGTAGGTGATTGTCAAAATTGAGGGGCGGTCAACCAATAAAACGGGGTGGTGAACTACACCCATATAGGGGTAACAACTTTCAAATTTAATAAAGCCTTTTGCTACTTTATTTTACCACAACAACTAAGAGAATGTCTGAGAAGCTTTGCATGCGGTTTTGGTGATTTCTATAAATTTTCTCGCACTGACATACCCTGATTTTTGGGGGCAGCGATCTGTGTCCACTAAAAACCAGGGGTGGTCAACTAAAATTCAGGAGCGGTTGGTCACAAAAAAGCAGGGACGGTAGTTTGGCAGTGGGTAGTGACCTTCAAAGAGTCAGTTCCCAGGCAAGCAGCAACGTAACAAGCACGTTCTGCGACCATACTTTTTTGGTTGGTCTGTAACCTGCCCAATTTTCATGTAATTGTTACATTACTTTAGGTAAGGTTGAGACTTGCTAAAAAAGAATGTTATAAAAATATCACATTTTAGTGAAGTTCAGACCTTATTTATAAAGTATGTTATAATTGCGATATTATGGTGTGAAAGAATATTACAAGAATGTCACAATGATGTCACAGGGCAATGTTGCAATCTTAGGTTCTAAAGCGGTGACGTTATTGGATGCCATTAAAATAACATAACAAGAACCATAGCAGAACAAAATAGAACGCTATGATAATGTTATAATAACGTCGTATTCTTGCTTTGGAGTGCCCCCTACCTGCAGGGGGTGCTGGCAGGGAGGTGGTGTATTTTTGCAGTGCGTATACAGATGAGTTATACAGGTCCCGTGAACAGTCCGCTATGGCGAGCCGGTGAGACAAAAATAATAAATCTGTGCACTCAGGAAGGTGAAGAAATGGGGTTTTATAAGCAAAGGAGACACAACCAAGGATCCAGGTCATATATGAGAGAGCAGTCTGACAATTTCAAACAATTATAAAAGGATGTTTCCCAATCTAATTAAAGAAAAGAAACAGAAAGATTAGTATTTGCGATCGATGTTTGACATTTATAACTTTGTAAAGTGACTTCTTACAATGGTAATTGCGTTGTCATATGGGTTTTATAGATCCTAAAAATTGAGAGAAATTCTAGTCTAGATCCCCAGGAAATGGAGCAAGATGTTAAAGGGAGCCAAAACCAATATAATTGACAAAATTTTCAAAACTCAGATATATAAGTATAGAAATATGTTAGATGAGTGTAGTCAAAGTCAGTGGTAAAGTATGAGCTGTAAAAACTAGCTCAAAAGTAGAATTCCATTAGAGATGGTAATATTATCTAAAGCTATGTGTTGAGAGTGGAGTGGTGCCAACCATGCCTGTCACTCTCCCCCCATAGACCCCCGTCTAAAACTGTGTGTGGAGAATGGAGTGGTGCCAACCATGCCTGTCACTCTCCCCCCATAGACCCCCGTCTAAAACTGTGTGTGGAGAATGGAGTGGTGCCAACCATGCCTGTCACTCTCCCCTCATAGACCCCCGTCTAAAGCTGTGTGTGGAGAGTGGAGTAGTGCTGACCATGCCTATCACTCTCCCCCCATAGACCCCCGTCTAAAGCTGTGTGTGGAGAGTGGAGTAGTGCTGACCACGCCTGTTACTCTCCCTCCATAGACCCCCGTCTAAAGCTGTGTGTGGAGAGTGGAGTAGTGCCGACCATGCCTGTCACTCTCCCCCAATAGACCCCCATCTAAAGCTATGTGTGGAGAGTGGAGTAGTGCCGACCATGCCTGTCACTCTCCCCCCATAGACCACCACCTAGAGCTGTGTGTGGAGAGTGGAGTAGTTTCGACCATGCCTGTCACTCTCCCCCCATAGACCCACGTCTAAAGCTGTGTGTGGAGAGTGGAGTAGTGCCGACCATGCCTGTCACTCTCCCCCATAGACCACCGCCATAAGAAAGTTTCAATTCAGAGTAACAACAAGCTATAGTGCCCCGTCCTCTGTGGCCCGTTGCACAATACCTATTGTAGCAAAGCAAGGTAGCAAATTAATGACACCTTTCATAGCAACTTTGTGGTTAATAACACACGTTTTGAAACTTAGAAAAAAGCTATTTAGAATACTGTTAATGAGCTTTATTTTTTACAGAATATAGCACTATGGTGCCCCATCAAATATCAATTTACAGAATTCAATTTGATTGAAAAGAAAATAGGGGTATCGTTATAATGATAACTATCGTAATAACGACATCTCTCTTAAAGAGAGGGGCCAGTGAAATTTTAATTCTGTAAAATTCTCATCTTATGCTGTAGATAGGATGCTTAAATATAAGTAGAAAACAATTCTATAACTATAAATTGATTTCTTGCATAGAAAACACTGTCTAAATAACAGATGACAGATTGAATCCCCTGCACACCTGACAAAGGACGTCTGAGTGTGACGTCACACAAATGACAGTTATATTCAAATTTCAAATTTCTAAATTCAATAAAAACTATATCTTTTCATATTTTCTTATATAAATTATTTAATTTTGTGATCTTAATCTCTTTTAGACATATACAGAACATTTCATAAATCTCTTATTACATATTTTTCAGTTGATCATTTTTCAACTGTTTTGCCTGTGACGTCACACACAGACAAATACACTGTGCAGGCTGCACAAGGTGCAGGCAGGGAAATTTAGTTTGATTAAGAAAAACTTACATTAAATGAAAACTGGCAGAGATAAAAGTATAAAATTTGGTATGGTTTTTTCATTGATGATGTAGATAACAGCAGTTTACTAATTTACAGACACTGGCCCCTCCCTTAAAGTTATTGTTATTACAATAGATCATTGTGCAAGGGGCCACTGGCAGAAAGTTGACATATTGAGTTATTCTTTATTGCTTTCTAATAACATTAAAGCAAAGTATAAAAAGTATAAACTTCTTGTTTCTGTCACAAAATCAATGATGAGAAATCTGAGAAATCAGTTTATTCTCTTACCACTATCATCAGCCAGATTTTCTTGCATTATCAATATGTATATGCACTGTGAAACAACTAAAAATGGCCAATGGATAAATTGTCACTCCCAGTTGAATAGAATATTCAAAATAAAATACATGATGATATATATGGTCAATATTGTTCATAGGGTTATGGTATCATGAAAGCTGACTGTCTTCTTGATTTACAGAATATAGGACGATTGCCGGGTGTTTTGGGCAATTATTCTAAGTTACCCTTTCTTAGGACAACAGTCCATCGTTATTCAGGTCTCACAACAACAAATCTAAATACAAGAGCCTCCCTCCTAAATACCCCTCGGTATCTGCTCCGTGAGTGGTAGGGGCCGCCCGGCCGATGGCAATCTACATTCCCACTCCTCTCCTCCCGCTTTTTCCTCCCACGAGTTCATATTTCAGTCACCGCACAAATATCAGCCAACTTTGATGGTGAGTTTCCTGGAGAGATGTTATTTGGTTGGCTGGCGGCTACAGCGAATCGGGAGCAGTATGGAAGATAACAGAGTAGAATCTGCCTACCCAGCCAAGCAGGACGTAACAGAAACATTCTGCACCTATACCTTTTTTTTTTAGTCATTCAGGTACTTACTAAGATGGCACATAATAATTACATTATTTATCATTAGGTCGTCAGAATGTTATTAAAACATTATTTTTTTGTGAGGTTAGGACGAAACCAAAACAGAACGTTATAAGAACATTCTGTTAAGGTTTAATAACATAACCAGAACATTATAATAACGTTGCAGTGCAACGTCACAGCAGTATGTTGCAGCAATGTTATTGGGAGCCACTAAAATAATGTAACAAGAACCGATACAGAACCAATCAGAATGTTGCTGCAACTTTGTAATAGCGTCACATGCTTGGCCAGGTAATGATGATGCTAATATACAAACTAAAATGTTCAGATCTCATTGGGTGTCTTTATGAAAAAAAGTGTTGAATGCAGCTCTCACAGTACTGCAATGTTGATTCACCCAACCACAGATAGCTGGTTTATTGTATTTTTGGCACCTGCAGGCTAATTTCCATGAAATATGGTCAACGAATCCACTGGTAAAACTATAGGAAATAAAGAAATATTTGCTCTGTATCCATCTGTAATGAAGATATTTTCGAACCATCTTGGAAAACATAAGATATTGATACAAACTGAAAAATATTGAATGTTTATTTTCCATTGTATTCATTTACAAATAATTCTATGATTAATGTAAACTCCTATACTTATGACTTGTCAACATATTACCCAACATGCACCTTGCTGTAGGCTAATCTGCAGGTACAATATGGGAAATTGTCTTTTTTGGGGGGAGGGGGCACCTCCTTATTGTGGCCCAAATATTAAATTTTCAATGTAAGGTTCCTGTGGGCAAACATTTTGCTCTCGTATGACTCCCTCTACATTAACAACAAAATTGCTAAGTTGTGTGTATTCAATTTCACCTAATTAAGTATTATTGAATTATACGTAAAGGACTATATCAAGTTTGGTAATCCCCTTGATTTTGGGCTTTTCAATATTAATCTTGCTGGGTCATAATGTTTGGGAGGTTCCCTCTTGGATGACCTGGTTGTAGATGAACAATAGTTACATTTTTTGATAGGGTGTATGAGGCCAAATGTATGAATATTACTAAATATGTTTTAGGGTGGGTCATTCCACTTTATGGATAAATGAGGTTTCCTACTAACTTCCTGTGAAACATCATAATTTCACTATGATATTTTTTAAACGTGATAATAATCCGAAATATTTGGAATATTACCAAAACTCGGAAGATCCAATATTAATAAAAGAGATGTCATACTTTACTAAATTTCCTTGTCAGAAACAGACACTAACTGTGATAAATATTCAAAAAATAATGACAGTGGTTGTGGCAGTGTCTGTGTACAAGTCTGTGTTTGTGTAACAGTGGTTGTGGCAGTGTCTGTGTGTCTGTGTACAAGTCTGTGTTTGTGTGACGGTGGTTGTGGCAGTGTCTGTGTGTCTGTGTACAGTCTGTGTTTGTATGACGGTGGTCGTGGCAGTGTCTGTGTACAAGTCTGTGTTTGTCTGACGGTAGTTGTGGCAGTGTCTGTGTGTCTGTGTACACGTTTGTGTTTGTGTGACGGTGGTTGTGGCAGTGTCTATGTGTCTCTGTGTGTCTGTACAAGTCTGTGTTTGTGTGACAGTGGTTGTGGCTGTGTCTATGTGTCTCTGTGTGTCTGTACAATTCTGTGTTTGTGTGACGGTGGTTGTGGCCGTGTCTGTGGGTCTGTGTGTCTGTGTACAAGTCTGTGTTTGTGTGCCAGTGGTTGTGGCAGTGTCTGTGTGTCTGTGTACAAGTCTGTGTTTGTGTGCCGGTGGTTGTGGCAGTGTCTGTGTGTCTGTGTACAAGTCTGTGTTTGTGTGACGGTGGTTGTGGCAGTGTCTGTGTGTCTGTGTACAAGTCTGTGTTTGTGTGACGGTGGGTGTGCCAGTGTCTATGTGTCTGTGTGTCTGTGTACAAGTCTGTGTTTTTGTGCCGATGGTTGTGGCAGTGTCTGTGTGTCTGTGTACAAGTCTGTGTTTGTGTGCCTGTGGTTGTGGCAGTGTCTGTGTGTCTGTGTACAAGTCTGTGTTTGTGTGCCTGTGGTTGTGGCAGTGTCTGTGTGTCTGTGTACAAGTCTGTGTTTGTGTGCCTGTGGTTGTGGCAGTGTCTGTGTGTCTGTGTACAAGTCTGTGTTTGTGTGCCGGTGGTTGTGGCAGTGTCTGTGTGTCTGTGTACAGTCTGTGTTTGTGTGACGGTGGTTGTGCCAGTGTCTATATGTCTGTGTGTCTGTGTACAAGTCTGTGTTTGTGGGACGGTGGTTGTGGCAGTGTCTGTGTGGCAGTGAACAAGTATTGGTATTTGAGCTGGATCCAATGATAAATGTTCAGGTAAGTCGGTACTTGCACAACAAGCCTATCTCCATTTGTGTCAGGTCTGCATGCACTAAATTTGTTCAGATTACTTTGCATTAATCTTTGTCACAATATGAAGCAAACCAGATGATTAGAACATGTGAATGTTTCAATGTTATAGATGATGTAGTTAAACAAAACGTCTGCGGTAGAATCGAATCAGAACTGATTGGAATAGGCATCCGCCAACTGTGAGAATGTCCAATGACTAGTCCATTAAATATTGCACCCCCAGCCAAACATGTGACATTATCAAAACATTGCAGCAATGTTCTGTATTGGTACTTGTTATGTTGTTTCCTCCCAATAAGGTTGCTGCAACATTCTGCTGTGATGTTACATTGTGACATTATTATATCATTTGGTTATGTTCTTCAACCTAAACAGAATGTTAACGTTCTTATAACTTCCTCTTTTGCTTATGTCCTATCCTCACCAAAAATAATGTTATAATAACCTTCTGATTTGGTGAGATTTAAACCTCACCATCAATAACATAATTGTTATGTGCGATCTTAGTAGGTAACAAACTGACTAAAAATTATGGTTGCAGAACATTTCTGTTTCGTTGCAGGTTGGCTGGGCAGGTTCCAAACAAATGTAAGATGATTGTTATCTGGACCACCGATCAGCAGGCTTCTCGTTATCACAAACGCCGGGTACCAGTTTCCCTGCATGTTCCCAGCGTTACACCTGTACGCATGTTTCGCTGGTCGGAGGCCCTGGACCCCTCATGGATCATACGACTTCAGACGTAAATATATATATATATATATACATATATATATATAATTATATATATATATATATTTATATGTATAAACAAGCCTCCCCAAAACAATAGACGATCTCTCCATGAAAAGCAAATGACAGGTATTATCCAGTCATTAACACCTTACAACCCGACCTACTCCACAGACCTAGGGCCTACTCCACAGACGGACTCACCTGTGGCCTACTGGTGAACTCCCGACCTGCTACCCCTGCTCGCCCTGCTCACCCTGCTCGCCGGCCCGGTGGGGAGTGTCAGGGCCATGGGGCATGGTCTATGTATAGCGCACCTGGCGGCAGAGACCCGGCGGGCAGAGAGGGGCTCACAGAAGTTCAAAGATACACAAGTAAAGAAACTAGGGTGCATTCCATAAAATATTCGCGATAATCCAGTTTAGGATACGATACGATACCAAAATATGTTATTGCCATATGGAATTTTTGTTTTTCAAATATTTTGTTCATTTTTTTTTATCATACTTAAACTATATAGCGTTCTTCCATAGTCACATACATATATTTTGATATATTAATCTTTGTTGAATTATATATTTTTAAAACCGCAATATTTTGAAATTGTTGTCACGATACTAATGAGAGGCCTTGGTAAAATTTTTCGCGTATCGTGACTTTTTAATGGACGTGCTTTGACTCGCGATAATTCGCGAAATTTTTATGGAATGCATACCTGGTCTTACTGATTTAACTTCTTTGGATGATCCCTGTGGAGTGACGATGGAGAAGTGGTTTTATAGCGCGAACACCGCACATTTCAGACCTTCCTGTTCTTAGCTTCTTTCCCCTGTGACGTACGAGTTACGTGACGTACGTGTGTGCTTACCGTACGTGGCACGTAAGCTATAAATAGTCACGAGCGGGACATACGAGCCCCCGTGTATCTCCCTGGTGGCGGGGAAATGGGATTAAGATCGGAGTCCCTGAATCGGCGGCAGGGGGGGGGGGGGCGTTTTTAATAGTAGTGGTGAGAGATGTACGGCCTCCCCGGGGGAGGGGGGGGGGGATACTCTGTCCAGAAAGGGGTACCAACTGTGGTCGGACCCTTGCGGAGCTGTAGCTGTCGATCACCAATTTAACTCAAAAAGAGGGGCTGTCAAATAATCAAATAACTTTTTGGGGGGGCTGTCAATAGTATATTTTATCGCCTGTACGACCCATGGGGATCATATGTACCTCGGGCTTCACCCTCGATACGTGACAATCCCCTATGAGTCGTACAGGCACCCTCTGATGAACCAACGGGTCTTCTTATATAAGTACTTGATACTAGAGTAAAATACTAGTCTATTGTCTGTAAGTTAATTCTTTCATAATGCTTCTCAAACTAATTATTTCTGATATCAAATTGCAAACATAATTTTTTTTGATAGATGCTTATTTTGGAGGAGCTGTCCATGAAGTATGCTGAAAAGGGGGGGCTGTCAGAGTATCTCAGTTTTTCTGGGGGCTACAAAATCCCAGAAAAGGTGGGAGGGCTGTAGTTTAAAATACTGCATAACCGCCCCCCCCCCCCATGACTGCCTCATAGGTGTGGGTAAGCCCAGCCCCACTGGGCTTACCCACTCAGAGCTCTAGTCCCCCGTGCAGCCTTTCCCAAGCAAAAATATGATGTTATTCTAACGTTGCACAAAGATTCTGTTTAGTTCTGCTTTGGTTCTTGTTACATTATTTTGGTGGCACCCAAAAACGTCTTTAGTGCCTAACATTGTGATGATGCACTGTAGCATTATTGTAACGTTCTTTCATATTATAATAATGTTATTATAACATTCTTTATTTGCAAGGTCTCAACTTTACTAAAACATAATCTTATTACAACATTCTTTTTCATTAAGTCTCAACTTTACCTAAAATAGCGTAAATGTCATGTGAAAATTGGGCAGGATACAGACTAACCAAAAATGTATGGCCGCAGAAAGTGCTTGTTACATCGCTGCTTGCCTGGGAGTTGCCTGTGGCCCATTGCACAATGAATTTTGTTACAATGTATGCATTCGTAACAACAAAAGCATTCCTTGTCCACTTTCATTGTTGTGAGGCCATTTTTTTGCCCCATCAAAACACTTTTTAAAATGTAAATGAACAGTACGTAATCTTTACATTACTTAGACCTACAGTGTCCCTCCATATATCGATGTACAGACTTGAATTTGATCCAGTAGAAAAAAAGATATAGGAGTTTCATAAGAAGGATATCGTAACATTGATGTCGTGGTTATCAAAATGTTCTTAAAGTGATCTGAAAACTTGTCGTGGTTACAATCGGTCATTCTGCAACAGGCCACTGGTATTATCACTTGGATTGGCACAAAGGTCATTTTTTATGTAAGCTCTAATTAAGAGTGGGTTCCAACATTTTCAATGGGTGTGTAAGATGTTCATTAAAGACAGATCCAATAATCTCATTCTAAAGTAATCTACTGGAAATGTCAATTTGGGGGTTGGAAGGGTGTTCCACTCAAAGATTTGTCAGTACCTGTATATTGAGCTAAATGTGCCAGGGTTTCAGACCTGTTTCCCCTGTCAGAGATATTGTTAGTATTAGTTAGTTAGTATTATTAAAACCTGGGTCAGTACTTAAGATATAGGAGGTGTGAACAAAACGTATTATAATGTGGCCCTAGACCCTTAAATTCGACATGGTGACATGGCCATTTCTTTAAATCAACAAGGAACATGGGGCTTAGTGACAGGGACCATTTCTTAAATTCAACATGAGACATGAGAAGTTCTTAGAAGCGACATGGGACATGAGAAATCAAGTGACAAGGGACATAACAATGTCTTAAATTCGACATGAGGCATGGGGACCCCTCTATCAAGGACCCTTATAATGTAATATAATTATGCTATCATACCAATATCAATACATGGCATATGTCATCCTTCTCATGGTTACATCCCTCTCTTTACCACCCCTCTTCCATCAGGTTTGGGGCTCTCTCTAGCTGTACCACCCAATCCGTATTTCTGCACCAGTTTACATAACCTTGTACCAATGTCTGTCTAAAGAAGTCATCCACCCCCACCCCATCCTCCTCACCCCTCTCTTCCCCTTCCCCACCTACCACTCCAAGCTACCAAGCTTTACCCCCTTCTCTCTAATGAAGATATATGTAAACCTGCCCAGCCAGAGGTGTGGCGATATATTAACGTTGCAGTGACATTCTATTTGGTTCTGGTTTGGTTCTTGTTACATTCTTTTGATGACTCCCAATTATGTTGCTGCAACCTACTGCTGTAACGTTGCACTGTGGTGTTATTATAACATTCTAGATCTGGTTATGTTCTTTGACCTAAATAGAATGTTCTTATAACGTTCTGTTTTGGTTTCGTCATAACCTCACCAAAAAATAATGTTATAATAACATTCTAATTTGGTGAGGTTACAACCTTACCGTCAATAACGTTATTGTTAAGTGCAATCTTAGTAAGTAACAAACTGACTAAAAAAGTATGGTTGCAGAACATTTTCTGTTGCATTGCAAGGCGGCTGGGTGTCCACTTCTGTAGTCTCTTTCTTTCTCACTTTTTAGTTCTAGCATCATATGACACGTCTCTAGGTCACTGTATGATAATAATGACCCACCACTGTCAAAGTCCCCTGAGAGATCTCTACCACACCCTATAGTGATAAGAACAACTTACGGAGGAAAACATTTAAGACTATATTCCACCATGCGTTATTTCACTTGGGTTGAGCAAGGAACGCAAGGAAATGCATGTGAAACACAAGCAAAACGAAAGCATTCTAGGAACACATAGTGGAATAAAGGGTTGCATTCTACTTATATTTTCAATGTTATTTTCTGTGTAGTACTTATGTTTAGATACCAACATGTTGGTATCTATACGCAAGTAAACTTGCGTTCCCTAACTAGAAGGAACACAAGTGCCACTGAATACATAGTGCAACATACCCTTTACCCCTGCTCTCCTGGCAACAGGATTTTCGCAAAGATAGATAAAAATCCACCCCCCCCCCCTCCCACCAAACATAACAATCCCAGTTGATAACAACTTACCTGCGAGCTGTCAGTGGTGTATAATAAACTATTGAGAAAGGGTAGGGCGGTCTCCCCTCCCCTACCGCTCCCTGGTCCCAGTACTCCCGGAGTTCTCTCCTACCCATCCACTACCTGCAGGAGGGTGCGAAATGTTCCTGGTCCTTTGGCCCCTGTGTGTCTGCTCTCTCTGTGTGTTAGTTTCCTGTGGTTGGTGTCTCCTGTCCCTGCTCCCAGCCCCTACACTGCTCAGACTCCACCCTGTGCCACCACCCCTCACCTACTACCTACAGCTCCCATCTACCACGCTGTAGGACCTAAAGGACTGCTGGCGGAGCATGGGGTAGTTTATCCCACACGGCTGGAGGTGAAGCACAACTCAGCCAAGGATATGACGTTCTAATAACATTCTAGCAACGTTCTGGATTGATTCTTGTTACGTTACACTGTAAGGTTACAGCAACGTTCTTTTGATGACTCCCAATTACGTCGCTGCAACCAACTGTTGCAACGTTACATTGTGAAGTTCTAATAATGTTCTTGTAACGTTATTCATGAAGCTGATACTTCATAAGAATGTCACAATAACATTCTGCTTAGGTGTGTTGAGACCTCACTTAATGAGGATGTCACCATAACGTTCTGTTTAGGTAAGGTTGACACCTAATAAGATAGTCACAGTAACACTCTGTTTAGGTAATTTTAAGACCTGATGTAATCAGAACATCACAATAACATTCTGTTTAGGTGAAATTGGGACCTCCCCTGATCAGGAGGTCACAACAATGTTCTGTTTAAGTGAGGTCTGGACCTCACCTAATCAGAATGTCACAATGACATTCTGTTTCAATTTTGTCTTAACCTAACCTCACCAGAACATTATGAGAGCAGACTGTTTTGGTTAGGCCTCAACCTCCCAGAAAAATAATGTAACAGTTACGTGACAATTTAGTAAATAACAGACAAACCAAAAAAGTATGGTTGCATAATGTGACCGTTACGTCGCACCTTGGCTGGGAACTGTTAAAGCCTCAAAATAACTTAAAACATTTGATTGAGGAAATGGCATGTTTTTCCATGTTTCCAACGGAATACTATGTTATATTTGAAACAGGAATACAGATTGTACCCAATGCAGATATTCTGAATAGAGTCATAGGGGCGATTCCCAAAATCTAAAGTCATTTACAAAATTACGCTGCAAATGGATAGGATATGGAGGAGAAATATGATTCATACATATGAAAAAGTTTCTGTTACGCCGCAAGTTGGCTGGGCTAGGAACCCAATCTTTCTGACCCCTGATTTTTTCTGCCTCAGAATAGTGCAGACGTTATGACCAGTTGATGAGTTAATCTCTGTGCACCTCCCAGGGAAATAGCAGACTGATCTATAAGAGTCGTCCCCCTAGCCGCTGATACCCGTGTTCCCCAGTATCGTACAAGACCCCCTGATGGGTGCACACCTGTTCCTACACCCCCCCCCCCTCCCCACTCCTCCCACTCCCACTCCCACTCCCACTCCCGGAATGCACATTATAATGTGCTGAATGTTGGAATCTATGGTTATACAAGGACTATAGACCTCGGGCAGACATGGTCACGTGACCACATTTTGGTGATCACCGTATGCTCTTCATGACTACGTGGCAATTGATAAATCTAGAAATCGTGAATTTTATATACATGCTACAAGTTGTTCGCTGAGATATTGTAATTATGATGATTTCTGGTATGTTTAACAAAAATAAATGATTAAGAAGTTTGTGAAATGTTACAGATAGTAATTCTAAATTGATCACCAAGATGGCGACCAGCCCTTTCTGGCTATTGTTACGTCATCTGCACAATGTCTATAGCACAGCAGTGAGTTCAGCATAAACAGATGGGCTTTCAAGCTAGATATCCGTTCAATACAATGTTCCTGAAACAAACAAGTAATTCTGTCTATAGGGTTTATTTTCTCTAATATAATTATGTAGATTACTAACCATTGTAAAGTCTTCCCTGCCAATATAATGCTGTTCCAATATAATGCTTTTCCAATAATGCTACATATTTTGATATAACACCTAGTAACAGGAACTACTAGAAATATGCTTAATTTTAAACTCAAGGATAATTAAATGCATTTTTCATTTTTCAAAAGCACTTTCCTTTCTCTCACCTATTACAGTGGGATGAATGTGCACTGAGGCTGGCACCTTAGGCAAGTAGATAGCTACGCTTGTGGCAAAAGTGATGGGTTTACATTTATTTGATAGATCACTAACATTTTATGAGCACTGACAGAATTGAATATTAAGATAATAAGCAGATTTGACTAACGGGAAAATGACTGATAAGTTTAGAATGTTAGGACAGTAATGAGAGGGAGCTGAGACTGTCACCAAAACCAATGTGTGTAATGGTATGGCAGGGTTGATAATATATTATAAAGGGCAGACATAGTGGGATAGCTGGGGGACAGCTAGGATTGAGCAAAGAAATACCATTGTTACACGGGAGCTAGGTGAACTAAGTCAGTGCTGGTGGCATTCTGTGGTGACCATAAGTGATGTAGGAGAAGTGCCTGTACACAATAGGCTGTTGAGTCTACTCTTACCAGTATAGACTAAGAATGTGTGTTATCGAGCGAAGGAATGGAGATGTTGATTGAGACTAACGACAACTACACTTTATGATTGATATACATTGTATCAACTTTGACGGATCTGTACTGATTGTGTGATGAAATACCTGTACATTCAACTTTATGTGAATTCTTTGATAAACTTTGAACCTCTGCAAATGAGTCTCTTCCTTTAGACTTTGAATGAAGTAAACCCTCTACCACTGACACGCAGATCGCAACATGCAGGGACACTAACTGATATACAACTTGAAAGCAGGAAGTAATAAAAGAAATCAACATCCCCACTATAAACAATAATTACATAAATCAACATATGTTCCAACAGAGATGTCACTTTTATTTAAGTATACCTGTTGATTTGTAGCTGTTCTGTGAGCAGGTATGGAACGTCATTTGGATGTTAAAGTCCTGAATAACAAGGCCAAAAAAAGGTGCTAGATTTTTGCAAATTGTAGGAATTGGCTGTAGGTGGGCTCACCCTTGTTGAGACGACCGTTCCTGTAAAGATCAGACCCACCCCTGCTGAGATGGCCCATTCCTGCATAGATCAGACACACCCCTGTTGAGATGGCCCTTCTAATGTAGATTAGACTCCCCCCTGCTGAGATGGCCCTTCTAATGTAGATCAGACTCCCCCCTGCTGAGATGGCCCTTCTAATGTAGATCAGACACTCCCCTGCTGAGATGGCCCTTCTAATGTAGATCAGACGCACCCCTGCTGAGATGGCCCTTCTAATGTAGATCAGACTCCACCCCTGCTGAGATGGCCCTTCTAATGTAGATCAGACTCTCCCCTGCTGAGATGGCCCTTCTAATGTAGATCAGACTCAACCCTGCTGAGATGGCCCTTCTAATGTAGATCAGACTCCCCCCTGCTGAGATGGCCCTTCTAATGTAGATCAGACCCACCCCTGCTGAGATGGCCCTTCTAATGTAGATCAGACCTACCCCTGCTGAGATGGCCCTTCTAATGTAGATCAGACCTACCCCTGCTGAGATGGCCCTTCTAATGTAGATCAGACTCTCCCCTGCTGAGATGGCCCTTCCTGTGTAGATCAGACTCCACCCCTGCTGAGATGGCCCTTCTAATGTAGATCAGACCTACCCCTGCTGAGATGGCCCTTCTAATGTAGATCAGACTCCACCCCTGCTGAGATGGCCCTTCTAATGTAGATTAGACTCCCCCCTGCTGAGATGGCCCTTCTAATGTAGATCAGACTCCCCCCTGCTGAGATGGCCCTTCTAATGTAGATCAGACTCTCCCCTGCTGAGATGGCCCTTCTAATGTAGATCAGACCTACCCCTGCTGAGATGGCCCTTCTAATGTAGATCAGACTCCACCCCTGCTGAGATGGCCCTTCTAATGTAGATCAGACTCTCCCCTGCTGAGATGGCCCTTCTAATGTAGATCAGACTCCACCCCTGCTGAGATGGCCCTTCTAATGTAGATCAGACTCCCCCCCTGCTGAGATGGCCCTTCTAATGTAGATCAGACTCTCCCCTGCTGAGATGGCCCTTCTAATGTAGATTAGACCCACCCCTGCTGAGATGGCCCTTCTAATGTAGATCAGACCTACCCCTGCTGAGATGGCCCTTCTAATGTAGATCAGACTCGCCCCTGCTGAGATGGCCCTTCTAATGTAGATCAGACTCGCCCCTGCTGAGATGGCCCTTCTAATGTAGATCAGACCCACCCCTGCTGAGATGGCCCTTCTAATGTAGATCAGACTCGCCCCTGCTGAGATGGCCCTTCTAATGTAGATCAGACTCGCCCCTGCTGAGATGGCCCTTCTAATGTAGATCAGACCTACCCCTGCTGAGATGGCCCTTCTAATGTAGATCAGACTCCCCCCCTGCTGAGATGGCCCTTCTAATGTAGATCAGACTCCCCCCCTGCTGAGATGGCCCTTCTAATGTAGATCAGACCCACCCCTGCTGAGATGGCCCTTCTAATGTAGATCAGACTCGCCCCTGCTGAGATGGCCCTTCTAATGTAGATCAGACTCGCCCCTGCTGAGATGGCCCTTCTAATGTAGATCAGACCTACCCCTGCTGAGATGGCCCTTCTAATGTAGATCAGACTCCCCCCCTGCTGAGATGGCCCTTCTAATGTAGATCAGACCCACCCCTGCTGAGATGGCCCTTCTAATGTAGATCAGACCCACCCCTGCTGCGATGGCCCTTCTAATGTAGATCAGACCCACCACTGCTGAGATGGCCCTTCTAATGTAGATCAGACTCGCCCCTGCTGAGATGGCCCTTCTAATGTAGATCAGACCTACCCCTGCTGAGATGGCGCTTCCCGTGTAGATCAGACGCACCCCTGCTGAGATGGCCCTTCTAATGTAGATCAGACCCACCCCTGCTGAGATGGCCCTTCTAATGTAGATCAGACCTACCCCTGCTGAGATGGCGCTTCCCGTGTAGATCAGACTCCCCCCCTGCTGAGATGGCCCTTCTAATGTAGATCAGACCCACCTCTGCTGAGATGGCCCTTCTAATGTAGATCAGACCCACCCCTGCTGAGATGGCCCTTCTGATGTAGATCAGACTCACCCCTGCTGAGATGGCCCTTCTAATGTAGATCAGACCAACCCCTGCTGAGATGGCCCTTCTAATGTAGATCAGACTCGCCCCTGCTGAGATGGCCCTTCTAATGTAGGTCAGACACACCCCTGCTGAGATGGCCCTTCTAATGTAGATCAGACTCTCCCCTGCTGAGATGGCCCTTCCCGTGTAGATCAGACTCCCCCCCTGCTGAGATGGCCCTTCTTTGGCCCCTGTGTGTCTGCTCTCTCTGTGTGTTAGTTTCCTGTGGTTGGTGTCTCCTGTCCCTGCTCCCAGCCCCTACACTGCTCAGACTCCACCCTGTGCCACCACCCCTCACCTACTACCTACAGCTCCCATCTACCACGCTGTAGGACCTAAAGGACTGCTGGCGGAGCATGGGGTAGTTTATCCCACACGGCTGGAGGTGAAGCACAACTCAGCCAAGGATATGACGTTCTAATAACATTCTAGCAACGTTCTGGATTGATTCTTGTTACGTTACACTGTAAGGTTACAGCAACGTTCTTTTGATGACTCCCAATTACGTCGCTGCAACCAACTGTTGCAACGTTACATTGTGAAGTTCTAATAATGTTCTTGTAACGTTATTCATGAAGCTGATACTTCATAAGAATGTCACAATAACATTCTGCTTAGGTGTGTTGAGACCTCACTTAATGAGGATGTCACCATAACGTTCTGTTTAGGTAAGGTTGACACCTAATAAGATAGTCACAGTAACACTCTGTTTAGGTAATTTTAAGACCTGATGTAATCAGAACATCACAATAACATTCTGTTTAGGTGAAATTGGGACCTCCCCTGATCAGGAGGTCACAACAATGTTCTGTTTAAGTGAGGTCTGGACCTCACCTAATCAGAATGTCACAATGACATTCTGTTTCAATTTTGTCTTAACCTAACCTCACCAGAACATTATGAGAGCAGACTGTTTTGGTTAGGCCTCAACCTCCCAGAAAAATAATGTAACAGTTACGTGACAATTTAGTAAATAACAGACAAACCAAAAAAGTATGGTTGCATAATGTGACCGTTACGTCGCACCTTGGCTGGGAACTGTTAAAGCCTCAAAATAACTTAAAACATTTGATTGAGGAAATGGCATGTTTTTCCATGTTTCCAACGGAATACTATGTTATATTTGAAACAGGAATACAGATTGTACCCAATGCAGATATTCTGAATAGAGTCATAGGGGCGATTCCCAAAATCTAAAGTCATTTACAAAATTACGCTGCAAATGGATAGGATATGGAGGAGAAATATGATTCATACATATGAAAAAGTTTCTGTTACGCCGCAAGTTGGCTGGGCTAGGAACCCAATCTTTCTGACCCCTGATTTTTTCTGCCTCAGAATAGTGCAGACGTTATGACCAGTTGATGAGTTAATCTCTGTGCACCTCCCAGGGAAATAGCAGACTGATCTATAAGAGTCGTCCCCCTAGCCGCTGATACCCGTGTTCCCCAGTATCGTACAAGACCCCCTGATGGGTGCACACCTGTTCCTACACCCCCCCCCCCTCCCCACTCCTCCCACTCCCACTCCCACTCCCACTCCCGGAATGCACATTATAATGTGCTGAATGTTGGAATCTATGGTTATACAAGGACTATAGACCTCGGGCAGACATGGTCACGTGACCACATTTTGGTGATCACCGTATGCTCTTCATGACTACGTGGCAATTGATAAATCTAGAAATCGTGAATTTTATATACATGCTACAAGTTGTTCGCTGAGATATTGTAATTATGATGATTTCTGGTATGTTTAACAAAAATAAATGATTAAGAAGTTTGTGAAATGTTACAGATAGTAATTCTAAATTGATCACCAAGATGGCGACCAGCCCTTTCTGGCTATTGTTACGTCATCTGCACAATGTCTATAGCACAGCAGTGAGTTCAGCATAAACAGATGGGCTTTCAAGCTAGATATCCGTTCAATACAATGTTCCTGAAACAAACAAGTAATTCTGTCTATAGGGTTTATTTTCTCTAATATAATTATGTAGATTACTAACCATTGTAAAGTCTTCCCTGCCAATATAATGCTGTTCCAATATAATGCTTTTCCAATAATGCTACATATTTTGATATAACACCTAGTAACAGGAACTACTAGAAATATGCTTAATTTTAAACTCAAGGATAATTAAATGCATTTTTCATTTTTCAAAAGCACTTTCCTTTCTCTCACCTATTACAGTGGGATGAATGTGCACTGAGGCTGGCACCTTAGGCAAGTAGATAGCTACGCTTGTGGCAAAAGTGATGGGTTTACATTTATTTGATAGATCACTAACATTTTATGAGCACTGACAGAATTGAATATTAAGATAATAAGCAGATTTGACTAACGGGAAAATGACTGATAAGTTTAGAATGTTAGGACAGTAATGAGAGGGAGCTGAGACTGTCACCAAAACCAATGTGTGTAATGGTATGGCAGGGTTGATAATATATTATAAAGGGCAGACATAGTGGGATAGCTGGGGGACAGCTAGGATTGAGCAAAGAAATACCATTGTTACACGGGAGCTAGGTGAACTAAGTCAGTGCTGGTGGCATTCTGTGGTGACCATAAGTGATGTAGGAGAAGTGCCTGTACACAATAGGCTGTTGAGTCTACTCTTACCAGTATAGACTAAGAATGTGTGTTATCGAGCGAAGGAATGGAGATGTTGATTGAGACTAACGACAACTACACTTTATGATTGATATACATTGTATCAACTTTGACGGATCTGTACTGATTGTGTGATGAAATACCTGTACATTCAACTTTATGTGAATTCTTTGATAAACTTTGAACCTCTGCAAATGAGTCTCTTCCTTTAGACTTTGAATGAAGTAAACCCTCTACCACTGACACGCAGATCGCAACATGCAGGGACACTAACTGATATACAACTTGAAAGCAGGAAGTAATAAAAGAAATCAACATCCCCACTATAAACAATAATTACATAAATCAACATATGTTCCAACAGAGATGTCACTTTTATTTAAGTATACCTGTTGATTTGTAGCTGTTCTGTGAGCAGGTATGGAACGTCATTTGGATGTTAAAGTCCTGAATAACAAGGCCAAAAAAAGGTGCTAGATTTTTGCAAATTGTAGGAATTGGCTGTAGGTGGGCTCACCCTTGTTGAGACGACCGTTCCTGTAAAGATCAGACCCACCCCTGCTGAGATGGCCCATTCCTGCATAGATCAGACACACCCCTGTTGAGATGGCCCTTCTAATGTAGATTAGACTCCCCCCTGCTGAGATGGCCCTTCTAATGTAGATCAGACTCCCCCCTGCTGAGATGGCCCTTCTAATGTAGATCAGACTCTCCCCTGCTGAGATGGCCCTTCTAATGTAGATCAGACCTACCCCTGCTGAGATGGCCCTTCTAATGTAGATCAGACTCCACCCCTGCTGAGATGGCCCTTCTAATGTAGATCAGACTCTCCCCTGCTGAGATGGCCCTTCTAATGTAGATCAGACTCAACCCTGCTGAGATGGCCCTTCTAATGTAGATCAGACTCCCCCCTGCTGAGATGGCCCTTCTAATGTAGATCAGACCCACCCCTGCTGAGATGGCCCTTCTAATGTAGATCAGACCTACCCCTGCTGAGATGGCCCTTCTAATGTAGATCAGACCTACCCCTGCTGAGATGGCCCTTCTAATGTAGATCAGACTCTCCCCTGCTGAGATGGCCCTTCCTGTGTAGATCAGACTCCACCCCTGCTGAGATGGCCCTTCTAATGTAGATCAGACCTACCCCTGCTGAGATGGCCCTTCTAATGTAGATCAGACTCCACCCCTGCTGAGATGGCCCTTCTAATGTAGATTAGACTCCCCCCTGCTGAGATGGCCCTTCTAATGTAGATCAGACTCCCCCCTGCTGAGATGGCCCTTCTAATGTAGATCAGACTCTCCCCTGCTGAGATGGCCCTTCTAATGTAGATCAGACCTACCCCTGCTGAGATGGCCCTTCTAATGTAGATCAGACTCCACCCCTGCTGAGATGGCCCTTCTAATGTAGATCAGACTCTCCCCTGCTGAGATGGCCCTTCTAATGTAGATCAGACTCCACCCCTGCTGAGATGGCCCTTCTAATGTAGATCAGACTCCCCCCCTGCTGAGATGGCCCTTCTAATGTAGATCAGACTCTCCCCTGCTGAGATGGCCCTTCTAATGTAGATTAGACCCACCCCTGCTGAGATGGCCCTTCTAATGTAGATCAGACCTACCCCTGCTGAGATGGCCCTTCTAATGTAGATCAGACTCGCCCCTGCTGAGATGGCCCTTCTAATGTAGATCAGACTCGCCCCTGCTGAGATGGCCCTTCTAATGTAGATCAGACCCACCCCTGCTGAGATGGCCCTTCTAATGTAGATCAGACTCGCCCCTGCTGAGATGGCCCTTCTAATGTAGATCAGACTCGCCCCTGCTGAGATGGCCCTTCTAATGTAGATCAGACCTACCCCTGCTGAGATGGCCCTTCTAATGTAGATCAGACTCCCCCCCTGCTGAGATGGCCCTTCTAATGTAGATCAGACTCCCCCCCTGCTGAGATGGCCCTTCTAATGTAGATCAGACCCACCCCTGCTGAGATGGCCCTTCTAATGTAGATCAGACTCGCCCCTGCTGAGATGGCCCTTCTAATGTAGATCAGACTCGCCCCTGCTGAGATGGCCCTTCTAATGTAGATCAGACCTACCCCTGCTGAGATGGCCCTTCTAATGTAGATCAGACTCCCCCCCTGCTGAGATGGCCCTTCTAATGTAGATCAGACCCACCCCTGCTGAGATGGCCCTTCTAATGTAGATCAGACCCACCCCTGCTGCGATGGCCCTTCTAATGTAGATCAGACCCACCACTGCTGAGATGGCCCTTCTAATGTAGATCAGACTCGCCCCTGCTGAGATGGCCCTTCTAATGTAGATCAGACCTACCCCTGCTGAGATGGCGCTTCCCGTGTAGATCAGACGCACCCCTGCTGAGATGGCCCTTCTAATGTAGATCAGACCCACCCCTGCTGAGATGGCCCTTCTAATGTAGATCAGACCTACCCCTGCTGAGATGGCGCTTCCCGTGTAGATCAGACTCCCCCCCTGCTGAGATGGCCCTTCTAATGTAGATCAGACCCACCTCTGCTGAGATGGCCCTTCTAATGTAGATCAGACCCACCCCTGCTGAGATGGCCCTTCTGATGTAGATCAGACTCACCCCTGCTGAGATGGCCCTTCTAATGTAGATCAGACCAACCCCTGCTGAGATGGCCCTTCTAATGTAGATCAGACTCGCCCCTGCTGAGATGGCCCTTCTAATGTAGGTCAGACACACCCCTGCTGAGATGGCCCTTCTAATGTAGATCAGACTCTCCCCTGCTGAGATGGCCCTTCCCGTGTAGATCAGACTCCCCCCCTGCTGAGATGGCCCTTCTAATGTAGATCAGACCCACCCCTGCTGAGATGGCCCTTCTAATGTAGATCAGACACACCCCTGCTGAGATGGCCCTTCTAATGTAGATCAGACTCGCCCCTGCTGAGATGGCCCTTCTAATGTAGATCAGACCTACCCCTGCTGAGATGGCGCTTCCCGTGTAGATCAGACTCGCCCCTGCTGAGATGGCCCTTCTAATGTAGATCAGACTCGCCCCTGCTGAGATGGCCCTTCTAATGTAGATCAGACTCCCCCCCTGCTGAGATGGCCCTTCTAATGTAGATCAGACCCACCCCTGCTGAGATGGCCCTTCTAATGTAGATCAGACTCGCCCCTGCTGAGATGGCCCTTCTAATGTAGATCAGACCCACCCCTGCTGAGATGGCCCTTCTAATGTAGATCAGACTCTCCCCTGCTGAGATGGCCCTTCTAATGTAGATCAGACTCTCCCCTGCTGAGATGGCCCTTCTAATGTAGATCAGACTCTCCCCTGCTGAGATGGCCCTTCTAATGTAGATCAGACCCACCCCTGCTGCGATGGCCCTTCTAATGTAGATCAGACTCAAACCTGCTGAGATGGCCCTTCCAATGTAGATCAGACTTACCCCTGCTGAGATGGCCCTTCTAATGTAGATCAGACCCACCCCTGCTGAGATGGCCCTTCTAATGTAGATCAGACTCGCCCCTGCTGAGATGGCCCTTCTAATGTAGATCAGACTCTCCCCTGCTGAGATGGCCCTTCTAATGTAGATCAGACTCTCCCCCCGCTGAGATGGCCCTTCTAATGTAGATCAGACACACCCCTGCTGCGATGGCCCTTCTAATGTAGATCAGACCCACCCCTGCTGAGATGGCCCTTCTAATGTAGATCAGACTCTCCCCTGCTGAGATGGCCCTTCTAATGTAGATCAGACTCTCTCCTGCTGAGATGGCCCTTCTAATGTAGATCAGACTCTCCCCTGCTGAGATGGCCCTTCTAATGTAGATCAGACCCACCCCTGCTGCGATGGCCCTTCTAATGTAGATCAGACTCAACCCTGCTGAGATGGCCCTTCTAATGTAGATCAGACTCTCCCCTGCTGAGATGGCCCTTCCAATGTAGATCAGACTTACCCCTGCTGAGATGGCCCTTCTAATGTAGATCAGACCCACCCCTGCTGAGATGGCCCTTCTAATGTAGATCAGACTCGCCCCTGCTGAGATAGCCCTTCTAATGTAGATCAGACTCTCCCCCCGCTGAGATGGCCCTTCTAATGTAGATCAGACCCACCCCTGCTGAGATGGCCCTTCTAATGTAGATCAGAACCACCCCTGCTGAGGTGGCCCTTCTAATGTAGATCAGACCCACCCCTGCTGAGATGGCCCTTCTAATGTAGATCAGACTCACCCCTGCTGAGATGGCCCTTCTAATGTAGATCAGACTCTCCCCTGCTGAGATGGCCCTTCTAATGTAGATCAGACTCACCCCTGCTGAGATGGCCCTTCTAATGTAGATCAGAACCACCCCTGCTGAGATGGCCCTTCTAATGTAGATCAGACCCACCCCTGCTGAGATGGCCCTTCTAATGTAGATCAGACTCTCCCCTGCTGAGATGGCCCTTCTAATGTAGATCAGACTCTCCCCTGCTGAGATGGCCCTTCTAATGTAGATCAGACTCAACCCTGCTGAGATGGCCCTTCTAATGTAGATCAGACTCTCCCCTGCTGAGATGGCCCTTCCAATGTAGATCAGACCCACTCCTGCTGCGATGGCCCTTCTAATGTAGATCAGACTCACCCCTGCTGAGATGGCCCTTCTAATGTTGATCAGACTCTCCCCCCGCTGAGATGGCCCTTCCAATGTAGATCATACTTACCCCTGCTGCGATGGCCCTTCTAATGTAGATCAGACTCACCCCTGCTGAGATGGCCCTTCTAATGTAGATCAGACTCTCCCCCCGCTGAGATGGCCCTTCTAATGTAGATCAGACCCACCCCTGCTGAGATGGCCCTTCCCGTGTAGATCAGACCCACCCCTGCTGCGATGGCCCTTCTAATGTAGATCAGACCCACCCCTGCTGAGATGGCCCTTCTAATGTAGATCAGACTCTCCCCTGCTGAGATGGCCCTTCTAATGTAGATCAGACCCACCCCTGCTGAGATGGCCCTTCTAATGTAGATCAGACCCACCCCTGCTGAGATGGCCCTTCTAATGTAGATCAGACTCACCCCTGCTGAGATGGCCCTTCTAATGTAGATCAGACTCACCCCTGCTGAGATGGCCCTTCTAATGTAGATCAGACTCAACCCTGCTGAGATGGCCCTTCTAATGTAGATCAGACTCTCCCCTGCTGAGATGGCCCTTCCAATGTAGATCAGACCCACCCCTGCTGAGATGGCCCTTCTAATGTAGATCAGACTCACCCCTGCTGAGATGGCCCTTCTAATGTAGATCACACCCGCCCCTGCTGAGATGGCCCTTCTAATGTAGATCAGACTCGCCCCTTCTGAGATGGCCCTTCTAATTTAGACCAGACCCATCCCTGCTGAGATGGCCCTTCTAATGTAGATCAGACCCACCCCTGCTGAGATGGCCCTTCTAATGTAGATCAGACCCACCCCTGCTGAGATGGCCCTTCTAATGTAGATCAGACCCACCCCTGCTGAGATGGCCCTTCCCGTGTAGATCAGACCCACCGCTGCTGGGATTGCCCTTCTAATGTAGATCAGACCCACCCCTGCTGAGATGGCCCTTCTAATGTAGATCAGACTCCCCCCTGCTGAGATGGCCCTTCTAATGTAGATCAGACTCTCCCCTGCTGAGATGGCCCTTCTAATGTAGATCAGACCCACCCCTGCTGAGATGGCCCTTCTAATGTAGATCAGTGCCAGCCCTGCTGAGATGGCCCTTCTAATGTAGATCAGACCCACCCCTGCTGAGATGGCCCTTCTAATGTAGATCAGACCCACCCCTGCTGGGATGGCCCTTCTAATGTAGATCAGACTCCCCCCTGCTGAGATGGCCCTTCCCGTGTAGATCAGACTCTCCCCTGCTGAGATGGCCCTCCCCTTATAGATCAGACTCGCCCCTGCTGAGATGGCCCTTCCCGTGTAGATCAGACTCACCCCTGCTGAGATGGCCCTTCTAATGTAGATCAGACCCACCCCTGCTGCGATGGCCCTTCTAATGTAGATCAGACCTACCCCTGCTGAGATGGCCCTTCTAATGTTGATCAGACCCACCCCTGCTGCGATGGCCCTTCTAATGTAGATCAGACCTACCCCTGCTGAGATGGCCCTTCTAATGTAGATCAGACCCACCCCTGCTGAGATGGACCTTCTAATGTAGATCAGACCCACCCCTGCTGGGATGGCCCTTCTAATGTAGATCAGACCCACCCCTGCTGAGATGGCCCTTCTAATGTAGATCAGACCCACCCCTGCTGGGATGGCCCTTCTAATGTAGATCAGACTCCCCCCTGCTGAGATGGCCCTTCCCGTGTAGATCAGACTCTCCCCTGCTGAGATGGCCCTCCCCTTATAGATCAGACTCGCCCCTGCTGAGATGGCCCTTCCCGTGTAGATCAGACTCACCCCTGCTGAGATGGCCCTTCTAATGTAGATCAGACCTACCCCTGCTGAGATGGCCCTTCTAATGTAGATCAGACCCACCCCTGCTGAGATGGCCCTTCTAATGTAGATCAGACCTACCCCTGCTGAGATGGCCCTTCTAATGTAGATCAGACCTACCCCTGCTGAGATGGACCTTCTAATGTAGATCAGACCCACCCCTGCTGGGATGGCCCTTCTAATGTAGATCAGACTCCCCCCTGCTGAGATGGCCCTTCCCGTGTAGATCAGACCTACCCCTGCTGAGATGGCCCTTCTAATATAGATCAGACTCCCCCCTGCTGAGATGGCCCTTCCCGTGTAGATCAGACCTACCCCTGCTGAGATGGCCCTTCTAATGTAGGTCAGACCAACCCCTGCTGAGATGGCCCTTCTAATGTAGATCAGACCCACCCCTGCTGAGATGGCCCTTCTAATGTAGATCAGACCCACCCCTGCTGAGATGGCCCTTCTAATGTAGATCAGACCCACCCCCGCTGCGATGGCCCTTCTAATGTAGATCAGACCTACCCCTGCTGAGATGGCCCTTCTAATGTAGATCAGACTCCCCCCTGCTGAGATGGCCCTTCCCGTGTAGATCAGACCTACCCCTGCTGAGATGGCCCTTCTAATGTAGGTCAGACCAACCCCTGCTGAGATGGCCCTTCTAATGTAGATCAGACCCACCCCTGCTGAGATGGCCCTTCTAATGTAGATCAGACCAGCCCCTGCTGAGATGGCCCTTCTAATGTAGATCAGACTCACCCCTGCTGAGATGGCCCTTCTAATGTAGATCAGACTCCCCCCCTGCTGAGATGGCCCTTCCCGTGTAGATCAGACCTACCCCTGCTGAGGTGGCCCTTCTAATGTAGATCAGACCCACCCCTGCTGAGATGGCCCTTCTAATGTAGATCAGACCCACCCCTGCTGAGATGGCCCTTCCCGTGTAGATCAGACCTACCCCTGCTGAGGTGGCCCTTCTAATGTAGATCAGACCCACCCCTGCTGAGATGGCCCTTCCCATGTAGATCAGACCCACCCCTGCTGAGATGGTCCTTCTAATGTAGATCAGACCAGCCCCTGCTGAGATGGCCCTTCTAATGTAGATCAGACCTACCCCTGCTGAGATGGCCCTTCTAATGTAGATCAGACCCACCCCTGCTGAGATGGCCCTTCCCATGTAGATCAGACCCACCCCTGCTGAGATGGTCCTTCTAATGTAGATCAGACCAGCCCCTGCTGAGATGGCCCTTCTAATGTAGATCAGACCTACCCCTGCTGAGATGGCCCTTCTCATTTAGACCTGATTCCCTGCATGTACCTAGACATGTCTTTGACAATAGTAACTTCCTCCCTTTTGTCAGTCAACCATCCCTCACCACCCACATTAAACCATCCCCCCCTTCCCCAACTATCTCATCTGCTCCAGAGCCTTCAGCAGGTGGTGGTACAGTCTCTTTTTTTAAAAGAAGAAGCAGGAGTTTCTTTCCCAATAGTAGCTCTGACATTTTGAGCTGGGTTGGTTTCATTTTGATGTTCCTTTACTTATTGGGGAGTATCACTATTAGAGTTCGTACTTGTTCATATCCTGTACTGATTCGTTTATTCATTATTCGACTGCGTGATATTATATCGCTTATCGTGGATCTTTCGTTTACTTGAAGATGTTAATAAAAGTGTTATACTAAGATAATGGGGAGTTCTTAGTGATTATTCTTAGTGGTAGAGATTCTAAGTAAAGGGGCTCAATCCTATACAAAGAACACGCGCTTGGCAAGAGGTCAGTTTATTACATTCATGATAATATTCCGAAGGTACAAGTATACAGTTCTCCATCCATACAGTTCTTCCTTTCATTTCACAATTCAAACACATCAGTAACAATCCAACCAGGTATAGCTTTGGTCAAGCTTCCCCTTTCGCAAGGTATATACGCTCTTACACTGTTGAGAGAGTCACCTCTCGTCTACCGGTAACGGAGACCATTGGTGGATCTCCATCACTTCCAGCACGTAGTCCGTAAGGCTAAGCCTAAGCTGTCCCAATCCTTACTATCACCTGTTCATTGTGGTTACTACCATCTTAACACTACCCGTGTGATCCGTATGTAAGACTATTGCTCCATGTGTTCTGTTCGAACTCTATCTTGGTCTGCTCGTCTGGGACAGCCAAAAGGCTTGTCGCTATGCTCATTTACACTATTACTTAATGAAGTCCCACTTATCTCTCATACTACCCATTCTTACTCACATAAACTAATTCTATTTCTAGCTATCATATAAACTAATGTTGACGGCGAGGCCTGCTGTCCTTAGTATCTTTTAGCTAGATGTTTCGATCCATAACGTACCCTTACAGGTCTCCATCGTCATTTGTCATACCTGTGCGTACCTGCAGGACGTGCCTCAGCCCGGCTGCGGTCCCTACGCCTGGGGACTCTGCCACTCTCCATATACTCTAACTATGCCACTAAACGATGTCGCCGCCTGGCGTTTAGCACACGTATCAGCGTTACAAGTTCCACTATAATATTCTTGCCAATACAAACGAGTTTACAATATTTTATTACATACTGTTCTAGTTTTTCTTGCACTGTACCTCAGTGCAATTTGAGAACAGACAATTGTTCAGAAGAAGGTCGGACTAAAGGATGTTCGGATCTCCCTGCCGCCCTCCTAGCTTCCTATTTACATATTTATGTTTGATGGATCTTTGCCTCAGTCAAAATTGCTATAGCAAAAGTTATTCGCCAATGACCAACCTTTTTAATATTCAGAATACCAGTGTATTTTTTATTTTTGCTTTGGGAAGGATACATTGGCGAATTTCACAGTGAAGAGCATTAGTCACTGCCAGTAATTGTACATCTGTTGCAAGTGGCAACTCCCATGTGAAATCTGAGGGCATTCTGATTTAGAACATTATGTTCGTATTTTGTAGAAATATAAGTTAATATACCTTAAATTTAGATCATAATTATTTTCTTTCGTCATATTTCACTTCTGTCACAATGATAATGTCATAAAGCATGCATCTAACTTTAGCAGGACCTTTTTACTGTGTAAATTTGGCATGGGGCCGTCCATAAATGACGTCATGCTATTTTTGACCATTTTTGACCCCCTCCCCCCTCCCCCCTCCCCCTCGCCCCCCTCCCCTTTAGAAAATCTGTGAATGTGAAAAGCTTAGACGTTTCTTATTACAATCCCTCTTCCCCCCCCCCCCGCCCCCGCCCCCCTCCCCCCCCCCCCGCCCCCTTTCCTCTGGACCGCAGGGCGTAGCCAGCCGTAAAATCAAAGTGGGTTCCAAGCTAAATTGAGGGGATTCCTGGTGAATTTAGGGGGGTCCAAACAACATTTTCCATGAAATATCTTATATTTTATTTTTATTTGGGGAAATTAAAGGGGGTTCCACACACCCAGGATCCAGACAACCAGGATCCCCCCCCCCCCCCCCCACCGGTTTCCCCACTGCTCATCCGCCGATCAAGTTAGAAATCATATTATCAATATTTCAAGAACATCTAGAAGAGTCATTTTTGTACAACGTACCTAAGATAATTGCATAATATCATAATGAACAACGTACTTATATTACATAAAATGCAAGATTTCTAGATTTTTATATTTCCACATGGCCATAAAAAGCACATGGTGATCACCAAAAGTGGTCATGTGACCACGTCTGCAGAAGGTCTATAAAGCTTTAGCCTACGTTTTGGTAAAGCGTCAGACAGTTGTATTATGTACAGTGGTTGTCTCCAGCCTGACAGGGGGCGCCGCCGTTCCAGTTAAACCTCACGGGTTCACCCTCTTACCACTGGTCGACGCTCGTTGGTCATGAGGCATCCCAGGCAAGATTGTAATGTTATTATAATGTTGCAGGAATATTCCTTTTGGTTCTAGTTTGGTTCTTGTTATGTTACTTTGATGGCACCCAATAACAATGTTAGAGTATAACATTGTCACATTACACCATAACGTTAATAAAACATTCTGGATATGTTATTTCACTTAAGATAACGTTATTATAACATTCTGTATTGGTAAGGTCTCAACTTCACAAGAATATAATGTTATCATGATATTCCATCTTGAAGAGTCTCAAACTAATGTAAAGATAGGTACAACTGTTACATGAATATCGGGCAGGTAACAGACTGACAAAAAAGTATGGTCCCAGAATATGCTTGTTACATCGCTGCTTGTCTGGGCTGCTTTACCCCTGTTCTTGCCGATAGGGGACCCTGGTGGTCTGATACCGTCTTCATATGTTTTGGGGATGTACATCACCTCTGACGTCATCTCTGACGTCAGACGCTTCATCTTCAGTGCATGCTGTGGATGATAACAACGTGTTTTTGGTACCGATAAAACAGAATACTGCAATACCAGTCTTTTTACTCTATGGGTGTAGAGCTGGACCCTTATCATCGAGAGGGCAACATGGGCAGGGTTGGATTTAGGGGCCCCCTATTTTTTTGCCAAATTTGGATTTTTTTAATGTAATGTGGCGCCCCAGGGGCTTAGGCCTACTGAGTGGACTGGCACCCCAACTTTCTCTTTATATATGGGGGCCAGGATGGACGGTCTGTGCAGGACCAATCAGAGGCCAGCGTTTTCGGCCAATAGGGAGCCAGCTCTGCAGTCAAACTGACCAATCAGGGGCCAGCATTGTTCAAGCACAGAAGAGCAAGTTTTGGGGTCCTTGGTAGGCTGACTGTGGGTGCTTTCTCCCAGGTCCGTGCTCAGGCTATAAAAGGAGGACACTCAGGAGGGTAGATTCAGTCTGTTTAGGCTCATGGTTTGGTTTAGACCTGAGGAGTGTTGTTTGATGATGGCTTAGGCTTGAGAAGGCCTTGATGTTTGATGGGAGATGACTGATGGGTTTAGGCCTAGCCTATATTTAGGCTACTGTTTGCTTTACTTGTGGTGGAGTTTGAGGCTTTGAGTTGACATAGATGGTTTGTCCTACAAGTGTTTCGTGTTCTCCCATGTTGTTCTTAGACTTTGTATGTATTTGGCCTGACTTTTTAGTAGGTATTTACAGGTAATATGTAGGAACTTAGATCTTTAAGGAAGTTGAAACTGAACTATTGTTATTACAAGAGAGTTGTTTAATAAACTTTATTTAACTTAAGAGAATTGTTGTCGGGTTTTATGTCACACTGCGCCAATCCTAGTGATCGAATTTGGTCTTGACTCCCCCCGGGTCTGGTAGGTGGCCCGGGGCGCGCTACAGTAATATTCTGGCCTCCGGATAGGGAGCCTCAAAAAATATATAAGCCCCCCCCCCCCCCCCCCCTTTAAAAAAAAAAAAAAATCTCTGGATCCGTCCCTGATGGGCATTTTCAAATACGACTTGGGATATATAGATAGCCAATCGTTATCGACGATGACAGGGGACATTACACCTAGTGTTAGTTAATCATAATTGCAGGGCAACATGGACATTTCTTAAAATCGACTTGGGACACAGGGACCCCCGATCTACACCCCGGGCCCCCACTGCGCTTGGCTTGTGGGAGAGGTATATGCTGTTTCACTTGATTGAAAGATATCTGTCGCCTTTGAATGTGTAAATGTTTTGATTATTATTATTTACTTATTTGACAATAAGCAGTACGTACATTCCTACAAATTCTGGTGTATCAATCTTCGACACAACTTCAAAATTCTGACTAGGGCTGCCAACTGTCCTGATTTGGCCTCTGTCCTTACCATCCTGATTGGATATTAAATGTCCTGATCATTATAGAGTAAGTTTATGCTAATAGTTTTGGGCCTCTTGTTGATTTATTAGAAAAATATCTCACTTAGTTTATTGATCCTAACCAAGCTTTAGAGCCTCCTCCAGGAAACTCGTATTTTTAAATCGAATTATTTATTGTTTCAGTACAAAAATGGGAATGTGTCCCAAAAAAAATCAGGAGTTTTACATTAACTGTGCCGATGATGTTTGTACGGCAACAAATGAGAAATCACCAAAGGCTCCCCTCAGATTCTCGTCCCTGGAGTGGCGGGAAGCCCCTGGTGGCGGCCGTCAGAACTACCCCGGAGGTGGCGCCGTCTGGCGGGGGACGCGGGATGTAGGTCAAGGCCGTCTGTGGGTGGAGCCAGCTGGGACCAGGAGAGGAGCGGGACAAGGACGGAGTAGGAGGAAATTAACAGGTTTTTGGTGATTAAATCGTGACACATTGAACATGGAGCCGTCAAAGGAGGCGAACGGCCACTCACGACCCCTGGAAGATGTAACAGGCGAGCAGTACTCGGCCCTACCCACCTCGGGTAAGTCAAAGAACTGGCAAGATGGAGGTCTGGTCAGGACAGACTGGAAACTGAATCATTGTGAATGACACTATTTATAAGTTATTGTTAGGGTAGGTTATAAATAGTGTACTGTTTCTGAGTTTCAGTTCACCTGTGTTTTGGTCTCAGACTGGCCCGTATCATGTTGAGGCCTGAGGTGGTTGGTGGCATTTATTAGATTGACCCAGAAGTGGTTGTTGTGGCCTGTTGTGACTGAGAAGGCTGCCCCAGGTGTTGGGGTCAGGTGGGCGGGGCTGCAGGGAGATGCAGGCCTTAGGCACAGGCGAGTTTATAGGACAACATACCATGTTTTGTAAGTTCAGTGACAGAGTGTCCGAAATTAAGGTTTTATTTTATGCACCCACCGGGTGCAGGGATTCTAAAAGTATGCACCTGGAGACATTTCTGTATGTTACATGGTAATAAACCTGTATTGCACTAACTGTGACTAAGGTATAATAAAAAGACATGCACCATCCAGGTGCACACATTTTAATAAAATCATACATCCTGCCTCAAAATCATGCATCTGCCATCTCAGGTGCAGGGTGCACCCTTCATTTCGGACACTAAGGCCCAATATTTCGAAACACCTTACCTTAAAGTTTTTCCTGAGTTAAGGAAACCTTAAACGTCTGGAAGGAGATCACCTTAAACTTTTTTTCACTTGAAGTTTAAGGTGAGAGTGATATTTCGAAACACCTTGTCACCTTAAAAGTTTAAGGTTTGTTTACATCCTTATCATACAGTATTATTTGGTCTATTTTTCGCACCTAAAGCATAATTATCACTATTTCAACCATCGTTTATGTAATGGAATACCGGTACATTATTCTCTTCAAATAAAAAAAATAATTGTGTAAATCCGTGCAGAACTCCCTGAGATAATGTAAAATCTATCTTCGCCGATGTTGTTGACACTGTTGACAACGACGTTGCTACAACGTCGTAACCATGACGACGACGTTGCCGAACAACGCATGTAATCATCCGCGGACGTATCTCAGAAAATAGTTCTATGTTGTAACATGACTTACACAAGTATAACCATTATATCTATTGAATCAAAAGTTTATTTGTGGTTCATATAATCAAATAGATCAAGCAGAATGATATAATTCATTCTCTTACACGGATTATACTGTCACCTTAAAGTTTAAGGTACCTCCCGACCTACCTTAAAGATTTCTCCTTAAACTGGCTCTTTTTTAAGGTAAGGTGTTTTGAAATATCCCTAACCTTAAGTTTTTACAGACTTTTAGGACTGCTCCTTAAACTCCCTAGCAACCACCTTAAATACGTCAGAAATTCAAGGTTTAGGTGTTTCGAAATATCGGGCCTAAGTTATAAGGAAAATAGAAAAGAAATTACAAGTGGAGCAAAGTGGGCAGTATCACAGTGTCTATTCTCAAAGTCAGGACTGTGTCATAGGCCTATCTGGGTCAGGGAAGTCCTTAGATACGGTCATGCATGAGTGACTGTAACTAAGGGCAGAGGGGGACAGATCAGGTTAGAGATAAGGACTGACCAATCAGAAAGGGCAAAAGTGTCCCCCTCTGGGTTGCTAAGCGACCTTAGCTGGGAATCCCCCATACCCTGTCTTGGAGAATACCATGTAGATCTACACACTTTGACTGGTCTCAAACATTTATCTTTAAATTCTTGATTTTCTCTCAAATATAGGATTCTACCACTATTTCCATTTAATCTGACTGCATTAGATCTATTTTGTCTGACTTTAAAAAATTATTCAGGAAAATACATTCAGAATTCACAAAATATAGAGAAAAACATCATACATAGTATCAGGTGTACTTGACCCCCGCATGCAGTGGCGGGAAGCTGTTAGATAAAAACAAGTTTGAAATTTTTCTTAACTGATTATGTGCATGGATGTTGTTCCACTACATACTAGATCACAAAATATAAAATATCTTTATTTCCCCTCTAAATATTATGTTATCGCACAAATCACAATTCTCCCTTCTTACTGCGTCAAAACCGGCTCCTCTACTCTACACTGTAGACTATCACACCTTTTATCAGTGCGCCTATAATTAAACAACTATCGTATACATACCTTGTTTGTTGGGGTAATTTAACGTCCAGTCAACCCTTCAGGATTCTTTCAGACTGCACATAGGGAACAGGGACAGAGAACTCCCTGGGAAGAATAGGTTCCTAGCACCCCTTTGCTGATTGTAAGAGGCGATAAATGGGGACCCTGTGCCCCTAACAGGGTCATCAAAGGTCGGGTGTGTGGTGCCTCTTCTATGGGACACTGCACATAAAAGACTCCTTGCCACTCTGTGCACAGAGTAGCCTAGGGTATTAAACCGGGTGGCAGATTATGAAAAAATTCAGGTAATTCTTTTACTTATGGTATATATAAAACTCTACTAATATTATATATAAACAGTTTCCATAATCAAGATTGACATAACTCCATTCAAAGGTGCATAGTTTTTTAAAGTGTATGATAAACCTTTACATGCACAGTCAGGGATATAAGGCCAGTTCTTCTATAAAGATATGCGCATCTGCTCAGTGCACACTTAAAGGTGAAGCACAAAGAGGAAAACGAAAACCCCAAATATAGTAAAAACCTCTTAATTGATGTACAACATCAGACTTAGATTAGGAAACACGGATAAAACAAATGGGTAATTAAGCTTGTGATAGGATTGTGAATACACTCTCACAGCTTATCTTGCAGGGATGTGATGTCATCTAGGCTCTCAGTCAAAGGGGTCTGTGTGTGCAGTCACTCATAGCAAAAAACTTATCACCTTGCCCTACTTACCTAAAATAGCCTAGATGATGTCACCTGCATTCGATTCAGTAGAAGCAACTATATAATTTGATTTTTAAATATTAATTTCTCCTGTTATTAATGACACATTAGAGGTGATTCTTGAAGACACATTTAAGAAATACAGATTCAATTTGTTATAAAAAGCAAAAGTGCCTTTGCAGTTCTCCTTTGAAAACAAATTATGTATCCAGCTGCAGAACATGCAACTCAAGTGACATGTGAAATTCAGGACACTGAACTTGATGGTTTGAAGAGAAATAACATATTTGGAAACATTGTACACATGTATTCGTGCATCAGTATGATGTTGGTGTTTGTTCTCTTCGTCAGGTGGTGACCGGATGCAGCTGATCCCGAACCAGGGCGGTGACCGGGCCTCGGGCAGCAGTATGGAGAGCGGGACAGAGGTGTCACCGCTACAGATGGAACTGGGCAAACAGACCAGCAGGTAACGAGGGCCAGAAGATAACGAGTGGTTTCCTGCCTTTTGATATTCAGGCCATCCTTTAAAAAATCTGTTTTTGGTCCACTGCCTGACTGGGTGCAAAACCTCTGACTGAGAGGCTTTTTTTTCTATTATTTGTTTCTCAAAAAAAAGGGGGGAAAAGAAATTCTCAAAGATCTTTGTATTTTCCTAACAAAAAAAATGGAATATAAAATGAAATATGAAATTCCCGACCGCCCGACTGGCCCTTTCAAAAGCAAGTCGGTTCATCTGAAACATATTGTTTTTTAGGCTGGCCTCAGTCAAAGATGTCTACTCCTGTTGTCCATGGGCACAATTCTAAAGAGTGATGTGTGCGGTAAATATATGCATACCTGGATATGTAACTTGTACATGGCACACCAACAGAGTTGAGATCAGGAGCTGGTTCTTTTTTAAAGGCTTTTATTCGTAATAGTCTTAAAGGTTTCCCTTAGGTTTCAGGGTTATCACAACAATTATGAAGTATTTACAATAGATCTACATCCCATTTACAATGTATATTTTGTAAAATATCTTGAACACAGTACAAAATAATGATAAAGGTGAAGCAAATTAGTATCAATTTAGAGGTTGCTCAAGATTTTTTTTTTAAACAGAATTTATTTACCCTGGGGTGAGTAGGATTGCTCCTGTCTTCCCTCACCTCCAGCCATAACTTCTAATACATGCTTTAACATGGTATGTTCAAATTTTACTAATTCAAATTTTTTAGATCATAGTAAGCCAAATCCTATAGCAATTGAATGTAATCACACTTGATTAAGAATTTTTGTGCGCGGTCAGGTGTCAGGCAGAGGGGCTGAAGTTGATCGTCATCTCGGCCGTCTCCTTCTCTGTTAACAATGTTTGGGAGTACGCGGCTCATGGTTGTATGTTTGTTGTGCATGGCCAGGTGTCAAGCAGAGGGGCTGAAGTGATCGTCATCTCGGCCGTCTCCTTCTCTGTTAAGACTGTTTGGGAGTAAGCAGCTCATGGTTGTATGTTTGTTGTCATGGCCAGGTGTCGGGCGGAGGGGCTGAAGGTGATCGTCATCTCGGCCATCTCCTTCTCTGTTAAGACTGTTTGGGAGTAAGCGGCTCATGTTGTATGTTTGTTGTCATGGCCAGGTGTCAGGCGGAGGGGCTGAAGGTGATCGTCATCTCGGCCATCTCCTTCTCGGTGGCCATCACCGTCGCCCTCATCATCACCATCTACTTCGGACCCCCGCAGGTCAGTCCTTCAGTGTACCTCAAATGAGATTCTTTGAATTAAGATCTTTGGGCGAGCTTAGAGTAGTCTTATGATAGTAAAGTAAATATTTGTGTTCAGACAACATAAGTCTAAAGCATTAGGGTAGGTAGGTCAGTATGATTTTTTTGTTTTCAAACTGACACAAATAGACTTAGGGATTCTTGAAATACAGAAATCACTCCAGATACCTTCTACAACCATATCTTACTTCTGGAATACATCTTTTGATCAAGTATATGCCGTTTCCTGTCCCTCAGTCATTTTTTTAATTTTGATACTTGTTAGAAAAATTGTCTTAAAAAGTTAGGGCTCAAATTGACCAATGATTTTCTTTCAACAATTTTTTGGGGCAAAATACTCATTTTCAGATGAGGTTTGAGATTTTCTGTGACTTTCCTTTTTCTTAACCAATAAATTCCTCAATTAAGAATTAGTGAGAATCCACAAGTGATAAAAAGGACATGTACACTTTACCCAGAGATGTAGGTTTTCAGATTTTAGTCTGATATCATATTTTTTAAAATTTTACTTAAACACCTCTCATAATAACTTTCAGGAATTAGTGCTTACATGAAGTTCTAACATTCTAGGATACTTACTATTTTCTTCAAGTATTTCCAGAGTTTTTCATTGACCCTGACTTACATGCCTGTTTATGACTTGTTGTTGTAGGTGCCTCTGCACGGAGCAGTGGCCTGCGACTCCCCAGTGTGTGCCGAGGTGGGAACCGACATCCTGAAGAAGGGCGGCTCGTCCGTGGACGCAGCCATCGCTGCCACGTTCTGCCTGTCAGTGGTTCACCCATTCTCCGCCAGCCTCGGAGGGTAAGAGAACACCTCATATCTTATAGTTCACCCATTCTTAGCCAACCTATAGGTGGGTAAGAGAACATCTCATATCTTATAGTTCACCCATTCTCCTCCAGCCTTGAGGGGTAAGAGAACATCTCATATCTTATAGTTCACCCATTCTCCGCCAGTCTTGGGGGGTAAGAGAACATCTCATATCTTATGGTTCACCCATTCCCTACCATTCTCGGGGGGTAAGAGAACATCTCACATCTTATAGTTCACCCATTCTCCGGCAGCCTCGGGGGGTAAGACGCACATCTCACATCTTATAGTTCACCCATTCTCCGGCAGCCTCGGGGGGTAGGACGCACATCTCATATCTTATAGTTCACCCATTCCCCGCCAGCCTCGGAGGGTAAGAGACAACTCGTATCTTATAGTTCACCCATTCTCCGCCAGCCTCGGGGGGCAAGAGAACATCTCATATCTTATAGTTCACCCATTCTCCGCCAGCCTCGGGGGGTAAGATAACATCTCATATCTTATAGTTCACCCATTCCCCGCCAGCCTCGGAGGGTAAGAGACGACTCGTATCTTATAGTTCACCCATTCTCCGCCAGCCTCGGGGGGTAAGAGAACATCTCATATCTTATAGTTCACCCATTCCCTACCAGCCTCGGGGGGTAAGAGAACATCTCATATCTTATAGTTTACCCATTCCCTACCAGTCTCGGGGGGTAAGAGAACATCTCATATCTTATAGTTCACCCATTCTCCGCCAGCCTCGGGGGGTAAGATAACATCTCATATCTTATAGTTCACCCATTCCCCACCAGCCTCGGGGGGTAAGGGGCACCTATTGTATGTTGTCTATTTATGGCCTACCCCCTAAACATAACAGATGTACCAATAGTTCTTATCCAAAGGAGTATAACATCTAATGAAAATCAAAAATGATTATCCATGTTCGTTAAACATATGGTGAAACTTACTTTCAGGGGCGGATATGTCATCATGAGAAACAACCGAAAGAATGCGTCTTCAACAATTGATGCAAGAGAAACTGCCCCCGCCAATTCCAACCTTGCTGCTGACGAGAGGCCAAGCGAGGTAGGCAGTTTCAGCTTGTTTGTGGTCCTCCAACAAAGGGTACCCAAGTAACACCTAGGGAGGTTTTCATCTCTGCCTCTATCCATCTCCATAAACATTGTTCAATCGTATCTCACCAGCTTGATGTTGGGAGGTCATGATAAAAAAGAAAAACATGATGGGTGTATCTGCCTAGATACAGTGTGTAAAACAAGTAATCCTCAGGCATGCCAGACTTCCAAACAAGTACGGAATTTCGCACCTTTTAAAATTTTTGGACCACTTTTAAGACTCATCCAAATCCGATGCGAAAATGTCTTTTAATAGCAGGTGGGAATCAGTAAGACAAATTGAATTTATCTCAAAAAAGATATTGATTAAGATAAGTCCAATTTTCTTACTGTTTTAATGGAAAATACATAAGATTAGAAACTAATTAGAAACAATTCAGCTTACAAATGCTCCATTATTTCCACATGAACTTATATTACTGTTTTTGATTAATTCAAATATTTCCAAATAAATCATTATTATTGGCTGGCATGCCTGACCCTCTGTGTTGGTGGGAGCGCAGTGCGAGGACCCTGAACCGAGCACTGCTTGACTCCCACACGAGATTTTTTTTTTTTTTTTTTTTTTTTTTTTTTATTTCAGAGCCACATCTTACAAAGTAAGTTTTTCATGTAGATGATTGTGATAAAGAAAAGCAAAATAACATTACATGAAGATTACAAAATAATATCAATAACATTGGTCACAAGATAATAATAATAATAAAGCATATATATCAATTAATCAATGGCATCCATAATTTAATCAAAATATACATTGAAATCAGGCCATTGCTTCAAAATATCAAATATAGTACAGCAAAAGGCTTCGCATGTACTGTGCTAAGGCTATGTTCTTATACACGTTTTCAATAACCTTTTAAACTCATCTTTACATTTGGCAGTTTGCACACATACTGGTAAATCATTCCATAGTGTAACACCCCTATACCATGGACTGAAATAAACTTTGGATAATTTAGTAAAAGAACATTTTAGCTTGACCTTATTTTTACTCCTCAATTCAATTTTCGGTCTTTGAATCTCTATATAACTTTCATTTGTGCTATATATGTACATTATTAAAAGCAAATGTTCATTACGGCGATTTTTCAAACTTGTTAGATTGTATTCAATTTCAAGATCTTTAATAGATCTTCTATGTTCTGGTTTCAGCTCATACTCTATAATACGTAAACATCTATTTTGCAATCTATCTAATTTAGATATTTGCTTAGATGTACCAGAATCAATAATGAAATCCACGTATTCAAAATGCGGTCGTATCATTGTTCTATATATATCCCGAGAGCATTTTTTGCCAATAAACCGTCTCATAAGCTTTAGGATATATATTTTATGACTAACTTTTTTAACAATAGCATCTATATACAGATCTGCATTCAATTTCTTGTGAACTATATATCCCAAGTAATTGTAAGATAATACATTTGCAAGAGTATCATTTCCTATATGTACATGAAATAATGTGTCATCAATAATGCGTTGCCTACATATAATCATATGCTTTGTTTTTAAAGCATTAATGCTCATTTTGTTCACGCAACACCAATGTATTACATTATTTATAGCAGTTTGTGACCTTTCCATAGCATCGTTCCTGCATAAACTACTAGAAACAAGCAAAGTATCATCAGCATACATATATACATCAGAATCGTTATGTATGTTATAAAATAGATCATTTACATACATTATAAAAATCAAAGGACCTAAGATAGATCCTTGTGGTATATGCATACTTTACTACTGGTAAATAGTGTCATAATCTATACACTTTTAGACAGAGAGCGAGAAACTTAAAGGGTAGGTTCCCATTAGCATTATCTAAGACAATTTTGTGTTAACTGATTTTATTCATGTTCCTTGTTAGCTTGTTATGTTGCTGAGTTAATCAGCCGTTTCTACCATAGCGATGTTTTACTCTGTCTGTATAATGCAAATTTTTGAATTTGAGATCCTGCTTTGATCTTGAAAATAATCAAAAGAAAGTTATATGTGCTGTCATTGTGTAATTGTCCCTGTGTAGCTCCTTCTACTTTTGTCAACATGAATTCTGTTACTTGGACAAGGGAAATACCAAATGCAGGGTGCCCACACAAGTCTTAAAAAGTCTTGAATTGATTTTCTCAAACTTGAGGCCTGAAGTTATGAGAGTCTTAAATTTCACATTTTTCAAGCAGGAGTTTTTAAGAAGGGCTTAAATTGGATAAGATTAGAAAATGAAAATCAAATGATAGGGTGAGCAAAGTTGCTTCATGTTGTTACATCAAACAAGTTGTTACATCAAAATTTATGCTTTCAAATCTTTCTTAACCTGTGGGAAATTGGTCTTAAATTTGCCAAACTTGTCTTAAGTTGGTCGTAAAAGGTCTTAAGTTGATTTTTAAAAAGTTGGGGCACCTAGCAAACATGTTATTGTATTTTCAGGGCGGGATGTCTATCGCGGTGCCGGGCCTCCTCCGGGGACTGGAGCTGGCTCACAAACAGTACGGCAAGTACGTGAATTCTCGTATTCCTCTTTGGTGTATTTACGTTCAATGCATATTCGTAACTGTTGCCGTATGAATTAGTTGGAATATAAGTTTGTCTGCATTAATTGCTGATTTAACCTTATCCATAAGTACATAAGTATAAAAGTACATGTAGATCATTGAAATGGCTTATTAAACACGTGGAATTTAGTTCAGACTTCTCCAGAAATTAATTGGGTTTTTTCGCATTATTTTATTAGTATCAAGACATTGGACAGCAGTTCCATAAGATATTGAAGTGTGTGGGAATACAAACCTAACCTTCTGTGTAATTTACCTATTACAATCTTTTGAGAGCCTCATTTTGTTAATGTCTCAGTTGAAAACCTGTTGTTGTGGAAAATCAAAATCTGCTTTATTTTCAGGTTGTCGTGGGATGAGTTGATCCAGCCATCCATCAAACTCGCCAATGAGTCTGGCTTCAACGTTTCACAGGCCTTCGGTATGTACATTTGGGCATGTGGGTGGAGAAGTCAGTTAACTTAGTTTACATGTTTCTTCGCCAAATGTTACTCAGGTTCCTACCTGTTTCTCTAGTTTTCCACAGGTACTTAATCCTAGTCATAAAAACAATAAGGAAAGTTCACAAAAACTAATTACATGTTTTTTGCACATTCTTCTCCAGAAATATGTTGTGCAATTTTGGGACTAAAAGCAAGAATTCTAGCTTCAAGATGTAGAATAAATGGCATTATGCTAGTAAATTTCCGTCTCCGCTCTTCCCTAACTATCGGATCTTCATTCCAGTTGACAGTTTAGCTGGTCTCACGGGGGAGAACACCCGCGAGTATGTCAACCTGCACGGATTCCTGACTCAGAACTCATACAAGTGGCCTTCGTTAAACGACAAGCTCTTTAATCGCGAGCTGGCTGCTACTCTCAATACAGTCGCCAATGAGGGGGCAGGTGCCTTCTACGAGGGAACACTAGCCCGAGAAATTGTTCAACAGGTAGGGTGTACTGAGCAGGCGTATCAACAAATCGAGAAAGTAGAGAATCATGTATTTTTCAATCAAATCATATCAGGTTATTCTGAGATTTCTCACAATCTGCAAGGGATATATATGTCCAATAGGTTGTAAGTGAAAGTGATTTTGGAGACCTGCATACAATCTGAACATGTTGTATTAAATCCCCTTCTTTCTCCAAAATATAGGTCCGTCCTGTGTATATACATAGAGAAAATAAGATTTCTAAAGAATTACAAAAGAAAAATAAGTTTTTCTCTTACTTAAGTCTTTGTGACAGCAGTGTTATGGGCTCAAACACCGATTTTATTTTGGTAACCAGGTGGAGTCTCAGGTGGTCCGTTTCTTTGTTGTTGTTGTTGTTGTTGTTGTTTCTTTCTTCTTCTTTTTTTTTCTTCATAAAAAAATAAAGCATTCTTTGCTTGTTGTAGACTTTAGGCTGTCTCGAAGAGTCTAGTTCCTCTTTATCTGCCTACTCTTTTGAGCATGTGCAGAAATACAGACAAATATTTATTCCTTGTGAAACCAACAAAGACAATTATCTCATCAGAACTGTTTATTGGTTAAAGGTTGAGGATCGGAACGGCATCATAACAGACGAAGACTTCAAGAACTACAAGGCACTGAAGGGACAGCCGCTCGAGACCAGCTTCCAAGGTGAGTGTAGGGACGGACACTGCAAAGGAAGTGTATGGTGTACCAAACTAATGTTGGTAAAGTTGAGCCTACTTAACATTAAAACAACAGATGCAAAGGGGTATACTAGTTTGCAGGCGCAACTTAATGTTAGTGATACTTCATTTCTGGAATGCCAATTCTTATCATTCGTAGCAATCTTTTGTGTGAAACATGTGAAGAAAGATATTGAATTTTTCACGACCAAACTGGACCCTTTTCATGTTCCTATAACAAAACTGTGTGTGAGACCGTATTCTATTGATCAAGACCACTTACATGGTCGCTACATGTTCGTACAGCCAAATAAACCTTTTCTACTTCAGCTTTTGATTCTATTGGAAAGCAGCAATAGTTAAAAGATTGCATCTCCTCTGACTAAATCATTCTCACAATATAGGTATGACGGTTCAGACGGTGGCGCCGCCGGCCGGTGGAGCTCTCATGTTGATGATGCTCAACGTCATGGAGGAACTGGAGCGCAAGACAGTGAACGAGTCGGCTGGACTTAGTATGCACTGGTTTATAGAGGTGAGTAAGCACAGAAGCACTGGTTTATAGAAGTTAGGTTAGCGTAGATATGCGGGTTCATAGAAGTTAGGTTAGCGTAGATGCGTGGGTTTATAGAGGAGAGTAAGGACACTGGTTTATAGAAGTTAGGTAAGCATAGATACACGGGTTTATAGAGGAGAGTAAGGACACTGGTTTATAGAAGTTAGGTTAGCGTAGATACTCAGGTTTAGATTGAAAAATATTTGCACAGGTTTATAGAAGTTATGGAGAAAATCTGTTTCATAGTTCAAAGACAAATTTCCATACGAGGTAAGAACAATTTGATCATACCCAAAACATTACATCAGTTCTGAAAGCTGAATTTTGTGGATGTTGGGAGGTAATACTATTCAAACATAAAGCTTCAAAGGTGAATTTTGACAAAGAATATTAGAAATGTTAAGCGTTGTGACCAATTGGATAGAGCACATAATTTCGGAATGATAAAAGGAAAAGGAGGCAAGCATTATTCATGATGTACCTGCCTCAAAGGCAACTATTTCTATGCCCTAGAGTTTGGGCCTAGACCTGAACTCCCATAAAATGCACGTATTTCTCACATGTCAAATTAGCATAGGATGGTGCATATATTAACGCATGTTGCCAGGTGCAAACTTTTTATTTGATATTTGCAGGCATCTGAATTAAAACGTAAATCAACACTGTAAACCAAAATCCCCCTCGTTTTAAATCAACACTGTGAACAAAAATTCCTCCTCTCTGTTATTTCAGGCTCAGAAGTTCAGCGGGACAGAGAACGGTCACCTCGGGGACCCCCTCTTCTCACCCTCCGTCTACAACATCACCGCCCGCATGATAAGGTAGGTACTGCTGAAGTCGGGCACTGTCGTAGAAAAGCTTGTAACTAGACTCAAAGTGATCAACCTGTAGAAGGCCCGTGGAACCCCAGCACTCAGATGACCAACTCTCAGCTGAGACCAGGGGCCTGGTTCATAACAAACCTCTGTAACTTATGCGTTTCATAACTTACGATCACCTTTTCACCTCATCGTAGGTACGCGAGTTTGAATTTATTACACGTGTTTGGGCTTGATTTATGCGAGTTTGGCTTATTTTACAAGAGTTTGGGCTGGATTTACCATAGTTTTGTTATGAAATGGCCGTGTACGAGAGTTTCAAAATACGTACGGTTTCCATAAGCAAACGTAAACTCATTGATGTGGATGTTTGTTATGAAACAGGCCACAGTAGTGACCCACCTTCTCATTAGCAGAGACTGGGTGGTCAGTCAGACCTGCCCTGGAGGCTTACATTATAGACTTAAACCATCACAGCAAATCTTGCATGGATACATCTCTTTCTGGAAAACTATTGACTTTGATTGCTTTGGTTACACTTAGCCCTCCCTTCCCCTCCTAAACCCCTGACAGGCCCACTATGTATAGGTTGGCAGGGCCCACACAGACATACAGGTAGAATTAGTGACATGTATTGGGAGTAAATTAAGCTAAAACAAAATGATCTTTTCTTCTTTTTTTTTTTTGATTCACCACTCACATACATGGGATCTTCCGTATAGGTAGGTATAAACGATAACATAGCATAGAAGTAATCAAATGTATTTTACAAAAATGTTAGAAAAATCCGTTCCCATGGGGACAGAATTGACCCTCACCCGAAGAGTGTTCCTCGCCTGGCTTCACCATTGAATGCACCCATAAGTGCAAGCCTCTTCCATGGAGACCAAATGTAATTATATGAATTATAAATGAATACATTTCTTAAACATGGGCATGAGAGATAAGATAGTCGTAGCTTATACTCAAAGAACCCCATGAATAAGAATCAAATTAATATAAATATATGAATTCATAGTTTTTAATCCCTGTCTTAAAAAGGTATTGATTAGATTTTAAAATAACCAAGGAAAATGTGTCTCAGCTCATAAAATCCCTCTCTTAACAAGGTATCGATTAAATTTTAAAATAACAAAGGAAAATGTGTATCAGCTTAGATCAATGACGTTCCAACTAACCAGTAACGGCCAAACATTATTTGTTCTAAAACACCACATATGGCTAGACTTAGAAATATTATATCCAGTGGACCAGATGTAGAAAGAGAACATATGCAGCGCACCTTAAACTTACAACTTTTTACCCTTGCACTAGTACTGGCCCTTCTTTCCCGGCAGCACTGAGCAGTACAATTGTGACATTCATAAAGTAACATTCAGTGAAATCAGAAGATCTATCCTGGGTGTAGAACCAGTGATATTCCCCAATCACTCACCCCCTGTCACATTGCCATGTGCTTGCAGTAAGACCTTTGCTGCGGAGCTGGCTAACGCGAGCGACCCGACCAGCACCCACGTCCCGCAGTGGTACTCGACCACTGCCAGACAGGCCATCCGTGACCTCAACGCGCCAGGGACCAGCACGGTCAGCGTCATCGGGGCTGACGAGGTCATGGTCGCTATCTCCACGTAAGTCTTTATACATACTCCTACTATAAATCCCATTTATAAGCCTTTAAACAAACTTGGATTTAATGTTTTCTTGGACTTGGGTAACAGAAACCAGTGTGTAGGATCAACAGGTCTTTTTTGTTTTGTTTTTTTTGTTTTGTTTTTATTTTGCAAAACGGGTACTTCTCAATTTGCACAGAGATCTTCCAGTACATAATAAATTTGTAATATAATATGGCAATTAGAAAATAGTGATAATAATGATATGACAGTATTGCAATTGTCTAAATGTCTAATACCAGGCTTTCCAAGGAAGGGGCCTAGTTGTGCCCCCAGATATCAATCTCATACAATAGGTTTCTTGGAGTCTGTTACATTCATGATATATATTTGCAATAAATAGTAAATTCCAGATATTTGATACCTTTTCAGAACCTTGGGCAGTGACTGGGGGTCGAAGGAGATGGCGAACGGGGTGGTACTCAATAACCAGATGAACGCCTTCACTAAGGCCAGCGACACACCGCCCGACCCAGTGAGTTCTCCACATGTATGACTCTCAAAGGGGCTTTATGTTTTGGGGCAGAATATTTGCCCCTGAGTTAGATATCTATATAAATAACATGTTTTCGGGAACTGCCAATATCTTTTTAGCGGAGTTATCTGCTTGGTGGGGGGGGGGGGGGGTGAAGCAACCACAGCTACCAGACCCCAGGACAGAGGTCCGGACAGTTGGAGACTTCTTGTGTTATTGATATTTCATCCCTGCTCTGTCGCACCCACGGGTAAAGGGTTGGGGCTGGAAACACACGGATTGCATAAAAAAAAAAAAACGGTCCCCATGACACAGGGAAAATTGCAAAGAAATTCCCTGACAGGGAAAAACACAGGGAATTTGCAAATTTTCACAAAACACAGGGAAAACAGGGAATTTCATTTGGCCAGGTTCTAAAATTCCTGATTCTCAAGATATTAGGAATTTGACTTGTTTTCAGGTTTTCAAAATGTCAGCCTTCTAGTAGACTGTAACATTGTAGGGGAAGTTACTGGGAAGGTTCATGAAACGGTCTCGTCGTCCCATATGGCATCATTGTAGGGGAAGTTGTGGGTCGGGTGACGAAAAGGTCCCGTTCTCCCAGATGGTAAGTAATGGGTAGTAACGTATGTAAGTGTATTGGTGTAAGTGTGGGTATGTACGGGTGTATGTTGGCTTATCAAGTGATATTCTTTCACTATTCGATCATTTACAATCTTCATTTTACATTTCTTGTTTTATGGAGCTTAACCCATGGTAAAGGATTGAGGTATCAGGTGTAGGCCAGTCTTTGAATGACTATTTTGCTTCTTACTTTTACGAAAACAAGACTATAGTTTCTAAACTGTATCCAGTGGTCTACAGGTTTTCATTTTCCTATTTCAGAACAACAAGTTAGAGCCGGGTAAGCGTCCCGCGTCTTACATGCTCCCGTCGCTCGTCTTCTCGTACCCCAAGCCATGTGCGGTGCGGCTGGCGCTGGGCGGGGGCGGGGGGAAGCGGGGACCGGCAGCCGTGGCCCAGGTGATCCGCGCCGTGCTGGAGGAAGGGGACGGCTTGAAGGGGGCCATCGACGAACCCCGCTTCTACGCCTCGCTGGTCGAGGACAAGGTCTCCTATGAAGGTGAGTTGGAGCAGAGTTACCGTAAAACCCCTGATATAAGCCGCGGCTTAAATAAGGGTTACTTTCTGAAATAAGAGCCTGTTAGGCCTTCACTTTGGGGTGCAGCTTAAATAAGGGTTTTATACAACCTTGAATCCAATGGTATTCCCGATAAATATTATGAAAAGATTACCCAAACATAAATCCAAAAGTTTTATGGTAATTAGTTTTAGAAATTCCTACAGAATAGTCAATATCACTTTAAAGAAACTGTCATTTATCACATAAACCTCTTTCGGCCCACAGATCCACCGAACTATTGATACACACAAAATCTTTTCCAGTTTGATTCCTGTTTTAGCAATAGTTTTAATTGCTGTGAAACAATATTTTGGGAAGACAGAAGTGGCCAATAGGGTTCAACTATTTTGTTTAATTGGGGTTTTTTTCCGCTCAAGTTTTTATGGAGACAAAAGTGACATTTTGACTTTTAGTAAGTTATGTAGACAAAAAGGGTCACTTTTGAATATTTGAGATTTTTTCTCTATCAATGACCATCAGAATATGAAATATGTGAGTGTGGTCTCACAAACTGATTCCAGTAAAAGTCAATGAGCTTCCTGTTCCTGTCAATTGTTTAAAAGGAAACTATCTTAGCATATATAAGGCAGCGCTGAAAGAATGCGGAGGTGAAGTACTTTTCTGGGCCTTTTGGTACCAGCAGTAGGTTATCAGTGTGCCACACCAGGAATTCTCTGCGACTGGCTCCTGGCAAGGTACACCAATAGCATATGGCTGGTATCCAGTGGCCCAGAAAAGTTTCCTCATTACGAGGGACAAGAAACATGTTCTGACCGTTCTCTCGTTCCCCCCAGACGGAGGTGACAACTCCACGTCCCCGGGCGTGCTGCAGTACCTGGAGGCTGTGCGCGACGTGCTGGAGCCTGTCCGAGACATCGGGTCCACGGTCAACGCAGCCGCCAAGATCAACGAGACAGTTACCGCGTACGGTGATCCACGCAACGGGGGCGCCAAGTCTGTGTTCTAACGACCGGGTGCACTGACTCTCGTGTTCTATTACATTCCTCCTCGCGGACAAACCACGACAGATTACATGTTATTTTATTGGTCTCATTGTATCAATGTTTTATGTACATTTGAATCTTATTCCCTACTTTGTATCTATTTCCTTTAATTATAAATCAAAATGGTTGAATCAATTTTTGACCGACTAAATATTTGAAGCTGTTTAAATGATAGACAGTTTATGTTGAAAAGGCTTAATATCTTGGCAGACCTAAGGCAAAGGTTTCTATATAGTATTAAGCGATGTGTTTGTTGTGAAATTAGATCAGTAATTGTGATCTAAAAGAAATTGTCTCGTACTGTTGGTGCCCAGGTGTATGTAAACACGGGATTCCCACACAGGTCTTAAAAGGTCTGGATTGATTTATTTCATCAAGTTTACTGAAAAGGTCTTAAATTAAATCTGATTTAAAATGAAACAAAAAGACCCTTACGATTTAGTATATGTATGACGAACTCTATTCAAAAATGGTTTTCTCAATTAGATGGAGAGATTTTCTTGTTTTTAGTCTTGAAAAAGTCTTAAAAGGTCTGGAATTAATTTTTTTTTCTTTAAAAGTAGGCCTCAACGTAGGCACCATATAAAATGGTCATGGGAAGGTTAATATGTATTATGACGGAACTTTGTGTTCAAAACTAGGCTTTTAAACAAATGACTTACATTATATTATGTTTATTTATAAACTGCGAAGGTGGAAAGAGTAGTGTGGATCATTGATTATGTTGCCTCGGCTGTTACATTCCCACTGTGAAGTTTGTGTCTAGCACATTGTACGGGCATCGCCCCAGCTGGAGTGTCGCTTTTGTCACGTCTCTTGCCACTATCTCTTATTATATGTATTATTCAGTTTACATTATGCTGGTCTCAAAGTATTGACACGGAGGGAGAATCTCAACGCATGAAGACAGAATGGGTCAGCAACATCTTGTGTTTTGAATATTTTATTTAGACTAAACAAAGATGCCATTTTTCCTACTTTTGTAGGTTTACCTACATTTTGGTGATTTTGGATTGCACAGCTGATTTTTCATACATTGCTTTAATATCTGTTTTAGAGCATTTTTGCTTTACTTTCAAGCTATTCCAGTACAAATCCAGTGTCAGATCTCTATTTGTAAATGTTATTTCCCTCTTAGTTGCTTCTAGAAAAAGTGTTTCCTACTTACAAGTGTAATGCTTACTTTATGTCTGATTAAATAAAAGAATTAAAAAAAAAAAAATACTTTTTTATCGGTTGGGAGTGGCATCTCTGGACTAGACGCTCCCACCCTGTACTGTTAACCAATGTCTGGGCCTTTCTCGTACACTAGTTATAACGTTACCCACTCGGAGCTTCTCTGCTACATAAAGTAAATAAGTCATACACTGTGATTTATTTGTACCCTCTATGATGCCATTCTTCCACTAAGCTTAAATGCATTTATGTCATTCTAACATTCCGCCAAATCTGTTCCTGTGTTTTTGGAAACTGTTCGTTGAAAAATATTTGCCACTGCAAGATTACATGGAACCAAACTTCAGAATGTATGAAGTTAGACTGTGCTTTCATATAAAGTCCAGGAATACACCTTTTTCAATAGTGTGGAGCCTATCTAGCAGATAGACCTGAACCAAGTGATTGGGATATGGCTTCCTATGGGCCCAGGCTCAAACGGTTGGGAACAAGGGTTCACAGCGAAGGTTCATAAAAAAGGTGTATAGTCGTTGATAAAGCTAAAGGAAACCATTTTTGAAAAATTCATGGGAAGCTTGTACAGAGATGCCACTTTTCCGTCTAAATACAAATTTCCGTATTTTTAGTTTTGATAACAAATTTTCATAAGTCCCTTATTTTCATGTGAAAAAGATTTTTGCATATGATTTCAAGCAACAAAAAGGATAATTATGAACACCTGATTTCTTTTTTTCAATATCACAACTTTAATACTGAAGTAAAGACTACATTGTTGTTTCCTTCCTAGAATACGGAAATGTGTTTTCACTGCCTTCCGTATTTTGTACCCTTGATGAGTGGCATCTTTGCTTGTAACTTCAGCTAAGGCATGGAAATACCTTCCTGCTTTGAATCGCTACCATCGCCAATAATACATTCCAAGTGTAGAGGTATTTGAGTCAAACTGCATACAGAGCCTGAATGTTACCACAGGGTTCGCACAGTTTAGAGGTACCCAATTCTCCCCACCACGGATAGCATATAGCCTCTGTTTTACCTGCAGACTAACCGAAGTCAAGGTGCATTCTGGGAAATATGTCGATGCACCAAAATGCCAGAGTATAGAAATTCCCATTTACCGTGGCATTATTGATGGTTAAACATGACTCAGAAGTAATATTGACCAATTTTCATGTTGTACCTGTATGATTATGTTCAGTATTGTTTGGGTTGGTTATAGAATCCATTCATTAGAAAGAGTTATAGCAAATATTTGGATATTTTCTATAGTTTTCCCACTATTTTTGTCGACAACAATGAACATTGGTAAAAAGAATTAACCAGCAGGTGCGTAAAATACTGTAAATCAGCTATCTGTGGTAGGGAGAATTTACCGATGGTTCCCAAAGCAGTGACCTGTGACTCAACTCGGGCCGTTCACAGGGGAACGGACTCAGGTGTTTGTTAAGGGGAAAAGCCAGGAGAAAACCTTTGTTGTAGGATGTGTTGGTGTCTGTTTCTGTTGAACCTTGCTAAATGTGGTCTCTTATCATTATTGCTGTGTCCCAGCTGAATAAAGAACTATACATACAGCAGCCGGTGGACTTTGACCTGATTCCTTTCGACACTCAGATTCATAGTGGAATTATACAATTATTTTATGAATGATACAGTTCTGTTGTATTTTAACCGTTTGCATGTAACTCGGAATATTTACATAATTATTTCTGTGTTTTTTCAACTATCTAGACCAAAAATTTTCGGCGATATACATATTAACTAGAGATACCATTTTTCCTACTTCTGTAGGATTTCCCTGCATTTTGGTGATTTTTTATTGCATAACTGATTTTCCTACATCACTTTAGTATCTGTTTTTGAGTATTTTTGTGTTAGTTTCAACTATTCAATTATAAATCTAATGTCAAGACTTCCTTAACGTTTATTCTCTTAATTACTTCTTGGAAAAAGGGTAGGAAAAATGTTTCCTACTTATCCTACTTTTTCATCGGTCAAAAAAAGCCCAAGGTTTTCTAACCGACGCCATTAACATGTTTTCACGCGACACTCATTCCCTAAACACACATTACGAACATGGTGACCTCTGAGTAGGGGAGGTCAGTGAGAGGTCAAAGGTCAGGTATAGCCGGCGGGCCTCGTTATGGGGACGTGTGGTCACGTGACGTAGTGGGCCAATCAGAGGAGGGGTGGTGGGCAGGTAGGGTGGTGGGCAGCAGGATGGGGGTGGACCACTAAAATCGACACGGCGGTAGGGGCATCTCCAAAATTTGACATGTGACATGGGGGCTTAAAATTATGACAGGTAAGGTAAAAAGCAAAGTGACATGCGACATAGCTATTTCTTAAATTCGACATGTGACATTGGGATAGATATAAGCGACAAAGACATGTAACATTGGCGTTCTTTTTAAATTGGACATGCGACAGCCCCCCCCCCCCCCCATCCAGACCCTCCAGTGGGGGGTAGGACGGGTCCGTCCGTCACTTGCCGGTCCCAGGCTTATTCCTTCAGAGGTCTTTACACCCAGAAACATGGCGGACACCTCGGGGCGGTCAAATAAAGTGAAGGAGGTAAGTGAACAACTACACATTGGGTTTCATGATATGGAATGTCATCTGTTTAAACCAATGATGGATAGTGCTCAACAGTGGCGGATCCAGCATTTTGAAAGGGGGGGGGGGCGCTGTTGCATTGTTGGAAAAAATTGTCCTTCATTACTTTTTGGCCTAATTTTAGATTAAAAAAAGTCTAAACTTTTCCCCCAAAAAAAGGTGGGGGCACGCCCCCCCCCCCCCCCCTTCTTAATCTGCCACTGCTAAATATGTAGGTAGGTATAGCACCTAGAAATGGGCATCAGATAAGTGCTTATATATGAAATCATGAAGACTGCACATTTCAGTGACTTAAATGAATTCTATTGAAACCTTGACCACTTTTCAAAGCTTTCAAAATAGCGGTCTAAAAAGTGTTATTAATTGATTAAAAGATTTTCCCATTTTGTTGCCCCCTTCCCTGTGAATACTATTATTAGGAGATGCCTCTTCTCCAAAGTCATCCCTGCGTGCCAACTGTTAGGTCAATGAGGCACCTATCGCCACGCTCAACAGTACAAAGAGGGGACTCTTCCTCTTCCAAACTTCATTTTGTCAAGGACATCATGGGGAAAAAGATAAATTTTACAGAAGAAAACAGGAAAAAAAGATTGAATCTTATTTTGCTTTTCAATATTCAAGGATCAGTGCTAAGGAGATATAACCAACCAGGGATGGGGTAGGAGATGAGGTATCAACTCAAGGTGTGTCAGGATATCAGTCTGAGGGCAGGGCCCACAGGACTGCCCTCAGCCTGACATGCCCGACCCTTTGATGGTTTATAAAAACCCTTTGAGGACCCATACAGCGGTTGTTGAATTATTCTTCATACCCTGGCACTTTTTTAATTAAAGTTGAAAGCATAGACTCACTGACCAAGCAGAACTATCTTCTGCTGCCAGAACCACTTTCTCTATCACCCTGCAGGGTGATAACACTTTGGTTATCACCCTCCCTTTCTCAGAGGTGCATTAAACTCAAGACTACAAAACATGTATCACACTAAGGTATGTGTAAGAATTTTTTTTTCTATCGTGATATTAGGATTTAAAAAAAAACAAAAAAACTAAAGGCCCTTCAATGAAGCAACTTTCCTAGTCCACATTGGCCCATACAATTCATCACGCCTCCCCTAGGGCTATGTTTCATCATATTTCACTAGGTTACTCCTGCCCGCCCCTCCCTACTGTACTCCCTGCCAACTAATGCCCTATCACACCTACCATAAACCTGCCTAAATGGCCTCTCACACGTTTCGGGCTTGGAAAAAGGTGAGTGTGGTCCGCATTTCACATGTTGAAAGAAATAGATGGACAAAGATATCAAGAAAACGATGTGGGTCGATTTTTTATTGTGTTCCTTGGGACCTATACTCTATTTCCTATTGCAATGTTTGCCTTTTATTGTTATTATTAATATCAGAACAGGGTTGTGTTGTGAGGTGTTTGGTAGGGAAAACGTTATGATTTTGTCGGGGAACTTGAACACTGACACTTTTTGCACCTCATGTACATTATTTCTATATTCCCAACAACCATAATGATTGCTGAATGTGTTCTTAACCAACGAGCAGCTACATTTTCTGTTAGAATTCAATATCGATACCCGTCTCACTCTGTGTGTTCATTCACATGTTTTGTGACATGATTTGGCTCCACCTTACATGCTCGAGGCCAGCTTGGCAACCAATGTCATTATGACGTCATTAAATGTGGGAGGGGTGAGAAGGGGAGGGAGGAACAGCTGGGGGGGGGGGGGCGGGGGGATTGAGTGGGGGAGGGGAGACAGGTTTTTCCAGCTTCAAGGGGCTTTGAACCCTTATGGGCCGAAGACAGTACCAGTTCACATAATTTCACAATCTGTATTCTTTCAATATACATGTTATATGACATGCATGTTCTTTAGGTTCACGGGTAGGTCATATGAACCCCTTCGCTCTTTATTACTAAAACTTTCTTGGCCAAATATCTTGGAAGCAATGGACATCAATAATGATGGCTATTTGTATGATGGATTAAATATTGCACTAGGAGAAATTGAATACAATTGAAGAAAATGAATGATAGGATAAAAATGTGAAATTTATTTGGTCCAAAAGGGGACATTAGTGGGTGAAAGTATTAGAGGATGAAGACCTCCTGGAAAGAGGCTTTAAGTTGGTTAACCGGCTGGTTATGGTTGTGTTATCTACAGGAAAACTGGTAATGTAATGACAATGTTTAAACTTGTAGGTTATTAGATTAGTAGACTCTATGACAAACATGGACCTCCATAATCTCTACCTAAATACATGTCATCATTTCTTCCATAGGTGTTGGCCCGGCACATCGACCTTGAACAGAGTCAGAACAAGGCACAGGGGGCACTACTCACTGTTCTCGCCCTAACGCAGGTACGTTAATCCTCAGGTAAAAGGACCCAGGGGGCGCTGCTGTCTGTTCTAACCCTCAGGTAACAGGGCCCAGGGGGTGCTGCTGTCTGTTCTAACCCCCAGGTAACAGGACCCAGGGGGTACTGCTGTCTGTTCTAACCCTCAGGTAACAGGACCCAGGGGGTGCTGCTGTCAGTGTCTGTTCTAACCCTCAGGTAACAGGACCCAGGGGGCGCTGCTGTCTGTTCTAACCCTCAGGTAACAGGGCCCAGGGGGTGCTGCTGTCTGTTCTAACCCCCAGGTAACAGGACCCAGGGGGTGCTGCTGTCTGTTCTAACCCCCAGGTAACAGGACCCAGGGGGTGCTGCTGTCTGTTCTAACCCTCAGGTAACAGGACCCAGGGGGTGCTGCTGTCTGTTCTAACCCTCAGGTAACAGGACCCAGGGGGTTCTGCTGTCTGTTCTAACCCTCAGGTAACAGGACCCAGGGGGTGCTGCTGTCTGTTCTAACCCTCAGGTAACAGGACCCAGGGGGTGCTGCTGTCTGTTCTAACCCTCAGGTAACAGGACCCAGGGGGTGCTGCTGTCTGTTCTAACCCCCAGGTAACAGGACCCAGGGGTTACTGCTGTCTGTTCTAACCCCCAGGTAACAGGACCCAGGGGGTGCTGCTGTCTGTTCTAACCCTCAGGTAACAGGGCCCAGGGGGTGCTGCTGTCTGTTCTAACCCCCAGCTAACAGGACCCAGGGGGTACTGCTGTCTGTTCTAACCCCCAGGTAACAGGACCCAGGGGGTGCTGCTGTCTGTTCTAACCCTCAGGTAACAGGGCCCAGGGGGTGTTGCTGTCTGTTCTATTCCTCAGGTAACAGGACCCAGGGGGTACTGCTGTGTGTTCTAACCCTCAGGTAACAGGACCCAGGGGGGGGGGCTGCTGTCTGTTCTTACCCTCAGGTAACAGGACCCAGGGGGTACTGCTGTCTGTTCTAACCCTCAGGTAACAGGACCCAGGGGGTGCTGCTGTCTGTTCTAACCCTCACTCAGGTAACAGGACCCAGGGGGTGCTGCTGTCTGTTCTAACCCTCAGGTAACATCACCCAGGGGGCGCTGTTGTCTGTTCTAACCCTCAGGTATCAGGACCGAGGGGGTGCTGCTGTCTGTTCTAACCCTCAGGTAACAGGACCCGGGGGGTGCTGCTGTCTGTTCTAACCCTCAGGTAACAGGACCCAGGGGGCGCTGCTGTCTAGTCTAACCCTCACTCAGGTATCAGGTCCCAGGGGGCGCTGCTGTCTGTTCTAACCCTCAGGTATCAGGACCGAGGGGGTGCTGCTGTCTGTTCTAACCTTCAGGTTACAGGACCCAGGGGGTGCTGCTGTCTGTCCTAACCCTCAGGTAACAGGACCCAGGGGGCGCTGCTGCCTGTCCTAAACCTCAGGTAACAGGAGCCAGGGGGTGCTGCTGTCAGTTCTAACCCTCAGGTAACAGGACCCAGAGTGTGCTGCTGTCTGTTCTAACCCTCAGGTAACAGGACCCAGGGGGTGCTGCTGTCTGTTCTAACCCTCAGGTAACAGGACCCAGGGGGTGCTGCTGTCTGTTCTAACCCTCAGGTAACAGGACCCAGGGGGTGCTGCTGTCTGTTCTAACCCTCAGGTAGCAGGACCCAGGGGGTGCTGCTGTCTGTTCTAACCCTCAGGTAACAGGACCCAGGGGGCGCTGTTGTCTGTTCTAACCCTCACTCAGGTAACAGGACCCAGGGGGTGCTGCTGTCTGTTCTAACCCTCACTCAGGTAACAGGACCCAGGGGTTGCTGCTGTCTGTTCTAACCCTCAGGTAACAGGACCCAGGGGGTGCTGCTGTCTGTTCTAACCCTCAGGTAACAGGACCCAGGGGGTGCTGCTGTCTGTTCTAACCCTCACTCAGGTAACAGGAGCCAGGGGGCGCTGCTGTCTGTTCTAACCCTCAGGTAATAGGACCTAGGGGGTGCTGCTGTCTGTTCTAACCCTCAGGTAACAGGACCCAGGGGGTGCTGCTGTCTGTTCTAACCCTCAGGTAACAGGGCCCAGGGGGTGCTGCTGTCTGTTCTAACCCTCAGGTAACAGGACCCAGGGGGTGCTGCTGTCTGTTCTAACCCTCAGGTAACAGGGCCCAGGGGGCGCTGCTGTCTGTTATAACCCCCAGCTAACAGGACCCAGGGGGTACTGCTGTCTGTTCTAACCCCCAGGTAACAGGACCCAGGGGGTGCTGCTGTCTGTTCTAACCGTCAGGTAACAGGACCCAGGGGGCGCTGCTGTCTAGTCTAACCCTCACTCAGGTATCAGGTCCCAGGGGGTACTGCTGTCTGTTCTAACCCTCAGGTATCAGGACCCAGGGGATACTGCTGTCTGTTCTAACCCTCAGGTAACAGGACCCAGGGGGTACTGCTGTCTGTTCTAACCCCCAGGTAACAGGACCCAGGGGGTGCTGCTGTCTGTTCTAAGCCTCAGGTAACAGGACCCAGGGGGTGCTGCTGTCTGTTCTAACCCCCAGGTAACAGGACCCAGGGGGTGCTGCTGTCTGTTCTAACCCCCAGGTAACAGGACCCAGGGGTTGCTGCTGTCTCTTCTAAGCCTCAGGTAACAGGACCCAGGGGGTGCTGCTGTCTGTTCTAACCCCCAGGTAACAGGACCCAGGGGGCGCTGCTATCTGTTCTAACCCTCAGGTAACAAGACCCAGGGGGTGCTGCTGTCTGTTCTAACCGTCAGGTAACAGGACCCAGGGGGCGCTGCTGTCTGTTCTAACCCTCAGGTAACAGGACCCAGGGGATGCTGCTGTCTGTTCTAAGCCTCAGGTAACAGGACCCAGGGGGTACTGCTCTCCCTTTTCACTCTCACTAAGGTACATAATTAATGCATAGACTTTGCTTTCCTTTTAATCTTTTTTCTAGTGTGTTTGTAGTATCTGATTTCTTAAACAATGAATTCTAAAGGTAATGAAACAAACCATACCACTTTCTACTCCCCATGTTGAGCTGGTCAATGTACCCTCTTACTCCACCCCCATAATCCTTTGTTTTGTAGGTGACTGAACTGAAGATCCTGTTGGATGTCGGTACAGATGGACACAAACTGTACCATTTTGTGCTCGCCCTGCTCATTGGGTCCATCGCCCTGCAAATCATTGTGGGAGTCATCGTCATCTACATAGGTCAGTTCACAGGCCTCTTCAAAAGGGAGCTTAAATATGTTTAATATTTTTAAAAAGTTCAAAAGTATTTATCTTTTAAAGCTCTTTTTCAATGTTACCGTAGGCTTAAACTTTGTTATTTATTGTGCTTTACAAAATGTCATTACCTTTGTACAATATATTGTATTTGATGCTTGAAAACAATAGAGATGAAAAACACATATTGAATTCAAGTTCCAACATTATGTTTAGGGATATTTAAAGAGAGTTAACTACATAATATGATTAATTCTTTAAAGCAAATCATGAGTATATATAGGAAAGTACAGGAAACATGTTTATATGTCCTGTATAAGAAGTAACATGACCTCCACTATTTAATTTTAAATTACAGGTTGTGACAGCTATAGAAGTAGTCTGTGCTTACCTGAAATAGATATTGTTTACGTATCAAAATCCGCATAGATATTCATTAGACAGGTTATTTTTCCAAACTTAAGAATGAAACAATAAATACATGTTTCCTTTTTCACAAACTTAGGAATGAACCAATAATAAAGTAAATATGAACTTCATAGGTTACAAATAACACCTGCAACATTATATATGATTCAGGTCACCTTCGGTACCAGAAGGAGTCCGGTAAGCACTCCTGGTGCAGACGTCTGGCCCATTGCTTTTCTTGCACCTGCAAACCAAGATGCTGCAAGCCCAAGCCCAAGCAGCGCTGTGCCAGCTACATCAGTGTGCCCATAGGTGTGGGCACGGCCGACAAGGTGGACACATTGGAGATGGCCTCATCCCAATGCCTTAATGATAACTACAGGTGTGTCACTTTCCGCTTGTTTTTCCATCAAAAGTCGTCCTCTGTTTTTACAACAAAGGTAATGACCCTGGATTTCAAATAATGAAGACATAAGATAAGATCAAGAGAATATTTCAAGAAGCTTCAAGACTATATATTTATGTACATTGGACAGGTTATTCTTACATCATTTTCCTGTAAAAATTACACATAGCTCTGGTTTGTAATTTGTCCTCAAGCTGAGCAGCAAGTCTTCTAAATTCACAAGCCATTTGGCAGGGCAAAACCAAAGCACCATATATAAGTGTCTGGTACTTTGGACCAATGTAGATTGAAGTATAATTCAAAAGGCAAATCATACTAAACACCAAGCTTGGGTGACAATATGTTGCTCAGTATTTTTTAAGTATGTTTGAATTTTTATGTAAGCGGCCATCTGTAAATGATTGCACACTTTTTAAGGATACATTTAGCAGCCCCCATGTCACACTGAATTTTCTGTTTTAAACATAAAAATAAGGGCTGTTTCAGGCAGTGTCACACTGTTGAACCTACCCACCCACCCCCTTGTGTGTGACATCATTTATGAATTGGCCCCTAATAATTATACCTATCTATGACCCTGACAGCGAGGAGGACCCGGCCTGCTGCTCCTGGCCGAGCCCCAGGAGGGGGCAGCAGGGGACACTCCTCCAGCCACACCAGCTGGAGGTCGACCAGGCCAAGGTCAAGCTGGCCACTGCGGTCAGCGCCATCTTACGACTCACGGGGGACATGGAAAAAGCAGAGGAAGAGGTCAAAAAGATGCCGCAAAACCAAGAAGCCAAGAAGAACCTCACCGAGCTCTGGGTTGACCTGAACATAGCCCGCAGGGAGAAGGAGCATGCTGAGTCAGAGCTGGTTCTGGCTGAGTCCTGCCGGAAACAAGCAGTGGCCTTGACCTTGGAGCGGGAAGAGCGGGATGAACAGGCCAGCTTCAGGAAGATCCGGTCGTGGCAGCAGGTCGCCCTGTACCTGCTTTACTTCATTACTCTGATGAACGTGTTCATTACCGCCATTGGTATTTCAGCAAAACGCTGAGATCCCTTGGGGCTGATTTATCAATACATCATGGTTAATCATTGTAGCATTGGGTAAAAATGTTTATTTTGTCTTGTGAAAACAAAAGAAGGGTTTCCTATGTGGTGGTGTAGTGTTTATGAAATGCCCATGTCATTTAATAAACGTCTATGTCATGTCACACTATTGTTAATTGCTGCTCTCACCTGTCAAAAAGCCTGAATGTGGAATGTTTCCCCGTCAAGTGAAGAAATAGCCCTGTCTCCCTGCTGATCTTACACGCAATAGTCATAATGCAATTAATTACAAAGGAGGCAATATTGTGAGGAGGTCTGCAGAATACACTGGTTTCAAAGCCCTTTTGTTGTCTTTTGCAAATGTCAGATTGTCAACATCTATAAAGGGTGCTTTGATAAAGAACCCGGAAACGAGCCGTGGCCTTGACCTTGGAGCGGGAGGAGCGGGATGAACAGGCCAGCTTCAGGAAGATCCGGTCGTGGCAGCAGGTCGCTCTGTACCTGCTCTACTTCATCACTCTGATAAACATGTTCATTACCGCTATTGGTATTTCAGCAAAACGCTGAGATCCCTTGGGGATACTTTACCAATATGTTGTAGGTAACAATGTTTATTTTGTTTACACCAAATTATCATAAAAAAGATAATATTTAGCCCTAAATAGGGAGGGGTGGTGGGGCTGGGGCATCCAAATTCCCCTTTGCACAGGCCGTCCATAAATTATGTCATGCTTTTTCAGGGTACTTTTAGGACCCCCTACCAACCTGTCACACTGAATGCTTTTAAACATGAAAATAAGGACCATTATCAGGCAGTGTCACAATGTTCAACGAACCCAACAGCCCCCTTGTGTGTGACATCATTAACTCAAGGCCCCTAAAGTCTTTGGGTAATGTCAGATGTCAATTGGTAATTTCAACATTTTTTAGACTTCAATCTCAAAGAACTATATATTCTGCTTTGATAAAGAGACAAGGATCTTTGTATGGTCATTTCTTTTGATTTGTGTAATTGCACTAGAATATTAAACTGAATATACATTTACTGTGAATAATTTTTGAATGATCTGTGCATGAAATTTCAGTTATTGTGGCCCACGGAAGTTCATGAATCCTTTGTTGTGGGCACAACTGTTGCCGGTGTTCTGCCTTTGTCTTTACTTTGAAATGTATGATTTGAAATACTAGTTTCCATCTAGACAAAACAACTCATTTCATTCTGATTTGGTGTCCATCCATAAAAACTAATGTTATTTGGGTGTTGTCACAGAGAACCTGCGGGTTCATTCCTGGGCTCGGTGGGCTGGCTACTATGCCCCTCTACATGTCTCCCAGTGGCAACAACTGGGTTATCAAAGGTCTCTAGTAGACCACCGGCTGTTGTGTGTCTGGCCCTGTCTATGGGACCAGGCACATTAAAGAAAACCTCCCTCAGTAAATATGTAGGGGTATGGTCTCTTCCTTCTCATAGATTCATTCATTCCATAGATACGATTATCCCAGACAGAATTGTCAAACTCTGTTCTCGCCGTGATATGACCTTAGATGTTGCTATGGTGTTAAACCCCAGTAACCAACCAACCAACCAGAGAACCTGCCTTCTTATTCTATGTTATGCAGATACACTAAACACTGTTGTGAGAAATGTCCATAAAAAGGTCTTGCCTTGAATGTGAAGTGTGCCCATTGGTACTGGGATGGTATAATTGGCTTTTATATGCATTAGATCATCATTAATCCTTCTTATGAAAATGCATGTAGTCTACATAAAGATTGCTATGATAAGTATATTGTTTACATTTTATACAGCATATACTACATTTGATATGTATTATAAATGAAATAATTTCAAAAGCCCATTTCTTTTATATCTCAGTATATAGCACATAGTACTATCAGGGGTCTGGATGGGGAGGGGAGGGGGGGTCCTGATGTTGTGTGTCAAATTTAAAAACAGCAATGTCGCATGTCTTTTCGTTTATTTTTCTCAATGTCGCATGTCGAATTTAAGAAATGGCCATGTCTCATATCACTAAGGTATTAACCATGTCTGTCATGTTGTTAAGGCCCCATGTCGGCCCCCCCATGTGGCATGTCGATTTTAAGAAATGGCATTATATATATATATGGGATTTTATCAAATTGGGTTGGTGGTACTTTACCAAATCCTGTATCCTACCCAACGGATAATAAGTCCTTTACATACAAACACAAAAAAGAATGGTACCCAGAGCTTCTTTATATCTAGAAAAGATTCAGACCCTGCCCCACCCTCCCTTGATGGCTGCTAAGGTAATTCAATACATAATGATATCTTATATTCCATAGGCTTAAAAACAGAAAGGCAGGCTTTGCCAACTTTGTCCACACAAAGAGGAGGACTGGTACCAGGGGAACTATAGACCTCCATATCTTCAGTGTAAGACATCATTAAACATTCAGGCCAAACAAGGATGGTCAAATGTGCCTTGGTTTATGTAAATAGCCATATTGTTTCAATAAAACATGAAAAAAGATCTTTAATAATTGTCAATACTATCTCAAACATATTCCACCAAACAATTATTTAAAGGAAAACAAGTATTCTAATCATAATAATTATTTTACCTTTCAATTGTTTTTAAACTGCCTCAATGGTTAAGGTCATTATTTCAATTCCAATCGTCAAATTGACCATCAATTTATCTCAAGAAATATAAATTTCGCTTGACAATTCCAGCAAAGGGCATTTAGTTGCATGTGCAGCTTCCATGCTTCATCCTAAAAGATCTGCAAAGAGTTGTGCCTCTGAGGCCCCATAGGACCTAGGTGACCCTCTGAGGCCCCATAGGATCTAGGTGACCCTCTGAGGCCCCATAGGTCCAAGGTATACCTCTGAGGTCCCATAGGACCTAGGTGTGCCTCTGAGGTCCCATAGGACCTAGATGTGCCTCTGAGGCACACCTAGGTCCTATAGGGCCTCAGAGGCACATCTAGGTCCTATAGGGCCTCAGAGGCATACCTAGGTCCTACGGGGCCTCAGAGGCACACCTAGGTCCTATAGGGCCTCAGAGGCACACCTAGGTCCTATAGGGCCTCAGAGGCACACCTAGGTCCTATAGGGCCTCAGAGGCATACCTATGTCCTACGGGGCCTCAGAGGCACACCTAGGTCCTAGGTGTGCCTCTGAGGCCCTATAGGACCTAGGTGTGCCTCTGAGGCCCCGTAGGACCTAGGTATGCCTCTGAGGCCCTATAGGACCTAGATGTGCCTCTGAGGCCCTATAGGACCTAGGTGTGCCTCTGAGGCCCTATAGGACCTAGGTGTGCCTCTGAGGCCCCGTAGGACCTAGGTATGCCTCTGAGGCCCTATAGGACCTAGATGTGCCTCTGAGCCCCCATAGGACCTAGGTGTGCCTCTGAGGCCCCACAGGACCTAGGTGTACCTCTGAGGTCCAATAGGACCTAGGTGTGCCTCTGAGGCCCCATAGGACCTAGGTGTGCCTCTGAGGCCCGATATGACCTAGGTGTGCCTCTGAGGTTTCCCAGGACCTAGGTGTGCTTCTGAGGTCCCACAGGACCTAGGTGGGCCTCTGAGGCTCCATAGGACCTAGGTGGGCCTCTGAGGCTCCATAGGACCTAGGTGGGCCTCTTAGGCCCCATGGGTCCTGGGGGTACCTCCGAGGCCCTGAATGACCTAGGTGTGCCTCCTAAGCCCAGTAAGACCTAGGTGTACCTCTGAGGTCCCATATGACCTAGGTGTGCCTCTGAAGCCCCTTAGGACCTAGGTGTGCCTCTGAGGCCCCAAAGGACCTAGGTGTGCCTCAGATGTTCCATAGGACCTAGGTGTGCCTCTGAGACCCAAAAGGACCTAGATGTACCTCTGAGGATTTAGATGTGTCTCTGAGGTCCTGTAGGACCTAGGTGTGCCTCGGAGGCCCCATGGGACCTAGGTGTGCCCCAATAGGACCTAGATATGCTTCTGAGGACCTCTGAGGACCTAGGTGGGCCTCTGCGGCCCCACAGGACCTAGGTGCACCTCTGCGGCCCCACAGGACCTAGGTGCACCTCTGAGGCCCCAGAGGACCTAGATGTGCACCTCTGAGGCCCCACAGGACTTAGGTGTGCCTCTCAGACCCCCCAGGACCTAGGTGTGCGTCTGAGACCCCACAGGACCTAGATGTACCTCTGAGGCTCCATAGGACCTAGGTGTACCTCTGAGGCCCCATAGGACCTAGATGTACCTCTGAGGCCCCATATGACCCTGCTAATATTCACTGTTTTCCATACATAAGTTTGAAATACTATCACTCAGATTAATGTTTTCCGAAATTTATAGCCTTTAACATCTCCCCAGGCTACAGAATTCTGTCCAACCTCCGTTTGTCACAGTCATATAGGTAAAGACGTTTAAAACTGTCTTTCAATAACTATGCATTTTTTATGACAATCTTTTCTTTGAGTATACCATACAAAAGTCATAAAGTAAGGCTCAAAGTCTCACCTTCAAAAAATAAAATGAGAACAAAATGACTTGAAACATTTTTTCATGCATGATTAATTTCACATAACATTTTTATTCTGCATAATTCAGTGTTTATTCAGCTTAACTCAGACTTCAATCAGTAGTGCTTTAATACAATGTACATCACAGTGCGAGCAGTTCTTTTTCGACATGTTCTATCTAACATTGTCACAACTGCTGGACTATAGGATATAGTACCCGAGTTGTACACAAAATGTGTTTTTGGTAAAGAAGCTACTTGTTTGCTGTCCTACCAGTTCTCGTTAGACTCCCTGGTTGGACTAGTTACCACACATTTGGCTCTGTGTCTTCAGACTCATCTAATATTGTGATGATCTAACTGTTATTCTACACTTCACTTTGTGATGTTACTACTCATCTACATCAGTGCCTTGGTGGAGGGGGGGGGAGTATCAGGGGCGGATACAAGATGGGGTCTGCATACAAGGCTATAACTACTAAAATGTCAGGCTTTCGCGCACACATGGGTGACGTTTAGGCCTATACTAACTATTGCTAACTTTTTCTCCTGGTACACTTGCAGTGTAGGATGCAACCATATTGGTGAAAAAATTATCATACATTATATCTATGTTTGTAATGTTTATAATATTTATCTTCATGGAAAAGTGATGGCATTTTCAAGTTTGTATACTTCATTTCATTCAAAATTACTGAAGAATTCCCCAGCCTGTTTCTTTCGTTTTCATTGATTCTATACCTGCAAGTGCAATATTTATTCATCCAGTTGTTTATCTAAGATGGTATAATCATTTTGAATCCATTTTTCCAACAGATGATAATTTTGATTAGTGTTTTGTGATGAAGTACATTCCACCTGTCACAAAATTGGTCAAATCAATGATCACACGATGCTTATCACTTATCACCTGATTTACATGTCATCCCTCCCCTCCCCCATGGGGTCATGGGCTACAGCTACTTTACAACAGTCAGTGCTCCAGTGTTTGTGAAAAGCCCTAAAATGCCGGACATGTCCGATGTTTTACCCTTTATGTCCGATGTTTGAGCCTAAAATGTCGGACATTTTGTCCAGCACAATTTCAGGACTGATTGGAATAGTTTTAGAGGTGAAGCTGGCCCCCTTCATAAATAATGTCTGACAATGAACCCAAATGTCCGGCAGATAGCTGATAAACGTCGGACATGATGTCCGACGTTTCAAAATTAATTTCACATAGACTGGTGCTCAATGACAGGCTTACATGAAGTGTCTTTGTCAATATAGAAATATCCCAATACAATGTTTTCAAATTTAAAAACAGCAATGTCGCATGTCTTTTCGTTTATTTTTCTCAATGTCGCATGTCGAATTTAAGAAATGGCCATGTCTCATATCACTAAGGTATTAACCATGTCTGTCATGTTGTTAAGGCCCCATGTCGGCCCCCCCATGTGGCATGTCGATTTTAAGAAATGGCATTATATATATATATGGGATTTTATCAAATTGGGTTGGTGGTACTTTACCAAATCCTGTATCCTACCCAACGGATAATAAGTCCTTTACATACAAACACAAAAAAGAATGGTACCCAGAGCTTCTTTATATCTAGAAAAGATTCAGACCCTGCCCCACCCTCCCTTGATGGCTGCTAAGGTAATTCAATACATAATGATATCTTATATTCCATAGGCTTAAAAACAGAAAGGCAGGCTTTGCCAACTTTGTCCACACAAAGAGGAGGACTGGTACCAGGGGAACTATAGACCTCCATATCTTCAGTGTAAGACATCATTAAACATTCAGGCCAAACAAGGATGGTCAAATGTGCCTTGGTTTATGTAAATAGCCATATTGTTTCAATAAAACATGAAAAAAGATCTTTAATAATTGTCAATACTATCTCAAACATATTCCACCAAACAATTATTTAAAGGAAAACAAGTATTCTAATCATAATAATTATTTTACCTTTCAATTGTTTTTAAACTGCCTCAATGGTTAAGGTCATTATTTCAATTCCAATCGTCAAATTGACCATCAATTTATCTCAAGAAATATAAATTTCGCTTGACAATTCCAGCAAAGGGCATTTAGTTGCATGTGCAGCTTCCATGCTTCATCCTAAAAGATCTGCAAAGAGTTGTGCCTCTGAGGCCCCATAGGACCTAGGTGACCCTCTGAGGCCCCATAGGATCTAGGTGACCCTCTGAGGCCCCATAGGTCCAAGGTATACCTCTGAGGTCCCATAGGACCTAGGTGTGCCTCTGAGGTCCCATAGGACCTAGATGTGCCTCTGAGGCACACCTAGGTCCTATAGGGCCTCAGAGGCACATCTAGGTCCTATAGGGCCTCAGAGGCATACCTAGGTCCTACGGGGCCTCAGAGGCACACCTAGGTCCTATAGGGCCTCAGAGGCACACCTAGGTCCTATAGGGCCTCAGAGGCACACCTAGGTCCTATAGGGCCTCAGAGGCATACCTATGTCCTACGGGGCCTCAGAGGCACACCTAGGTCCTAGGTGTGCCTCTGAGGCCCTATAGGACCTAGGTGTGCCTCTGAGGCCCCGTAGGACCTAGGTATGCCTCTGAGGCCCTATAGGACCTAGATGTGCCTCTGAGGCCCTATAGGACCTAGGTGTGCCTCTGAGGCCCTATAGGACCTAGGTGTGCCTCTGAGGCCCCGTAGGACCTAGGTATGCCTCTGAGGCCCTATAGGACCTAGATGTGCCTCTGAGCCCCCATAGGACCTAGGTGTGCCTCTGAGGCCCCACAGGACCTAGGTGTACCTCTGAGGTCCAATAGGACCTAGGTGTGCCTCTGAGGCCCCATAGGACCTAGGTGTGCCTCTGAGGCCCGATATGACCTAGGTGTGCCTCTGAGGTTTCCCAGGACCTAGGTGTGCTTCTGAGGTCCCACAGGACCTAGGTGGGCCTCTGAGGCTCCATAGGACCTAGGTGGGCCTCTGAGGCTCCATAGGACCTAGGTGGGCCTCTTAGGCCCCATGGGTCCTGGGGGTACCTCCGAGGCCCTGAATGACCTAGGTGTGCCTCCTAAGCCCAGTAAGACCTAGGTGTACCTCTGAGGTCCCATATGACCTAGGTGTGCCTCTGAAGCCCCTTAGGACCTAGGTGTGCCTCTGAGGCCCCAAAGGACCTAGGTGTGCCTCAGATGTTCCATAGGACCTAGGTGTGCCTCTGAGACCCAAAAGGACCTAGATGTACCTCTGAGGATTTAGATGTGTCTCTGAGGTCCTGTAGGACCTAGGTGTGCCTCGGAGGCCCCATGGGACCTAGGTGTGCCCCAATAGGACCTAGATATGCTTCTGAGGACCTCTGAGGACCTAGGTGGGCCTCTGCGGCCCCACAGGACCTAGGTGCACCTCTGCGGCCCCACAGGACCTAGGTGCACCTCTGAGGCCCCAGAGGACCTAGATGTGCACCTCTGAGGCCCCACAGGACTTAGGTGTGCCTCTCAGACCCCCCAGGACCTAGGTGTGCGTCTGAGACCCCACAGGACCTAGATGTACCTCTGAGGCTCCATAGGACCTAGGTGTACCTCTGAGGCCCCATAGGACCTAGATGTACCTCTGAGGCCCCATATGACCCTGCTAATATTCACTGTTTTCCATACATAAGTTTGAAATACTATCACTCAGATTAATGTTTTCCGAAATTTATAGCCTTTAACATCTCCCCAGGCTACAGAATTCTGTCCAACCTCCGTTTGTCACAGTCATATAGGTAAAGACGTTTAAAACTGTCTTTCAATAACTATGCATTTTTTATGACAATCTTTTCTTTGAGTATACCATACAAAAGTCATAAAGTAAGGCTCAAAGTCTCACCTTCAAAAAATAAAATGAGAACAAAATGACTTGAAACATTTTTTCATGCATGATTAATTTCACATAACATTTTTATTCTGCATAATTCAGTGTTTATTCAGCTTAACTCAGACTTCAATCAGTAGTGCTTTAATACAATGTACATCACAGTGCGAGCAGTTCTTTTTCGACATGTTCTATCTAACATTGTCACAACTGCTGGACTATAGGATATAGTACCCGAGTTGTACACAAAATGTGTTTTTGGTAAAGAAGCTACTTGTTTGCTGTCCTACCAGTTCTCGTTAGACTCCCTGGTTGGACTAGTTACCACACATTTGGCTCTGTGTCTTCAGACTCATCTAATATTGTGATGATCTAACTGTTATTCTACACTTCACTTTGTGATGTTACTACTCATCTACATCAGTGCCTTGGTGGAGGGGGGGGGAGTATCAGGGGCGGATACAAGATGGGGTCTGCATACAAGGCTATAACTACTAAAATGTCAGGCTTTCGCGCACACATGGGTGACGTTTAGGCCTATACTAACTATTGCTAACTTTTTCTCCTGGTACACTTGCAGTGTAGGATGCAACCATATTGGTGAAAAAATTATCATACATTATATCTATGTTTGTAATGTTTATAATATTTATCTTCATGGAAAAGTGATGGCATTTTCAAGTTTGTATACTTCATTTCATTCAAAATTACTGAAGAATTCCCCAGCCTGTTTCTTTCGTTTTCATTGATTCTATACCTGCAAGTGCAATATTTATTCATCCAGTTGTTTATCTAAGATGGTATAATCATTTTGAATCCATTTTTCCAACAGATGATAATTTTGATTAGTGTTTTGTGATGAAGTACATTCCACCTGTCACAAAATTGGTCAAATCAATGATCACACGATGCTTATCACTTATCACCTGATTTACATGTCATCCCTCCCCTCCCCCATGGGGTCATGGGCTACAGCTACTTTACAACAGTCAGTGCTCCAGTGTTTGTGAAAAGCCCTAAAATGCCGGACATGTCCGATGTTTTACCCTTTATGTCCGATGTTTGAGCCTAAAATGTCGGACATTTTGTCCAGCACAATTTCAGGACTGATTGGAATAGTTTTAGAGGTGAAGCTGGCCCCCTTCATAAATAATGTCTGACAATGAACCCAAATGTCCGGCAGATAGCTGATAAACGTCGGACATGATGTCCGACGTTTCAAAATTAATTTCACATAGACTGGTGCTCAATGACAGGCTTACATGAAGTGTCTTTGTCAATATAGAAATATCCCAATACAATGTTAACATTCATTAACAGTGTGTAACTCAGTTTGTGGTGCTAGAGTATAGCATATCACACAATGGGGCTATTTAAAGTGAGAGTCTCCCCACTGAAAACACCAGAGAAGTTGTCTTGATGATGATGTGTTGGAGTTTAAGGCCTACTCAGCAAGTTTTTCAGCTATATTGAGACCAACTCTGGTTTTTAACTGACCAAGGTCAATGATCAAATCTATGCTGGTGGAAACAACAGCAAGGCAAGGTAGTGTAACAGGTACTGGCCAGACTCAAACCCAGGCCTCCCAAATGTGAGGTGAGGACCCTACCAACTATACTATCCCGCTCCCCAAGAAGTTGTTGTAACTGTTATAATTATATGAGGGCAAACCCACGACCCATTACACAAGCATAACAAGAAATGCGGTTGTGACCACTGAAAAAACGGTTTTCCCTTGTGTGCACACTCGTGATTGCCGGCCTAAACACGCATCTACTCGAGGACCGCGAATTTGCCATACCGCTAACGCGGCGTTTTACTAAGAACTGTCCGCTGCGCTCATGGTTCATAGCGAAATGTCATGAATGTGTCGCGCACAGCGACGGCCGCGGTGGCTGGAGAGTGTAAGCGAAGTTCTGCTAGGTGATTGTATGACGTCATTTTCCAAGATGTCAGCGCCCAGAGACAAAGTGGAAACTACGTAAGTTTTCGCTATCGGCGCTGCGCGCCTCCAGCCGCCTCCGGCGGGGGAAAACCTAAAAAAACAGTGGATCCTGTCAGATATCTTCTTTAGTTGCATGTAGGAGGGGGGGGGGGCTATATATGTCCTAATTTTCAGCTGGTGGGTCAGTGGGTTTAGGTATGGAAAAGCGGAGGATTACCTGAATAATTTTAATCAATACATATCTGATCCTCCATATCACGGATCACAGACATGTTCTTTTGAGCATTGAAATTACGAAGGTGTCCGTGATTTTCACCGATGGTTGGTAACACTGTAACAGGTTTCAACTTTTACCATTTGTGTACTTCTCGTGATCAGTGGTGAAACTGTCACTATAAGTATACATTAATTACTCAGTACATACTTTTCCTACAACTTCACTACACACCTCTCTATGCTACAACATACCTATAACATACGACCTACACCTCTATCTACCTCTAAGTGCCCTTATGATACATTTTACATAATATTACATATTGTAAAATGTAATTCTGTAAATTAACAGCAAAATTTGCTGGCAACAAAGTTTCCAGCATATTTGTCTGTACAATTACAGCACATCCTGTATCTTAAACTTTACAGTATTTAGTGCAGGGGCGGATACAGGATTTCAGAAAGGGGGAGGGGTGTCCACATATAGGTTAAGTACTAAAACAGCGTGCATTCGGACACATGCACACAACATATTTTTTCACTTTGGCAAGTTTAAGTTCCCACCAAAAGGGGGAGGGGGTCAGGACCCCCAGGACCCCACCCCGGGATCTGCCTCTGACTAAAGACCTCTTACAGCAAAGGTTGCTGTATAATTACAGCACATCGTAATTATACTGTAAATTCTACTGTGTTTGGTAGAGTATATGTCGTAGTCAAGTTTGCTGTAAATTTACAGTAAATGAAGTGCTGTATATCAAAATTTGCTGGCGAAAAAGTTTCAAGCAAATTTTGGCATAATTTGCAAATTCTCATTTCCCCAATATTTTCCCTGTACTGAAGGAACCCGAACATACCATCGAGATGCTCAAACTCAATGATAAATGGGAGCGTATCTGGGAAAAGGTACCTGAGATAAACATGTATGAACCTACCCACCTCTTTTACATTGAGAACCCCTTATTCCCAATTGCTGTTGTTACTTCCATGTTATGGCGACTTAAAGTTTTTTTTAAATGTTTATTAAGAAATTAAGTTTTCTTATTTCTGAGAATATTAAAAGTGCCATAACTATTGACAGGAATGCTTGATCCACTCACTGTTTTCAGTTTTGAGAAGGTAAAAACATTTTCTACATTACCTGTGAAAAAATGTTCTTTTCATTTTTTATATTCTTTTTACCGAAACCATGGTAATTTGGTAACCTAAATTATGCACAGAAATTCTGCTAAAAACATTCCATTTTGGATTTTCCCATGATGCATTGCTTATGAAGATTTTTTAGTAAATGTCATGAGAATCTTCAGAAAATTTCATGCAAGTCAAAATTTTTCACAAAATAACTTAAAAAATAGTTTTTTCCCCATATATTTCATGATTAATGTAACAAAGAGTCAATTTCTGCCAGATACTGCCAGATTTGGCCCAAATTGAGCATAGTGGCCTATATTGTACTGACGTAAGATTGCGAACGGACTAAATATCATAGAATGATAAAACAAAGAGTAGAAGAATCCCTGGGACTTCAGAAACATTATAAAACATAACTTTTAGCTGCATGTTAAGTGATTGTTTCATGATATGAACAAACCTCCAGAACTAGTGGCCACAGGGTGGCCAAATATTTCATTAGGTACCTTTTCCCAAATATGCTCCCAAATGTTGTTTTCTTTTTCCAGATGATAAGCCTTTAGTAAATTCTGTGGCAGATTTGGCTTCATCAAATTCCTCTTTCAAATCTTCAGTTAAAAAAAAATCCATCTTGTTCTCATATATCCCCTATAGCCTTCCAGCTCACCTACGTTGTCTGTTCCCTGACATAGGTAAAGCCATTCAGGCCTGAGCAATGGTTGTAATGTTTTTGGACTTCGGAGGTAACAGTCTTGTACGTGCAATGGGCCATAACGTTAGGCCTTGCCTTGGCAGCAATTCTAAAATAATAGCGAGTTTTAGCAACTCCAACGCATCCCATAACGCCAACATAACGTATCTCTTATCTCTACTATTATGACGTATGCCAAAGTTATGTCATGAGAGGTACACTTTGTTATCAATAAGTAGACGTTTGCTTTTCAGGTTGAAAGTTTCGAGATACGTCAACGTATCTAGGTGCTTATACAGAGGTTGCTAAAACTCAATACTAAGAACCGTGCTGGGCGTCCGAGGGTGGTTGTATGACTCAGAGGGATTCGCCAAATAACGAAGGCCGTACGATCCCCATAGGTTGTATTGTCACCTGCGAACGACCCAACATTTTTTGAAAAAAATATGTCAACACCAACCTAAATTCTAAATATATTGAAAACAAGGAGCGGTACATACTGCCTGTCAATACGCACCTCCCCTTATACGCAGAGCGGGTGATAAAACATGGTTCATACCAGCCACCAGTGGGCTTTGTGGGCCCCAGAGGGGTCATTCCGGCACAGCGACATGCCCATTTATTAAAATTGACATGGGTCTTAGTGACAAGGGGTAATGTATAACCGATATGACAAGGGACATTTCTTCAGATTCCCAATGCCACATGGGGACCCATCAATAGACCTATCATAGACAGCTTTTTCTCCTGATGCCCGTCTTTACGCATAAATATTCACCAGATTCTTCCACTTTGGGTATGATTCACTTCTAACCCTCGTCATTTACACTGGTATAATGCCTTCCTACACGTCACCATGTAAACAAAAAACTTCACATCTAAAGTGTCAGTGTGTCTACATAAATACATTTAAGGGCCATACCCACTAGCGACTTTAGCGGTGACCGGCAACTCAGGATCACTGGGCGACTCTCTGTGGGTATAGTGCTGATTCTGGGCAACCAGTGACGGGCAACAGAATTGCCAGTAAAATAGCTGGTACAATATCAAACTTGTTTGATATGCCAGTCGCCCAATGACTTTACTGGTGAACCTGATGGTCGCCCGTTGCTGCTCAAGTCGCTTAGTGAGTGTGGCCCTTTAAGGTGTGTTGGTTGAATACTCAACACAGGGCAGATCTTTGAACCTAGCATTACCCCCATTGATAAGTTATCTTAGGCATGATTGCAGACAATAAGTACACTTGAACAAATATGTGACGTGACTATAGAGAAACAGGCATGTAAGTCATGGTGAAAAGTCATTTCTGTGGAAAACCAATAAAACTGTAAAGATAAGTATTGAAATTTAATGTTTGAGGAGGGAAATTAGGGTATCACATGGTTACTAAAGAAAATTATCATAAAAAAATATCTTTAAAATAGAAAAACGCTCACATGTTGATAAGGGACTTCCCACCCCCTATAGAAAAATTATTTTCCCCTCGATTCGGGCGAATCTGTGAAAGAAGAAAAGATAAAAAAAAAAAATACACAAAAAACAAGGGGGGGACATAGAATTCCGGGGAAGTCTTACATGCCTGCTAAGAAATGAAACAATAAAAAAGGTAAGAACAAAAGACACGCACGGTACATCTGAAATAAATTTAATAATAAAATGGGTACAGATCGTAAAAGGAGTTACAAAGAAAGTAAAAACCATAAATATGACGAACACAGTGAAGTGAAATACAGGCTAAAGGTGACTCACAGAAACAATGAGGACAACTCAATAGAGCTGTGACCCACAGCGTAAAGCCCCATACCCACTAGGTGAATTTCACTGAGTCGGCCGACTAATCGGCGCAAAAACTGGCTGATTCTAGTGCCCATTCAGATTACCAGTCAGTATGTCAGACTGAATTTACATGTTTGATGAGTCGGCGCTAAAATCAGCCGACTCTTCTTATAGAGTCAGCCGATTTTAGGGCCAACAAGTGGCTTTGCTAGGCTGAAAAACACTGGCAATGATAAACTCTTTCAGGATTTCGCTGGTTCTTGGTATGACTTGAAGTAAGTTCAGTGTATAGACTGCTACATCCAAAAAAGAAATCATTTCAGAAGAAGTAGGGTTATGAGTCGGCTGACTCTGGTCAAATTTGCCTGATGGGTATGGGGCTTTACTGGAGCAGCATGAGAAGTAGAACTTCAGCAGTGCAGGGAAGTAATGGGAAGTCCCCCTGCAGTAGACCTGGAGGATAAAGTAACACTGAGGTCACAGCAACAAAGTTTGTATAAATTGACAAACCAAAAATAAGTTTCAGAGTGAGTACAAGGGTAGATTATATTAACTAAAATGGTCACCCTAAGTGCACTAACACGTTGATCATACATCTAACATCCCAGTTCATCTTATGACACTTCATTCTTACAACCGTGGTAAATCATACATCTTAGTATCATTCGTATTGCCTATTTCAAGTCTTATGGGAAACAACTTCACTTTTACAATCACAGTTTCCTTATAAGACAAATACACATTTTTTTCCAAACAATTCTCAGGTATCCCAGACTTTACTCCCTGTGAGAGACACTTCTTTTCATAAATGGGGTCATTGGGGCCATCAAAGTCATATCAACAAGTCCAAACGTCTAGCCATACTGATCAATTCGGCGGCATGTTTTAATGTTTTAATGTCTTAATGTAATATATAGTAAAAATGTTTTATACAGTATCAAAGCTTCCAGCTTTGATACAGATGAGGCGGCGATCTAGGCCTAATAATATTAATGTGTAATTTATTGTGGTAGGTCTGAACTGACACTATAGTGTCAATTTCACAAATAATTTAATCTTTGAATAATTTAAATCTTAAATCTGTGTGACACTGACAGCACCGGAGAACTTATTGACAGTGTGACGCCTATGTTTTAACATTGAATGGGAATGATTCAGACACTGACAGTGACTTAGGCCTAGACATATCAGAACTCAGATTTAATATTTTGATGGTAGGTCTGAAAAAATGACACTATAGTGACAATTTCTCAAATCTTTTAATCTTTGGATCATAAATAATTGCTTTCGGAGCCTCCATAATACATTGACAGTGTCGGAGAGGGCTTAGGCCTAGCCTATCTGAGTCTTGAGTCCAGTCATTTTTTCATACCATCTGTAAAATATTATTGCAAGCGTTTCCAGGCCCCAATATTCAAACCATATGATATATAGGATCCTCACATATATGAGAACATAGATATATACATGGCTTTCATTTTGATAGGCCTAATAAGGTCTAAATAATTATTTTTCAGATTGCCAGTGTCGAATGCCCGAGAGGCTGAGTCCAGCAGCTTGTCTAGGCCTATCATTTGATTTTGAACTGCTGGAAAAGATATATGTACCTACCTGTATAACCTGAGTCCTGAATGCTTCCGAATACTTAAATCCTCCACAATTATTGGGTTTAGTCCAATGTCATCCTGGTTTCCTGATTTCAATGAATCGGTGCAGGCGTGCGGGGAGAGAACCCGGCCATGTTGACGGTCTGACAGCAGTGACAGTGCCTCCACGTGTCCGATTGATCCAATGTTTTGCCTTCGATACGAACGCATAGTTCCCGCATGAGTTTTCAATGCGTTGTATGCGTTTAAGGGTATCCAGACTCCAAAATATATATATTGAAAGCATCAGATACCGCCGTAATCCAGGAATCCAGGCGGTGAAAGAGGAGCCTCCCGCCAACACGTCCGACCGCGGCGACTACACCCGGCCGTGTGACAGTGTCAAGCGGTGGGGAGGCGAAGGATTGCAAGAAAATGGCGCGATGTATTTACGCGTTTAGACGCGTTATTTCGCAATCTTTGGTTTTCTAGATTTTGACAAAGTCATCTATGTATCCAAATCTACCTCTGTATATATATTTGACCCGTAAGAATGACCGATTTCATGGTGAAATAGGCATGCAAATTTGTTGAATATTCAGACTTTGACCCATATCCCTTCTTCTCCGATCGAAAGCGAGGCTGGTGGGCGCCCAGTGTTCCCGTATCGATATAATGGTTTGGATTCCAGGCTTGAATGTCTAATTTGGCCCAATTTGGAATATAATCCAGGCGGAGAAGGCGCAGCCCCCGGTAACAACCGACCGGCTGGGACGACTGCTCCCAGCCGTCTGCCTCCCTCGAGCGGTCTGACAGTGTCAGGCCTCCACGCGTGTGGGCGGAAAATGGCGCGATGTATTTGCGCAAATTGTCGCGTTATTTCGCAATCTATGAATTTCTGGACAATGAGATACCTATCTATGTATCCAAATCTATCTGTGTATATCAAAAACTAAAGTTAGATCGACCGATTTCATGGTGAAATAGGTCTGCAAATTTGATGACCTTCATCGAGTGTTACACATAAACGCGTCACCGATTGTCGTATAGACGAAAGGGGAATTCGGCGGCATAAGATCTTAAGGTGACCTAGGCCTGTATTTGATCTTAAAGCCTTGCCGCCTCATAATAATGCTTTTAAAACATATTTAAAACACATTTTTAGAAAATCGAAGGCTGGTTGAAAAAGTTTTGGAAAGGTCATCTTTACATTAGCTTTTTGAAATTGTCTCCATTAAAGGTCATTATATGCAGTGGGACACAATCTCACACAGAAAGAGGGAAGGAGTATTGGAGGAAAAAAGACCCCTGGTTATTTCAAACGGTTGCCGTATTTGGCATACAGCTCGCTCACAGTGGACCATTAGAATCTAACGTCCAACAACTGCTGTGTCCCGGCATCTACTTCAACTCATCTACGTTGTGATCACATCATTCTGCATTTGGACAGTGACGAGGAGAATGACTTTTCTCCCCTTCTTATCCACTCCTTACAGATGTATTGTTTTCTACTGTCTCTTTACTCCTACATCACATGTCTAATAAACCCACTCTCAGACACACCAATAAACATCTGGACCTCATATCACTCACCTCACCACACACACTAATAAGTGTATATACAAGTTTGTGTCATGAATAAAAATCAACCTCTGGAAATAATCCATTGTACCCTTGTTATATTCTGAGGCAAGAGTTGGTTTCGTGTACTTTACATTGTTCTATGAATATCTAGTTGATTTATTGCAAAGTCCATAAGTTTTACATCTGTATTTCACATAAGAGTGCACAAAAAATAAGACGGTTTATATGTGACCTAGATGGCACTAAGAAAGGCAAATTATGATTTGACTAAACTAAACAAGCAAAAAAGCATGCGTAACACAGAACCTATTTCTACAAGGTGGGGAATCTGCAGGCATGTGCAACCCAGATGGGGGAAGATCTGAGCAGGCAACTCACAGCAAAAGACCAGCACTCTCAACTAGCTCATGCGTCAGGTCGACACAAACCCCTATTACTGATAAGGGCCATACTAATAGCGTACATTATCAGTAACACTGTACGCCCTGAGTACTGTCTACAGCCTACCCCTATTAGTGCTAAGGCCGTACTCATAGCGTACATTATCAGTAACACTGTACGCCCTGAGTACTGTCTACAACCAACCCCTATTACTGATAAGGGCCGTACTCATAGCGTACATTATCAGTAACAATGAACAGCCTGAGTACTGTCTACAGCCAACCCCTATTACTGATAAGGCTGTACTCATAGCGTACATTATCAGTAACACTGTACTCCCTGAGTACTGTCTACAGTCAACCCCTATTACTGATAAGGCTGTACTCATAGCGTACATTATCAGTAACACTGTACGCCATGAGTACTGTCTACAGCCAACCCTTATTACTGATAAGGGCCGTACTCATAACGTACATTATCAGTAACACTGTACTCCCTGAGTACTGTCTACAGCCTACCCCTATTACTGATAAGGGCTGTACTCATAGCGTACATTATCAGTAACACTGTACTCCCTGAGTACTGTCTACAGCCTACCCCTATTACTGATAAGGGCCATACTCATAGCGTACATTATCAGTAACACTGTACTCCCTGAGTACTGTCTACAGTCAACCCCTATTACTGATAAGGGCCGTACTCATAGCGTACATTATCAGTAACACTGTACGCCCTGAGTACTGTCTACAGTCAGCCCCTATTACTGATGGGCTGATCTTTAATTAAATATCCAATTGTCCCAAATCTTAAGACTCTCTCCCCACTCTCTAGGCCTGACGTATGCATTTGTTTTCAAAAGCGATATATTTTCCCCACAATTCGTGAACAGCCCCTGGTGTGTACTGGCCAACAACGTCATCTTAACACAATCAGTATCAATGAATATAAACCCTTTGGGAAACACCTGAATAGCTTCATAACAATCTGACAACCTTATAGTACTTCATGCTGCAAACAAGTATTAAGTTACAATGTCAACATTTTCCAATTCCTTCAACTGAAGCACGCATTGGCTTCATTTAAATATTTCCTAAAGACAAATCAGCAGCTTTGAAACTAACGAGAATTATAAGATTTGCACTCACTTAGAAAAAAACAAAATACTTTACAGTTAGGAGCTGTAGCATATGGAGTATCAGTCAATAATGTCATTGACAAATTTTTTTGTAAAGTTTACAAATAGTTTCTATATATATAACTCAAGTTGGAGAACATCTCTCTTTGGGTACTTGAGTAAATGCAGAGTATCAAGATTCAAAGCCAAGATCTATAATCAATGCGAGTTATATACGGTGAACTATTTCAAGTAAGTAGTGTGCAAGGACACACACTTGTCCTTTGTTTATGACATATACAGAAAAAGAAGCAAATGCCTGTTTTGTACAAGTTATAGTCAGCGCCAAACAAAATATAACTGCTCTCTCACAATCCAATCCTATTTCATTCTGAAAATAACTCTTGAGACTGGATTTAAAAAAAAAGACGGAGAGGATTTTAGAGACTTGATTCTGAAAATGTCTATTCCTGAAGGTTTATGAGATTCAACATTGCTGCGAACATTATAACTGCCTTCTGTTTTGAGATGATCGTGTTGAGGAAACGCAGTGGAAAAGGTGAGTAGCCACTTGTTTTGTACCATATGTAGAATACATGCCTGGCTTCACTTGCCAACAGTGGAGTTCAGCCTTTCACCCGGACGACCCAACAAGACTGATATAGTTTACAGATTTTAGATGAAGCATACCTAAGTTTACTAGAGGACCAACTCAGTCAAATATGACTTAGCTGACAGCCCGTGGAGCCGGGACCTTTACCGGTTCTGACTTAAATGTACATAGACATTATTCATCTCTGCACACCCCTTGGCTGAGGCTGACAGTAGCAGTAACAGATGTTAAAGGGAACATCTACAAACAAATCAAAATGCTAATCTGAGTTTTGTAACAACCTTGTACACTACATTCATAATTTGGTGTACTGAGTATGTTTCTTCCAGCACCACTGCTCTCTGTTACATTTCAGTGTTCTGTACATCTAGGTGGTAAGAGTGTCGAGATCGACCAAGCTACTCATCTGCTAAAAAGCCCTCATGAAACCATCACAGATCTTTATTGTAAGACTGGCGAAGAAACATTACAACTCCCAAAGTGCAACAGCCATATGCTTATGACTGCATTATCGCATGGATAATGCAAGCTTAATAAACTAAGGCTGAGCTACAGTATGGTTCGCGGAAGCCACACGAGACCAAGGCTCAGCTATTCTGTTATCACCCCATGTAACATTGCACTATTTAATTTTTTCTCAAATTTTCTCAGGCAAGACTAAATACCTCCTTGCATTCAGGCACCTGCAGGTTAATATTTTGGCATATTTTGTACATAACATCATGGGAAAACTATGGTATGCTATTGGCAATATGAATGTATTAAACAATTTCTTAAACTAACCTGAAAAACAATATAAAGATACAAAGAAGAAAAAGAAAAACTCAATGCTTTGTTTCCATCATACAGAACATCAAATAGTGCCAGAAACATGAAAAACAGTATAAAAAGCATGTGGAGGACAGGGACAAGTTCCTGAATGCCCATTCAATCAGCCTGCAAAGAGTTATATAGGGGAATAGTGCAATCAGAAAATTTGGGGAAATCTTTGTTAAAGCTATGTTACATTGAAAAGAGTTGTCATTAAAGCAGCCCTCACACTGAAGCATGAGGTTTCTCTTCATCAAAATGTGGCACAAAGATCTATCATTAACTGTCAAACCAAGGACACACACACACCTTGGCCTAGAAGTATCAGAAGGGTAAAGAATATCACACAGTGCAATTATTACAGAATACCTTTCCTCAGATTTCCCATTCCAATAGCAAATGAGCTTTACTTCCTGCACCAACATAAATCCTGTCATTCATTTCTAAGTCATATATGTTCTATATATAAATGCTTCAGCATATCTTATTGCTTTGGGTTGAGTAAGCGTACTGGCCGGTTAACATTTCTAGCTTGTTTGACTTCCATATAGAGGCATGATATAAGCTTCAGTGAATCTCAGGTGATACTTACAACCAACGAACTCTTTACGAGTGGATTGACTTAAAATAAACTACTCCTTTAATGCAGTAGACTTTCTTAAAATAGTCTTGAACAGTTTCTCCTTAACACGCGCCAGTACCGAGAATCTTCAGGCACCATCCTCCGGGTTTTGCTCGCTGTTTTTGGGCTCAGGCACACTGTACTGGGACAGAAGCTCAATGGCTTCAGTTTGGTTGAACCGCTCGGCATCGTCTAGCGGGGTCTGGCCCCACCGGTCCCGGGGGGTTGGGTCCACCTTGCACTTGTCGAGGAGGAAGTGAATGCATTCAACGTGGCCCTCAGCAGCGGCAAGGTGCATGGCCGTCCGCCCGTCGTAGTCAGACATTCCCATGTTGACACCCATGCAGGCCAATCTGGTAAAAAAGGGGTGAAAAGTAAGGTATAAAAGACATTGCTATGGTGTTAAATGGTTCTCCAATATATTAGCCAAATCATCCTAAAATGGAGAGATAACTAATTTGTAACAGTGTGTGGTTAAGTACAAATAGGACATCTTGATGTGGGAGTTTCCATTAAAAATACATAAAATTAATTCTGTAGCAGTATCTGTGAGCTAACGACCCCATCCCCAAACACAGTAATGCCCTGCTCAAGTGCCTGCTAGATAGAAATAAAACTATACCATTTGTTTGAATTAAGGGTAATTATCATAATCAATTCATGCATCTCATCCCAACCCTGACAGGACTAGACTAAAGATATCAAACTCCCTAATCATCTTGGGGGTGAGGGTGCACAGAAGCATTCCTTGGACGGGTATAGGTATGTATACTAGAGTTACCATAGATTTCACAGGAAGATGCAAACCTTCTGAAGCAATGAAATGAATTCTACAATTTTAGAAGAAATTTGTAAAATCAGTTAGTTAGTTTTATTTAATTGAATTTCAAGACATTTTGTCACATTTTCAAATTTTGAGACATAACTGTAGTTTACCTTCATGGTGCCATGAGGCAGAGGTGAAACTCCCTACTGATGAAAAAGTAGGAAAAGTAGGAAACACTTTTCCTACTTTTTTCCCCTCAGCAGCTAGGAGGGAAATAACCTTTAGGAATAGAGCCCTAACACTGAATTTGTTTTTAAATAGCTCAAAACTAAAACAAGAATACCCTGAAAGAGAAGTAATGTAGACAAAATTGATTGTGTGCTCGAAAGTCACTAAAAAGTAGGAAATCCTACAAAAGTAGGAAAAATGGCATCTCTGATGAGGTCACCTTTGGAAGGCCCAAAGAGTGTAAAAGTAGTTTACCTTCGTAGTGCCGTGATGTCACCGTTGGAAGCCCCAAAGAGTAGCATCATGATCTCCTGTCCCTTCTGGTCCACCTTCCGCAGACGCGGGTCCGTCTTCTGGGGCGTGTGCTTCAGGTTGTCGTAGTTGTGGAAGTTGAATGTGTTCACCAGCTCCTACAACACCATCAAGTATGGGTGGCACTGAACAGTTTGTACCAACTTATGGACCACTACATATGGGGTTTCCAAGTCGCCAAAGGCTATTGTTGTAATTGATTCTATCACCTATACAATAAATTTATAATTTCCTGGAAACACTTAAAGTTTCGCTGGGAGTCCAGAAATGAAAAAAATATAACATGAAGTGAATTGCCTCTTCGAGGTTGTCACATAAAGTGTTTTTTCTCTAGGATGCATATCTGAACAAACTGTGGGAAGATTGCCCTAATAAAATATTTAGAAGGTTATGAGATTTCTGTCCAATGTGCCTTCCTGGCATGTCTATCGGGAGAACACACAACAGAAATCTCCATATGTACCTAGTGAATACACTGAAGATGAATTCAAGCAACTTGTCAGTTCCTAACATCTTTGTGTTGGTTATTTTACTGGATACACTAGAGTCAAGGATCGTGTGGTCCTTTCACGTTGTTCCTTAAATGACATTGATTACACTCTACTCATTACACATGTGCTCTAAGCCCAAACCTACCTTGCAGAACTCAATGCCGCGTACACTGTTTCCCGTCTCATCGAGGGGCGGTGACCACAGACACACGCCCATCACGTTAGGCACCACCAGCAGGATGGCACCGGACACGCCCGACTTGGCCGGCAGACCAACCTGTAGGCAGAGAAAGAGTGTGGGTCAACAGCAGGACAAAGTTTACCAGATGGCAGATGCTTGTGAGGGGTTTGAAAAGCACTTTTAACCCTTTCCATAATCCACTTATTTGAGCATGTTGAGAGCATTGTGAGACAAGTCAGGAAGCAGGGGGGCTTTACATTATTGAAAAGATGTCGCTGTAACGTTGTCTAAATTTAAAATATACTTATTCCCTTTTCTGATGAAATAGCAAATGAATCTTCTTAGTCAGATTACTTCAGAATATTTTCCCGGCTACCTTGTTTCCATGCACACATTTATCTTTGGCTACCTTGGTCACAAGCCCAAAAACTTTCCAAAACACTCAATTACTTGGATTCAGCACAAAAAGATGTGTTAAGTTTGGTGTTCGTCATCATACACATTAAGATTTTGTAGAAAATTATCTAGCAAAGGAAATATAAACCTGCATAAGGTACTGGGATAAGATATATCAATCAAAGTTTAAAGCATACCGTGAAAGCGAATTGTCCGGAGTAGTCATACATGCCACAGGAGTACATGAGTGAGAGGGTGTTGCGGACTGCGTCAGCGCCCAGCACCCTGTTACCCGTGATGGGGCAGATCCCGCCGTTAGCCAGCGTCGCTGCCATCACCGACCCTGCGTCACAGGTCGTCTCAATGGAACACAACTGGAGAGACCAGGAAAGAATAATGAAAGCACAAACATAATTAATATGTTGTTGAAGTTTCTCTCACACAAGAGTACAGCAGTTTTTTGGCATTAAGATATTCCTACTATTTAGGTGCATTTCATGTACATATTTAGTGAGAAGATCTAACTACAACAAGACTAACTGTAAATAAGGAACATTTTTCTCCCTAATTCTATGGAGCTAAACTTGTAAGACCTTTTTCATATCTATCTAAGACCATGTTTGGCAAATTTAAGACTGATATGCTACATGTAAACTTTTTGCTTAGTGTTGTCACATCAACCCTTGAGCCACCGAATTTTTGTTTACATGTCGCATATTGAAAACTTGCATGAGCACCCTGATGTTGATGCACCACAATTTGTGAAGTAGAGACATAGGTGCTAAACGTGACCCGTTACTTCACTGACCTGAAAGTAGAAGTCGAGCGTCTCCTGTAGGTGGGTGCCATCAGGGAAACACTGAAACGTCAAACACAAGGTGTAAGACGGGTCAATATTGTATTGGCCTAGACTGTAGCACGATACCGCAGATTCACAAGCGTGAGAATCATACATCTGGTTACTCTTTCCATTCATCTCGAAGCCACTCAGAGTCAGTTTTCTCTGCCACCAGATGAGCATCAAATTTGATACTGATTCATAGGTTTTTTGTCCACCAATTGATTATGACTTGTAAGTACATTTTTATGGTACACTAAATTAAATATCTAAAACAAGACCTTCTATGATTACATTGTGAGGCTGGAAGTATTTCTTACCTTATTTTCCTTCATATAGTAGCCTAGAGCAAAGTTGCGGTCGGCTGTTTCCCTTTCAGACAAAAACCTGAAATTGAAATAACCAAATTACTACGTTTCTTTTTTCATGTATTAAGATCGTAGCAAGTGTCTTTTCCGGATTCCAAGCCAAAGTGCTTTTCCAGGTATAAAAGGAGTAAAAGTGATCGAACAAAAATAATAGCCTTTGGTGACAGCCGTATCGCACAGGTAGTGTGGTCCGCGGTTATATTATCTACTATTTCCTATTCTATCTTGAGAAAGTGAGATGTTATTCTTAACTTAAGTTACCATGACACTTACACAGCATTGTTAAATCCAAGGAACTCTCCCCCAGCCAGTCGTCGGTAGTGGTTACTGACGTAGTCAAACCGGTCGGCCAATTTGAGGTCGTTTTTCACCAAAGATGTCACAATGATGGCCCCTGCGTTTATCATCGGGTTGTGGGGCTTGCCTATATGGTGGAACAAATTCAAGCTATTAAGTTAATTTGCCTGACAAATACAGAACATTGGTTTTAGAATGTGTCTCAGTATGTATGAGTGTTTGTGCATCTCAGAAAATTAAATGTCTGGGTAGACCATGCTGCTTTATGAGGTGATAACAACTACAATACATCAATACTTTCTGAAAAGCTCTGTTTTTGATAAATAAAAAGGTATAAGCAGGAATTAAATGAAAGACAATATTGACATGGTAAAATTAAGTTATAAGAAATCAAAAAAACCAAAAGCAAATAAAAACATATGGCATCATCACAGGCAGTTTTCTTATCTGCTATAATAGGGAGCAATCGGTCATGGTTGTCTACATACAGCAGTAACGCATGCCTTTCTTTACTAAACAGCCAGTAGGGAGTCTCTTCAACCTACAAAGCATATCATGGATGCATTGGTTGAGCTTTGCTATATAACAAGGACTCAACCATCAGAACTGATGGAGGTATGTGTATGCCCTTCTGGTAAGATTAAACTGAAAACTCAGCCTGTCACAGTGTGTCTGAAAGAAAGGTTAAACTACATTTATGAAGCAGGTTTGATTCAGCGAGAGAGAAGACGCAAGTGTCTAAACCCCGTGTGCCGAAGCCCTCATACCTCACGGTGCACTGATACATAATCCCACATCCTGGGGTTTAGGTTAGACTACTGTCTAACACTAAATGAAAACAGACATTCAGATGACCATTGATTTTATTGAGGGGCCATTAAAGGTGTACGCGAGGTAATACAGAGTTTCAGATCCCACCAAGCATCTCAATACGTCAGCGTATCTCAAATCTACCCAGTTAATTCTAAGTTGCAAAATTTGGTAATCATCATGTAAGATAAAGGCACACTAGGGCACTCATACTAAAATTATCTTGAAATGCATTATTAATGCTGAGATAAAAGATACTTTATGCTAGCGTTACGACATGACTGTGAGCTCTGATACTCCCTAATATCACATTTATAACACCTCTACAATACCTTATCAGAACATCACCTCAAAATGTCCTGGAAAGGTCTTGTAAAGGTCACCTCTGCATTACCTTAAACTGACCTTCATGGCCCCATTCAGAATACTTAAAGGTCATTAAAGGTCTTATTTCACTCAGTGTAGAAAGTTTTGGTGTACTAAGTAAGTAAACTGAATTTGTCAAGATGGAAAAGGAATTACCATCATGCTTGTTTTTTTCTTTTTGCGTGTATTAGTGATTTTCTTCCTTTACCGTGTTTTCGTACAAAGTTATGACCTAATGTTCAAATTGTAACTTAATTGCGAATCCATTCCCTGCATTTTTTTTAGCATGTCCCATTTTTTCCTTCTAGTTTTGCAAAATGACAAGATAATGATGTAAAAGAAATATTTCACTCTTACAATTTTGGTGAAACATGGTAGTAATTCTACTGAGTTGCATTCTATGTTCAAATTTTTATAGACCTTGTGCAGAAGTGGTCATGTGATCACTTTTTGCTCATAACCATGTGGTGAACAAAACCATATGGCAAGCGAATAAATAAAAATGCATGAATGCATGGAGAGATTTTCCCAGTTCCAAGCATTTCTATTTAAAGCTGATCATACTTTCATTAATCCAACCAAGCACTGGAGTCGGCGGAAGAACAGGCCTTGGCCTGAAATGGTTTCAGTCTAAATAAAAATTGTTCAACGGGTGATGTTGCAGTGTATCTCCCAATTTAACCTAAGCCAGGTTATTAGTGGTTCCTTAGTCTAGCTTCATTCATGAACTATGTACAAGTATTCCATGTGCTCTTCATAATCCAATTTTACTACAAATTAACTGGATATCCAATGCTCATGATGCCTTTTCCTTTAAAAACTAACTCACAAAATGTATTATTAACTGGCATGTACAATACCATATTTCAGTTTCCGAGTCTGCTTCATGTAACCTACAATGTGTATGCATACATACTTACTAAATAAGGATTCAAAAATTGTATTCCCTCTTCACTTGCACTCTTTCTTTTTCTGAACTTAACTTAATTGTATTGTTTATTTTTCTTCTTCATAGTGCTACTCAATACAACAATTTGTCTATTTTTAGGAGTATAAATTATCTTAAGCAAACAATATTTCAAATTTAATTTTTCAGAAATGCCACTAACTTCACAAAAGAAGCTCCTATCTGGTGAGATCACTTTTCAGGATTTTGAGTAGGAAACAACTAAAGAAACACAGCCTTTGCCTTGTGACATCTAAAATATCTCGAAAAGAAAATGAGATTTTCTTGTAAATCTGGTACAGTAAAAGACTTGGAAAAGCTGGAACCTCTGACTGTTATGTTTCATATCTAATTCTAAACTGGTTATAAGCCATGATACTCTCATGCATTCTCAAACTTGAGGAGAATTCAGCCACTCCTAGACAGGCCATATGAAGTAGACAGAGACTGTGTGGGGGTCAGGGTTAAGGTCCAGGCTGAGGTTCCCACACCAGGGAGGGAAGGCGGGGGAGTACGGTGCATTAGGGCGCCTCCACTGACCCCACCAACCAACAAGTAAGAAAGTACGCACCGAATCGACCCCGGTTGTTGGGCGAAAACCCTGGGGGGAAAAAGGTTACAATGTTTGCCGGCATAACAAATTAAACTGAAAAGCAAATGTTAAGATATTGTTGAAAGTCAAAGGTCACGAAGCCGAAAGCATGTACAGTTTGACCACGTACTCATACAACGAGGGAGTTAACTTTGCAACGAAATTCAAAACAAGAAATTGGAAAATATCAAACAGTATGGTTGTATGGAAGCCATGACCCAAATGATTTGCAGTATTGGGGTCAAAAGTCACACAAGGGTTGAGAACTCATTTGGCTGTTTAGGGTCATCAACCCTTAGGATAGTATTTCACTGCTAATTTCAACAATAAGAACCACTGCCATCCTTAATTATTTTAACTGATTTGGTTTCAGTGATATTGTTAAATTATTAATTAATAGCTAATTAAGGATGTGAATAATCTATGAAAATGAAGTGGAAAGACAGGCGATGGCCTGGATTAGGTATTTCATGTTAATAGAAGTGTCTATATTGTAATTGGATATGCTATAAGTCTAAAGCATATGGGAGTGGATATAATTATAAGGTACTCAATTTTGATACTTTATTTAGTATATACATACCACAGGAATGCTAAGAAATTGCTGTTTGTTTTTGTGTAAATCTGATTTGAGAAATGCAAGGTTACTCAACTTAAGCCTTTATTTGGAAATAAACATATGTATAGAGTATAGTTCACATGACCACAGTTTGAGGCTGAACAAACACCAATATCATTTTTCATGTGTATCAGGTATCATTTTTCAGGTATCTAACCTTATCTGTGCAACTGTGACATACTGGAGCAAGATGCCATTATATTTGCCCTAAGATTTGGTAGTCTGAAGTCAGTTCTTGTTGGCCAACAGTTTGTCATCTTCTCACTCTTTTTAACAGTGCTGATGAGACATTACTGTGGACTCGGCCTCACGGTCCTAGTTATTGGGATTATTATAGGCGACACACAGATGGTGAGTCAGCAGGGACATAGACTGAATGCCAGTTTGCATCGTGTGGTGAATTATGGCACGAGACACTTTTCAAAACATTGACTTCCTGTCCATAGGCTCAATGCTTAAGAAATAGTTTTTGTCGCCCTGTATCTCTTATAATTACTTCTGAGAGAAAATATAGACAGTTTTGGATAGCTGTGTTCCTGATCTATAGAATACTAGAAAATAAGTATTAATCTATGAGAAATAGCCATGAAGACCAATGTTTTCTGCCACATCTGCGAGTAGGTGCCCTCAGGAAGTCAACATTTACTCGCACATGCGCAACAATTGATAAACGGACTATGTGGCTTACTGCGTTTGTAAACTGGATTCAACATTTTTTCCCCGCTTAATATAAATAAATCAACAAGGACATTTTACTTTTGAATCATAGCTGTAGGCATTGCTTGTAAGCATAAACCCCCTACTTTATGAGGTACCTTAGGATGAGGGCCCTACCTTTGTGGTCCAGTTTGATCTCGTTGAAGACCTCCCCGCTGGGTTCCTGGCCCACATACTGGTGGGCCACGTCAGGCCCCAACTCATGGAGAACGAGCGCGTACGTCAGTGGCTTGCTGCATGACTGGAGGCAGAACGGTGTTGTTGTGTCCCCAACGCTGTGGCTGCTCAACAACAAACAAAAACTGACATGGTTACTTACTGTACAGAGAAGATACAGAACTGCCTTATTAAATTGTAATCTGTCAGGTGAGATAACAAAGCCTCATGGCTTTTATTCACTGTATTCTGTTTATTTATGTACAGGGATGTAAAGCAGGGGCAATGAAAAAGTCTGAAAATGCTTGAAGAAAATCTCTAAAATATCATGAAACCTTACGTTAGTTAAGATCAGAGGTGTTGAAATCTGAAATCAGACTAAAATCTGAAAACAAACATCCATGTATATGGAAATGTGAAGGACTAACTCACCGTTGTCCATCGACGGTACAAACGGATGCGCCCCAGTTGTCTGCGCTGAACCTTGCCAACTGCGGGATGTAGTCGGCCACCTGGAGGACAAAACCAGAACTAGATCATAAGGAGAACTATGAATATTTAAATTTTACATTTACTTTTTGTGGCTGTGTTATTTTCCATAGGCACTTCATTGATGTCTGAAACTGACTATGAGAAATGTTGGATTCCCAACTACTCTAATTCCACAGCTAAAACAAAACACCTACACATTTTTCCTCAACTCTCCTGAAGTCTGGAGCTCTTGTAATCTGCCTTACCTACATTATGAATCAACCCTTGTTGGTGTGCCAGCTTCTCTAGCCTACAGCACACCACCTCTTTATGGTATCATTCAATATGTGACAAATCATAACACACTGACAAGCTTTGTTCTTGTTTGTAATTACACAAATATTCCCTGAACCTACATCAGGTTTAAATTCCTGAAAATAGAGAAAGTAAGACTGCAGTGCAGAATACCTGCAGGTCAGTGAAAACTGGGAACATAATGATTTTAATAGTAGAAGTTTTTCTTTTTCTTTTGTTGTCTTAGACTTTACAGGACATAAAGGGAGCAATGGGCATTACCTTTTCTTACCATTTATTTTCATTCATTTTCTATATTAGATATACTTACAGCAATATGAGCTATAGTGGTCTTACTTTCGACCACTCTGTTGATACTGGTTCTTGTAAAACACATTGCTCAGAAGAATTCCGATAGTTGTTCAACATGATCTGATTGAATTTTCACCATTTTTCATTGATTGCTATTAATGTTGAGACTCTTTGTGCTACTACCTTTAAAGGATTCAACATAAATTTCACTTTTGGAATGAAATCAACTCTATCCTATCCAAGGCTGTAGGCAAGGGTGTGTTAGTACAGCTGTCTAACCACTCTTTGTTGGTTTGAACAGCGCCTTGTGTTTAGAATTTTAGGTAAGGTCCTAATTTTGGTGTATAATAATGGCACTCACTATACATTTAAATGAGCCACATCACCAATGAAATGCATTATTTTCATAGATTAGCAACAATTTCTAAGTCTGGTCCAGATTCTTCATGAACCACTTTTCCTTTTTGAAATTTTACCCATATCAGTCACTTGAAATGAAATAATGGTCATTAAAGGTTGTTGAGAGGAAAATAAAGGTTTTAAAGGTCCCAGAGGCAAAAACAGGTTTTAACGGTATTAAAGTACCCGCTTTGGGGCCTACAAAATTAACACTCAAGTTGGTACAACTTAAGAGAGAGATAAAAAACTTGTTTCATCACTAAACAGGATATGTTAGGCGGTGATATACACACTATTAATCTGGTGTATCAAACTATCATAAAGATGCCCAAGGGTTAGGTGCAATCTCCCATCTGTAAGCTAAGCCTTTACAATAAGAAGCATGATGTTAGAGATGTTAAACTTTGAAAAGTTGGAATTTGTCTCAGACAGGGAATATACATAATGGTACTAAGAAATTGAACTTTCATCGATATTCATATGAAACTCAGATGTAACATTTGTTGCAAACTGTTTGTTACGGGTCATATTTTTCTTACCAATAAGGATAATCAGGTGGATCTTGATTAATGTCTTGTGACTAGTGACTTGTGTGTCATAAAATGTACAAATGCGTAACAGCCCCTTTTTAAAGAAGTTGCAAATTTCTTTTTCAAAATTCAGATAACCTCTTCCCTTATTTCAGTAAGGGCTGCTCTAGTTTATCTAATTGGTATAATTGACTGGCACTGAAACAATACAGAATACACAGTCATTCATGCCTATTACCTCATGAATATTTGCATATTGTCACAAAGAGTGGAACAAGCACTATGGATTTTTAAACCTGATGTATACTGATTACCTAGCTAGGCCTGACAAGGAAGGTATTACTTTATTAGTATGTTTTCAAAAAAATATTTGAAGTAGACTTGAAGTAGATGTACCAAGACTTCACAAACTTCTGATAGAGAACCCTCACAGGGAGGGTGACAACAATAGGTTCTATAGAGCAGGCAGCCCCTCAGGCTGTAACAACTGCCCAGTGAGCCCCAAACGGTTCGTTCGCATTTATGTTGTTTAGGTAGTTTAACGTCCAGCAAACCCTTCAGGTTTCTTCCCAGACTGCCCCAAGGTTGCTTTTACACCACATGGGCGGTGAGCGAATCTATGATATAAGGTGTCTTCTTTATAGTGCTGCCTCACTGAGATATGATGTCATAGACCTACATGATATCTCACCTAGTGACATTATACTGAAACTGAGCCAAGAATTCATACCAAATGCCAGGCAAGTAGGAACCACTACCTTTTTTTAAAAGTCTTTGGGGGTGACTTGGGACCAGGATTTGAAGCCACAACCTCCCACACTCCAAGAAGGCACCCTGATACCTGAGCTTCTTAGTCTGATTTTCCAAAAATGGAGCTGTATGGGAGAATGGAGCAAAACTCTGGTCTAGATTTCCAGACGTTCTGGACATCGTAACTTTGCTCGAGAAACTTCCCTAACCAGGGCTCAACATTATGGTTTTAAACTTAGCTGCCCGTCGGGCAGGTGTATGTCAAATTTTACCTGCCCAAACTTAAAATTCACCTGCCCCTCTTTAATAGTTTATCATCATATGACAAAAGTTCTGCCTGCCCTTTGGGCAGGTGGTTATCCTGCCCTGGGCAGGCAGACAATGCTTAATGTCGAGCCCTGCTAACATTTTAACAATTTTTTTCTGGTAAGAATAACACATTTTCATGCGAGATCTAGCCTATATCTGTTCATATTTCAACTAGACACAGGGCTTGACAAATCAATTTGAAATCTGGTTGCCCACTGGGCAACTTGAGCCCAAAAAGTGGTTGCCCAGTAACAAAACGTGGTTGCCCAGTAATATTTGAAGAGAATGATGCAAAATATGTAGAAATAACCTAGGATTTAGGTGTGGTTGATTCCATGGATTGAGGGGTAAAAGGTTGATATTCATTTTCAAACCCAAATTTTGGACCTTGACTCTGGTTGCACACTGGGCAACTCAGGCACTCATTTCAGTGGCCCAGTATGACTTTTTGGTGGTCCTGGGCCACTGGACACCCGATTTGTCAAGCCCTGAGACATCTAAAGATTTCGGCGGGAGACCGGCTGATGTTTTGGCAGGGACTCTTCAAACACCAACCCCGTGAGGGAAAGATTTTCTAACAATAAAAACCCAGGGTCCCAGTAAATACAACATGCAATATAAGTCGCCCCCCCTCCCCACTACATCCCCCTTCCCCTCCCTACTGTGGGAGTGGTGTGTAGTAGTCACTGGTAGTGGTGGTTGTATATTGACACCCCTCCACTCACCCATGACTCCCCTGCCATGGCCACACTCACTGGTCACTGCCTCAACACCCCCCCCCCCCCCAACCCTCTACCTTGGCACCCCTCCCATAGAGTTCTGTGGTCCACTATAGGGCAGTGGAAGGTAGGGTGAGTGGAGGGGGAGGGGGAGGGGGAGGGGGAGGGGGAGGGGGAGGGGGAGGGGGAGGGGTGAGAGGGGTGAGAGGGGTGAGAGGGGAGCTAGTTAAAGACAAAGGATATTTGGATTTCTGTTTCTTTGTTTGCCCTTACTAAAATTTGAATTAAAATCAATTTGAAACGAAGATATGTTACATAATTAATGTTTATCAATAAAAATAGTTTGAAAATTTACACTTTAAGCATTTGTCAGCATAACTACATGAGTACATTTATTGGAAAAAACAAATTAATATTGTTTTTATGGCAACCTGGGCTTTCCAGTCTCTCAAATTGGACATACCTCTATATATAGGACCCAAGTGCAGTGGATGTCAATCACTATTTGATCATGTTTGTCCCTCCTACCTCTACCACATGTGACCAATGAGAAGAGACTGAGTGGAGGCCCCACAGACCCACCACCACTGGGGGTCAGAGAGGGCACACCAATTAAACGATGACATGGTCTGCTGCCCTCCTACAATGGACCCAATTCAAAAACAGACCTATACCTTTGTTTTGGCAGGTCTTTCAAAAGCACTACATTGCCCACCAGTATTACCCTGCCAAAACAAAAATCAACCTGGAATTCCATGTATCTTTGGAAGTGTGGTAAGTTGAATTTCCCCCATAGGCTTAACATTGGTGCCAAATGCTGATGTCTCCAGCGTGCGGGGGATTCCCCAGTGCACAAAACCTCTGCGCCCTATGGCACTTCAACACACAGAATTACTTATTATAATATGCAGACTAAAATCCACCTGATTAACTTGGTTAACCTAGTTAGTTACACAAATATGGCCCCCAGGGTTCTACTGTGCATTGTTACCTATTAGTGGTTCTTCAATTATACTGAGCCTCAGCTCAGGGTGACAAAGTAGGTTAAGACACTTGCCCACTAGAGTGCATACATACAATGGGGTGGGCAAGTGTCACCTCTCAACAAAGTACTCCATCTCTGTATATCACATCATCCAACACCTGTTTGGAGCAGGGGTGCCAGGAACATCATGACAGCTCAGTCTAGACATATTTCCATATTCAAACATATTTTAGTTGTACTCAAATATTTACCAAGCATTTGATGTTCAACTTGTTCAGCTAAACCCCATATTATCTTAGGGTAGTATACTACCGTTTACTGTTCAGAAGTAAGACCAGTATATCCTGGGTTGCCGCCTCCTTTCATTAATGCCAATACAAAACCGGGATCTTTCGGTGCATAGGAACAAAATCCTCCACAGCCACCACCTTTGATAAATTTTGGACCAGTGCAGGAGTAAGATGCATAATGACATGCCTGGTCATATATTTACATGTGTTTATTAATCTGTGACCTGTTATTTCTTCGGTGTTCTTTTTAAAGTGAATTTACTGAATAGACAGACTTTAAATGATTTTTTCAACAGCTACAAAAAAAAGCTTTCCTTTTGTTTGACATTTCAAGGATTGGAGTATGAAAATTGTATCATAACTGACTTGGATATTGACTGTACAAAGTCCTAATCATCAAATTATAGGGGAAGTACAGACACAATGGTGGCCTGCTCTTCCTTAGTACTAGAACAAATGGGCTAAAATGATTTCTTTGAAAATAATGGCAATAATTATCATACTTATATATATGTATGTACGTATGTATGTACATATGTATGTATGTACATAAGTACGTACATACATACGTATGTGTATATGTATGTATGTATGATTGTATGTATGTACTCACATTTATACATACATATATATATTTATAAAAATTTAGAGACATACATATACATACAAACATATACATACATACATGTATTCATTTATTAAATGGCTGCCCTTTACGATAACATCAATCTGCTCATTTCAAGTAAAAACTTGAAGTCACTCTCACATCTAACTAGGCGAGTTACGACTTTACATACCAAAAACTATAAACACAATTTTTTAGCCGAATAGATTCAATAATTCAGATATCCATGCCATAGTGGTTCTTTCCCATATTGTTTTTTAGAAGTAGTTCTACACCAACCCATGCTGTGAAAACCTCCTGATTTTTTTACCTCTATTGAATCAAATGGAAAGAATTTGGAGAATTCTGTGACAAAACAAAGTGGCTTCTATTGATTTTGCTTTTGGTCAAAATCCCAGAAAGCTGGCATCCCTGCTACAAACTACTTAGTAATATTTCAAGGAAAGAGAGATAGAAGTTTTAACCAATATTATTTCACTGTCACACTGGGGGGTTAGTGGTCAAAGCCTTAACCTACACATTGCCATGTCACGGGGCGGTGTTTGGCATAAGTCTCCTGGGGGCGGTGTTGTTGGACCTAATTAGGGAATCGCACGAAAGCAAGAGGATCAACTTCAACTCATTGGATTTAAAAAGCAGGTAAGAACTATTGATGGAAACTATCAACCTGATCTCCACTCCTCCAGGAATGTATCTGTAACAGTCATTGGGGGGTAGATTTACATGAACAATGTAAAAAGCCAACTGTTTTCCTTGATATTTCTGAAACGGTTATAACTCGCTGGTGTATACATTCTTCTTTTTGCCCTTGGTAGGAATTAAGGTGAACTCATAATATCAGGATGAAAGGGAATTAATCTAAATTAAGCCACATCAAAATTAAGCCTGTATTCCACATGCTGATTTTGCCGCCAATTTTAAAAATCGGCAGTAGGAATAAAGTTCAAATATAAAAATGTTACACATCATTAGAAAGGTCTTGCAATTCTCTTTCAATTGATATATAGGATGTATATTTTCATGCCATATTCTCAGAGAAAATCAATTAAATGCAAAATCGGCAGCATCAAAATCAGTATGTGGAATACGGCCTTACATGGAAGGATGATTTTCTGATGTGCACATATCTTAAATATGAACAGGGTTCCCACACATTTATATGATTGATTTAAGACTTTTTTAGAAAGACAAATTTAGGACTAGTCCTCTACAAAATCTAGAACTTTTGACAATGCACAAAGACAAAATTGTTTGATCTAAAATTGCAGTCCTAATTCTACTTCCTTGAAAGCAGGACAGGGAATGTTACACTAAATTTTCCATTTTCAAAACATTTCAATTTGCTTTAGCTACATAACAAATTTAAGTCACCTTTAAGACCTTAGATTTGGGAAAATCAATTCAAGACCCTTTAAGACTTGGTAGGAACCCTGATGAATTATTTCTTCCACAAAGCCAACAGGCAGCGAGAGATATATTAATCTGGCAAAATGTCAGCAGGAAAACACGCTTTGGCTTGAATTGTCTACCAATACAAATAAAAATATCAATAATTTCTTTAAAGACCAAGCGGTAGCAACAATTCCTTGCCACACATCTTAGCCACATCTTCCATAGAAATATTACAAGATATGTGTAAGATCAATCAGGCCTGTCTCTTTTTGTGGGCCTGCTTTGCCAACAATATGGTGTAAACCTGTATACCTTCTCCTTTCTTCATTACTTTAGAATAATACAAGTGTAGTAGTAAATGTAGGGATGCCAGTGGGATTTTAACCTATTAATACTTAATCGGTTAAGAGGATTGGTAACACTCAGCAATATAATGAATGTTGGAAGCCAGATGTAAATTCTCCCTTCTACCCAACAAAGACTATCTGTAACCCTGAAATAATGAAATTATTGTCAACCACATTTACAATCAAAGCCTGAAATATAATATCTATAAGTATGAAAATACAACTGCTAAAACTTTTGTCTAAGTCCCTTGAGATAATAGGAACTGTAAAAGGGTTATTTCTTTGATTATAAATATGTATTGAAATGATTATTGAGTTCCAAGACAGATCAGCAGCCTACCTTGCCATCAGTGTTGGGTTTACACTTCCAGTAGATCTTGTCGACCATTTCGCAGTATGTGGGGAAGTCGGGGATCACGAAGTCGTTGGTGAATGCTCGGTGAATCAGAACCACATTGTCCTTGACACATCTGGAGGAACGCAACAAAATATGTTAACTTCTGACTGAGGGGAAAAGGGGAATAAGATTGTGGGTTGTCTGCAATTTCTGGTGCCATCTTTTTTTCTTTCTTTTTTTTCCATTGTTTTTATTTTGGGGTACATTAGGCTTGGCTTGGCCGATCTTCTGCCTACTCCCACTTGGTGTCAAACACTTACAGCAATAATCTTTTTAAGCTTTAGCTACTCATCCTGTTACCTTGTGACAAATTATATATATGTATATACACACACAAACAAATAGTGGGAGGGTGTCTCAGTGGCACCAAGGTAGCGTGTCCAACCGCCAATCTGAGAGGTTGGGGGCTAGAGCCCGGGTGCTGCCTTGGTGGCACTGGACGTTCCCCCTGTGCTCCAAACAGGGTCATTCTTCGAAAAGAGCCATCTAAAAATTCCAATAACCAACCAACAACTAAATATAGCGGTTAATGTCGCAGACTACAACTATTATATGATTTTCTGTAACTTGCCTAACCTAAAAGTATATAAGTCAGAGCTGACCATGTATATTTAAAACATCCTCTGCTTATCAGCTAATTTCTTCATATAAACTAATTACAGATGATTTTTTTCACTAGAAAGTACTCACTCCTTGAAGTCTTCGCGGTCGAGCATCATGGCCTGGCGGATGTCTTGGCCCTGCAGCACCTTCTTGATGTTGGCGAACTTCTGCATGGACTCAGCGAGGCGCGGGTCGTCCAGCCGCAGACCCGTGTTCTTAAGGTCCTGGTGGGGATTGAAGACACAAATTAGGGTCATCCCTTTTAACCCTTCTACCCGATAAGGCCACATTTGGCCTTTCCATTGGTGCAGCTTATTTAGATAAGCCATTTTCAATGGTCATTTGTTGATAGAAAAACAAGTATTTGACTTACAGCATGGGGTTAAATACCACTGCATTGTTGGATTCCCATGTATTTTCCTACTATTCGTTATACCTTGCTATGCTAATTTGATCTTTTAAAAGCTCCTTTGCAACCCAGGCTATTGTGGGCAAATTAGGCTAGACTTAGCCATAAGGGGTTAATGCATATTTGTTGGTGACTCAAATGTTAATTCACTTTGAGGAATGAAAGGAACCTTTCATAATTCAAAGGTCTAATTAATTCTACTCAATGTACAAGGATGACAATCATAAATAAATTTGCACATTTTCCTCCTTGAATATGATAATCTACTTTGATCCCAGTTTTGAAAACGATTTCTCATCCCTTAAGGCCATAAAATCGGCAGCAAAATCAGCAAGTGGAATAGAGGCTTTACTCTTGGCAACTTGGAAACACTAAGACACACCGACTACAGATATGACATGCAGTGTAACAGAATGAGGAAGGTACAAAAAGATGGTTAAACTCATATTTCTATTGCTACTTAAAAGATAGGTGTCGAATGCCAAAAGTAACTTCCAAGAGTTATTATTTTTTTTTTTTTAATTCTTTTATTTATCCTGGAAGTACATTGTACAAGAATACAAAAAACAAGATCGGCACAAAAGCCGTTTTTCACTTGTATCCAGCATTGGTTTCATAGATGGGAACGATTGTTTTAGCATACAATGTATGGAAGGCCGTTTAGGCAACATATATACAATAAAGGACAATTGCAAAATACGACAATCTGGCTTGTATCATAATTTTTACTTACATTGAGAAGGTTATTGAGGTACTAAGTTCAGTTTTATACATGACTGATACCTTTTGACAGATGAAAGTCTTGCTTGTTGATTTTTTTACTTACATTGAGAAAGCGTGGAAGTGAAATGATGTCATTGTCCTCTCCAAGAGCATCGAACAGGTGGTCCTCGAAACTCTTAAACGTGAAGATTCTGAAACACATGACGAACAGAATGTCAAAAGGGGGTTCTCGAAACTCTTAAATGTGAAGATTCTGAAACACATGACAGACAGAATATCAAGGGGTGTTCTCTTCGAAACTCTTAAACATAAAGATTCTGAAACACATGAAAAACATATGAACTGGGAGGGGGGGGGGGGGTCTCTTGAAACTCTTAAATATGAAGATTCTGGAGCATATAACAAACTGAATGTCAAAAGGGGTCTTTGGAACCCTTAAATGTGAAGATTCTGGAAACATGAAAAACAAAATACCAACTTACCAACATAAGATCCTTCCAACTTTTAAATATAAAGATTTCAAAATGGGCAATAATCAGAACATGAAAAAGAGGGGTTTCAAAAGTTATAAATGACATGAAACATGAACATGAAAAAGTAGATTCGAGTGACTTCAAGGTTAGGAATATTACACACCGAGTATCAAATAAGTGGTCTTCTGGCTTCAAGGATCTGAAGTAAATAGAACAATCTTAAAGAAGTACAACTTCTTTTAGTTTCGTTTGTCTGGGGGGCTACATTCTTCCCGGGAGCAGATGTCCCATCCCGGTACCCCCACGGGGGGTTGGAAGCTAGAAAGTACATTTATAATCAAAGAATAAGTGCAATATGGCCAACTGAAGACACCTTATTCACCTCATCAAAACTGGGCTGTTTCCATAACAAAAATATTTTTCACTTATTTTGTAAACTACTAGATTCTCACCTGAGCTTCGTCTATCAATTTCTCGCTGCGAGCATTAAAGTTCTTATTGACATCGATACAAATAAGGTTTCCTTGATATCAAGTTTGCATAGGTTATGATATTAGTGTATAAGTAACTTTAATAAACTTCCCATTGTTACGTCCTTTTATTGTTTTGTTTGCTGTGAGGTTATTTTACACTATGTTCGGTATTGCACAGAATTTTATTTATCCCTGTCATTCTGCAATTTGTTAAACCATTGTTTTCTGTCAAGCTTGCCTCTATCTCAGAGAGCCTTGGTTAGAGGTTGTAAACCAGAACAATTCCCATATGGCCGTCACTCTGATAATAACATAAAAATAATTATCAAAAACCTTGGTACAACATCACAATTTCCAGAATAGAAAACCAAATAATAAGAAAAGCAGTTTCATGCAAAATAAAATTTAACATCATTTAGAAATCACATTCCCAAACCTAGGTCGCACATTAATAAGGTAGGGCCCAATACAAACCTTCTGCTGAAAATAGACAGGAAACATGCCTATTAATATTGTCATTTACCAATTACAACAAATTTGGCATCAGAATAAGCCCATTCCAGCACACATGAACATCACATTTTACCATGAAATTACACTGCAAACTCTTCCTGATTTAATCCCAAAAGATAGAAGTGTAAAACAAAATGAACCTTGGTGGTTTAGTTGAGAAATTGCTCCTATATTTTGTAAAATGCAGCTTTGTACATTGGCCTTTCCCCCATAGAAACCAATGTTAAAGCCTGTCAGCCCAACCTATGATGTCCAGCCCTATTTTCCATAAAATGCAGTATTTTGATTGGGTGGCAAACCTCCAAATCTGTCCATTGGTAAAATTTATGAAATCATAGCATTTTATCAGTATTTGGGAGTATAGAAAAGCATAATTCTTAGTTAGTCCAGTAATTACACTCCCTGAAAGAAGGCTGGCTTATACAATAAATTTTGTCCAACCCTTGTCCAACCCTGGGATATACCCAGTGCGGGATGGGCTTATTGAGGGCTCCAATTTTGCTTTATAATTTGGCCCAACTATGGGTCACAAGAATTGGAATACCATCAAAAGTTTTTTTTTGCATTTGATGTTCAAAGTTGAAATGTTCCCTCAACGTGTTCAGGAACATTTTCTTTTTTTATAATACCAGCTGATCTACAATTGACCTGGGCTACAGAGGCGCTGTTAATTTGTGCCACTGGGAAGTTGGCAGTGTGACAGTACTGCAGCTGTGAGGATATTACCTTGTTCACCTCCACAGAACCTTTTACCAGAGACCTTCTATTCACTGAGAGAGGGAGCATTCCTGGTTTGACCAGGGCTCAACATTAAGGTTTTTTATCATGCTGCTCGTCGGGCAGGCGTAGGTAAGTTTTACCTGCCCGATCCCAAAATTTGCCTGCCCTCATAATCATATGCTTGATCACTGTAAGATGACAGAATTTTTACCTGCCCTTCGGGGAGGTGGCTTTCAAAATCTACCTGCCCCACTACGAGTTTCAGACAATACTTAATGTCGAGCCCTGATTGACTCTATCATGGCCTTACCTCCCTGAATACTGGTAGGATTGTAGACGGAGGTTACGGACCAGTTCATTTGAAGGCCATAATGTAATCATTACCAGCCAGTTCAGTCACCGGCCAAAGTCCAGCGGTTACAGACCAGTTCAATAATTGCCCAAAGTGCAGCTGTTAACAGCCTGGGTTCGCGCTAAACCCCTTTACAAAGTCGCCAAATTGGCGAATTCATGACGATTTCTGTTAGCCAAATGTTATATTGATTAGCTATAGAAAAATATTTTAATTACATCTTATTATTTGCCCGGAAATGGACTCCAATTTTGCTAGATTCTGAGCACATATTGCCCAAAACTATTCGCCAAATCTTTCAAATTTGGCTAATTTATGCCGAAATAAAGTCGCCAGATTCATTTTGGGTTCGTCATCGGCGATTTGGCGAGTGGTTAGCGCGATCCCAGACAGCATGTTCAGTCGTCGGGTGTTTTGCAGTTGTTTTAAACCAGTTCAGTTATGTGCCATAGTTACTGGTTATGGGCTAGTTAAGTTATAAGCCAAAGTGAAGCTATTAAGGGCAAGTGTAATAAAACAAGTTATAATATATCTACAACTGAGAGGAATCAAGGTCTGGTATTTCTGCACATATTCACACATAGGTGGAGCAACTTAAAACGTAGATTAATTTTTTTTATAAGTTTATGCACCAGTAAGTAATAGGCAAACCCTTGAGTGCAGATTCTTTCTGATCTAGTTTCTTTGTTCTATCCTAGACCATAGATGTATAAACTATAATTTTTTGACCGACCTTTCCTCATTGGCATGACTGGCCGAGATATTTAACCAGAACGTGAGAGAACCGGTTTTGGCTGGACCAAGATTTCACTAGTCATAAGAAACTCTTATTTTTAATATTATACGCCAATCAGTTGCAGTTTCAGAGCCTGTGCTTCTGCTAAAAGATAGCCATCAAATTAGCATGGAAAAAACTCTAAATAATGCACAAAATCTATGTCTCAACCACATGGGAAATCGAACACTTATAAGCACTTACTTTAAAATTACTTAACAACTTCCTTGTTATGAATACAGAGACACCATTCCAAACAAATGAAAAGTAGATCACACTTTCTAATAATTTAATAAGCTCTCCAATGGTTTAAAACCGAAACAAGAACACTCTAATACATTAAATATAGTGATGTTATAGAAATACCTTAAGACGTTATTAAAGGTAGAAGAACCTGAAGTTACTACATAAAAAGTTAGCAGGGCAAATTGCATCTTTGTACGTAAAAATGACATCTTAATGTACTTCCTAGTAAACATTCAGTGTTGATTCAATATTAAAAACTGATTGCACCAGCAATCAACCATCTAAATACTGACCAATTGTTGATTTCTCTGTAATGGGTCAATGCTGATAACTGATGTGCCAATTTTGAGTTACTGATATAACATTGAAGGTCTCACCATTGATTCAACACCTTTATGCAGACATTCAATCATGGATATTTGATATGTATTAGAAAATTAACACTTTCTTTTACATTGATCACCAATTGAAACATCAATGTTGAAGCAATATTAGCTTTTCAATATTGCATCAATCCACTTCCAGGGGACACTGCCTGCAAACCTTCCAAAACATTCGGTATTCAACCTGTAGAATGCATCAACATCTTTTATTATTACAACAATTCTTTCTGAAAAATCACTTCAATATTCCAATATTCAATTCTTAAGAACTAACTATATTTCCTCCAATTTTCTGGGTATTTGGGTCATGACATGTCTAAACACCTTTTCCATTGAAACTCAATGATATACAGGTTCGTACTATACAAGTCCCTATTTGTAGCAGTGGGACCCAATGCCCCCTTTAAACCGTTTTTGGGAGTCTACCCATTGGGCGCCACCATGTTGACCAAGGGATGGTCCTGATAGGCTGAGAGGTCAAGCTTGTCCACCCACAGGGACTGGCGCCTAAGACCCACGCATGCGCGGAACAAGACTCCCGAATGTGGTATAGTGCTGCCACACTAAGATCTTTTCCATTGAAACGCAATGATAAACAGGTTGGCATGCACCTCCTCCCAAGCATTAATCGGGCCACCTACTTCTATCGCTGCCTGTACGTATTGACCTGGATTTGGTGGGGAGAATACCAATTAAATCCTTCAACTTGGCATGAAATCAAGAAGGCCTACTATTGAGGTGCTTAAATTTGAAGAGTGAGTGAGCGAGTGTTGGGTGTTTTACACCAAACCGACAGCCAAGGTCATTTTCATGGTGAAAACCAGTTGGGACGAATTCCGTCTCTGGTGATCATATCTATGAGATGAAGGTGATGGAGCAGCAACAACAAATGTTAAAAACCTGCAAATCATTTTTGCTGTACCTCATCCCTTAGTGAACCAAGCACCAACAGGGAATTGAATGCAAAGGACCACTTGGTCAGTGCTGGGTTCCCCCTATCGTCGCCTCATACGATCAGCAGGGGCTACTGGGGGCATATTCTTACCCTAAATTTGAAGATAATAATACTCTTCATTCTAAGCCATGCTTCTTTTTCAAAATTGTTATCGTTTGTAATAAGCTTAATTCTATAAGAAAGGGAGAGAAAACAAGATATGCTTACATATACCCAAGTGCAATTTAATTTCTATGTTTAAAAGACATCTTATGAGGAACGATGTCAAATCTCAGCATAAATATCAATGTTGAAAGATAATTGGGGTTTAACACCGTATCGACATCTATTGTCATATCCCGGCGAGAATGGTGGTGTTCCAATCTATGAAATCAATGAATCTATGAGAAGATAGACACCATACCCCTTACACATTTACCAAAGCACTTGTTCTTTAATATGCTTGGTCCGATAGACAGGGCCATACACACAACAGCTGTTAGCCCCTAGGGACCATTCATAACAGTGTTGTTGGCACAGGGGGGAAACACAGAGAGGTGTAGCAGTCCTGCCCAGCCCTGCCCGGGGGAGATGGGTGTTATCTAAACCACTTGTACTTCAACTTCACTGGGATTCCCTTTGTTCAACCTGTGCTTTCTCAGTAGAGAATTCACTGCTGACTTGATAATGCACTGTTGGTCTGAAATAATGCACTGTTGGTCTGAAATAATGCACTGTTGGTCTAAAATAATGCACTGCTGTTGGTCTGAAATAATGCACTCTTGGTCTCAAATAATGCACAAATAACAGCCCATTAAGGTCACCATACATTTCGGACCTTTCATGGTTTATGTCTGATAATGGACTCGTAGTAGTGCATGGGGTGAAATAATGCACTCTCCCTTCGGGCTCGTGCATTATTACCACCCTATGCACTACTACTCGTCCATTATCCTATACGTAACCGGCCTACACTCTACCCTACTACCGTCATCTGGGGTAGTCTGTCGAGTCTGACCCACTGTTTCCCAAAGTGAGTCTGTACACAATAACCATTTTAGGTGGGAACTCCCACCCAAATCCCAGCATGCTTTGGGGCCGCTGGTTTATGGCAGGTAGGACTATAAACAACCCAGCAGCCAAACAACCATCAAAGGGGTTACCCACACTATTTATAGACGGCCAATAAAACAGATTTGATTTAGCCAATAGACATTGTGCCGATGACGTCACACCTCACAAAAATTGTGATGGGTGCAATATTAGTGATCAATTTAAAATTGTTATTATTCAAAATCAGAAGACATTACCAACAATTATTGTAAGTCAGAAATTGATTATTATAGGTAAAGTCCATAAGTACATGGCCATGATCAACAAAAAGTGGTCACGTGACCATGTCTGCACAAGGTCTATAAAAGCCATAGATTCTTGTAGATGTACGGACCCATTATGTAAGGGTATATCTGGATCAGAACGGACTACATCTGGGGAACCAGCAGCACGTCAGGAGGAGAGGGGGTTGTGTACCCACTGAGGGAGGCTATTTATAGTAACACTGAGCTGCTCAGGTAAGGCTCGCTGTCTCCAAGCAGAGGTTCTCCCGTCTTATTTCTATGACGCACCACAAAGCCACTGCTGGGAGAGTGTAACGGCCGTAAGTAGGGCATGTCTCTCTCATCTATCACTCACTGTAGAGTTGTCCCAGGCCCACGTCAAATATTTAAAATAAATTATAGATCAATTAACTCACTTGGCCAAAAGAAAAAGATTATGTTCGTGTATGTCCCAATCTTTTCAGCCTTAATTGACTAGGAAAGCTTAGGACAGCATATATATGCTCTCAGGGCATGTATTTTAGATGCTAGAAATTGATTTGAAGATGTTCAGATTTTTTTTTGCATTTTCAACATTTGGTAAGTAAAAAAAAATATTAAAAAAATATATAAAAAATCGGCCTATCTACCCTAATTTTTCCGACCTATATGTTACCAGACTAAAACTCTTATGTTTGATAAAACCCTTGACCTTCAGTACTTTTGTACTTGTTGTTCTCGGTGCAACCAGTGACCCCCTGGGGCGTTGTGCTGAGCGCCCCCCCCCCCCCCCCCCCGGGAGCCATACGTGCCCCCTTTCTGTGGTCAGGACGGTGGGGGGGGGGGGGGGGGTTTACCCTGGTGAGGACGACCTCATTATACATCCTAATGGGGTAGTCACACATCCTTTGCGGTAAAGACTCCTTACAATTATTTGAAACGTTGGATGAAATGTTTGTAGGAATGTCCCTACAGATAGAGTTCTTCAAATACCAAATCTCTTTATGACAAGGCTAACTTTGTTGCCCGTCGGGCAGGCGAATATGAAAGTCGGGCAGCTAAATCTTCACCTACAACTGCCCGTTGGGCAAGTGTATAGGCAAGTTTAGGCGAAGATTTACCCGCCAAACTTTCAGATTCACCTGCCCATCTTTAATAGATTATTATTGTATATCAGAAATGTTGCCTGCCCTGTGGGCAGGTAGATGTCAGATGTTACCTGGCCCACCTCAAGTTTTACCCGCCCCCATTATTCAATTTAAAAGAACCTTTCTGGCTTTTACAGAAATCGGATATGCTTAGGCAGTATTTTGAATCTGAAAGAAAATCTGAAACTTAACATCCCTGAATACATTTACCAGTACTGGTATTTAATAATGCCTGCAACAAACTGTTTCGACCCAACGCCGATCCGGCCCGATTCTTGTCTGGGGGAATCAGATCGGCCAGGTAATATCAAACACGTTTGATATTATGGTCCAATGCGCCGGGCCTTTTCGGGTCAGGGGAGTGCTGTAGCGATGCAACTATTGTCAGGGGGCATGCACAGTTGGGTCGGATCTGCGTTGGGTCAGGACAGTTTGCAGCGGGCTAAAGGGCAATTCACACTTTACGATATATTCAGTTATGACACGGTTTACGATTACATTGTTACAGTCAGTTTATGATTACACTGTAACAGTATCTGGACACAAACCGGGTTACCATTGTGTTCTGACACTTGAGATAACTTCCCTAACGTTCTTAATATATGCTGTTCACACAATTTCCCATGAGCACTTTACCGATTTTTATCAAGAGGCATTACTCAGCGATGCTAAAGGAACGACTTATGGAAAAGTACGAAAAGCAGGAGTTACTTTTCCTACTTTTTTCCAGCACTAAAAAAGAGGCAAAATAACCTTAAGGAATAGGCCCCTGACTTTGAATAAGTTACTGGATAGCTTGAAACTAATACAGAAATATTGTAAAACAATATATAAGCAATGTGAGAAAAATTGATTGCATAATCAAAAATCGCAAAAGACAGGGCATTGCCCGCCTGCCTGACACTTGTGGTGGGGGAGGTAGATTTTGAAAGCCACCTGCCCAAAGGGCAGGTAAAAATGATGTCATCGTACAATGATCAAGCATATGAGGGCAGACAAATGTTGGGTCGGGCAGGTAAAACTTTACCTTCACCTGCCTGATGGGCAACTAGATAAAAAACCTTAATGTTGAACCCTAAAAAAGAGCAGGAAATCCCACCCTATACACCTTCATTCTCCACTCATTTCTTACCCCTACCTAACATGAGGCTCAATACTGAGACCTGCTTCTTCGTTGTGTGAGACCAGTTCACACACCTCTCCTCGATGAAGCAGGTCTCAGCATTTGAGCCTCATGTTAGGTTGGGGTAAGAAGTAAGAAACCTCCAAGAAATAGTGGAAAACGAAAGGTCCTCTCTCCTTGGACGGCTCCTCCAAGAAATAGAGACCCCCTTTGTCTCTTCTTGTTATAAAAGGAGAGTGTAGGTGTATAGAGTGGAAATCCTACAAAAGTAGAAGAAATGGCATCTCTGAATTAACTTACTGATTTTGTCATAACCCCTGTCCTAATTGAACCAATCGTTCGGTGTGAACCAAGGACTGCGGGAGACCAAGGACGGACAGAGAAGAGGTACAAGATGGCTGCGGGTACTTACGGCTGCTGGGTTAGCTCCTCGGGCACCATAAAACTCGAGAAAGACCTGGGGCGAAAGGGGCGAGAAGACCATACTGCGGTTAGTAAGTGTAACAGCAGGAAAGGGTTAAACTTGGAATCCAGATGATGACAGGTAGTTAACGTAGGAATGGATTAAATGCTTATAGAAAATCGAAGGTCTTACCAAAGCAAAAAAACTTAAAACTAGAGAAAAGACTTGCATGAGACTTTCAAAATAGTTCCAATAGTTACGTCATGATAATAGTATTGGCTTATTTGATAATAAATGTAAATAATTAGGCAAAGAGTTTACTTCAATTCAAGCAAAAGGTAACATTGAGCAAAAACCAAATTCACCAAACGGAAATGAATACTTAATTCTCATTAAAGCAGCAGGTATATAATCCTTGACATCTAATGCTACCCCTGGGATGATACCGTAAGATTAACGAAAAAAAACAGCAATAATCTGATGGTAGCAAAATGGAAATGACATGGAAAACGAAGAACATTTTTCTTTATAACTTCAAAAATATGAAAATGTAAATCAAAGATGAGATTGTACATTAGATCAACAAGCATCCAATTGTTTTATCTATATGATGTTGGTTTACAAAACCAAAGAGCTCCAGCTTCCCCATGACATACCAATGATAATGCCATGACATCCCCATGACAATGCCATGACTTCCCCATGACATCTCCATGACAATGCTATGACATCCCCTTTTGCCCTTTTCACCCTTTTGATTCTCACGGTGACCAGTCCCATCATTACTTATATTAGCCATTGCTTCCAGCACACAATGTATACTCTGCACCAATGAACGTTGACCTTCAGAATCAAAGAACACACACAAACATGATCAACATTTCAAAATAGTCCCTGTTATACGGATGGCACTATATGTGACCAAATATGTTAACTTTTCACTCTCTGAACAGTCTTGGTGTGACCTACTTATGAAAAACCCCATAGAGATCAATGCTAAAACATCACACTCTCCAAGCATAAAGAGACTCGAGCTGTGGTTAGCAGTTTTCTGGTAATCTGCTATCCGGCAAGAGTCTTTTTTCTACCTTCTTACAAAAAAGCTTGTTTCCGGCCTTAATGTACAAGTCACTACTCTGGGATCTACCAAGGCACAAGCAGGGGGCGAAATAAGGTCTAAATATTCAAGAGCCAGTCGGGCCCTCTTACCAGAAAGTTTAAGGGCCCAAAGGCACTTTAAGATAGCCCTTATTATCACTTATATTCAAAATACGTCATTTTCTGTGGGCCAGTATTTTCTGTGGGCCAGTCGGGCCCCTTCACAACACAATCTGGGGGCCCAACCATTTTTCTAGGGGCCTTGGGCCCCTGGACCTGTGCTATTTCGACCCCTGCGCAAGGTACCGATCACGATGCCAGAGAAAAAGAGTCCATCAGAGTTATTTTGACTATGGCAATAATACCTGCCTTCCCCCCCTGCCACCCCACCCCTACCCCCACCCAACCAGAACGGCCTGGGTTATCAGAGCAGAGATGGTTGTCTCACTTGGTGCGGTAAGCGTGATGTCTGCATGTACAAACCTCCAATACCTGCCCCCCACCCCTACCCCAACCAGAACAGGCCGGTTATCAGACAGAGCTGGTCGTCTCAACTTGTCTGATAACCCAGGAATGTAAGTTAGGGTTAATGAAAAAATCTGAAACCTCGGAGGGAAAATTTAGAATAATCTTAAAATGCTATAAAACGTCATGTAAGGAATTCAGTTTGAAAGTTTTTATTTGAGGTGATGATGTGAAAAAATCTGAAATCAGATTAAAATCTGAAAACTTACATCCCTGAATTAACCGTAATGTCTGTGTCTACAAACACCTCCAATACCTAACCTCCCACCACACACCCCACCCAGAATGGACCCTGGTTTTCAGAGCAGAGATGGTTGTCTCACTTGGTGCGGTAAGCGTGATGTCTGCATGTACAAACCTCCAATACCTGCCCCCCACCCCTACCCCACCCAGAACAGGCCAGTTATCAGACAGAGCTGGTCATGTCACCTGGTCTGATAACTGTAATGTCTGTGTCTACAAACACCTCCAATACCTAACCTCCCCCCACACCCCACCTAGAACAGCCCTGGTTATCAGAGCAGAGATGGTTGTCTCACTTAGTGTGGAAAGCGTGATGTCTGCATGTACAAACCTCCAATACCTGCCCCCCACCCCCACCTGAATCCAGAATTGCCTGGATTATGAGAGTGGAGCAGGTCATTCACCTGGTGCGGTAACCGTGATGTCTTTTCACCTAGTTTTAAATTACACCAGAGGCGGTAACTGAATCTATGAAATGAGGTGCCTATTTGTAGCCGTGGGACCTAATGTCCTCTTTATAGTGCTGCCACACAGAGATATCATGTCATAGGCCCACACAATACCCCACCCAGTCCTATTATACTGACACCGGGCCAGCCAGTCATGTTTTGTGGTTCTTACTGTCAACACCAAACATCTCTTCACAGAATATGAAGTTAACCAGATGGCACTCCAAAAGAGCGAAACCTTCTTTCTCAGTCTCCATATAATTATTTCTATCACCCAACTGTAGAGAGCTAGTGGAGATATAGCTCATTTACTAGAGGAAATACCAATTCAGAATTTGTGTGAGGAAATAAAAGGCTTTATTTTGATATTACTACCTTAAGTTATTCTTCAGCCATTTTAGCCAAAAAAGTCATTTGATGACAAGTAATTCATACTTTACCAACAATGGTTTGAGATAGATGATGTGCACAACCACTTAGAGCATGAGGACAACCCAATTTTGAAATCTTGTTTGCCTTCTATGGTCAATTGCATAATAAAAACAGTGAGGGTTTTGTTGGGAGATGTCAAACTCTTGCTGTTGTGCCAAAATCAAGCATCAATTTTCATCCACTAATAAAATTTCTGCATTTTTAGACCTTAGTATGTATTTTTTCAAAACCATTTACAGAATTAAAATCGGCCCAGTTGAACAGCCACAATTCAACAGCGGGACCCATCACAACAGTGACGTCCTTGTGCAACGACGTCCTTGTTGCAAGGGTTTGGTTATGTGATGGAGCATTGACGTCTGCCCACTATCTTTTGCGGTGAATTTTCCTAGTCTGGCGTACATGTGTAACTGAAAACTTTTCTCTCTTTTATGAGAAAAAACTTGTATTGGAAAAGTGAAGTTTGACAGCGGTGCATTGACGTATCAGTTAGTCCTGTGAAACTTTCTGTTTCTCCAATAAATAGTATGAATTCCCGTTAACAGAAGGCTATGGTTATTTAGGTAAAAAATTAGTCCTCCCCTACTGGAGACGTATAAAGTACTCGCGACACACAGTCAGCCCGCACAGCCTCACACTTAACTCCACTGTGTATCACCACTAGACCGCGGGCTAGGCAACCAAATATAAAGGCTGGATAATGGAAAATCAAACATGATAAGTGACGTTATATGTTTGCTTTATTGATAGTGGAAGGATTTAATTCCTTTTGATGGTGAGCATCTTTCTGTGAGATCTTTCTGTGAGATATTAACTGAACAGTAGAACCTGCAGCAAGGGAATATATTGAAAACAATTATTTATATAAATATATATATGGCAAATATTCATATAATGTCTATGGTTTTAAAGCATTTATGTCACAGAACTTCACTGTGGGTATATATATATTTATATATATATATATATATATATTTGTATATACATACATATAATTATGTATATGTATATACATACATATGTGTATATATATGTATACATATGTAGCCTAATCAGTGTTCGAAATTAAGGATGCGCCCTGTGCCCGGCGCACACATTTCCGCCGATGGGCCACGTTTTTTTTAAATGTGCGCCCGTTGTGTGCACATATTTTCAATAGATTATTATATCTATATATTAGGGGAGTGCATATACAAGGTCCTGGGTGCACAGTTATAGAATGTGTGCACCCGGCAGGCACACAAAATAAAAGCTTAATTTCGAACACTGCTAATATATGTATATACATGCATATGTAAACATATAATTATAGTTCTCCAGGTATAGATTTGTGGTTTATCTGGGTCCCCATTTATTATCAATCTTAAAGTGGAGACGCTGTTTATGCCTAGGGATGTAGACATAACAATAACACCACGGCCATGATTTATGGGAAACGCGCCATCCATGGTAGGGGGAATCCAGTTAATAGGCGGTTATAAGGCCAGGGTCGGCCGTGCAGAGCAGGTGGTGTATAAAGTGTGGTATTGTGAGAATTATGTTTTGTTGTGCATGTGAATGAAGACTTGAAGGCAGGAGGTGTTGTTGATGTTAGATATATTCTCTAGTCTCAGGAGTGTAGGCCTAAAGGCCTGTTGCTGCTAGGTAGTTACATGTTGTTTGTTCTGCTGCTGGGCCCAGAGTGTTCCCATAGCAGGGTAGTCTGTCACAGTCAGACCCACTGTTTCCTACAGTGAGTCTGTACACCAGCAACCATTTTAGGTGGGAATTCCCACCTAAATCCCAGCATGCTTTGCAGCCGCTGGTTTATGGCAGGGAGGACCATAAACCAGCCAGCATCCCAAGAACCATCAAAGGGATTTCCCATGCCATTTTTAGAGGGCCAATAAAAGAATTCCTTGCAAATTTTAATTGACCAATAAAGGCCATGGACTGTTGTGGGTGTACTGACCTATTATGTAAGAGCTAAGTAGGTCAGGGACGGACTAATAGCAGGGGTGCACTTCCCCACCTCACCTTTGGCCTCTGACCCAATTACATTAATTAGGCCAGTTGCCCACCAGAGGGAGGGGGAGTGATAATAAACATTCTGTGTGATTTATTACTTTAAACTCTATGAGGTATCATACATACATATTTGATATGTCTTTTAATTATTGTATAGGAAATTATAATATTAACCCTTTCCAGACCGCCAATGCAAATTTGGTACATATATGTACCATAACTGGTTTTCTTCACCCTACTTTCAATTTTTAATGAATTCTTTCACTTTTTTCTGCCTAAATGATTGCTCATGTGATTGCCCAAGATAGACACATATTATTTTGTCCCATTTGATTTGATTATTATGTTTTTGCATTCTCTAAACATGCATAGGTTCAATGTTTCATTGTCATCATCAAATTATCCTTAATTTTGAAGTTAACTTTTATTCATTTTCATATATTTTTTGGGATAAAATATAACATATATCAAAATATTTTTTGTTATAACTAATCAGAAATGATATTCATGCTATACTTAAATCATATATTGCAAAGCATCACTGATTTTTCAAATCATAATATATAAAATATGGCACAAAAGATAGCATCATTGCTGCATATATTCCCTAGAAAGGTCAAAAGGTCACCAGTAGCCACGTCGAGGGCTTCACATTTGGTATAGCTACTTATTTTACCTACAATACTTCTGGATAAATACCTACAAATACTTCAAAACCAGTTTGCAATTAGGTAAAGCCCATCTCTTTCTGAATATATCACCTTGAAAATACTTTGCTTATATTTATTGGCTTTTTTTTAACGTTTTATTGCCCTAAATTGCTGAAAATATAGAAAAATTGTCTATTTACCCAAATTTTCATGTCAAACATGTATTCTATCATTGGCAATTATTTATGATACAGCCTACATGCAGAAAACAAACTAATACATCATTTTCTTCCTTTTACCATGTACTACATTTTCTTAACAGTAAACTTGGTTAAAAAATCAATATTTAACCCTTTTTTGCCTGATTTTTTGAAAAATTGATCAATTTTTTCCACTTTTCCTAAAATTTGTCAGGTCACATGACCCTGGTCACATGACCATGAAATCATAATTCCATAATAACAATAACAGATTTAGAATCCTGAGGTTATAAGCTTTCCATTGATATATAATATGCTTTGATATACCGTGGAATAAAAGTTTAAATTAGCATTTTCATTTCTCTTGTCACTGTAAAACAGGTGAAAAGTGGCTTCTCAGCGGTCTGGAAAGGGTTAATAGATTCTGTATAATAGATTTGGTAAATACTTCTTTCGAGGGAGGATATGCCATGCCTAAACATATATATTCTTTGGGTTGGTTATCCAGGCATTTTCGAGTAGATGACACTGTTGAAGTGGTCACCATTGGTGAATACAACCACATAGGCACAATGGTTAAGAATCAGACTTTTAACTCTGGTAGGTAACAGGGAGTATCAATAAGAAAATCGGAAAATGTATGAAATTGTTCACATAATTATGCCGAGAATCATGTAAAATTTGGTAAATAATTACACATTTTTGGGGGTATTTTTTGTTTGTTTTTGTGTTTTCCTTCCCTCCTTCTCCATAGGCTTATCATTGGTCGTTCAGGAGTTGTTGTCACCTACAATGGCGGCCTGATAAGGGTCCCGTGCCTAGCAACAGCCTATACTGACCGCAAGAATGACAGTACTTGGAGATTCTGAAAGTTGTCAGAGTTAAAGAGAAAGTACATGGCACTTGGCCAGCTCGCAGAGTGGTGCACGGGCTGTGACCTGGATGGTAGGTAGGTGGGCCCAGGACTCGTGAACAAGGCCCGGGGAACAGGGACAAGTTCTCGCCTTAATTTAAATGTACACAGGCCTTACCGGGTGAGTGTCCTGGGGCGTCCTAAAACCACATGACAGGACTCTTGTCACAAGGCTGAGGCTTGTGGACCACTGACTTTATGAACAGGAATCCCCATCCCTGTAGAATTTGTAATAATGCTTATGCTCTCTCATCCAACTTATATATATTTTGCCCAACACACCTCATAATTAATTGAAATGTACATCCATCTACTATCATTCATCAATAAGGGAATCCCAAGTTAAATTTAGAGGGAATTCCCGTAGATCTAGGTGTGACATAGCAAGGGGGAGTACTGAGTAGCTCAACATTCAGAGGATTCCCAAAATTAAATTCCTTTCCTGAATAATTCCATAACATCCTAACATTTTCACTTTTTTTCCCTATTGAAATGATTTTAGAATACTAAGGTGAAGTTGGAAACACAAAAATTAGCAACTTGCAAATTCATATGTAAGCTTTCCTTTAAGGATTTTTTTTTTTTTTTTTTACAATAACCCCCCCCCCCCCCCCTTTTTCAATTCAATTTACTGCACTGGATACCAGAATACTTTGTCAAGCCCTGTGGTGTAGGCCTTTAGTCTCAAGTCTACTTGTTACTTTGTTGGAGTTTTAGACCCAACATAAAACAAGAATTCTTACCTGCTGCTCGTAGGGGAAATGACTTTGTTGTCTTCCTTCTTCCCTAGACTCGCGGAGGTAGTGAGATGTCTGAAGGCTGGCCCTGTCTGTGTCCCTAGGACCCTGAGTGTCGGGGGTCCTGCCGGGGGTCCTGTCCCCCTAAGGCCGGCCGGGGGTCCTCCAGGGGGTCCTACCCCCCTGAGGCCCCCCCTCCCGGCCGCCCCCCAGGCCGTCCGTAGGTAGCCGCCCGCCCGCCGCATCGGCCGGCCGACCCCTCACCCACAGGGAACTGAAGTACCACAAGTTAGGGTACCTTAATCTGGGAGATACAGGTGGCTGCTGTTCTCGGAGATGTGATTTGTGAGGTGAAGTGATAAAACGACAAAAACTTGAAGAAGACGGCTCCTTCTCCGAGCCGACGACGGTCTGACTCACTCACTCAGACAACTCAGTCTGAGCGTTCCTCGTGTCGGCGCTGTTTCTGGTAGATTTCAGGCAGAGATCTGACAGAAAACTCGCCCCGCTAGTCTCCAACTTGCTGCGGGTGATCCGTAGCTATCAGTGATGGCAGGAACACTTTAGTGGCGCTGTAAAGGTGAATTTTGAAGGTAATCGAAGGTCTGAGAGCGACACAAGTTGCCAAGTGTTTGACAAGTAACTCACTTCCGGTCACCGCCGGTGGCGCCACCTGGTGAGGAGCGGGAGAACTACAACGCTGGGGTTATGGCAAGCCGTTTTTTTTTTTTAGATAAGGCTCGAGGAAGAGTAGAGGAGCCAGTTTTCGCGCACGGAAAACGGAATTTCTCGTCATATTTCTGTGAACAAAACAACATTTCTAATAATTATTTGTGTAGGACTATGATATTTGACCCAAATAAATATAGAAAAAAATATTTACCTTGGCTATCTCATCAAATCTTTTTCCTTTATAAATTCTTTAGTTTTCGCGCACCTGCCCTGGAGCCTATTTTCGCGCATTTTGGCGTCAGTTTTCGCACATTCAAGTGTAACATGATTGCACAAATTATTGGAAAGAAGATATGATCTATGCAGCTTAAGTAAAAGATTATCAATTGATATAAATCTGTAATATAAAATAGTCGTTTTCTTTTCGTTCATGCGTTCATAAAAATACTCTCAGAAAATAGAGTAGAGAAGCCAGTTTTCGTACACTAAGCCTAAGGGCAGGAAACTAAGTTGTAACAGAAAATATAATGAAAAAAATATTTTGATTAATCTTTTTTTCATATATTCGTAATGGGATGGCATTGCACAATGGTAGAAAGTAACTCACTCACTTTGCGCATATAACCAATTGTATAGGCCTAAGAATGAAACGATAAGAATGTCATCAGTTGTACATAAGGGAATAACAGGAAGTCATCAAAATTATATAAACTACCATAACACATAGTATAAATATAGCATGGGCCGCCGGTAGGTGTAAATATACCTGTTGGACGGCAGCCGACAGGGCACACCTCCCAGCGAGCATCGATGCTTGGGAAAATCAATACCAGACTGCTATATAATGAATAAGAGCCCATGGTAAGAGAGAGAACCTTTATAGTTTGAGCAACATGGATCGGGAGATTCGAGGGGTTTGGATAGCTATAAATTAACGAAGGGACATCTGGTGACTAACGGAAGAAGCATTGTGCTATCATTGGATGGGAGATTAGGCGGACTCTTACTTAGGAGAAAGCTTACCCTCCACCAGATTGGAATTGTGAACTTTGGAGACTTATCATCATCTCACTGGCAAATGTATGCATCACCGTTTCCAACAAATAGGGGTAATTAGGGTATTTTCGCGCAGGGGTCTAATTTCACGCAGTACACTTCTTTTAGGCCTATAAGTTCCACATTATTATGAAAATGATAATTTTATTTTTGGAAAATGTGCGTCAGTGTCTAGAATGAATTCTTGATTGTTCTGATAGATATAGGATCACTAGATAATTTTTTTGAGAAAGACAGGAAACATTTCTATATTTTCCCCATTTTTTAATGTATTTATTAACAGATATTATTTTTCAATTGGGACTGCAATATTCAGAATCGAAAAAAGAATATTTGTGATGAATTTTACGTGAATAAGAAGAGATATTGAAACCAAACCTAAAATTGTAACAACATTCAGAATGTTTGTAATTACAGGGATGAGGTATCATTTTAATAACACTTTAGGCTCAATTTCACGCACATAATGTGCTAATTTCGCGCATAAAAAGCCTATGTTATGTACAGAAATGCGCGAAATTAGGCACTGGCAGGCCTAAAACAAGATATTTCTTTGTGTAACTTAAATATGAATTTATTTTTAGCCAGTTTTATAGAATATTACATGCATCTACATTATGTTAAATGAGCATATCGTTATACTAAGAATACCAGAATTTTCTGAAAGTTTTTGTTTAAAATCTTCATGATTGCTGTTTAATTTGTTATATTTAGAATTATCTATATTTTGTATGCTATTTCGAAATAGATATGAATTTGTTACCTAAAAGAAAACAGAAATTTAGATACAATAGTAAGGAATATATTCCAAAAGTTTTGTGTAAATTCATCCAGACAATAACTTACAGTGCCATCAGCCAATTTGAAAGATTTTTGCCATAGAAATGTATAGTGCGCGAAATTACAAGAGCTGCGTGAAATTAGACTTATCACTGGTCCTAATTTCGCGCACATCCATTAAGATAGTCTATATTATTGAGTTCTCACATGTTATATCTTTTTGCCATATAACAAATACATAAGTCCTTATGAAAATCGATATTCTGCACCTTATAATTGGTTTGAATGAATTATACTGCTGTGGACACTTTGATTTTCTTGTTTCCGGACTAACTCATAAAGACAGCTGGTTTAAATGTATTTGAACAGTAGAATTTTCTAATTTCGCGCATTAGGTGCACGAAAATACCCGAATTACCCCTAAACCTAATCTACAGCCAAGCGTCGTTTATGTTATGGATTGAGCGCCCATCTCGTGAACTCACCTACCACTTGACTAGCAACGAAGAGAGAAATAAACAACAACAAGCATTCAGCGTCTACAAACATAATAATTTAGAAAATTTAGAAAATTTTAAAATATTTTTGTAAAATCTTAATTCATTACTATGAGGGGTATATTCTTCAGTTTTCGCGCAATTGGTGCCTATTTTTGTGCATTTTGGCGTCATTTTTCACGCAGTTACCCTTTTATGTTAGGTGTAAAATGAATAGATATTCAATAGAGAAAAAATACTGTACATGCAGCATGAGAAAAAGATTATCTAACAATATCTATTATACCAAATACTTGTTGAATTCTTTATATTTCGTAACGATGCATAAAAGCATTGCTATGTTGTCTGGCAAAATATAAACAAGAGATGTATGCAAAAAGTGAAGAAATGTGCATATTTATGCATTTTCAATAAATGACAATAGCACTAATTCAAAAGACAAAAAGACACTAAGACAAAAAAGTATGCATCAACTCGTTGGTAACTTATATCATTGAGGGAAAATGTCTTACAAATAGGCTATATATAGAAGCTTGTTTTGACAAGTTTTCCAAATTTTTACACTGAAAAAAAGGTGTGAAAATCCGGAGAGATCCGTGAAGAGTGTGCGAAACACTAACAACTGCCTCATTTGCTGCCATTCGTTTTCACGCTGGGGTCTATTCTCTAAAATAAATGTCAAAAATTGCATTTCTGATAGTAATATGACTGCTTATCACCTTAAGGATAGACAACTCCTCTCAGGGGCGAATTCGCGTTGCTTCTTTCAATTGGCTCTATGCTATTCATTTCATACATAATCTTTGTAATTCCTATGCCAATAGAACAATCTTATATAACCATTTAAGGTCATATAAACCATATTATAATGCGTTAATGTAAAGCTGTGTAAAGCTACTGGAAATTCAAAAAATGCATTTTTAACTTCTATCCCAGTGGGCATACAACCTAATTTCAACGTTGTTCCAAGGTTGATATTACGTTGATATTGGTCATGACGTCAGATAATCAAAATACAACCTAAATTCAACCATGGTTGTATTCTGGTTGAAACACTGACGTTGGTTCAACGTTGAAAATTACAACATTTATGCAAAATAAAGCATGAGGTCCATTAGAAAAAGGTTTTATTTCTGATATTTGAAGTCAAAAAGGCATAAAGGTAATATAGAAATGCTTTTCTTCAGTCTGTGACTAAAATTAGAAAATGTCAGGATTTCAACCAAAATACAAGGTCAGAAAACTTTTCAAATCCAACGTTATTTCAACCTAAAATCAACGTCACAACATAAAAACAACGTCACAACATAAAAACAACGTCATACTTCATCAATACATCAATACAACCAGTTTTGCCCACTGGGATTTTTTTAACACGGATATCTACCATATTACTACACCTAAATGCATGAAACAGCTAGAAAACATTCTCTTGCAGGGAAGCATGTCTCAAATTGTTTATTTAGGCTTCAGTTTTTGTTTTAAAAATTTAAAAATTTAATTTTTAAACATAATAAAAAGTTTCCCATTTTTTCACATAAAACAAAAACTAAGAGCTGAATAAAAAAATCTGAGACACACTTCCCTTAAGGCTGATGTTAATGATCTACTCCCAACATTAAAAAAATGATACAGTACTAAAGGAGATATCCATGTTAAAAAAAGTGTAAAAATGCGTTTTTCCTCTATTTTCTTGAGTTGCAATAGAAACATGATATATTGCACACCGAATGATAGAGAAAAATCTATTCTTTCATTTGATGTGAATAACATAATTGTGCCTTTTAATTGGGCAGTGCAATGCGTTATTCCGCAAGTGACGTGCCAAGAAGTGTTGTCTATCCTTAAACTAATTTCTGTAATATTTTGAGCCTAAAGGTCTCTTTTTTAAGAAATCACACTTTTATTCGTTATTTTGAGAAAATGTGATTTTACAAGGATCCCCCTAATTTAGCACTATACAGGGATATTACCACATATTTTTTCTGCCAGAATACTTAAATCTTCGTAAATCTCCATGGTAAATGCTCATAACTGTTCGACCAAAACGTCCTGATAAATCTAAGAGCCCCAGAACGGCTTTCAGGGCAGTTCAGAGAAAATGGGTTCATAAAAATATGTAAAATGTGCAAAAACTAGTGATGCACGAAAACTGGCTCCTCTACAATACTTTTTCTAATTAAGGATAATGCCCACAAACTAGTGCTTCCCCCTAGTGGTGAAAACTGTAAAATCCCCCTGGGACATAGGGAAATGTCCTAAAACTTGATCTAAAATGTTATTCATATTCTAAAAAGTCTGTTTTGGAAACTTAAACCAAAATTTGATTAGTTTAGGGAATATACCTTTTGTCTTATAAATGCTTGTTGGGCAAAAAGTGGCACTTGGTCACTAAACACATTTTTTCACAAATGTCATCCTTACAAGCTAATTGCTGAGGATATAAAGGAAACTGGTGTTCTAATATGTTAACAGGTTTGGCTGCTTTGAAAATGACTTGGTGATTTATTTATTTTGCATCTTTTTTTGTCTCTGCACTGCAAAACATGCCAAAAAGGTATGATGTTTTTTCCTATTTGTCATACATATTTCTTCACCTAACTCAGTAGATCACCCCGGGATCTATGCTGATTTTTTTAGTTTTATGTTCACGACATATGTAGGTATTTATATAGTGATTTTGAGACAAGTTCCATGTTTAGAAATCTTTTTATAGCAGGTTTTAGGCAAAATAAGAGCTTCAAAAAGAGCCTCCTCGGACATCTAACACTTTTTTCTTAAAGTAAAATAAATATCAAGTGCAATATTTAGCCACAAAATAAACCTACAGCACCTCCTTGATACATTTCATGCAAGAAACATTAATAACATGTAAATCTTGTATCTTAATTTCATGAGTATTTAATTTTTGATTTTCTCTGAAAATGTCCCGAGGTATCATCTAATAGCTCTTAAATTAGCCCCGGGACCCCCACTTTTCTCTTCATATATTGGCTCTACATCACCAGGGGATCAATTGTACCAAATTACAAGGCATTTCCATGTTTCGTTTAGTTAGTGGGCATTATCCTTAAGCCCCGGCTCCACTGCCCGACTGAACTGAACTCAACTGTCGTAGCTCTGAGAGGTGCCATAGGCTGCGACTGTCTATAGTCTGAGGAACAAACTCGACTATGCCGCAACCTAGGATCTGACTGTTGTGTTGAATAGTATAATATACTATATGCATTGCTACTGCACACCCCCTTAAGACTCGACGATCCAGTCGCACATCTTTGACAGTTCAAGATCTAAGTCCCGGCAATCCAGTTGTAAGAAATTGCTAAGACTCCAGTCTTAACCCCGGCTCCACTGCAAGACTGAGCCCAACTCAACTCAACTCAAGTGTCGGGCAGTGAAGCTGGCCCTTTACTTTACTTGAGATCTGTTCTTGATCTATTTATATTTCGAGAATCAGACAAAAGTCCAATGTATGTATGGATGTATTCAAAATTGCACCTACCACGTCCAGCCAAATAGCGGTGCAAAGTATTTATGGCTATGAATACTGATTTAAAATAATGATGGCTTGTTTTTAACAATGTTAATCTACAAATTATGATAAAGTTCATCAAAATTGATATGTTAAAGCCTTGGTTTTGTTGACATATTACCCAGCATGCACCTCGTTTCAGGCCAACCTGCTGCTAAAACTCATGTGTTTGGGAGATTTACATTAATACATGTATACTGTTTGGGAGAAAACAGTGATTTGAGTAAATAAATATCTACTGAAATAAAAACATAACCAAGAGACTATCATGTGAAAGTTTATTATGTAACAGTCTGTTGACATATTTCTCCGCGCGGCGCGTGGAAGAAGGCACAGATAGCACACCGCGCATGGCTCGTAAAACACCATAGGCCGCTTTGAACGCTGTACAGATCTACAACAGGAAACAGTAACGCGTCCAAAGTAGGCTTTTAATTGCTGCATCACAATTGTAATTTGGTGTGTTTTTTAAGTTGAAACCACATTTTTTGACAACTCTCAGATATGTGCCAATTATGAATTGATTTTTAACAATATGACACATGCTTTGCCATCTCTGGCATCCATAGGCAGTGTGATCGCTGAAACTAAAAAGACTCTTGAACAGACTAGAGAATGCCCGATTCATCTGGCATATTGTATAAGACTCCAAGCACCGCATATAACAGCAAAACATTGATTAAATAGTTTAACTCTACATTAACACCTGTGTAAAACTCAATATGGATAAAAACTCCCTACAACTCCATTGCAGATAAAATTTGCCTTGTAAACATTCATTATGCAAAGAGAAAACAGTGTTGATCATGTCCTGTGGAAGACCAAGAAGACTTTTTTTTGTGAAAATCAAAAACCACACAACTAGCATAATGTAGCAGTTCTATCCCAGAGCAGCCATTGAGCTCTGACAAACAGGTAACTCATAACAGACAATGTGCACACAAATAAATCATAATGAAAGTTACAGTTGAAAAGAATTATTGGACAACATGAAGACCTAGTTAACTCTGTCAATGAGTCTCATTGTAGACAACTCAAGCCTTATCCATACCCACCTGTCTCCTCCAAGTTGTAGAAGACTGGATGTTGGTTACTGCCCTGATGACCTTGGAAGAACACCCCAGAAACACTCAAGTATGAAGTCATTCTCCACAGACCAAGGAGGGACCTACTGCTCCTAATCATCCCTCTCCAACTTGACAGATTCAGAAAGAACTAAGGAAATCTATTGGTAAGAAAAACAAAAATTGAGGATTTTTAACCATACTTTTTGATATGCTTCATTTTCTGAGGAGTGTAATTCATATATCCATTTCTAGTTCACATTATAATCTACTAAAGGTGAGGACCCTACACACTAACAGATATTAACTACTGCTTACTTAATGTAACCTAGCTGTAGGGCTGTGACTGTCAAGTTAGCTGCAGCAGATTCTTCACTCATCAGGTAACAACATTCTACATCAATTTGAGCACCAATCATCTGATTTTTACATTCATACTTCCAACAACGAGCGGCTTCAAGGTGAGTCATGTCTCCTAACTACAATGACCTGGATACCCAAAGACAACTACCCCTACAAACACATAATCTCCTCTTATTCAAGGGGCTGAGAAACAGCTGTTACACATATAAGAAACTAGGCCTTCCGAAATGGATCAAACTGTACACGTACAAAACATTGAAGCATTGCTTCGTATTGCATTCTGGGTTCAGAAACAATAGGCATGGGCCACATTATGTATCTTTTTTGTCAGCTGTATTGTAATGATAATGTTATTATGCACTTTCACATTAGCTTTTGCTCACACTAGTATCTTGACAAGGAAAATATAGCATGTTTGACTAATGATCATGCAAATTCAATATACATTGGGATATATCTGATCATATAGAATTTCATGACTGAATAGCATCCAATTTCGAAGTAAACAACTTGGTGTACATGCAATTTGATATTTGTAGTTTTGATGAAGTATATCAAAGGCTAGTAGATAAACTACACAAACTGCTCAGGTCAAACTTTTTGCATACATGTCACTTGCAGGTCAGCTTTCACTTGAGGATAACAGTAAAGATTCAATGCCAGAGATTCTTGTTTCCAGTGAGAAAACCATCTACTGAATGAGGGCGAGATATGAAGATGAGAAGATGAGGGTAGGTCTCGCCCACGGCACTCTTATGTGTACGCGTGTATCCGAGATAGCTCACATTTTGTCTAATCTTCAAAAGCAGGATATATAAATACTATCAAGAGATTCAGTCCTTAGTTAAACTGTCCTGATTATATTTGTGACCACAGTTAACATAGCAAAGACTCACAGAAAGCTTGGGGACTTGGTTACCCTCGAATCAAACCAGCTTTTGGTTTGCCATGAAACAATTTGCGAAAAAGATTTGAAAGGCGAAGCCTGGGCTAACTTTCCATTTCTCGTCCCTAGGTGGGTCCACTATTGGTGCAAAAAACGAAAATCATATAATTGTCAAATTTCTTTTGGGTAAAGCATGCATTTTTTCCCCAGTCAATGCATGTTTTCGAAAATAGCAACACATTTGGACCCTGCAAGTTTGTGCTAATTTAGCGCTGTTCAAGTAAGCTCTGCAGAGTAGAGAAACCCTGGATCACATTTATGTTTCGATAAAAAAAGGAAAACACAATTCTTAAATTGAGCTGCTAAGCATTGAAGAAGGTAATTTTTTTCAGGGACGAGAATTGTTCCTTTGGTTCGCATGGCCTTATTGTAACAAGGCTCAGCAGATGTGGTGTTCACTAGCTGGAAGATCACAAACACTTACATTTGGCCACCAAAGTCAAAGACTATTTTGCTTGGTGGAAAACCACCAAAGCAAAAACTGGTCTTCTGACTTTTGGCCACAACTATCTTTTTGCCAACTCTACCCTGGGTATAAGAAAACAAAAATGTTTTTTCTACACATTTTATGATCACTTTAAACATGCACAGTTTGGGCAACCATGTTTTATTCCTTTGGTTGCCTGATGCATGGCCCTGTTGGGGGTTGACTCGCTGAGCCTTGGGTTGGTTCTGGTGGTGCTGACTACTGGATGACACACTGCGCCTTGGCCTTGAGTGCCGTGTCGCGAGGCTTGTGCTTGCCCACGGTCACGGTCCGGTGCATGATGCGTAGGCCGATCTCCGACATGGGCTTCTGCGTGGACTTGGAGGCGAGGTGGGCCACAGCCAGGTTGTCCGTGATAATCACGTCTCCGGACTGCCACTGTATCAACACAAAGCAATCAAACATGTCAAAAGATGGGTAAGGACAGCGGAAACTTGGGTCATGTGGGCTTACACCAACGTCAATGTATAAGCTTTGTTTGTTTGTTTGTTTTGTTTGTGGGATTAGTTTAACGTCCGGCCAACCCTTTAGGGTTCTTTTACCAGACTTCACAAGGTAAAGCTTTTCAGCTAGTTTTACGCCACAGGGGTGGTGACCGAATTTATGAAACGAGGTGCATATTTGTAGCAATGGGACCCAATGCCCTCTTTATAGTGCTGCCACATTGAGATATCATGTCATAGGCCCACACAATACCCCACCCAGTCACATTATACTGACACCAGGCCGACCAGTCATGTTTCGTGGTTCTTACTATTTACCGAGTGCCAGGCAAGCAGGGACCACTACCATTGTCAAAGTCTTTGGTGTGACTCGGCCAGGGATAAATCCCAAGACCTCCCAGACTCAAAGCGGGCACTCTACTAACTGGGCTTTTGAGTCTGGTCTCCCCATTTGTCCCCTCCTACGAACAGCAAGGGGCTGCTGAGGACACATTCTTCCCAGGAGGCTCCTTAAGGAACCCCCACCCCGGATCCCCACGGGGGCAATGTATAAGCAAACTGTGCTCATAGTGATTGGAAATAGTAAGAGGTTGTTGAAAACATTAGAGAGAAATATAGATGGTATTATTTTCAACAAAGCCTGGCCCTTTAACTATTTACACCTTTACTGCAGTTTTCCTTCATGTAATACACAGACTTCACACAAGCTAGCCCTCCTTATGTGTGGAGTCTCTGGGAGGGGAGGCCAGGGAAGGCGGAAGAAGGGTGTGGGGAAAGGCAAGGATTATGACTAGCCACAGACAGGCATGGGGAGAGGGCAAGGGGAGTGCGCTAGTCCGGTATTGTTATAGGGTGATGCGGTCAGATACAGTCGCGGGAAGGTGGGTCAGACTAGCACACAGACCACGCTGGGAAGAAAGGACCCTGGATTGGTGTCTCCTCACTAGTCAACGAGATGGCAGGAAACAAAGCCAACATTCTGATACAGAGATGCCACTCAGCCAAGACGGAAAATCCGGAAAAGTAGGAATGGAATTTTCCGTATTTTTCATTTAGACAATACAAGTTTGGAAATATTCTTTAGAAAGTGGAAATTTATGGTTTAAATGGCCTGTAAACACTATAGGAATAATTTTTAAAAGCAAAATTGGTAACTTTGGTAAAGAACAAGAAGTAAAATAGCTACAAAATTTCACTCATGCATGAGCAATGGTCGTCCCTCAATAAACTAAAGCAATTGAGCATGCATCAAAAACATTATACTATAACTTATTACCACCACCAGGACCCCTCCCCCCAAGTACACTCTTCCTTATACCAGTAAGCTGTATAGGCTATGGGCACTGACCATCACCACTTCTCTGCTGTCATTCACAGATAAGGGAGGAGTTAAGAAAGGGCCTATTTCTGGGTCCATGCATGCACTGCCATGCATCTATAACTGAGGGACCTATCACTCACCCACCTGGACCTGCCCACCTGTAGGTGACAGTGGAGGTCCTCCTGTGGAGGGGTGAGGGCTGTTTGGCTCAAGTAGTGGTTATGTAACCTACTCCTGGCTTTTCATACTGCTTGATTCTAACAACAATTGGTGGACAATTCCCTTCAATTGGAGATCATGGTGATCAACTGCGGAATCCCCACCAATAGCTACAATGCTATATAGATATAACTAGGGACTCCCAAAAATCTTAACTTCATTTTTTTTACTGAACTGGCAAAAATCCGGAAATCCGGAAAAAGAAGAAAAAATGGCATCTCTGCTGATATAAGGGCTGGGAGGAGGGCTTAGTAAATGGTCATTATTGCCAAAAATCTATTTTTTTTTTTTTTTTTTTTTTTTTTTTTTTCAAAGCACATACAACTCCACGACATTTTGATACTAGCCAGTCTTCCAATGATAGGGTGGGGGGGTGGGGGGGCGATCTCAAAATGATCTAATAGTGAACAAGTATCTACTTGTCAGAATTTACTTCCCACAGATGCTGATCAGTGTATAAACTGGTCCATGACCCGTGGTCCATGACCCGTGGTCCATGACCCGTGGTCCATGACCCGTGGTCCATGACCCGTGGTCCATGACCCGTGGTCCATGACCCGTGGTCCACGACCCTTGGTCCATGACCCGTGGTCCATGACCCGTGGTCCATGACCCGTGGTCCATGACCCGTGGTCCATGACCCGTGGTCCATGACCCGTGGTCCATGACCCGTGGTCCATGACCCGTGGTCCATGACCCGTGGTCCATGACCCGTTGACCATGACCCGTGGTCCATGACCCGTGGTCCATGACCTATGCATGGTCCATGACCCATGGTCCATGACTCATGGTCCATGACTCATGGTCCATGGCCGGTGGTCCATGACCCATGGTCCATGACCCGTGGTCCATGACCCGTGGTCCACGACCCGTGGTCCATGACCCATGGTCCATGACTCATGGTCCATGACTCATGGTCCATGGCCGGTGGTCCATGACCCATGACTCAAGGTCCATGACTCAAGGTCCATGACCCATGGTCCACTACCCATGGTCCATGACTCACGGACCATGACTCACGGACCATGGGTCATGGTCCAGGACTCATGACCTATAAAACTTCACCGTGACCTCACATGACTTCTGTGACCTTGACATATGACCCCTGACCCCTGTGCGACCTGAGAGGACTGACCTGGTGGCTGTAGATGAGTTTCCCACCCTCGCGGTAGATCTCAGCGATGATGTCGCGGATTGTGGCCTCGGTCTCTTCCTTCGACATTTGCCTCATCGATGGAGTGCTGATGTCCATGATGAAACGACTCATCTTTCCCAGGCTGATGCACAACGTCTGAAACAACCAGCGGCGGCCATTAAGTACTGAGCCTCCATGGCAGTATTACTGTTCATGAGCTATGCTATATGCTTTGTCAAATATATTTAACACCCATGATAAAAACCTTAATTCTAGTCACTTTGAGAATTGAACTTGTTGTGTAAATTTGTTCAGTTCTGATTCATATAAATTATTTTGTTAAATTGATAATTTCTATTCTGTTAAACTTATATCATATTGTATCAACATAGCTATGTCATAAATATTTTGAAATAAGTTGGCAAAACGTGTTACCAATAGCAAATGATAGGTTACATAGGACCTTTGAGGGTTGCTGCATCAGCATGTTAATAGACGGGCAACTTCCACATTTGGGAGCCTTCAACCACGATGTTCACCCGTGGAATCAGGGTTATCGGGCAGTTTTAGAAATCAATTCAAGACACTATAAAGACTCATTTAAGAGCAAAGTTTGGAAAAATTGAAGACCTTACGGCCAGTTGATGATAATTTTTTTCTGACGTATGATTAAAGTGTAGACACTCAGCTCTAAATATTTGATATCTTAAAATGAGTAAACTTTCAGATCAAAACCAACTTAAGACCTTTAAAAGGAATGCCATTTTTCCTACCTTTTTTTCAAAAAGGATTCTCTACATTTTAGTGATTCTAGATTACACTGCCATATGTCTAAATTTGAGTATTTTTGTTTAACATTTATTCTGTTAAATGCAAATTCGAGATGAGGGCTGTTTTATAAGAGGCTATTTGCTTCTAGAAAAACGTAGGGGAAAATGCTTTCCAACTCTTCCTACTTTTTCACTGATCTGGAGAGACCTCTGTTTAAAGAGAGGGGCAAGTGAAAAATCAAATTTTATTTATTCCATCAATATACAATACGAGGAATGCCAATGTATTGGTAACTAAAATTCTGATTTCAAAAATTAACTCCTTATGTGTTAAAAGTAATTTGTAAATAGAAAACGTCCTGATTCTGCTGCTCACAGCAAAAAGACGCATCTGTCTGTGACGTCACAGCAAATGACAGTTAAATTCAAATTTCAAAATTTAAATAGTACAAAGGGGGCCTTAAAAGTCAAAAATGTTTGTATAAATCAGTTTCATTTTTTAGTGTTATCACTGTGAGGCTCAATGAAAATGATCAAAAAAACTAAATCTAGATATTTCTCAATTTTTCAAATTTTCATTTTTGCAAATTGTGACGTCACAGACAGACAAATGCACTGAGCAAGCTGCACAATGTGCAGGCATGGGACATCCAGGTGAAAGAGAAAAACTTGAATAAAATCTAAAGTTCTAGAATTGGAGATTTAAAAATTGATACACCAATTACATAAGTGTTGTAGATCGTGGCACTACAAAGATTTATATTCGCTGGCCCCTCCCTTTAAAGACTAGTGTGGGCACCCTGAGAAAACATAGAGCATCCAGCACAGGACCACGACGTGCGGCTCGACTCTGCCTACCTCCTGCCCGGAGACCGGGTGCTTATAGACGAGCGGGTGGATGACCTGACCCGGCTCCTCCTGGTAACCCCGGATACGCTTGAACGTCTTCAGCATCGACAGGCGCTTCCACAGGTTCATCTTGCTCTTACACAATCCCTTGAAGACATCATTCAGCGACACGAAATCTGGAAATTGTGAATGTTTTATTGAGGCAGTTCCTAAAACCAATATAGAATAACTCTCTCTGATAACTAGTGTGGGCCTTATGGTATTTCCTAGGTTCCCCCTTCATTTGATTGTTGTACACGAAAGGCTCCTTAACCACTGGTTTATATCAGGGTGCCCGAGCTTTTTCAAGAATCAATGAAAGACCTTTTTAAGGCCTATCTAAGACCTGAATTTGAAAATTTAAGACTCAATTGCTACGTGTAAAGACAAATTTCCTTTTAAAACTTTTCCATAGTGTTCTTTGTGTGTGCTTACATGTCTGTCCCTCGGCGGGGGCCATCACCATGTGGTAGATGGAGTGGCTGTTGGGACGCTCCATGAACGACCCGTCAATGTGGAAGCCCGAGGTGCCGAAGCCCACATAGCCCTCGTTCTCGTCGTTGGACACACGCAGGATACGCCGGTCGGGCGACTTGTCGTGAAGCTCGAAGCCGGCTGTCTCCACCTCCCCGAACCACTCGGTGATCTCGAGCTGCCGCGCTCCACTCAGCTCACCCTGGTCCTGCATGGGGCAAGGATAGCGCATTATCAAAAACAACGATACTCTACTTTATGGTAAGATACTACCGCCCTGCTGCTGACTTAGGGACAGGCATACGTTAATGACATCTACAATAATGTAAGTTATGATAAAATATACCGCATCCCAGCTAACTTAGGGACAAGTGTACATTAATAACATCAACGATACTCTGAGAAGGATTTGATTTGTAAAGAAAAAGATATAGAAATTTGCGAGAAAATAGTACAGAAATGAATTGATGCAATTTCTTAAATTCTAGTGGTCCTGAACATTTGGAATATTGTGCGTTTTTTGGGGTAAAAAACATGACATTTTAGCTCCCTTATGGGACACATGGAACAAGGGTCAAATTTGATATCGTCCGTCAAATACTACCCTAGGTACGCATTGATAACATCAACAATACTCTACATGCTGGTAAGATACTACCCACATGCTGCTGACTTAGGGACAGGCGTGTGCTAATATCACCAACAATACTCTGCATTACAGAAAGATACTACTCCCTGCTGCTGACTTGGCTTCTGTAAATTTGTTGATTTGGCGGTTGTACACTTGTTCTGGAGTCTAGACTTACCCTGAAGATGAGGACCTTGTGTTTCTGGACGTCATCCCTCAGACGTTGGATGGTGGCATCGTCGAGCGCCTCGCCCAGCTTCAGCCCCTCCACCTCCGCACCCAGATGGGTCACCTTCAGCGTGTAGTCCGGCATGCCCGAAGTCTGAAACATCCAAAAATACAATGTGTGTTAAAACTATGTACAAACACCTGAAATATGAAAGGACACAACATACAGTGTACATTATAACTATGGCCAAAGTCTGAAAGGACGTGACATACGATGTACGTTATACCTATGTACAAACGTCTGAAATATGAAAGGACACAACATACAGTGTACATTATAAGTATGGCCAAAGTCTGAAAGGACTCAACATACAATGTACGTTATAACTATGTACAAACGTCCGAAAGTCTGAAAGGACGCGATATAGAATATGTGTTATCACTATGTACAACCACAGAATATAAATATATACATAAAACCACACTTCGTATTTGGGCCCTGGTGGATCCAGGCGTTTGAAAAGGAAGGGGGGGGGGGCGCTATTGGAACAATTTTTCCTTAATTACTTTATTGCTGAATTTTACATTAAAAAAAAAAAAACTTTCCCAAAAAAGGGAGGGGCGCCCCCCTCTAGATCCACCACTTTCAAGACTCTAGTTGCCCAGTGGGCAACCAGGTTTCCAAATTGACTCGTCAAGCCCTGCTCCTGACATGTCTAATTGGGCCCGTATCTCACATGATTAGTCCCTGCTAAAGCCCGTAATGAGCATGTACAATCTGACCCCCGAGTAGGTTACATGAGGAGTTAGGGTTGGCAGCCCCCCGGTCCTTATTGGGCCCATGAGGGGTGGGTCCCGCCGGGTCCCACTTTCACAGTTTTTAATAACGGGGACTAAACTGAATATACATCTCTCTCTTCTGATAGTTCTTTAGGATTCATACCCAAAAGGCTAACTCATCCCTATTCCTAGTCACTTTTTTCCCCAGTTTGTATATTATATATATATTCTTAAATTCAACATGCGACTGTTGGACCTCACCCTTGAGGGGCCCCTCACAGGGGAGGGCCGCTGGTCGAGCGTCCCAAGGGGGATTAGCCGGGGGTCACCCCTAATGAGTGCGTGCCCCCCCCCCCCTGTTTTTGGCCAAATTTGAATTTTTTTAATGTAAAATTCCTGCACCGGAGGGCGTGGCCGAAAATTTTACTATAGCATGCCCCCCCCCCCCCCCCCTTTTTTTTTTTTTTTTTTTTTTCAAAATCCTGGATCCGCCCCTGATAGCCCCACGAGTAGCATGTAGCAGTCTGTAACCAGAGTAAGTGGATTCTGAGTGTGGCCGCCTAACCCTGCCCGGGGCATTAACTGTTCGGGAGACTAATGGCTGAGGCCTATTGCTCTCTATGAATACTATAAAACATTATGTAACTAGCTAGTAGGATGTTCTCTTCATGGTTCCTACAATTCCCATTCAATATGGAATCCTTATGTAATATAACTCAACGTGCATCACACTAACCTATGAAAATCGGCTAATGCTGAAGTTTGGCATGTATAAAGAATGAAAAGGGTATATCACAGCTAAAATGGGAAATATGAAAGTCACTATATTGCTTTGCTGCATGAAGGGGATTTTATCGAAAGTCATATTCCCCACTAGCTCCTAAGGATGACATCAACAATAAAAACACGCTCTTTTTTTTCTCAGAAGAGCCCACAGCCGTACTGTCATTGTCATATTATTATCATCATCAGTGCTCTACATAGATTCGTGCATTCCATGCAGTAACGCTTATTTGCTTAATTGTGACATGACAAATACGTGAAACATGCTACCCAATACTAGCTGTATAAATAATCATAAAGCATGGATATCTAAGTGAAGTATGACTGTATCACGTGTTTCTTTTAGCTTACGAAGGGCAAATTATACAGACAGAAGCAATTTACAGATGATAATTTGAAAACTGCGAAAGGGTAGATTATAACAGGCAAACTTTGCAAAACAGAAACGTCCGACCTTGCCCGGGTCGACTCTAGTGTGAACCACATGTCGTACGTCGGCCGACACTGACCTAGATAAGTGATACACATGTCAGCTGGAATATACTTTAAATATTGTGATTATTTTCTTGCCTCGTCCAAAGAAATTTAGAATTTAGTTTTGTCCACATCATAGAATCCATGCAATTGTTATCCAATAAATACTATGTCCAGAAATGCATTATGGGGGGCCTCTTAGATCTATAATACGAGAAAACTTTTTTCTCGAAATTTAATATTCATCTCATTCAGCTAGTCTTCCACAATGTCCTAGGGTAGTATAAAACACATATCCCCTTGTCCTAGGGTAGTATACAAACACCTATCCCCTTGTCCTAGGGTAGTATACAAACACCTATCCCCTTGTCCTAGGGCAGTATACAAACACCTATCCCCTTGTCCTAGGGTAGTATACAAACACCTACCCCCTTGTCCTAAGATAGTATACAAACACCTATCCCCTTGTCCTAGGGTAGTATACAAACACCTATCCCCTTGTCCTAGGGCAGTATACAAACACCTATCCCCTTGTCCTAGGGTAGTATACAAACACCTATCCCCTTGTCCTAGGGCAGTATACAAACACCTATCCCCTTGTCCTAGGGTAGTATACAAACACCTATCCCCTTGTCCTAGGGTAGTATACAAACACCTATCCCCTTGTCCTAGGGTAGTATACAAACACCTATCCCCTTGTCCTAGGGTAGTATACAAACACCTATCCCCTTGTCCTAGGGTAGTATACAAACACCTATCCCCTTGTCCTAGGGTAGTATACAAACACCTACCCCCTTGTCCTAAGATAGTATACAAACACCTATCCCCTTGTCCTTGGGTAGTATACAAACACATATCCCCTTGTCCTAGGGTAGTATACAAACACCTATTCCCTTGTCCTAGGGTAGTATAAAACACCTATCCCCTTGTCCTAGGGTAGTATAAGACATTGAACCCCTTGTTCGAGGGTAGTATAAAACATTGATCCCCTTGTCCTAGGGTAGTATAAAACATTGATTCTTTTGTCCTAGGGTAGTATACACACATCGATTCCCTTGCCCTAGGGTAGTATACATCTACTCTGGAGGTTGTCTCCTGCTCTAATTTATCCAAATAGCAGTCTGGTATGATTATTTTACTGCATAGGGGACAGAGTCACACGCCCACGGCCTTTGGTAAGTTGTGGACCATTCCAGGAGTAAGCTGCATAAAACAAACCTGGTCATAATCCATGACCCTGGTGAGAAATCAGGCAGGAAATCTAACACAGGACCTTCAGACTTGTGGACCAATCTCTACCAGGTTTCGACAATTCTGACAAAAAGAAAAGGGAACACCATGTCTAATGCCTGGTCCCCACTTGGGCGACTAGATTACAAAAATCGACGGCTACCAAGGCGACATGCTAGAAAGTGGTCCCGTCATGTCTGGTGACTAAACCACTAGTCGCCGTGGTTTTCTGACAAAAGATTTGACAAGTTTAATGTTTCCCACTAATCGCTGGTGATTAGTGCAGTTAATCGCCAAGCTAGGCGACCAAAGTGACCTCTAATCACTGCCAGTTTGATGACAAGAGCGCCCCGACGTGGTGATTACCTTTTTTAATCGCTGTTGACTAGTTAGTCGTCCAACGTACTAATTTCTTAATCGCCGGGTTACTAAAGTTAATCGCCGTCATTAGTCGTCCAAGTGGGGATGTGGCATAACACTCATATTCCGCGAACTAGCTGAATTTTATGTTCTTAGGATGAACGTTACACATCATCATTCTACATCAGTACCTACATCATCCATAGCAAATTCCATGAATCTTGGTCTGCATTAAAAAATTGGAGCGGTGTCCTAGTAGTGAGACTGCCCCACCCACCGCTCGGCCCTACACTCCCCTAAGGCCAGTAGTCACACCGCTAATGACATGCAGCGACACCGCCCCATTCAGTGTCCAAACACAACCGTGTATCCACTTATGGGTTAATGTGGGTATAACCATTTATACACTTAATGTGGGTATAACCATTTATACACTTAACGATGGGAGTCACTGTGTATACACTTAATATAGCAGTGGTGGTCCTAAGTTTAAAGTCCAGGGGCCAGTCGTTAATACAGATATAGTGGTATCAATGTATATATGCTTAACATGTAGATTACCATATATACTTAAAGTGGGGATATCCACATAATTATACACTTAACATGGGCGTATCCATGTATACACTTAATGTGAGGGTATCCGTGTATATTTATTATGCAGGGATATCCATGTATACACTTAACATTGGGATATACAAAATTAATGTGGGGAAATCAATGTATACACTCCACGTAGGGATATCCATGTATACACTTTGCGTTTGGGTATCCATGTATACGCTTTATGTTGAGGTATCCCTGTATATTCATAATGTGGGGATATCTTAACGCGAGATTATCCTTCCCACATCTCAGCCTCAATAATCTCCTGATTTTATGGATAAAACATAAATAAAGAATACCAAACTCCTCCCCATGGTTAAGAGGGGGGAATTACCTGCAATCTCAGTAGTTACTCACTTTTGTAAGCCGTCCTTCCGTTATAAACTCCTCCTGCTCCTGTCCCTACACAGCTGTGAGCTGGGAGCTGGGTGCTGAGTGTGAGTGTTGTACTCTAACTGGGAGCAGGGCTCCAGGGCCGGGGGGGGGGGGGGTGAGGGGAGGGGGGAGTGGGTGGTGGGTGGTGAGTGTCGGTGGGTGTAGCCCGGCCCCGGCATCCTGGGTCACAGATAGACTGTACTTACACCCAAGTCAACTGGGCGCTCAAACTAGGACTGTGAACCAGTAACCATTTTAGGTGGGAATTCGACCCTGTATCCCAGAGTACTTTGCAGACACTGGTTTATGGCAAGAGGGGGCAAGAGCATCACCGTCAAAGGTGTACTATAAATACACTACCCAATGGGAATAATCCTGCCATAATATGCAAATTCTTAACTGACCACTGAGGTCCATCAGCTCTGTGTGGGTGTATGGACCTAATATGTAAGAGGTAAGTAGGTCATGAAAGGACTACCTGGGTCACAGACAGCCTCATACCTCACCCCCCCCCCCCCTCCCTCACCCACCCGCAGGGGGCTCCTGACCGGTGAGCTAATATTCACATCATCTTCTAGGCTCAACATGACACCTGTTTTTCTTAATTGTTATTAACATTTTGTATGTTATCATTATCTATTTTTCTCCTAATAAATATTTTGCAAAAGGGTTAGTGCTCTGCCCCTTCATCTGCCCTGTGTTTCATTTTTACGTGAATGCTCTCATCTGAACTGATTCCCAGAAAACTCCGGCACACACGAAAAGAAAGGAGCACTAGAGGCTGACTAAATATGATTTTAAAAACAAAGAAAGAAACAGAGATGGCACTCCTAACTGATAAAAAGGAGGAAAAGTAGAAAACACTTTCCCTACTTTTTTCTAGAGGGAACTAGGAGGAAAATAATCTCTAGGAATAAACCTGACATTAAATTTGTATTTGAATAGCTTGAAACTAACACTAATAAGTACTATGAAACAGATATCAAAGCAATGAAAGATAGATTAGTTTTATAATCGAAAATCACCAAAAAGACCTACAATATCCTACAAAAGAAGGAAAAACGGAATCTCTGAAGAAAATGATGAAAATGCTTCCTCCCATCAAGCTGGCAAGTAACAGTTCAATCATATTTCATAATTTCCTCACATGAACGTGTTGTATATGTGGGCGGTCTGCGGCCCTCTCTGATGACGATCCAGGCGGTGTTCGCGACTGACCCAGTTCTCACCTGACGTGAGGTTGTCACAACTCCCATTAATAATTAATGCTCCCCTCGCCCCCACTCACCGCCCCTCCCACACACCGCGAGCTGGCATATCAGGCTGCCAACGGAGTATTATGGGAAAACATACAGAGGTTGACAGTACTAGCCTGAATACGAGGTGGGTGTCGAAAAATTACTGCCCGAGACCGTTAGGCTGAGGGCTGTAATTTTTCTGACGTCCCACCAAGTATTTAGGGTTGTACTGTCAACTGAGGGTAGTTTTCCTAATATTATATATAATTTTGTAAGTTATAAGAAATAAAGAAAGGAAATTACAAGTGGAGCAAAGTGGGCAGTATCCCCACAGACCCAGGCCTCGACAAATCCAGTGCCCGGGGAGCCCATGCCACCCACATACACAGCCTGGACTCCCAGATGGCACCTACAGGGAGCCCGAGGGGCTCCCATGGAATCTTATCTGCTATTTTAGTTTACAGAATTAGGATTTTTAGGGACAAGATTCCCTGTTTCAGATTCCAATAATTTTAATCAAAGATGCATACACACATAGACTGAATTCGAAATTGTAATATATCTCTTTATAATTTAAATTTTGGAAGGATATCAAATGTATTATCTTAAAGTAATGGTGCAACCTGAATCATTCAGCAGGGATATCCCTGAAATTAAAAAACGTAAATACTAAAACAGGGCTCCCGGATTCTTGGTAGGGCTCCCATATTCCATGAATAGGGAGCCCATTGGGCTCCCATGTCATTCTGAAATTTTTCTAAGCCTGAGACCACCTCTTGTGTGTGTCCCTGTATTACAGACTGGGCCTGGTTCACGCCGTGTGGGGCCCACAGACCACCTCTAGTCTGTCCCCGTATTACAGACTGGGCCTGGTTCACGCCGTGTGGGGCCCACAGACCACCTCTAGTCTGTCCCCGTATTACAGACTGGGCCTGGTTCACGCCGTGTGGGGCCCGCAGACCACCTCTAGTCTGTCCCCGTATTACAGACTGGGCCTGGTTCACGCTGTGTGGGGCCCACAGACCACCTCTAGTCTGTCCCTGTATTACAGACTGGGCCTGGTTCACGCCGTGTGGGGCCCACAGACCACCTCTAGTCTGTCCCCGTATTACAGACTGGGCCTGGTTCACGCCGTGTGGGGCCCACAGACCACCTCTAGTCTGTCCCCGTATTACAGACTGGGCCTGGTTCACGCCGTGTGGGGCCCACAGACCACCTCTAGTCTGTCCCTGTATTACAGACTGGGCCTGGTTCACGCCGTGTGGGGCCCACAGACCACCTCTAGTATGTCCCCGTATTACAGACTGGGCCTGGTTCATGCCGTGTGGGGCCCACAGACCACCTCTAGTATGTCCCTGTATTACAGACTGGGCCTGGTTCACACTGTGTGGGGCCCACAGACCACCTCTAGTCTGTCCCCGTATTACAGACTGGGACTGGTTCACGCCGTGTGGGGCCCACAGACCACCTCTAGTCTGTCCCCGTATTACAGACTGGGCCTGGTTCACGTCGTGTGAGGCCCACAGACCACCTCTAGTCTGTCCCCGTATTACAGACTGGGCCTGGTTCACGCCGTGTGGGGCCCACAGACCACCTCTAGTCTGTCCCCGTATTACAGACTGGGCCTGGTTCACGCAGTGTGGGGCCCACAGACCACCTCTAGTCTGTCCCCGTATTACAGACTGGGCCTGGTTCACGCCATGTGGGGCCCCCAGACCACCTCTAGTCTGTCCCCGTATTACAGACTGGGCCTGGTTCACGCCATGTGGGGCCCCCAGACCACCTCTAGTCTGTCCCTGTATTACAGACTGGGCCTGGTTCACGCCGTGTGGGGCCCACAGACCACCTCTAGTCTGTCCCCGTATTACAGACTGGGCCTGGTTCACGCCCTGTGGAGCCCACAGACCACCTCTAGTCTGTCCCCGTATTACAGACTGGGCCTGGTTCACGCCGTGTGGGGCCCGCAGACCACCTCTAGTCTGTCCCCGTATTACAGACTGGGCCTGGTTCACGCCGTATGGGGCTCACAGACCACCTCTAGGCTCTCCCCGTATTACAGACTGGGCCTGGTTCACGCCGTGTGGGGCCCGCAGACCACCTCTAGTCTGTCCCCGTATTACAGACTGGGCCTGGTTCACGCCGTGTGGGGCCCGCAGACCACCTCTAGTCTATCCCCGTATTACAGACTGGGCCTGGTTCACGCCTTGTGGGGCCCGCAGACCACCTCTAGTCTGTCCCCGTATTACAGACTGGGCCTGGTTCACGCCGTGTGGGGCCCACAGACCACCTCTAGTCTGTCCCCGTATTACAGACTGGGCCTGGTTCACGCCGTGTGGGGCCCGCAGACCACCTCTAGTCTGTCCCCGTATTACAGACTGGGCCTGGTTCACGCCGTGTGGGGCCCGCAGACCACCTCTAGTCTGTCCCCGTATTACAGACTGGGCCTGGTTCACGCCGTGTGGGGCCCGTAGACCACCTCTAGTCTGTCCCCGTATTACAGACTGGGCCTGGTTCACGCCGTGTGGGGCCCACAGACCACCTCTAGTCTGTCCCCGTATTACAGACTGGGCCTGGTTCACGCCGTGTAAGGTCCACAGACCACCTCTAGTCTGTCCCCGTATTACAGACTGGGCCTGGTTCATGCCGTGTGGGGCCCACAGACCACCTCTAGTCTGGTGGAGTGTTAGCTAAAGTGAATGATTTTGAAAAAACGTTGAGCACTATATTATTTCTAGGTCCAAATAAGATAGAGTGAAATGTTTTAGTTTAGGGCCTTGGAATCTTGTGATAATACTGCACCACAGAAAGCCCACTTCCTAGAAAATCTAAAGATAAAAATTGTAAAGATAATTGATGTCTTGGTGATCAAATTGACAGTTGATTAGAACCTTATTTCTTGCCTAGTGATTGATCAATAGGTAGATCTATAAATACAGTGCCCCTTAGTCTTGGCTATGGATGTGGAGGAAACATACAGTACGTAGCATTCTTTACCCACTAGGTGGCGTGGTGGAGAAACTCGTCTATTTCTGCCCGTCATTAAGGCCTCGTTCTGGGCCGCCCCACGCCCCCTGGTGGCCTCTGGCCGCATTAGGTGGGCGATAATAGAGGGAGGTGATCCTGAGATGACCTTGGTGACGTAGAGGTCAGGCCATGACAAAAACAGACAGCAGTCACGTGACGAGGACATCATAGTCTACTTAGTACCGGCTGGATTAAACTGTCGTTGTACAGTGTCATTTACCCTGTCCTGAGTTTATAATAAATGTTCTGTCATGTATGACATACTTAGGAGTGTGCAGCGTGTGACATACATGGCTTATGATAGAGAGGACTGATGTATCTAACCTGATACATAGTAATGTTATCTGTGTCCTCTGGTTTCATTTGTTGACATATGAATGGTACTACCGCGAGCTGAACCATCGACACCACCGCTACCGTCCAAGGGTGGTACTGATATCCAGGAAACAAATGACCAAATATTAAGTTAATTAAGAGACACACCCTGCCATATCCATGAATAGTTCTTAGCACCTCCATATATCATTAACATGTTGGCCACAGTACAATACTGGGATTGTGTTTCTACATCAAAAATGGGTTATGTATATCTGAATTGAAAAGTCTGAATATTTTTCAAATATGGGGGCTACTAATTTTAAGAATAGTCTCATCTGTGAGGCAAACATGAATTGTGACGTTGAAACTGCCTAAACGTGGCGTCAATGATGTTGCCGGATTACGTTCTACCGAGGGAGCAAAACATATTGAGGGTTGTTGCGTCACTAGGCTTAAGTCAGCGGACGTATCTCAATGAACTCCCTGAAGAAACTGTTCCTTTAAGAAGAGAGTTCTTATTATTTCCGGGTACTGCAGCTGCTGTATGGCTTCCTTCAAATGATTTCAGAGCCTTGCCGATAGTACAGGGAAGGTTAACAGAGCTTGTACTACCCCCGGTGATAGCGAACAGCCCCGTACGCTGCCCTATCTAGTCCATCCTATTTAAGGCAAAATGGTCTTTATTTGATGATAATTACCTCAATAATTTCACTGGTGGGACCCTTGGAAAAAGTCAAATGAGTCTACCCTGTGTCACTAGACTACTAAGTGAGGGTCTAGACGGGGAGTCCTGATGTTGTATGTTGAATTTGTTGAAGAAATGGTTCTGTTGAATTACATCATAAGTATTATTTTTTCCCCTTGGGGGTAGCAGGGTGGGGCTTCTGCTCCTGGGAAGAATATAGGCCCTCAGTAGCCCCTGTTGATTGTAAAAGGCGATGATAGGGAGAACCCAGCACTGACCAAGTGGTCCATTGGGTTCAATTCCCGGTTGGTGTCTGGGTTCACTAAAGGATGAGGTATAGCAAAAATGATTTCCAGGTTTTGATCCCCTGCTGTTTGCCTGCTTTAGACTTTAAAATAGATATTCAGCTCCACTGGCTAAATAACTTTAATAAGCACGGTGACCCCCTAATTTCTTTGTTTGACATGATGGCCTGCATCTTTATGCATGTGATATAAACTTCTAAAGCAATTTTGAAATAATTTATTTTGCATATTTTCAAGATAAAAGTATAAATATCATTACGAAATTTTACAAAAGTCTTTCTTTCTCACTTAAGAAACCACAAACACATTTATCAAAAGCATTTAGGTCGTTATATTATTTCTATCAAAAAGATTGGCAAATAAAATTAAATTTTGAAATCTATTTTGCAAGATGATTTTTGAATAATCAACATATATAGACTACTGTAGCTGAAAAGTTTGCATGGCGACCCATGATTTCTTTTGCATTTATGGTGCTAAAATAGGTATAACTTTCACTGTGTAGAGTTTCAACGAAATCTTAACACTACTTCTACAATGGCGTGATTGTCCTTAAGTGACAGGTGACATAGCCTTTTCTTATATTCGACGTACGACGTTGGGGTCCCCCCCCCCCCTCTAGGGCCCCTCCCTTATGGTATCCTTTGATCATACAATCACTCCATCATCCAACTATGACAGCCATGTTTCCAAGATGAAAAGTGCTGATATTTGTAGAATTCATATAGTATGATATATATGCTTTACATCATGAACTAACAAAACTGTGGGCCCCTTTTTAAGAAAACCTTGCTGTCTTAATGTAAAATCTGGCCAAAATATTATTAAGAGAACCAAAAGACCACCTCCACCTCCCTCACACATTCAATACTCCGTCACTGTAACCATTGTTAATTATCTTATCTTGGTTGTTTTACAGTACGTGGGAAGCATCGCCTTATCTCCTATAAAACCACCATGTTTGATACTCGTAGTAACTTTTGGCTACAGTAACTATAAACGGCACAATATACAACAAGCAGCAGACCTCCTGGGGTGTACTTACGTTACTGATCAGCGAATAATCCAAACTTGGTGCACGTTATCTTAACCCGAATGGTCCGAATTGTTTCTGAAAAATAAAAAGAGAACAAGAATTAAAGAGTTGCAAGACATGTCTTTTTTTGTTTTTCAACATGGTAGAATGATTAAGGCTGGTGTGGAAACGCTCAGAACTAATCGACCTGTACTCTTTTTTTTTTTTTTTTTTTTAAATATTTTATTCTATCTCTCTTGTACAGAGCTCTTCCGATAGCAGTACAAATACATTATCATATTAATATCGTATATATACAATAATATCAGAATTTCACAAATTCACAATAAACAATCACAGTACTGTGCCTGCATAAATACCTTTAACCGCAAAAAACTATCATCATTATAAATTTGATAGATCTATCAAAGTCAATGCACGCTTAAATTCGCATATTGTATCTGAAAGTTGTGTTTTTGCATCCAACCTATCCCAAAGATCACAGCCTAGATAGAATGGACTATTACAAACACGTTGAATATCCGTAAATGGCCTATGTAATTTCACTTTACCATGACCACATAATTTAATATTTGGCCTTGATTCATTTACAAATCTGGATACCTTACTTAATTTATACATTCTTCTCAACATAAGAACTCTACATTCGACGTTTTGTCTATGGTTAAGTTCAATCTTAAACTGGTGTGTTAACCTTATTGTCTTCCTGACTTTGTTTATATACAACAATAATAGCGTTTTACATCATGTCCAGCATCACTGGCAGCTGTCCCACTTTTTGCATTAAATATAGGTCAACTTGAATACCTTTTGAGAGTTTATTTATCATGGAATGAGCGCATTCCGAACTCATGAAAAAGCAGGAAACATGAAGAATATCATCATTGACACCCAATAGTTACATCAATGGTATGGCCGGAAACAACCACTACAGTCTCCTACTTTTATTAAGAACATTAAGGCTCTGCCACTCTCCAATAAGTTGAAAATATAAGGCAAACCATGACCCGGAATTCCTATTTCTGTAAATCTTCCCACTGTAGTTGGATATAATGGTGAACAGTAATGTTATTTAGATGGACAATGTCACACCATGGGAAATGTCACAGATCAGACGGTGACCTCACGTCAAGTCAACTTTCCCAGGCGCAGAGCCTGTTTGGGTTATAACTGATAGGACTAAGTACCAGTAGCTCGGACGATATCATCATACCACGGTTATACATATACAATTTGGTGTAACCGACTTTCCTCTCAGTTTACTTGCCTAACCTGCAATTTTACTTGATATAATTATCATTATACCCAGATTTCAGTTCTTCCTAGGTTTTTGAGTTACCACAAGGGATGTTGACCTAAAAACATAGAGGACTAAAATATGTAAAACTACTTTCTTGTAAATGTTGTTTTTTAAAATGATCTAATACTCAATTAAGGTCTCATAACTGACTGTGTAAAAGTCCAATAACCGACGGTATCAAATCTGCGAACTGACAGTAAAAGTCTGAGAACTAACATTATAAAAACCTTAGAACTGACAGTGTTAAAGCCTTAGAGCTGAGAGTGTAAAAGCCTTAGAACTGACAGTAGAAAAACCTTGGAACTGACAGTGGTTTTTGTTTGTTTGTTGGGGTAGTTTAACGTCCAGCCAACCCTTATGGGTTCTTTCCAACTGACAGTGTAAAAGCCTTAGAACTGACAGTATTAAAGCCTTAGAACTGACAGTGTAAAAGCTTTAGAACTGATAGTGATAAAGTTTTAAAACTGACAGTATAAAAGCCTTAGAACTGACAATGTAAATGCTCTGAACTTTCAGTGTAAAAGCCTTAGAACTGACAGTGTAAAAGCCTTAAAACCGACAGTGTAAAAGTCTTAAAACTGACAGTTTAAAAACCTTGGAACTGACAGTGTAAAACCCTTAGAACTAACAATATAAAAGCCCTAGAATTGATAGTGTAAAAGCCTTAGAACTGACAGTGTAAAAGTCTTAGAACTAGCAGTATAAAAGCCCTAAAACTGACAGTGTAAAAACCTTAGAACTTACATTGTAAAAGTCTTAGAACTAACATGATAAAAACCCTAGAACTGTTAGTGTAAAAACCTTAAAACTGACAGTGTAAAAGCCCTAGAACTGACAATATAAAAACCTTAGAACAGACATTGTAAAAGCCAAAGAACTAACAGTATAAAAGCCCTAGAATTGATAGTGTAAAAGCCTTAGAACTGACAGTGTAAAACCCTTAGAACTAACAATATAAAAGCCCTAGAATTGATAGTGTAAAAGCCTTAGAACTGGCAGTGTAAAAGTCTTAGAACTGACAGTATAAAAGCCCTAAAACTGACAGTGTAAAACCCTTAGAACTAACAATATAAATGCCCTAGAACTGATAGTTTAAAAACCCTTAGAACTAACAGTGTAAAACCCTTAGAACTAACAGTGTAAAAGCTTTAGAACTGACAGTGTAAAAGATTAAGAACTGACAGTGTAAAAGCTTTAGAACTGACAGTGTAAAAGCTTTAGAACTGACAGTGTAAAAGCTCTGAACTTTCAGTGTAAAAGCCTTAGAACTGACAGTGTAAAACCCTTGGAACTAACGGTATAAAACCCTTAGAACTGACAGTGTAAAAGCCCTAGAACTGACAGTGTAAAAGCCCTAGAACTGACAGTGTAAAAGCCCTAGAACTGACAGTCTAAAAGTCTTAGAACTGACAGTTTAAAAACCTTGGAACTGACAGTGTAAAACCCTTAGAACTAACAATATAAAAGCCCTAAAACTGACAGTGTAAAAGCCTTAGAACTCACAGCGCTGACTAGCCCTGGGTGTCGCTGGGTGCTGGCTGGGTGACCTCACCGGGACGTGTGCTGCTCCGACTACAGCGGGCCGCAGTCACCAGGCACTACACAGGACCTTACATTCAGAGAGACTGTGCACTCCCACTGTGTGCCTGATCACTTCACTGGGCTCTAGTGTGGTTAAAACAGGTCACTTTTGGTGGACTGTGACTGTAGGCTCTTCACTTTTGGCGCGGATTTTTTTTAGATATGAAGAATGAGCCTGCAGTGAAGTGACTAGATAAATTCCAATGGCAGATCCAGATGGGGGGGGCGCGGGTGCATGCCCCTCCCCTTTTTCGGGAAAATTTTGCGTTTTTCTAATGTAAAACTCAGCCAAAAAGCAATTAGGGAAAGATTGTTCGAATAGCGCGACCCCACCTTTTCAAAAATCTGGATCCGCCCGTGAATTCAATAACTCATGCTATACATTGAACACCCAGCTAGTGCAACAGTCAATAACACTAACAGGAAGATCCCTGAGTGCTCGCTCTTCCCGACCTAAGTTCTCTGGCCATGGCATGGATCTATGTCACCTTATTTTTATATCAGATTTCATATTCTGCCTCTCTGCATTGTCTTTTTCCGTGTGTCTAACCAGGGTGTCATGTTTGGCAAGGCCAGGGCACCATTCCAGGGAGGAGATGCCTGCCAAAGTATAACTAACTTTTGTGGAGAATAACACCAGAATTCACTGCCGCCTGCTCTAATTTATATCATTAGAAGGCACAAACACTTTTGTGAGGTTACTGCTCAAATTCTGTTTTTTCCCTGTGATTTTTCTGTTCCATTGCACAAATTTTCCTGGACAATTTTTAGAAACCTAAAAGGGTTAAAGTGCAGAAAACATTGTGAAAAGCCTTCAACAAAAGGTCAGATATCTTACAATTTTAGAAATCAGGAATCCCAGAACCTGATCAAACAAAATTCCGGCATTTTGCTTTTGTTCCTTGTCAAGGTAAATTTCCATACCTGCTTGGTGGATGAACTTTTTCCCATATGGTATGCAGGGGGCATGAGGATTTCCAGATACAAAGCATAATACTTGATTGTGTCCCGTTCGCCTTATGCCCCTTTTTTCAGGTGCAGGTCACAGGTCATATCATACCAAACTATAACACTTACAAGTATCCTGTGTGGCTTATGCCCCTTTTATCGACTGTAGGTCACAGGTCGTATCATACTAAACCATAACACTTACAAGTGTTCTGTGCGCCTTACGCCCCTTTTATCAGCAGCAGGTCAGAGATCGTATCACACCAAACCATAATACTTATAGGTATCCTGTGCAGCTTATGCCCCTTTTCTCAGTTGCGGGTCACAGATCGTATCACACCAAACTATATTACTTACAAGTGTCTTATGCACCTTACACCCCTTTTATCAGGTCCAGGTCACAGATCGTATCACACCAAACCATAACACTTACAAGTGTCCTGTGCACCTCACGCCCGTTTTATCGGCAGCAGGTCACATATCGCATCGTGCCAACAGTAATGGGGGGTGCCAGCATTAAGCGGGACAGCCGTAATCATCTTCAGGGCCACTTGGTGGACGCCCCGCGGACCGCTGCCAGCCCCGTAGAGGTTTAATATGCGGTCATCTTTTTGTGTGCCACACGTTATGTGCATCGCATAAATGGGGCAGCAGTGATCAGAAAACAGTCCGCGGAGCTTGACGAGCACGAGAAATTGCCAATTTGGTCGCTTAGATCCAATGTATACTTCTGTGATGGGGGTATCCCAATTTGGTATGATTTCCTCTCTTTTTGTGGCTCGGTGACTGTGTTAGCGTACGGCTATATCAACACATGTCTGACTGAGATATATGTACTCAAGTATACACATTACTACATGCCCCTGGAGGGGGCCCTCACTACTTTGATATTGCACCATAGAACCCTTTTTTGACTAATCTAACATCCTTTTTTGCAATCCGATTCCCTCTCCCTACCAAGTACGCGACAAAGGGTGGTGTGCCTTTGGCATGTTAAGGGAAACTGGTTGATTTCGGACTAAAAACCTCTTACATACATAATTATAAAAACACGTTTATTATACTGCTACTATATAACAACTTACGGCAGATACAGGATTCCTGAAAGTGGGGGGATCGTCAGCACGTAGGCCCCTTTGTTGGACCCATAACAATACAGAATACACTTTCAGATAAAAAAAAGAATTAGCATTTTACTCATTGTCCTTTGCGGATCCAAGGGCCCCCCCCCCTTTCTTTTTAAAAAATCATTTTGTGGACCCTAAACTACAAAAAGAGGGGGGCATGTCACATGCGTGCATGCAAATACGCGCCGTGTTAGAACTTGGCCTACGTGCTGACGATTTTTATACCGAAATCAACCAGTTTCCCTTAACATGGGTTTTTCTATCTGCAAGTACATATGAATGTATGTGAGTTTTAGTATCCTAACCTAAATTCATATTTTCCAAATATTATAAGCTCTTTATATGTAAGTCCATCAACTTACCTCACAAAACCATGATACGTTTACATATTGAACATTAAACGCACTGTATTATTTTCATGAGTCCACCAAGAAGGGGGAGTGTACTTTTTCTATATGCCCGAACCTAAATTCATATTTTTCAAATGTTATAAGCTCTTTTATCTAAGTTCAATAACTTACCTCACGATCATGATACGTTCACATATCGAGATGCTTAAACAAACATTTCCCGATTTATAATGCTCAATTCTCTACCTAAAAGTATAAGTATTTGATGCTGCATTTGCCCTACTTTGGTATTGTCTACCATCTGTATAAATCTTTGTCAAGCTGTAGAATATGTCAGATGTGTTGTGTTCAGGAAAAAGGTGCGCCTATTGTGGGTGTGAGGAGGTTTTGTACGGAGACGTGTGGACTTAGCCTCAAACGTGTTTGACCTACATTCTGAATCCCCATCTAACGCCGTGTCACAAAAAGTGTTCCCATCACTGAATATTTGTCAAGTGGCCAGTATATACCAGCTTATATTTACTCACTTTGGAAATTGTTGGCGACACTTTGGCCATATTTCCCGATTTTGAAGTTGCTGGAAAACATTGGCAGGGTACCGACCTAATTCCATTTTCAAATTCCCTGTTTTCCCTGAGATTTCTCTGTCCCACAGCAATTTTTCCCAATGTCATATCAAGCAAATTGTAAAGCCTCTGCGTGCAGAAAAATTTTGGACAACACAATAACAAAAAGTCAAATCCTGAAAGTATTTAAGAGTTTTTTTTTTTTCCCTCAGCAACAACAATTATCAATGTTTCAGTAAGCAAGAGGGTTAGACCTTTAGGACGTTACATGATTGTTCAAAACATTTTAATGGAGGGAAGGGAATAATCGGGTTTAACAGACTTGTATTTGTGAAAGTATTTTTCAACAGTGTGAAATCTTTTTAATTTACGTTCATCATCTGTTCTCCCAGATGGTACAGCAAATCGAACAACTATACAAAAAAAAAGAAACAAAATTCCCTGAAATGTATTACAACATTCCTTCATAATATATAATGATCACCATGGTTCAGTGTGCCATCTAGACAACTGTACCATCGTGGGTATAGGTGGACTTTTTTCTTCTGAATGTTAGACCAGGTGGACACACTTTTCCATAAATAACCGCCCCTGTTTTCTAGATATAGGCCGGTGCCCTCTGCTTACTTTCCTCCCTAACATAAGGTCCCCCGAGTAAGTTTTCCACAGGTTAATAAATGTGGTTTTACTTTACAATATAAAACTTCTTTTGTACCCGAGTTTTACTCTGTTAAAAAGTTGAGATCTTGCTCTTACCCGATTTATCACGTTTAAAAAAAGTAAGACCTGTATTCTGTCAACATCTAGTTCAATCACACCATGTGAATTTTTCTCCTGTATGCTGTTTCTGAGGACGAGTAGTGAAGTTGAATTGTGCCCCTGAGATCTCAGCCTCACCCCGCTGTCCCCGTCTGCCCTGATTACATGCCAAGGTTAGTGTACCCGGCGATGAGATAGGATTTACCCTACACTGGGTTAATATGTTTCACTGGGCCTGGGTGTTGGTACCCCCCCCCCCCCCCCCTCACCCCCACGGACCGGGTGCAGCGCCATGATCCCACAACACGCTATGGGGCGGCGCCCACACCCCTCATTCCCTCCTGTTGTTGTATTATTAACTATGAATCAGGCCGGGGACGCCCCCGTCCTCGGGACAGTCGGGGCTCTGAACCCCTGAACCACAGTCCGCGGGTATTGATGAAACTGCCACCGACATGAGGGGAGGAATCTCACCAAAACTCTCACACAGTAACTTGAAAGGCGCTATGAAACTTGAAAATGATATAATATGATATGCTGGCTATTTTCATCAATGATTAGGAACGTTTGACTGGGCGATTTGGCTTTTTGATAACTGATAGGCCTATTTAAGAGAGACCTCCTTCATGAATTCGGTTAGGTAGCTAACCCCCACCCCTTCCCCTCCTCCCCTCCACACATCTCCATCTCCCCGGGCCCGGCCTTGGCCGACGCCCATCGGCCCTGGAGGAGGTGAGACGCTGGAGAGACGCTGAGAGATGCCGGTCACGTCCTAGACGATTTATTTATACATACACGGGGGGAGGTGGAGGGGGCGGGCGGGGCGGGGGGCCGAGGTCAGGTCGCCGGGGGTCCAGGGAGTGGGGGCCGGGGAGCGGGGGTCGGGGAAATCATCCTAGTCCTTTTCCCGATAATATCCCACTTACTGCTAACGATTAACTCCACCAAATACATGTTTTTAAAACCCGTAGTTCGTCGGTTCGGACGCTGGGTGTCGTGTCATTGCCCCAGGAGTGAAGGAGAGGGACCCGCCCCTGGGATGCCTATATATGGACCCTGCTCCTATTATCGCTCAGTCTTTTTTACCGCGACCTATTCGCGGCCAGAGCAGCATGTCTGCTGCGTATTTCTCGCCTCATCTGGGATCAAACGTACATTTACCTTAGTTTCTCACGCTGGGCTTGTTGTTTGGCGGGAGGCCGGGGAGGGTTGCTCGGGAATTCGGCCTGTAAGCTGGCTTCGGGCCGACCCAGATTTGTTTACACTTGGGTTTGGAGCTTCCGGTGATTCAGGTGCCGGGACAGTGTTTTATATCAGAAACACACTTTGATGTCCATGTAAAACTAAAGGGGACAATATATGCTGCTATAATGATAAATAATATTTTTCTGTATCAAGATTCTACTGCATTAAGTATCTATTTACGTATTGTTTGTAAAAAATAATTCTTTGAACTAAAATGATCAATATTCTGCAGCGTGACACTAATAGATTCAAGATAATCTTCTCTAAGCACAATCTCCGTCTAGTCATAAGCCGGGAGAGTGAGAGGGAGGTAAAAGTTTGCATTCAGTCTTCGAGAACTGATCAGAGTTCATTTATAAGGCTGTATAAGAAAAGGGCCAGTATGCCAGTGGTAGACCCAGGTGCTTGTAAACAGAAAAATAGGGGGATGCGCGGCACCCCCCATATCCCAAAATTTTACAATTAAATTAATTTCAGTAGCAGATCCGGGAAAAAAAAGGGACGGGGGGCAGGGGGGGGGGGGGGGGGGGCATGGTAGGCCCCGTGGTAGGCATACAGCATTTTCCCTCCAGGCCCTCCAGGCCCAGTAATGGGGGTATGGATGGGGGGGTCCCACGTCGGGTGTCGAATTTAAGAAGTAGTTGTGTCGCCTGTCCCTATACCTCAGTTCAGACCCATGTCCCATGTCGAATTTAAGAATTGGTGATGTCCCATGTCGAATTTAAGAATTAGCCCTGTCCCCTGTCGAATTTAAGAAAAGGCCCATGTCATTTGTCACTTAATTGCCATGTCCCCTGTCGAATTTTAAAAATGGCCATGTCCCCTGTCGAATTTAAAAAACGGCCGTGTCGCCGTGTCGAATTTAAGGGTCTAGACCCCCAGTAATTCTACATTAAAAAGTTTGATATGTGGCCCAAAATGGTCCGCTCCTGAATTTTGGACAGAAAAATTAACGTAGGGGCGTCGCGGATGGGAGGGGTAGGGTAGAAACACCGTCTCCTGTCAAACCCACCCTCGCTGCTTTGTGTCTACGCCGACATCCCAGTTAACATTGAGAACGACCAAACACAAGTAATTTTAGAAATAAGTATCAATATAGACAGCAAGTTATGAAATAATAAATGCAAAGTAGGCCTATTGCAAAATTTGAAATTCGATGTTGACGCGGCGACGCCATAGGTTTAGCATTGAATGTGCGCGTCCAAATGAAATTATTTTCCCAAATTTTCATCTGCAGCAGCGACGAGTTTAAAGAGGGGCGCATGGGGCGTGCATCATTCCCTCTTAGCCTATTTCCATAGCTGTAAAACCCTGATGTGTGAAGCGGCCCGGCAATCCGGGACAAATGCACGCAGAACAGAACAGAACATAGAATATTAGTTTTTTTTTAATGTAAAACAATTAAAGGACCTTGGAGGGGTGGCCGGGATCCTTTTTGACATGGGCGTCCAGATCTGTGCAGAGTACCATTCTGCTGTGCATTTCAAATGTGTAGGAAAAGTAGAGCGACTCACGAGTCAGGTTGATTCTTTATGGTCAACAAAAGCTATAGGCCTATGTATACATAATATTTGTTCCCACAGAGCATGAAAAAAAATCATATTACTGTTGTTTAGGTAGGCATTTGATATTAAACATTAAAAAGGACGTTTAATCAATTCCACATAATCATGCATTCAATTAAGATAAACATATATAGTTCTTTGAATGTTGACCATATTAGCCCTTAAGCTCCTATTACAAAAGGTCTTTTAGTAAAGTAGTATATTGAACATTTATTGTCTGTTTTTTATTGTGGCGATCCAGGGAAGATTTACGAAATGCTTTGTATTTCAAATATACGAAGCAAATATTTTGTGTTTTTTTCGACCAGGGAAAGCCCAAATTCGTAAAATTGCACAAGAAAATGCCTCGTAAATGCTTTGTAAATGCTTTGTAAATTAACGAAGCATAATTTGTAAATTTGAGAACATTAAAATAATCAGTTTAGACCTCATAACTCTTGATATACAGTTTAAAATTAGTAAAATGATATGTTTCCTTCATTTTGGAAGAGTATCTTTGCCTAGTTTTGACATTTTAAAATATACGATCACAATATTTGTGTTTTGAGATACGAATGCTCCGTAAATTGTCCCTGGATTGGCCCCCAGGTGTAACTGCGTACATGCAGATGTTATCGGTGAATGGGCGGTCCCCGACAGTATCGGATTTAGAGGTGGGGGCGCAGGGGCGTGCGCCCCCTCCTTTTTTGGCCAAATTTAGCTTCTTTTAACGTAAAATTCTGAAAAATAGGGAGTGCGCCCCTATCTATTAGCGCCCCCCCCCCCCCACCTTTTTAAAATGATGGATCCGCCACTGCTCTACTTTTAGATTTGATTTCAGATCAGTTGCTTGATTATATTGAAAGCGGTGGCGGATTTAGAAGGAGGGTGGGGGGGGGGGGGGGGCAGAGGGTGCATCCCCGTAGTTTTGGCCAAAATATTGATTTTTTTAAATATATGTTCAGGAATTAATCTGCTGCCACTTTTTCTTTTACCTAGCATGCAATAGGTTCACTAGCATGTATCTTCGGTAGAATTCTAGTCCCTTTCTTTGTCTAGTTGTAGGTGTACGTAGTCTTATGCACTGTAAAACAAAACTTATTAAAATGATGTACAATAAAGCCAATTCTCCCAACCACGGATAGCAAGTTTCTGGACTTTTACCTGTGGGTTAGCCAAAAACAGGATGCATCCTGGGTAATATGTCGACAAAATTCAAGGTTTTAGCATAGAAATTTTCATGATTTGTGAAATCATTAAATTTTGCAGATTAATATTGAATAAAACTAGCCATCATTATTTTTTAAATAAGTACCCATATACTTTTATATTTCCTGAGTTGTTAGAAAATTGATTCATTATAAATAGATTGATAGCCATTATTTGTTTATTTTCTATAGGTTTTGTAGCACTTTTGTCGACAAAATCAGCCCAAATTAGCCTGCAGGTCCTTAAAATACTGTATATCAGCTATCCGTGGTAGGGAGAATTGAATTGAGAGCTTTCCTCCAGGTAGAGCCACCACCCGGGTCTAACTAACAAAATCCGAGCACTACAGTACTAGTGTCTAGTGGGGTCTTAATGGGAGGAGGAGCATCACATACACAGGAGGAAAACCTTTTCTTTTGTGAACTACCAAACAATGTCAATTTTTTACCTTATGTGTAATATTATCATATTTTCACGCATAATACCTCTCTTTTCTACCAACGTACATAAAGATGACACTGGCGGATCCATGGATTTGAAAAAAAAGATTTAAGCCAAAAAAATCTAAAATGGTTGTGTTCAGGTAACCCTACCTACCCTAAAATTTGGCCCTACCCTAACTATTATAAAGGAAATTTTTGAATATTTTTTTCAAAATCCCAAAGAATTGACCTAAAATGGCATGGAAAACCATAAAACAGCACATAGATACTCAGAGCATGTATTTTAAATGCTAAAAATGTTTTCAAAGGATATTTTGGAATATTTTTTGTATATTTTCAACACTGCCCGGGTCTCTTTGGTAAGTAAAAAAAAAAAGACCCCTAAAATCGACAGGGCGACATGGCCTTATCTTAAATTCGACATGCGACATGAGGCTTAGTGCATGGAGAGGAAAAAAAGGACGTGACATTGATTATTTCTTAAATTCAACATGCGACATGAGGGATTCTTAAAATCGCCATGGAAAATGACCCCCATCAACACCCCTCAGGGGCATGAACCCTTCCTACTTTTGCCCAAATATTTATTATTACTTTTTATTGTAAAATTCTCAGACCTTGAGGTACCAGCGGAAATTACGTTTCGCGCCGTTTTCTGGTTCAGCAAATGTTTACCAACACACAGGCAATAGGCGTATAAATCGGTGCTAAAATTGGTAGAAAGCAAGCACATTGAACCGAGTAGTGGGTCGATATACATATATCGGCCGACTCTATATCAGTCGGTGTGTGTGTATGGGGATTTACTGCTTATTCAGAGATAATTATGATGCCAAAGGGGCCGTCCATAAATGACATCATGCTTATTTTGGCCTTTTTTGACCCCCCCTCCCCCCCTTGTCATGTTTTGTCATGCAACCCTTGAACCCCCCTCTAAAAATGATGTCATATCGGGGAGACCCCCCCCCCCTCCAAGTGTAGATATGTATAATATACATTATATTATGAGCAATCTACTCTAAGTGACATTTCTACTTATAACAATTGTTGTTTCATCTGTGGCTGTGCCCATATCTTCATAACTGATTTTAGCAATTAGGCTAATCAAGTCACTGGTGAAATTTGATACCTAATTCTGTTTTGTCAACAAAAGAAGTGATGCCATTTGAATATAACCTTAGAAGGGGATCATTAGGTGTGTAGCGCTCCCCGGGCTACGTTACTGGGGGAAAAGACCCAGGCAATCACTGGGATTGGCGGTTGTTGACAAATGACCAAACAATGCAACTTTTAGGTTCAATAAAGTTTATTTAGATAACACTTTTGTTACAATAATACTCCAAGTAAATAAACAAACCAATCACAAAATGGTTTACAAATATCTGACAATGTTTCCAGAATAAAGTTCTGAACCACAATATAAAATACTAGGTTACAGAATAAAGTTTACAAAATACCCTTTGACAAAAGGCAAATACCAAGTCTGCTTTAGGGGAAACTCTACAAAACTTGTGGGAAAACCACCAAACTCACCTAGTCCTAAAAAGAACTAGGTATAACTTTCTCAGTCTAAGAAGACATGAGCAACACAGGCCACCACAAAGTCTCACAAACAAACCAGGGTTACCTTCTCAGGTCAAAACCCTATACCAGCCAACCAGGCTATGACACCACAGTGAGACAAAACCAGTCTAAAACTCTGTCCCTCAGTGTCCACTATATAATACCAGAGCACAGACCCGGTAGAGAGCACCCTGCTCTGATTGGTCCATTTGGGAGGGGAAAGCTGGCTTCCTATTGGCCAGAAAAGGAGCACTCTGATTGGCCGGTTCAGACCATCCGTCCGGAGCACGGGCCGGAGTAAGCCTCCGAGACGGGCCGCGCGGTCCGCCCCCGGCCGCCCGACCTCTGCCGCCCGCCGCCTGCTGATCGGCCTGGCCCAGCCTCGAGGAGCGCCACAGGTGTAGTTACTTCAATTTACAAACAGAATGAGTATGAATGAGACACTAATCACATTTCACCTGATTAGCCAAATCACTGAAATCAGTTATGAAGATATGGCCCTAGGCAATTTTGACAATTTCTGACAGCAACTATTTAAGTTGTGAGATGTATGTTTTATTTTAGTTTGAAAACTTAATATAATTTTAACCATCTATATCAATTGAAAGCTTATCATCAAAGCTTCTTTAGCATGCTGATACATCTGAAATCAGATATTTATCCTGTCATGTGACCTGAGTCACATGCATTTAGTTGTTTTATGATTTTCAGTGAATCTTGTGCAACATTACAAAACAAAGACAAGCGTAGATAATTTTGCATGAGGCCTAAGAAAAAAAAATTGTGTTCAGGTAAGCTGACCTATCCTAAATTCTTGACCCTACCCTAATTCTCTTTAGAATGTTTCCCCCCATTTTTTTTCAAAATCCAAAAGATTGGACCAAAAAAGTTTGGAACAGAATGAGACAGCAAATAGATGCTCAGGGCATGTATTTTAGATTCTAAAAATGGTTTTAGGAGATTTCTAGAGATTTTTATTTATTTCCAATACTAGCCAGGTCTATTTGTTAAGTGAAAAAAACAAGAAAAGGGAAAAAAAACTACCTACCCTTATTTTGACATCCTGTTACCTGATTACAACAATTATTTTGGGGGGCCTAAAACTTTTCTTTCAATAACGCACAATAAGTAAAAAGAAATATGTCAGAGGAGGTGAAATAGAATACAAACAGATTGACAAATGCTTTTACCAGACCACAGAATGTTGTCTCATACATACATCTATCAGGCTTGGCAAGGTGACTTTCCAATTTTGTTTGGTTTGGAATAGAAAAATATGAGACCTTTAAGATAATGCAACAGTGGTGGATCCAGAGGGGGGGCAAAAGGGGCAATTGCCCCCCTAGACCAAAAATTAACTCACGTAGTTTTGACAAATCAGAGGAGGATATTTGCAAGGTAAATCATAGGGGGCGGAGGGCAGATACCTTGCCCCCCCCCCTGAAAGTCACTGGATCCGCCCCTGTGCAATATACTTTTTAGGCTTTGTATCAAGCGGGTAATGCTTTATTTTATTTATAAAATATGTCATACATTGCATTTTGTTTCTATCCTTAGCCCTTATTGATTAGGGAACCATAATGCAATATGCTGGTTTTAGGCCAAGTTTTTTGACCCCCCTCTGCAAATTCTGTTATCCATCTTTTTTTTTCAAACATGATGTCATGCTGGACTTGACCCCCCTCCCCCCCTTGTCATGTTTGGTCATGGAACCTGAAACCCCCCCTCCCCCCCTGCTGCATGACGTCATTTGTGGACAGCCCCAAAAAGTTGTCATCAGATTTAAGGTCTCACATTTTGCTGCAAGATTTGGCTCAACCTTGGGTTTCAAAAATTGCAACATTGTTAAGAGTTTTTGGAATCTTATGTTTAAATTTGAAATGTGGTTGCTCAACATGTTGGGGGTATAAAGGAAGTCTTAGATGAAGTGCGTGAGGCTTTCGTTGAATGGACGTAGAATGACCCTACGGACACTGACTATGAATGCTGTAGAGAGTTATTATAACATCAACTACAGCTCCTGTGTTCAAGTCTCCAGGACTACCATTCAACAAACGATAGTCTTGCTGTAATAAGTGTGGCCACTGTCGGGGCTCTGGAAGGGGGGGGGGGGCATCCTAATTTTCTATGTCAAATTTGAGGACTGACCATGTCGCCTGTCCTCTCCGGAAATACCAATATCCCCTGTCAAATTTAATTAAAGAATGGTCATGTTGCACAGTCAAATTTACGAAATGCCCTGGTGCTTGTCATTGTCGCTATAATATGTTGATGTTGCGTGTCATATTTAAGAAATGGCCGAGTCACTTTGTCGAATGTAATGGTTTAGAACCATATTCTCACTGCTGCTTAAATCTGGAGACATAGACCAGAAGGGGAAAAGTTGTAGGTCAGTCTTAATATAAGCCTTATTGACTTTGTCGGAAGGCAGTGAGGGAAAGAAATCCATGGGGAACTTCGGGCAAAAAGTTCCTCAGCAAACATTCACAAAAAACAGTCAAGGAAAAGTTAGATGAGTTTTGAACCTGGCCTTATAGATGACTGGTCCTTCCAATAAGTCAGAGGGTTACACATTCCTTATTAACCATTTTCAATCTATTTTAAATAGAATAAATATGAAACGTAAGTTGCTCTTTTTTAATCAACTATAGTCTTCCAGCACACAGCACAAGCAGTTATGCTCTGTTTTGATATGCACACAAAGAAAAACTGATATAGATTAATAATATTAGCTAGGCGGGAATTTCTTTCTTCAATTGTACAAATACGTTTTTCTCCGAGACCTACTACTTGTGAGTTCATGCTGTTTACATTTTAGTATAAGTAAATATGAAAACATATAAGTTGTACGTGTATGTATATCATAGAACTGAAATACAACTGCATGTCAACAATTTCATAAATGAGTTTACAAAGATCAAATATTGCTGTTAGCCCCGAGGTATTAGCGCAGTGCACCCCAGCCATCCGTAGGGTACAAATCTGTAGATTTATTTTCAAAATAATACAGGAATGGCATTTCTTAGCAGCTATACGCCCTTCTCATGATAATCTGCTTAACACATAACACTTAAAACTAACAGTGGAAGCACTGAAGACTTTTTTTCTACATTTCCTTTTTATCCCTCATATTAGCAAATACATTGTATTGGATTATAAACCTTTCTATCATCTATTTTTCATGATAAATAATTTCAAAATTCATCAAGAAAATGAATATTCCAGTTTAGGTGATTTTAATTGTAAAGGCAGTTCAACCCTAAATCCTCAATTGATTAGGGGTCCTCACCCACAGGGAATAGATGGGACCTCAGCTTGAGTGGGTGCTGAGGGGTCCTGGGCTTTAAAGGTGATATGTGACCCGATCTGACAAAATGAGTCGCAAGTCGGCAATGAGTCGCAAGTCGCACGACCCTTCCATAGCATTCCTTAGCTAATTAGCTTTCAAACGAGGTGTAACGTGTGACATGCGACTTCTTGCGACTTCCGTCTCAGTATGTCAGATCGGGTCACATATGACATGACCATGTATAAAGCCACTGGCGGAGGAGGGGGGGGGGAGGTTGTGTTATTGGAAAAAAAATCCTCAATTACATTTTGGTCGAGTTTTACATTAAAAAACAAAAAAAACAAATCTGAAAAAAGAGAGGGGCGCGTGCCCCTGCCTCCCCCCTCTCTGGATCCGCCAGTGGAAGCAATAAGGAGGAGGGGATGTATAAGTTCAAAGTGTGCTAATCTGGGACATTACGCATGAAGCCGAGTTGAGGGATGTGGTCAGCATCTCACCAGCTATGGTGCAGCACCACTATGTAGACAGGTGTGGTGCTTGAGACTGCTCAGTGAGAGATAGTGACATACATCAACATTGGTGTCTAACATAGGCAGAATTCCAACAATACTGATCTTGGTGCATGGCTTACTTAATGAAGGTTAGGGCTAGGGATTGTCGGAGCAGTGAAGGTTTCATATGGTGAACATAATTCTGTTATGTGTTCTCAGTGGAACTTTTCTGATCAACTTGTATTGTACACCTGTGACAACTTTTCTATCATTGAGATGGGAATATACTTACAAATCCCCTTACAGGAGAGTTACTCTGTGGTTCTTAAAGGTGAACTACATCATAGGATGAAGTGTATTGTGAAAACCATAACCCAAGAAGACTGAAGATGAAGGCGAAGAGGTACCAAATAACATTTTTGCCCAGCTAGAAATAAATATCCATCATTTCTACTTTGAAAGCTCTAAATGTTTTAATAGGACCAGAGTAAACAGAGGTCCACTGTCAGAAATCTGTTTGAGGATAATTAAGTTTTGTTTAAAATTCATGAATTTGACCAAAAACTCTGTGCATAAGTAGGGATGACTGACAAAAAAACGTTGGGTACATTAAGTATTTGGTTATCAAGTTTTTCCCATGCAGGCATTCATAGCGTGAGCTACTACTGGTCCTAAACATCTTTTTCATGAAGATGGCGCCACCTGGTGGCTTCAAATCGAAACAATTATTTTTAGGGCTTTCCCATAGTTAAGGTATGGGAAGACAGTGAAGTGACCAAATGCCCCAAAAGTGTGCAGGGTGAGGGACTCCGCAGGTTCGTGGGAAAGGTGTATAGTACGCATCAAGGGGTATCCAAAATTTTTTTAAATAGATGCAGGGGGGTGCAGGGGGTGCAGATCCCTTTTCGTGGGGACTTAAACTTGCCAAAGAGAAAAAAACGTTACATGCATTCAGACAAATGCATGCCATTTTAGTACTTTACCTATATAGCCTCCCCCCCCCCCCCCCCCACACACACACAACTTTTCGAAATCCTGTATCCACCCCTGGGGAGTCTGAGATTTTAAAAAATATGTATATGTACTGAATGGAAGGCCCCTAAGTGACGACAGTCAGCTCATTTCGTGACGATTATTACCTCTACTCAATGGTTACACAGGCCTACCTGGCATTTTGCTATAAGTCGCTATTTCTACATCTACTCCGAGCTGGCAATTAGGAAGTAATATCCTGAGATATGTGAGGCCTGTACCTGGCAGTCGTTGGCGAAGACGGGAATTAGCACCAACGTGCAGTAACCATGGCAACCCCCTGGTCCCACTACCAATGACCCCCCCCCCCCCCCCATCCCCCGCCCTGCTAATGAATACATTTATGACCATTTCCCTTGTACTCATTTCAAGGTTCAGGTATGAAACCATGACAACAGGACCGCCGACCTATCCACCCACAACCCCCGGCCCACAACTAAAAAACACAAATCACATAACAAAAGAAAGTAACAACAACAAAACGACCACACAAAAACAACAATAGAAAATGCAATATTCATGAAATAAGACTGTTTTAGAATCATGCATGTTACGGAAAATCCCAAGCATTTGAAAATATTTGGCAAAATGAATTAAACTATTCTACCACACAATATGGACATTTAGTTATGTATCTGCTGTGCATCCTGACAATTAATTGACTCACTTATTCGACCAATGAGACTGCAAGATAAGTCCCAATTTGCGACCTGCGCTGAGAATGTCGCTGCAAAGTGAAAGTGAAAGCGTCTTTCCAGCCAGACGCAGAGACAAGATGACTATCTGTCGACTGCATGAGTGAGATAGAGTTTGTGTCTCGGTACACCCTAGTAGTACATGAATCGGGGTGGTGCGAAAGGAGGTGGGAAGGCCGACCTAAAGCCCAAGTCACCCGGGGCAAGTTTTCATCATGATCTGAGATACAATTACAATCTTATTGTGAATAGAGTTGTTATTTTTCGAACATATGTTTGTGGTTTACAAAGGATCCATCAGTGTATAAGATTATGCAATTATTTGATTCAAATAATTATAATGGGCTTCACAGGTTTTGATAAGGCCAAACAAAAAAATTGTTGTGTTCAGGTAACCCTACCTACCCTAAATTTTTGGCCCTACCATAACATTTTTTAAGGAAATTTTTAATTTTTTTTTTCAAAATCCAAAGAATTGACCTAAAGTACCATGGAAAACCATAAAACAGCAAATGAATACTCAGGGCATGTATTTTAGATGCTAAGAATGCTTTTTGAGAATATTTGGAATATCTTTTTTATTTCCAACACTGGCCGGGTCTCTTTGGCAAGTGAAAAAAAAAAAAGTGAAAAAAAAAAAAGTTTTTTCGACCTACCTACCCTATTTTTTTCAGCCTATGTCACCTGAACACAACAATTATAGCCTAAAACAGGATGTATGCTGGGTAATTTGTCGTCAAAACTCAAGGTTTTAGTATAGGAATTTTCATGAATTGTATCTTTATTTGTAGATTAACTTTGGGAAACACTAGCCATCATTATTTTCTAAATTAGTATCCGTGTCTACCAATATTTCCTGAGTTGTTTGAAAATTCATTCATTGTAGATGGATTTATAACAATAATTTGCTAATTTTCTATAGGGATTCCAGGGGTTTTGTCGACAAAATTAGTCCAAATTAGCCTGCAGGTGCTTAAAATACTGTAAATCAGCTATTCCGTGGTAGGGAGAATTTAAGAAAGGTCCCTGTTGATTGTCACTATAAGCTATATCGCATGTCAAATTTAAGAATTAGCTGTGCCGCAGTGTCGAATTTAAGAATAGCCCCTGTCGAATGTTGTGTCGCGGTGTCGAATTTAGTGGTCTAGGCCCATTTAATCTTACATGACAATTTAAATATAATTACGAAATTTTTCTTCTTTATCCTAAAATATGACTGGGTAGATCGGAGATATATTATTGGCGTATCGAGCTGCGTTTTGAGATCTGAAACTCCCTATCATTTATTCTATACCAACTTCGTTACGCCTATACCTTCATCAGTGTCCTTCCCCGTCAGCAAAGGTTGGGTAATGGACAGCGTAATTTCCCTGGAGGGAAATAAAAAATATTTCACTGCAGGGAAATAACGATGCTGGCCCATGTGGAAAAATCATAGACAACCATTAAACCGCACAAATATTATCTTACTTGATCAAAAAACAACCAGAAATCGATTGATTTACCAGCGAATTTTCTGTGGCCACCGTGTGTGCAGGCTGTTGGAGACGATGTCAACATGCGGAAGAGGTAAATAAAAAGAAATTGTCTTATTTTTTCACATATCATCAAGCAGCATGGGGTATTTGGTATAGAATAAAACAAGAACGAACCTCGGGCACACTCACCAATAATTATTTCCCCTCGTATCATCGTACTTTGATGGTCTCAGGCAAAGCCCTCGGTCATCAAAGTACGTAGAGACTCGTGGAAATAATTATTGCTTCGCCCCTCGTCAGTTCGTTATGTGTATGCACTGCCTCTATTACCTGGGTCTATAACTAAACTGTGTGCACGTTTTTTGCTGCATGTAGTCACTTCGTGTGGGGACTGCGCACGGTGATGTGTAAAATCACTGTGTGCAGTGACTGCATGCAACAACTGCGTGCAAAAACTGTGTGCACTGACTGTGTGCACTGACTGTATGCACTGACTGTGTGCCCTGACTGTGTGCCCTGACTGTGTGCACTGACTGTATGCACTGACTGTGTGCACTGACTGTGTGCACTGACTGTGGATTGACTGTGTGCACTGACTGTGTGCACTGACTGTATGCCCTGACTCCCTCCTTGCTGACTCCATGCAATGACTCCATGCAATGACTACATACAGTGTTGACAGTGTGTGTTGACTGCTTATTTTCTGAGTGCACTGACTGAATTTACTTAGAGCACGTGCCCAATACATGTGCCCACTGCATGCGCCCACCGCATGTATCTGCTCCATGTTCTCACTACATGTTCTCACTACATGTTCTCACTACATGTGCTCACTACATGTTCTCATTACATGTTCTCACTACATGTTCTCACTACATGTTCTCACTACATGTTCTCACTACATGTTCTCACTACATGTTCTCACTACATGTGCTCACTACATGTTCTCAATACATGTTCTCACTACATGTGCTCACTCCATGTGCTCACTACGTGTTCTCATTACATGTTCTCACTACATGTTCTCACTACACGTTCTCACTACATGTTCTCACTACATGTTCTCACTACATGTTCTCACTACATGTTCTCACTACATGTTCTCACTACATGTTCTCATTACATGTTCTCACTACATGTTCTCACTACATGTTCTCACTACATGTGCTCACTACATGTTCTCACTACATGTTCTCACTACATGTTCTCACTACATGTTCTCACTTCATGTTCTCACTACATGTTCTCACTACATGTTCTCACTACATGTTCTCACTTTATGTTCTCACTACATGTTCTCACTTCATGTTCTCGCTACATGTTCTCGCTACATGTTCTCACTTCATGTTCTCACTTCATGTTCTCACTACATGTTCTCATTTCATGTTCTCACTTCATGTTCTCACTTCATGTTCTCACTACATATTCTCATTTTATGTTCTCACTACATGTTCTCACTTCATGTTCTCACTACATGTTCTCACTACATGTTCTCACTACTTGTTCTCACTACATGTTCTCACTTCATGTTCTCACTTCATGTTCTCATTACATGTTCTCACTCCATGTGCTCATTACATGTTCTCACTACATGTGCTCAATGCATGTGCTCACTGCATGCACTGACTGCATATGTTTACTGCATGTGCTCACTGCATGTGCTAAGTTTAAATTGATTATTTGATATCATTCTAAGGAATAAATAATCTTTATGGATTTCCAACACATACGGAGTTTTGTTTGATTGATAGAATATAAAAGAATCTTTTGGGTTGTCCTTAGGTGGCTGTACGACCCATGGGGATTATATAAAACTCAGGCTTCGCCCTCGGTATGTGAAAATTCACCATGGGTCATACAGCCCCCCCCTTCCCTGTGAAGCTCCCTGTGGTTCTTATTACAATATGATTAAGCCTGTTATTCAATGCGATCGCATAAAGTCCAGGTTGTTTGAAATTTTTAATGACATTTCTAACAGTTAATTCATGATTCCCGTTTCAACATTGTAAATTGAAATACTATGTCTTTTTCAAGTATAATTTAATCCTGATGAAGTCCATCAACAGACAAAACATGTTGATTGCAAATACTACCCTCTAATAAAACAATGTCGAACTCATTTCTGGAGTCGGGTTTCGTGTGATAAACTTTATTTTCAGTTTGAAATTAACTACAAAAGATCATGTTGAGTTATACATTTTATGATGATTTTTTGTTAGGGGCCTTCCATTAAGTATGTACTCATCAAGGGGGGGGGGGAGGGGGGGTCTGTAATTTTTGATAATTTGCGTACGTTCTTGTACAAATCTAATGCGTATTTTTGCCCCAAGGGGGGTGGGGGGTCTGAGATTTTTGAAAATTTGCGTACGTACTAAATGGAAGGCCCCTTATTGTCTCTATAGTTAGAAACTAGAGACTTCCTTAACTATTTATTTCTCGATGACTCGTGATACAATATGATCACAATTATTTATACATCTATGCATAATTAAAGCCTGCAGTTCACATACCACTTCCGTATCTTTGTGATGATGGTATGGGTGGCATGGTAACCAGATTTGACTCTGGCGCTGGTCTATTACAGCTCTCTGTGCCTTCTCCCTGTGCCAATGACAGTAGTATCAAAAATGTATGTGCCACCGCCTGTTGTGTGAATGGCCCTGCGCATAGGAGTATGCACATTCAAGAGCACCTGCCTTGGTAAAAGTGGAGGGTTATGGTCTCTACTTTCGATCATCGATCTTCAGTTCGATCATCCAGAAGGAAAATAAGATTCCAGTGCTCCAGAACCGCTGAGTCTGGTAGTTCAAACCCCAAAATAAACAAGAATAATTCTTTTATCCTAAATGAAAGGTTTCGACAAATTTGATAAGCATTCAAATAATATGAATTTCTACTATTATAATTATAACTGGACAGGTTGATTTTCAGATAGCCTTCTATAAACATGTATAGTACATGTCCTTTTATACCCATTTTGATGTAAACCTACCACATGGTTGAAAATTGCACTGTGTGGTCGAACAACAGCACCATCAATCAAATTTTAAATTCCCATTCAAGTTCGAGTGATTAACAATGCAAGTCTGTGCCGATCTGTAAATATTTTAGAACCAATTCTGCCCATACCCTTTTAATGACAAAATATTTAATCGGCAAGGCCGTGGAAAGTGTACAATCTAAGGGCGTCACCTGCCCAGTCGTATATTGTGTGTAATTTCTGGGAAATGTTAACTGTTAGGAACAATGCAACCGATCGGAATGGTCTTTCAATCGGTCAATATTTTGTTGTAACGTTGTTATCTGATGAGGGAAGGCTGGCACTGGTGTCAGGCCCGTATTGAGAACCTTTTATGGGGGGGGGGGTGACCATTTCTAAAAGGTGGACTTTCTAGAAGTAAAATAGCTTAAAGCCTGGACCCATGGGTTGTGAAGGTTAGGTACTCCACCCCTTAGCAGAGTGACATTGTAGCCAGTGGCGTATCTTGCAATGTTAGAACATAATCCGGCAATGCCATTGGTCATGTTGAAAATCTGGCATGCTCATCATAGAGCCGTAAAGAAGAAGAAGAGATTCTATAGGGATATGAGAGGGCTGGCAGGGGTAAGTGAGGTTTTACAGGAGTAGCATAGGGCCAGGATAAGAGAGGAGGAGGGAAAACTAAAATATTGTTTTTTCAAAAAAGTGGGGGTTGAGGTGGGGGGAGGGGGAGGGGGTTGAGGCGTACTCCACATCACCCGTCCTGGCTATGGGCTTGGGTGTGTATTTCTTTTTAACAAAAATTATTTATCAACTTCACATAAATGTCATTTATGTTCTTCCAGTTCACAGTATCCCTGACTGTCTCCTCTTTTAGCCCTTCCCACTTGGCCCTGGGAGATCAGAAATTACGGGAGGCCATCACTGACATCACGAGGCTACCAGCAGGTAAGTCTGATGCCAGTATCAAATGACGGAGATTACAGGAGGCCTGGGTACATCACGAGGCTACCAGCAGGTACGTCTGATGCCAGTATCAAATGACGGAGATTACAGGAGGCCTGGGTACATCACGAGGCTACCAGCAGGTACGTCTGATGCCGGTATCTAATGACAGAGATTACGGGAGGCCTGGGTACATCACGAGGCTACCAGCAGGTACGTCTGATGCCGGTATCTAATGACGGAGATTACGGGAGGCCTGGGTACATCACGAGGCTACCAGCAGGTACGTCTGATGCCGGTATCTAATGACAGAGATTACTGGAGGCCTGGGTACATCACGAGGCTACCAGCAGGTACGTCTGATAGAGGTATCTAATGATGGAGATTACGGGAGGCCTGGGTACATCACGAGGCCACCAGCAGGTACGTCTGATGCCGGTATCTAATGACAGAGATTACGGGAGGCCTGGGTACATCACGAGGCTACCAGCAGGTACGTCTGATGCCGGTATCTAATGACAGAGATTACTGGAGGCCTGGGTACATCACGAGGCTACCAGCAGGTACGTCTGATAGAGGTATCTAATGATGGAGATTACGGGAGGCCTGGGTACATCACGAGGTTACCAGCAGGTACGTCTGATAGAGGTATCTAATGATGGAGATTACGGGAGGCCTGGGTACATCACGAGGCTACCAGCAGGTACGTCTGATGCCGGTCTCTAATGACGGAGATTATGGGAGGCCTGGGTACATCCCGAGGCTACCAGCAGGTACGTCTGATGCCAGTATCAAATGATGGAGATTACCGGAGGCCTGGGTACATCACGAGGCCACCAGCAGGTACGTCTGATGGAGGTATCTAATGAGGGAGATTACGGGAGACCTGGGAACATCACGAGGCTACCAGCAGGTACGTCTGATGCCGGTATCAAATGACGGAGATTACGGGAGGCCTGGGTACATCACGAGGCTACCAGCAGGTACGTCTGATGGAGGTATTTAATGACGGAGATTACGGGAGGCCTGGGTACATCACGAGGCTACCAGCAGGTACGTCTGATGGAGGTATCTAATGACGGAGATTACGGGAGACCAGGGTACATCACGAGGCTACCAGCAGGTACGTCTGATGCCGGTATCTAATGACGGAGATTACGGGAGGCCTGGGTACATCACGAGGCTACCAGCAGGTACGTCTGATGCCAGTATCTAATGACGGAGATTACGGGAGGCCTGGGTACATCACGAGGCTACCAGCAGGTACGTCTGATGGAGGTATCTAATGACGGAGATTACGGGAGGCCTGGGTACATCACGAGGCCACCAGCAGGTACGTCTGATGCCAGTATCAAATGACGGAGATTACGGGAGGCCTGGGTACATCACGAGGCTACCAGCAGGTATGTCTGATGCCGGTATCTAATGATGGAGATTACAGGAGGCCTGGGTACATCACGAGGCTACCAGCAGGTACGTCTGATGCCGGTATCTAATGACGGAGATTACGGGAGGCCTGGGTACATCACGAGGCTACCAGCAGGTACGTCTGATGCCGGTATCTAATGACGGAGATTACAGGAGGCCTGGGTACATCACGAGGCTACCAGCAGGTACGTCTGATGCCGGTATCTAATGACGGAGATTACAGGAGGCCTGGGTACATCACGAGGCTAACAGCAGGTACGTCTGATGCCGGTATCTAATGACGGAGATTACGGAAGGCCTGGGTACATCATGAGGCTACCAGCAGATACGTCTGGTGCCAGTATCTAATGACGGAGATTACGGGAGGCCTGGGTACATCACGAGGCTACCAGCAGGTACGTCTGATGCCTGTTTCTAATGACGTAGATTACGGGAGGCCTGGGTACAGCACGAGGCTACCAGCAGGTACGTCTGATGCCGGTATCTAAGGATGGAGATTACAGGAGGCCTGGGTACATCACGAGGCTACCAGCAGGTATGTCTGATGCAGGTATCTAATGACAGAGATTACAGGAGGCCTGGGTACATCACGAGGGTACTGGCAGGTACGTCTGATGGAGGTATCTAAAGACGGAGATTACGGGAGGCCTGGGTACATCACGAGGCTACCAGTAGGTACATCTGATGCTGGTATCTAAAGACGGAGATTACGGGAGGCCTGGGTACATCACGAGGCTACCAGCAGGTACGTCTGATGCCGGCATTTAATGACGGAGATTACGGGAGGCCTGGGTACATCACGAGGCTACCAGTAGGTACGTCTGATGCTGGTATCTAAAGACGGAGATTACGGGAGGCCTGGGTACATCACGAGGCTACCAGCAGGTACGTCTGATGCCGGCATTTAATGACGGAGATTACGGGAGGCCTGGGTACATCACGAGGCTACCAGCAGGTACGTCTGATGCTGGTATCTAAAGACGGAGATTACGGGAGGCCTGGGTACATCACGAGGCTACCAGCAGGTACATCTGATGTCGGTGTTTAATGACGGAGATTACGGGAGGCCTGGGTACATCACGAGGCTACCAGTAGGTACATCTGATGTCGGTGTCTAATGACGGAGATTACGGGAGGCCTGGGTACATCACAAGGCCACCAGCAGGTACGTCTGATGCCGGTCTCTAATGACGGAGATTACGGGAGGCCTGGGTACATCACGAGGCTACCAGCAGGTACGTCTGATGCCGGTCTCTAATGACGGAGATTACGGGAGGCCTGGGTACATCACGAGGCTACCAGCAGGTACGTCTGATGGAGGTATCTAATGACGGAGATTACGGGAGGCCTGGGTACATCACGAGGCCACCAGCAGGTACGTCTGATGGAGGTATCTAATGACGGAGATTACGGGAGGCCTGGGTACATCACGAGGCTACCAGCAGGTACGTCTGATGGAGGTATCTAATGACGGAGATTACGGGAGGCCTGGATACATCACGAGGCTACCAGCAGGTACGTCTGATGCCGGTATCTAATGACGGAGATTACGGGAGGCCTGGGTACATCACGAGGCCACCAGCAGGTACGTCTGATGGAGGTATCTAATGACAGAGATTACGGGAGGCCTGGGTACATCACGAGGCTACCAGCAGGTACGTCTGATGTCGGTATCTAATGATGGAGATTACGGGAGGCCTGGGCACATCACGAGGCTACCAGCAGGTACGTCTGATGTCGGTATTTAATGAGGGAGATTACGGGAGGCCTGGGCACATCACGAGGCCACCAGCAGGTACGTCTGATGGAGGTATCTAATAACGGAGATTATGGGAGGCCTGGGTAAATCACGAGGCTACCAGCAGGTACGTCTGATGGAGGTATCTAATGACGGAGATTACGGGAGGCCTGGGTACATCACGAGGCTACCAGCAGGTACGTCTGATGCTGGTCTCTAATGACGGAGATTACGGGAGGCCTGGGTACATCATGAGGCTACCAGCAGATACGTCTGGTGCCAGTATCTAATGACGGAGATTACAGGAGGCCTGGGTACATCACGAGGCTACCAGCAGGTACGTCTGATGCCTGTATCTAATGACGTAGATTACGGGAGGCCTGGGTACATCACGAGGCTACCAGCAGGTACGTCTGATGCCGGTATCTAATGAGGGAGATTACGGGAGGCCTGGGTACATCACGAGGCTACCAGCAGGTACGTCTGATGCTGGTATCTAATGACGGAGATTACGGGAGGCCTGGGTACATCACGAGGCTGCCAGCAGGTACGTCTGATGCCGGTATCTAATGACGGAGATTATGGCCACCATGATGCACTACCCCCATATGTCTTGTTGGTCTTGGGGCGATAAAATGAATTACATACTTCACAAACACTATTGCTATTTGTAAGACCAATTCTGAAAAACATTAAAATAGGACAATAATCGCATCGTGGATCACCGCCTATATTCGCCTTGTGGAAAGCTTGCTTGGGTATTGTCTGTCATTCATATAGGATTTACTTTGACTATCAATGATGGTGTTTCGTTGTGAATCTCCGTCCCTCTCCAGGCCCCAGTGTTCAGGTGATGTGAGGGGGGAGGGGGAGTGTAATCCATCCAGGGCATGGGGGGAGAGCCACCATAGCAGGTTTTAAACATAATTCACAGGCTTATATTCTGTGCATAGATGGGGGATTTATACGTAAATTCCCCTGTATTCTACATCCAAATGTGGTGGATGCAGGGAGGTCCGGGGGGTCCTGACCCCTCCCCCCCCCCTTTGTTGCGGACTTGAACTTGCCAAAGAGGAAGAAAAAAGTCACGCTTGCGCAGGTTTTAGTACTTACCCCCTTTATGAAATGCTGTATCCGCCCCTGTGGTGTGACTAGTATTAAAGATTAATCCCCTTAAACCATCCAGATTTTCAGACAACTCCTCTCTATCCACTCACATTTCTCAAAGTGTTCCACTCAATACATCATTAAACAACGAGACAATGTCGAGAGGCGGCTGAAGTATTTAAAACAGATCAGCTTTTCACGACTTTCTGACGGGCTATGATTCCATGATTAGTGCCATAATAGGGGGAATTGGTGATCAGTTGGAGCTATTGTAATTGAATTCTGTGCATTTTCCGACGATAAGCTTCACCTTTCAAACATAAGAGAACAGTTGCTTTATGATACCTGCACAGACACGCACATCAAGGGCGGATCTTGAGTGCAAAATTCAGCTGGACATGATATAATCATCCTTAATTTTTATTAAATAATCCGTTTGTATACAGTCTGTACACGATCGACACTCCACAGTGCAGCATTTAGATGGGTTGCTTTGCTAGTCCCATTACGACTGTTGTCCAGATTGACTGGGCAGGCCCCTCTCTCGTCTGCCCCCTATTCACCCCCCCCCCCAGCCCTGTAGGTGGCCCGACCGTCACGACTGAGTGAGTCCATCGATTCGTCACCGACTCTAAGGGGGGGGGGGGGGGGTAGAATTATATTAAGTACTAAAACGCCGCGCATTCACACGAACATACACAACGCTTTTCTCCACGAAAAGCAGAACTGGAAGAACATGCAGTATTTGTACGTGAAGTTGCTAAGAATAAAAAATACCCCCCCCCCCAACCAAAAAAAAAAGGGGGGGGGGGTGGAATTAGGACCCCAAAGACCACCACCCCTCACTCCCCGTCCTTGGGGGATACAAACAGGAAGCTGCGGCGAATCCACCGTAAGATGACGAACTGGGACGAAACATAAGGATTTTATCACTGTGCTCTGTTGCCCTCAAGAACATCTTTGTCAATGTTCAAGCACTGGGAATACGTTCATGTCTGAAAAGTAGGTGAAAACATATATACATTTATATGATTCCGGGTTTATGTAACAGTAACTAAATCGAAACAATGTCATGTTGATCGAAACCACATCTTTATTCAGTGTTCAATGTTTTTATTTTTATTGAATAAATTACTAGCCGTCCACCTCGCTGTCGTCGAGTTGGGGGTAAAAATCATCCTTTATCTTGTGTGAGGGGTGTGCGTGTGTGTCGGTGGGTGGGGAGGGAGCACCAGTGGTACCTTTACTGAAAAAATAAAATAATTCTCGTCAAAAAGCCGTCAAAGTGACAAGTTCATGACAAGTATTGTATTGTTACCAAAGTGAAGAGTTTTTGACAGCTACACATCTCTTTAGTAATATAGGCTGGGTCCAATTTCTTTAATAATATTAAGAGAATTCTAATTGGAAATATTTATTGTTCTTTTGTAAACACTTTTTTTTTTAAGAAAACCATAATTCTGACTACCCAAGGTTGTTTAAACGTTAACAGTTGCAACTCAACAACAGTTCAGTATCAATGACTGTAATATAATGCTCATGCTACAGACAGCTCACTGGGCCAATCAAGATGGAGTATCTCATCTTTAAGGAATAAAAAAAGTACTAAAAGGAGGTTTTTATTCACTCAAATAAGTTTCACAAGAATCTCAGAAATAAAAAATCTTCTTGCACCAAACTTGCCAATTTCTTGTCAATTTGACAAGTTTCTGACGGCCCACCTGACAAGCTGTCGATCTGACGGTGCTAAACCCACTTATTTTATCACCATCACTTTGACAGGGCAAAACTTGTATGAGGAGACAACTTAATGACAAGTCTGGAGGACTTTTCAGTGCACTGACGGCCGGGCGTGGCCGTGCTACGTCCGCTGACGACGGACAACGCCCCTGGAGTAGCTCAGGTAAAAAGAGACTCATCAACCTCAATCAACGTTAATGGACGGCTAGCGTGGACCGGCCGGGGGGGGGGGGGGGGGGGGCAGGTACGGTCAACGAGGTCTGGGATAAACCGCGTCGCCAGAACTGCCCTATTTCCCCAGTTTTTTTAAAAATAATTTTAACCGCAATAAACATTGACATTATCATTGGTTTCCTGAGTTATTACAACGATAATAAAGAATTTGCTATACGAAGTAAGTGTAACTCACATTCTGCATTTCGCATGATGTTACTATAACTATCAGCGGGTATCATGGCCCATACCGAATTTATAAACGTGGTTTCCCTTTAATCCCATGAATGGAAATATATACCCTATAGTTTTAGAATGCCTTGATTCCTTGCACCCTGCACCCTGTCCCTGTGACTCGATCCTGGTTCAGAGGCAGAGATAGGGGTGGTATGATAAAGATATGAACAGTGGCAGTTCTGTTATAGTCCTAACATTTTGAAGTCATGAGGGGGTGCTATTTGGCAATTTTGTTCTATTGAAAAAAAAAGGTTCCACACGTCCCACAAGGGAGGGTTTCGCGGCGACCCGACCCCCTAAACCCACCACTAATAATACTACCACATTCTTCATTCTACTCCATACGTAAAATTCAACTATTAGGAACCAGGTTGGTTGTCAGCAATTTATATCATACCAATTTGTCATGTAAAGATTGATGCATAAACAATTATTACAATCACCTGATTTCGGTCCCCCCTCATTACCCCATATTGTGTTGTAATCAGTAATAACTGATAAATGCTGCTCAACGCATGTTGTGTATTGTTACACATCTTTACGTCATGATTATACCCGACCATTCATAACACCGCCTCACCCTCCTTAACTCCATGTAACATTTGAATTGTCACGTTTATCGTGATGCACCTCGGGATACCCAACAGGTGCTAAATGCTGAGTTCTGAATAATTAATTCATTTCCTTTTCACTGCGTGGAGTATAATAACATGTCTTGATCTAACATGCATTTTATCTTGAATTGCAAATAGAGAAATGTGTGGAAAAGGGTTTTATTTGTGTCCAAACGAATTTTATAAACATGTTTGTTGTATTAAGCAATGTTTACAAAATAAATGTGAAAATGTTTTATTTTCGAGGACTTTCGACATGCAACATTATTTCATATAGTATCAGCCTGTGAGTGCTTAAATATGCCACGGGGTCAAAACGTCACAAGGAAAATATGTTTGAAAATTCTCAGATACAGAATAAATATTCACAGAAATGTATTATGACATTGCATTAGCAGTTATCATTAGGCGTAACACAAAGTAAGTTTGAAGGTGTACGGTCCGTTCTTTGTCAGCATTTCTTCAATTCGACATGGAGAGAGCATTCTTCAATGACAACGACATACGACACTGCCTTTTCTTATAGTCGTAATAGGACATCAACACATCTACACTCCCATGCAGGGAATTAGTACATCCGTGTTAAAGAAGTGCGCCGAATCTACCCTATCGATTGCTGTCCGTCCTTTAGATAGATGAGCCTGGCGCTGTGACTGGTACTTTTCCTTCTACAGGCGATGTACCTTCAGTTTATGTTCGACTGTTATTCATAATCTTCAGGGCAAACCTATGTTCTTCCGGGTGGCAATAATTATGATAAATGAATATAGGAAAAATAAAAGGGTTGGTTATCAACCATCAGTTGGTTATCAGCCCTTGGTGTGCCCGGGACATCAGCCTTCGGGCGGCCCTGTGGGCCCTGCCCTCAGGCTGATATCCTTGACACACCTTGGGTTGTTTATCCACCCTGTCCCCCTACCCATTTTCTTTGTATATCATACTCTACGGTGATATAGGTTCAGTAGTTTAATGTATCACTGATACAGGCAGGATGTTATTACACTACAAGGTGTTTAAGGAAAGATGTTCCGGCAGTAGAAAATAGTTTGGCTTGGTCAGTTAGTCATAAATCACTTTAAAATATAGAATATGATAAATTCAGCATGTCAGAGATGTTGGCCGTAGGGCGGCCCTGCGGACCCAGCCCTCAGGCTAACATCTCTGACTGCTTGAGTTGATAACCCACCTCGTACCTCCTCCCCAGTTGGTTATACACATGTATGACCTTAATGGCGCATATATGGAGGGAGGTAGGTATTGACAGGCTTTATCACCCGCACTGCTGAAGAGCAGTACATAGAGGCATAGTAGTGACATGCTGTATGGTACCACTCCTGGTTTTCAATGTTTTCAACAGCTTTTGACTTTTGCTTGGGGGATGAAATGTAGAAGAACCTTTGGAGTGGTCCTCGGGCATACTCCTTTGTCGTTTCAGATTCCTCCATTATTGCAAGGGAGAGTAGGAGAGGCGCATATGGCCGAAGTTTGACAGGGTCGTCCTTGGGTGGCCGTATGACCCATGGGGATTGTACAAACCTCGGGCTTCACCCTCGGGCCATGACAAGCCCTGACGGTCATACGGCCATCCTCGGACACCCCCCGCAGTTTCCCCTTTATAAGGCTGTGACATCAAACTCATTTCGTAAGATAGATAAACGATGAAATTATCTGGAGGAAAGCCAACTGTTAAAATCAGTTACATAATAATCATCAAAAAAGGGAAAGATAATCGTCACTCAGGGAGGCCATTGCATTGCACTGAGGTCAATACCTCGTGCATGGTGAAATTAGAAAAGCTTATTCTATTAAAGTTAAGACTAAGAAGTTAATTGTTACTAGAAGTAGAACGCTTACAGTAAAGCCGTGTCCCCACTTGAGTGACTAACTACGGCAAGGAACGTTAATCTCCTTGCGATTAGAGAATTTAGTAAGCCGTCGGGTGACTAACTAATCACCGGACTACTAAAAAACTAATTGCGATATTCGGATGCTCTTGTATTTAATCGCCTGACGACGAGAGGAAACTTTAGTAGTCACCCGACAAATAACTAGTCACCCTTGGCTATAGAACAATATCAAACATGTCAAATATTTTGCTAGAAAACCATGGTGATTAGTGGTTTAGTCACCAGACATCACGGCACCATTGTGAAGTTGATCGCCAGGCTCCTAACCACCTTGGTCATCCGGCGCCCAAGGAAATCTAGTCGCCAAAGTGGGGACCAGGCTTGAAGGCTATGTAAATATCATAAAGGAGAATGGACATTGATTGCAATAAATAGAAACAAACTTTGATAAAGTTAAGAAAGGAATTCAAATAAATAATAGTAAAAGCCTCTTGAGAGACTAAATCCAGTGTCAAAACAAGATGAGACAGCCATAAGACTGATGTCTGGACGACAGTCTCATCTGCCGGCAGCAGCACTGTACGGGGGAATACATATAAAAAGGGACCAGCTTGAAAGGGGAGAGTGAGAAACAAATTTGACCTGGATGAACCTTTAGGTTCAGAGCTGGGTGGAATAACCTAACTAGATTCTGGTGACCATACCTTGAACTACCAATACCTAGGCAGGCATAGGATTAATGTAGGCAGACTTAGTGATAAGGAAACCTGTGGGACTGTGCACAGTGAACCCATTGATTGGCTCAAACTCTGGTAGCTGATTGATTGTGTGACAAATTGAATAGATGTGATATTGGTAAAGAATAATGAATTAATTGCCTTGATTGGCTTTGGAGGAAATCGTTGACTTGGTCCTCAGAATAGATATTTGGTCAACCATAAATCTCTCCATTTTTGCCGCATTTAGTTGTGACAATGTTGTATCTACAACGTTGTCACAACGTTGCATCAACAACTTTGTGCTTTGGTTGTGAGATGGTGTCAGTGCAACGTTGTACACAACGTTGTAGCAACGTGTCTGGGAGTCTACATTTTTACGTAGCTACAATGATAAACTGCAACGTGGTAACAACGAAAACACAACGTTGTAACAACGTTGTAGCAACGTAATTTTGTTTGCTGGGTTACAGTCGAGACAGGAAGGAAGACTGAGATACACGGCTATAAGCATACTGGAATCATGAAGATGGAAAAACAATAACTGTTAACCTAATGCGAAATGTAAAATAAAATCCTATAGTGCACCAGACTCAAGTCAGTCATTGGCGTCAAATTATCAAATTTTTCAAGTATTAATAAGCCCATCCCATATTAGATATATCCCAGGGTTGGACAAGGGTTGGACAAAAAAACCACATAAGCCCCTCTTGTCCCTTAGAGGTGGGGTTACTGAAATAAGAAAACCAATTATATGACATTGTGTCTACATCCTCAGGTGCTGTTAAAACATTATTCTTTCTAGTCAGCAGAGTCGCTGCCATCAGTGACTGCACTGACTGATCTCACTGAGAGGGAGAGGAGCACGGGGTATGGAGAGGAAGCTGAGGACCGGGTCTATAGGAGAGCCCCAGCCCAAGATGTGACATTATTATAACATTGCCGCAATGTTCTGTTTGGTTCTGTATTGGTTGTTGTTACGTTCTTTGGATGACTCCCAATCACATTGATGCAACGTACTGCTGTGACATTGCAATGTGATGCTATTACATACTTTGGTTACGTTCTCCAACTCAAACAGAATGTTCTTATAATATTCTGTTATGGTTATGTCCTAACCTCATTAAAAATAATGTTATAATAACATTGTGATTTGGTGAGGTTTGAACCTCACCATCAATAATATAATTGTTACGTGCCATCTTAGTAAGTAACAGACTGACTAAATAAGTATAGTTGCAGAACGTTTCTGTTATGTTGCCAAAAAAATAAGGGGTCACCAAACGAACTTGACCAGAAAAGCTGAATATTCATTTTGAGGTCTAAAATTACTTCAAATCTGTATTAATTTTACAAGTTTTCTCCTTAAAATCACCTAAAGATTAACATGGCAGGTAATTTTGATATTTTGTATTATGCTCAGCACAATCACAATCACATAGAAGTATATCATATCATTATATATCATGAATTAAAAGAGTTACAGATTTGAAATATTTTTCAGAAATTGCAAAATTACCACAAAATTTGTCTTATTTGGCCAAATTTATCTACTAAAGTATTCCTGGTAAACTATTTTTCGATTTCAATTATGAAAGACTAAACAATATTTGGCATTTCTGGAAGATTTGAGAAAAGTTGTCCTTAATTGGGAGGTAATTGGGTGTTGATGGTAGATGGTGATAAACAAGTGGTTGCTAGGCAATACAACTGTCTTCCAGTCGTCTACTGTCTGTGTAGTTAGGACAGGAAATGGTTTCATTTGAGTATAGTTAGCCAAGATTTGGTATTTATTAAATCATAGCACTGTAACAAATGAAAAGTATTCAGTTGGTATTCTCATATCCACCTACTCAATTGGCCTCCATTTAGAATATGAAATCTATATTTGATGATTTTTAAGAAATTATCTGAAGCAGTTAACTTCCTTTCTGAATAGTGACATTAAGGTAAACACTGCTAAAGAGAGTAGACAAACAGAGACGCATGTATACTTAAGCCTCGATTTTATTGGCGATGGGTGACGGCCAACTGGGAGAGTCGGCCAATTCTTATGATCGCCTGTCAGTATGGTATACATGTATTGAAATGTGCATGTTTGATGGTACGAGGGGCTAAAATCAGGCAACTCTACAGGAGAGTCGGCTAATTTTTATCACCAGAGAATCAGCCGACTCTGGTCAAAATCGTCTAGTGGGTATGGGGACGTTAGTGACAGGTTGGTGTAACTAAGAGGGGAACTTTGCACGAAACTTCAGATGTATTTTTAACCTCAAAACATGTTTTCTTTGTGGTATAAGTGTGACTTTACTTTTAACTGAAAGTTTGTGAAGATATAATCTTATTTGGAGCATTATTAAAACAGATGTACTTGCTAAGAACCAGCCTTTGGGCCATTTTACTAGAGGCTTACTTAAGGCTATATTCCAAAATACGGTATTTACTTGTGGTACCATGAAAAAAGTTACTTGCGGTAGGGTACCTGCAGCTGCTTGTGGCACCTGCTATTTTATATTGGATTTCTATGGACTACTGCGATTGGGATATCAACATGTTGGTATCAAAACCGCAAATTGCTTGTGGTACCTGGAAATAGCCACCTCAAATGCGACCCTAACGTAAAGTGGAATGTAGCCTTTAGGCTCAAAACGTCATGCTAACGTTGTTATGAAACCTCTATACCTTTGTTTCTACTGGATCAAATTGAATTCTGTAAATTGATGTATGAAGGGGTACTATATCCTGTCAGAAATACAGGTCAATTAAAGCATTCGAAACAGGTTTATTTTGAGGGTGAAAACCGGCATAATACGCTCAAAGTTGCTACTATAAGGTATCGTTAATTTGGTACCCATCGTAACAATGATGGGTATCATGCAATGGGCCACAGGTTGTTTCATAACATCATGACTCATGTCTAACAGGTGAGCTTTTGCTCGGTGTTTGGGATAAAACATTATCATTGAGGCAATAGAATTAGAGTGTTTTACTATGGAAAGCTCAGAAAGAATGTACCATTGTAGTACTAATTTCGTTTAAAGATCTAGTTGTCATTGACAGAGAACTTGGCCAAATGTCGAGTGACAGTCAACATAAACCGTGTAGATATGGATAACGTTGAGTAAGTAATTAGTGGAAATAAATGCAATCATTGCAACTGATGATATAGACCAAGGACTAGTAGTATCTGGTACATACCTATAGCAGCACAATACAAGAACACTTCAACTGGAACCTTGGATTTATTTCAATTAAACATTTGTTTTTGTGGGAAGTTGTTACCTGTTGTTCTCATTCACTGTCTTGGGAATTTGTTAATTTGATCTTGATACAAATAAAGTGTTTTTCCTCTACGGTTCTGAAAACTAAACCTTTCTAAGTAAATATTTAAAAGGATATTGTATACAAATTGATTATTAGAAATCCAGTAGGAACAGTAGACAAAAGTTACCATGTCCTAGAAAGTTGACATGAAGAGTGAAATTGTTATAGTTGTGGCCGGATAGTGGGGAAAGACTTCAGCAATCCAACCCGCCACCAGGATAATAAGATCTGTTTAAAAATACAAATTTTATAGGTACGTCTGATAAAATGTTCAGTCAATAATTCTCCCTACCAAAGATAGCATATTTCCTGTAGTTTACCTGCAGGCTAGCCTAGATCAAGATGTAACATGGATAATATGTTGACAAACTACAAGGCTTATGTATAGAAATTTTCAATAATCATGACATTGTTTGTGGTTAAACATGATAGAGATCAATATCCATCCATTTTGTATCCATATATGTTTATCACTTTTAGAGTGAGTTTGAAAATACTTTCTTTACAAATGGTTGTAGAGCAAATATTGCTATATTTCTTATAGATTTCATTATGTTTTTAATTAACCTGCAGGTGCTTAATATAGTGAAAATCAGCTATCTGTGGTAGGGAGAATGACCCTATTCACTGCCCAGGACAGTTTCCTTGTTCACCTGAGCCAATTCATCAACCTTCTGGGCCCATATCTTCGTAACTAATTTGGCTGGTCAGGGAAATCTTGATCAGTGTCTCACGATTAGAGATTCTGTCTATCATGAATAAATTTCACATCTGAGTATCCCTCCTTGATATTTTTTTGCAATAATACCATCAATTTTGGTAAATGACAAATTTGCTGATCTTGAGGCCCTGATCAAAATTTCCCTGATCAGCCAAATTAGTTACAAAGATATGGGCCTAGGACTTTCCCCGGAACCCTCTGCTATCTAGAAACGTCGTTATTACAGATAATATTTTCCATCATTTCGATAAAGGATACGATATCAGTTCATGATAAAAAGTGTATTTTTAAAAATTGTATTGGCTCATATTAAATTGCACATAAAAGATCACGGATCTACTTGAAATTTCTTTCTGTTGCTTGTTCTCTTTATCTGATTATTTCAGTGATGGATAAACAGTTGTTGAATTTGAAAATGAAAAAGTGTACTTAGAATTTTACTCCTAATCTATAAATTTAAGTATCCTAGTAAGTGAGGTAGACACAAAAGTTATATTGCAAGTCAATTGCCTCAACAATAACTTGGTGAATCCGATGCGGGACCCATATAATATGTTAAGTACTGTGCCACAAAGTACTGCTGCTGGGCATGAAAACATTACTTTGAGAGCCAGCATAACCAGATAAGTTAAAATGTTGATATTAAAACGTGCACATATCCAGGACAAGTTTATGGCAGTATTATTTCACCCCTAATGGCGTAGTTGCTGTACATTTCCTATTTAAACGTCACATTATTCAAGCAGGGGAATAACAAAAATGATATTCCCCTGGGTTTAACTCTTAAGTACAGAGACCAGGGGAATAACAAATTGATATTCCCCTTGAAAACCAAAGAAACATTTAGCCACGCCCCCTTTTTTAGTCTAAACCAATAACAAAGCAGGGAGCCAGGGCAATAACTTTTAGTAAAGCCACGCCCCCTTATGCTATCATCCAATCAGAGGGCCCAGTGGAATATCTAGGTCGCGTTGCTACGTCGCGTTGCTACGTTGCGTTGCTACGTTGCGTTGCTACGTCATGTAATTTGGCTGTTTGTTTACATTTTTTCGTAATTTTTATCTATTGATATCTCTCTTGATAATACATCAATTTTCATCATTTAAAAACTGAAATGGACAGAAAATATCATATATAATAATTCCTCAGAATGATAGTTTTCAGGGGCTTGAAATAAATCCAGTACAGACCTCGGTATGATATCAAAAAAGTTATTCCCCTGCTGCTACAAGTCTCTGGCCTACGCTACGCTTCGGCCCTCGACTTGTAGCAGCAGGGGAATAACTTTTTTGATATCTCACCTCGGTCGGTACTATATAATTATTTGTTCCCTGGCCTGACACACAGTGTATTGTGTTAGTCCGTCCCTGACCTACTTATCTTTTACATAATAGTGCACAAAGGTAGTTAGCAAAAACACCTTGTGCACATAATTAGTAGTATATAAACAAAATAAAGGAACAGTCACCAGATTGTAGAAGACATATCATAAATGGTATTCAAAATTATATAAATTACTGTGTTACGTAAAGTAAACACGGCAGGGGCTTCTGGTAGGCATAGCAAACCTGTTAAGCTGTGGCAGACAGGCTATGATATATTGCAATTGATATATCTACTAATAAACTTGACTCTCAACCAAGCGTTGTCTGTGTTATGGATATGTGCGCCCATCTCATGGATCAGTCTACCACTTGGCTAGTAAGGATAAAGGAAGATTAACTAACACGATTCGGACGATAAAGTAATAGCAGTTACCTACTTAACATGTAAACACCCATAACAACAACTAGCGTTTAATAGATCCATACACCCGCACAGAGCCAATGGGCCTCATTGGTCAGCTGAAATCTTGCATATTATGATAGGATTATTTCTATTGGGTTATCTATTGATGGCATAGGGAACCCCTTTGATGGTTGTTTGGGTGCTGGCTGGATTATGGTCCTCCCTGCCATAAACCAGTGGCCCAAAAGCATGCTGGGATGCAGTGTGGAATTCCCACCTAAAATGGATGGTAGTTAACAGTCCCAGTTTGAGCGCCTAGCAGACTTGGATGTAACTACAGTCTATGTATTGTGTGGGATGTCAATGGACCACGGCCTGTGGTTTTCACTAGGTCCTGAGGGGGCTAAAAGCCATCAGTTATTCACAGCTTTAGATACTCAGATATAGAGTAAAGCAGGAGTACAATGCCTTGCACAAACATAAACAGGTAAAATTGTAATGGCCTAGTACACACATTATTAATTGTTTTAGCAATAGAAAAATGCATGTATAATGGATAAGATCACAGGCCCATACACGGGGGGGGAGGGGGGTCGTTGCCACCCACCCCTCACAGAGCTGGCCATAGGCATCCAGAAAAACAGCAGAAATTTGCATTTTCCTTCATTTTTCCAAACGGAACTTTCTAGGTGATAATAATCCCACAATGACAAACCCATTGCCTAAGGACCAAATAAAAACTTTTGAAAATGGAAAAATGTTATGAAATACAAGACGTATATTCAGAGACATGATTTATTTATCAATAAAAAGATCCGATTCTGGACTACATTGCCATTGCCAGTTAACACATGCCTTCCCTATTCACCTATACACCTGCACCTACCATGTGGACCAGTGGGGGTTAGAGACTTACCATGTGGACCAGTGGTGGTTTACAGACCTACCATGTGGATCAGTCAGGGTTTGCAGACATACCATGTGGACCAGTGGGGGTTTGCAGACCTACCATGTGGACCAGTGGGGGTTTACAGACCTACCTTGTGGACCAGTGGGGGTTTACAGACCTACCTTGTGGACCAGTGGGGGTTTACAGACCTACCATGTGGACCAGTCGGGGTTGACAGACCTACCATGTGGACCAGTGGGGGTTTACAGACCTACCATGTGGCCAATTTGGGTTGACAGACCTACCTTGTGGACCAGTGGGGGTGTACAGACCTACCATGTGGCCAATTTGGGTTGACAGACCTACCTTGTGGACCAGTGGGGGTTTACAGACCTACCTTGTGGACCAGTGGGGGTTTACAGACCTACCTTGTGGACCAGTGGGGGTTTACAGACCTACCATGTGGACCAGTCGGGGTTGACAGACCTACCATGTGGACCAGTGGGGGTTTACAGACCTACCATGTGGCCAATTTGGGTTGACAGACCTACCTTGTGGACCAGTGGGGGTTTACAGACCTACCATGTGGCCAATTTGGGTTGACAGACCTACCTTGTGGACCAGTGGGGGTTTACAGACCTACCATGTGGCCAATTTGGGTTGACAGACCTACCATGTGGACCAGTGGGAGTTTACAGACCTACCATGTGGGCCAGTGGGGGTTTACAGACCAACTATGTGGACCAGTGGGAGTTTAAAGACATACCATGTGGACCAGTGGGGGTTTACAGACCTACCATGTGGCCAATTTGGGTTGACAGACCTACCTTGTGGACCAGTGGGGGTTTACAGACCTACCATGTGGCCAGTGGGGGTTTACAGACCTACCATGTGGACCAGTGGGGGTTTACAGACCTACCATGTGGCCAGTGGGGGTTTACAGACCTACCATGTGGACCAGTGGGGGTTTACAGACCTACCATGTGGACCAGTGGGGGTTTACAGACCTACCATGTAGACCAGTGGGGGTTTTCAGACCAACCATGTGGCCAATTTGGGTTGACAGACCTACCATGTGGACCAATGGGGGTTTACACACCTACTATATGGAGAATAAAGTTTGACATTTAATCCATATTTTCTATTTACTTCCCATGAAGTTGTAGGTAAGATACTTTATGAATACAATTATAAAATATTACCATCCGATAGAGAATACTCTAGACTTTTCTTACGGTACCCTCTTTGTAACGTCTTATTTAAAAAATGACTGTGGTAGTACATTTTTCATGTTTGAGGGTAAGAAAAAGAACCCTTTAGTTCCCAACTTACAAAACGTATACAGTTATCGTCAAGATAACTTCCCCCATTCTCACGCACAAGGCATTTTTTGTCTATTGAGTTTTTCATGATTCTTGTTTTTCATGAATGACCATCAGCAGCAGGGCTTTGACCCACTCCAGTCTGCTGTTGACATACGCCATAGGGGCGGAGCAATAAACTGAGAACATGCACATGAACACAATTTGTATCAACCACATGGCTGATGAGAGGTGCGTATTGTGGTCAGGGCGTATTGACAAGCCGTACGCACTGCTCACTGTGAACTCCTTGTTATCAGGCATTTCACACATTTTCAATTTTGTTTCGGTGATAAAATAAAGAAGGAACATCAAACCCAAGCAAGAATATGATGTTATTGTAAGTTATTATAACATTCTGTTATAACATTCTTTGGTTCTTGTTACCTTATTTTGATGGCACCCAAAAACGTCTTTAGAACCTAACATTGCGATGTCACACTGCTATATTATTGTGACATCCTTGTAATGTTCTTTCTTGTTATAATAACATTATTACAACATTCTTCAAGAGTAAGGTCTCAACTTCACTAAAATTTATGTTATCATGACATTATTTTTTAAAAGTATCAACTTTGTCCAAAATAATATAACTGTTATGTGGAAATCAGGCAGGTTACAGACTAACCATAAAATTAGGGTCACAGAATATGCATGTTACGTCACTGCTTGCCTGGGTATGCACCTGGTGGCAGCATGTAGCAAGTGTGGGTAGGGGTGAGGTGGGAGAGGGAGTAGTGGTGGTTCTTCATGACCCTTCACCTCCACAGTCAATAACTCATAAACACACACCGAAGGTGAGGTTCAAAACAATCCCTCTTGGTGAATCCTTGAAATCAACTTGTTTATTTGGTTGATTTGCATTTACAATAATTAATGTCAACCAAACCTGGGAAATCTAAATTGATCAATCTAAAGCGTGGACTGAAGTTATTGGCAGCAAGGAATATATATTATTCTATGCTAATTTGAGTGATGAGGGTGAGGGGGCTGAGGCTGGTTTGATGGTTCACTGGGATTGCCAGTAACCCGGATTTGAGAATGGACCAATATGACTTGTATGAGAGAACCCAGTGTATGATCAGAGTGTAGTTTCAGTTTCAATCACTATGCAACTTAATAGTTTTCCTATGGCATTAGGCCAAACATCAAATTTAAGAAATGTTCAATTTGACTTGTAGGATTTTCCGGGTTTACATTCATCCACAGTAGAGGAAATCCCTTTTCAATATGCAAGTAATGTCCAGATGGGTTCCGGTGACATAGTGTCAGGGTTGGTACTAGTATCATATCTGATACAGTATCATTTCTTTTACAGTATCATTGGTGCTCATCTTTAGTTTGGTCTCAAAAGTTCCTCAAAAGAGCCTAAAAAGAAATACATATTTGATGATGGCAACTAAATAGGTTAGCATGCATGATAAATCTTGCAGGGACATTAGATCTGAATCTGTGAACATGGTTGATAATGTAGCCTTATTGATCTGTAAAAGGCCCTGGGTAGGACCAGGACTACTGAATCACTTACTCGTGGGTTGTGATGGCCCTGGGCCCACTTAGTTATTCATGGTGTGGTCACGGCTCAGTGGTCCGCAGTGGGCCGTGACCGGACCAGGGAGTGGTTTGAATATAGTCCGATGCACAGTTTCCCAAAGTTAGTCTGTACACCGGCAGCCATTTTAGGTGGGAATTCCCACCTGTATCCCAGCATGCCTTGGGGCCGCTGGTTTATGGCTGTTAGGGCCATAAACCAGCCAGCAGCCCAACAATCATCAAAGAGGTTCCCCATGCTATTTGTAAAGGGCCAATAAGAACATTCTAAACAGATTTGAACTGTCCAGTCACAGTCATAGATTCTTGTAGGTGTACGGACCCATTGTGTAAGGGTAGATCTAGGGCAGAACAGACCAGTTTGAATATTGACCGTGCACGGGGTGCTTGATATCTACTGACTCCATGTAGGGACTTTCTGAAATATTCAGTCAGTTATGGCAAACTGACACCAAACAATCTTAACTTTTAGTAGGGTAGCGGTATAGTTTATGCTAAAACCATCACATCAGAAACATTGCCAAACCCATGGAACTGGAAAAAATCTTTTAGTGGGAACTGGTGTTGAACGAATAAGCTAACAATCAATTTTAAAAAGACAAAACAAAGACTTATATCAAGAGGTAAACAGAATAGAATCGAAGGAAAATATACACAAATCTCTGTAACTAGCTAAAGAGTTGGATAAGTCTGTTTGTAACTTTATCTTGGGGTTGATATTGATAAAAATCTACTGATGGACACAATGGCAGCATGACCTTCAATAAGGCAAATAGAAAATTACATATATAATAAATTATTAAATAAAAGTGCGACCATTTATCTTGACATGGGTAGCTTGCGTAATTTAAAAAAACATGCATCATACCACTATTTTACTATGCAGACTTCTTACTTGAATATTGATAGCATTGAGTCTCTACAAAGAAGAGTCATTCACGCCGTAGATCATACATCTAACTGAGAGCTAAATGGTAGCTAAAGTGAAAAACCAAATCCAGAAATCTAAACAGGAACTACAATTTGGATAAATAGTGAAATGCATACTTGGAAATCTATTAAAAAATCGGCAACCCTCAGTGAGGAGCTAAGCACAATCTGGTTTCCTCAGCAACTTTTGAACTTCTCATCTGATTTAGATGCTGTTTTTAATGATAGCATCAGAATGGCAATATCTATTTTAAAGATTCTTGTTGTAGGTTATGAATGATGTTCACATTTAAGTTACGTTGAAATTTTCTACATGTATGGGCTAATAAAACTAGAATAAAACTAGAACAAAAGAAGGGAAAAGCATTTACTATCCATTATTGTGTAGACAGAGTGGAAACCCGGCTATATCAATTGGTAAAGCACAGACAAGGGTAACGTTTTAAGTCCCCTTTACATTCTGAGAACAGTACAGAATAGCCCGTTTTATGGGGTCTAAAACTGGGATAGGTTACCGTACTGAAGGCAACCACAGAAGTCAAGTCAGAAAACAGTGACGTGACCGATGTTGTCGCTGGGTTAAATAGTGATATTGCGAAATACTTCACCGGCCGTGGTGTTGTTACCGGATGTAAGGCCAGGAGCGGGAGGACGAGAGTGTGCCGGGTAGCAGAGTCCTATCTAGGATTACGCATGGCATATTCTCCCTCTGGTGATTACACGTATTTACCAAATCTACTGTATGTTATTATCATAATTTCCTAAATAACTTTCAAAAGATATATCAAATATGAATACACTACATCATAGAGTTTATGTTAATTGGACATGTAGAACCTTTCTTAGCTCTACCATAAAGATACATAGAGCTATAGACATATATAAGAGTTATATATGTCTATGGCTCTACTTGTCTCTCATTGGTCAACTGGCCTAATTAGTGTAATTGGGTCAGAGACCAAAGGATAGGTGGGGAAGTGCACCCGTGCTGTAGGGACAGTCTGAGACTGGCAGCTAAAGACTACACAACATGTAACCACTTAGAAACAACAGGCCTTTTGGCCTACATTCCTGAGACTGTAGAAAATATATATTTGCATGTCACAATCAACCCCCTGTCTCCAAGTCTTCACTTATCAAGGTCTCACAACTGAACCAGGCACCAGCAAGTACCAACACTGATGGAAAGTTGTCACACATTCTGTTTTTATTTATTTATCCTTATTGAAAATCATTCTTTGTATTTTGTACTGAACATCAGCTTCTCATGGATCATAGAGAAAAGTTAGAAAAAACTGTTGGTGTATATAGCTTAAAATCCTGCAACCTAACATAACTCCTTTTCTGTGAAAATCCTTTGGTCGCAGCATCATTCAGTTTGTACGAAATAGACTTTATTCTATATAATCTATTGCACAGAGTTTGAAATTCAATTACAGCAACGGGAATTCCATTGGCCCTGATAAAACAAGATAAAACATCAGGGCAGACCTCAGAACCATGGCCAAACCAAACCCCACCACGTCCACGCCCGGCCTGACGGCTTCCCCACCTGGGCCCAAAGTGCTTTAATTTCCTTCCCAGACTTTGTTTTTTTCATAACCTCCCAGACAACGGATAACTATTGCAGGTTTTCAACCGCTGCCTGGTTTCTCAGAAGGTGTGACTCACCTATGGTTACTTTAAAAAAGGTATCCTGGTAATTCAATGTCGTATAATATATTGAACCTTTTTTATAGCTTCTTTATCACATCCTCATATATAGTATATGAGAACAATAACTATCATGAGATCATAATTTCAAATTTCTCATGTGAATCATCCAGAGATTGAAAAAAGTTGATACAGAAGTAGACGTATTCCTATAAAAGATATATCTTATTACTAAGACCAGATAGTTGGAAACTGACTTATCTATAGAAATACTGTCCTTGAGACCATCTCTTTGATAAAAATATGATGAAAAGTATGCCTATCATCATTAGAAAACATTGAATTGAGCTATACTGTGCTGTATATTACATCACACAACATCGTACACACACAGAGACACACACACGCACACACACACAGACACAGACAGACACAGGCGCACAACACACACAGACACACTCACACACATTAAAAAACCTTGCATACAGATGGATTCCACGTGGCAACAAAAACACAGCAAATGTACAGCAATAGTCGGCAACAACCTTTCTGAATTGTTGCTGTCATGTTGCCCATATAATTTACATTGCCCAGCTGGTGCTGAGGCCAACAACATCAATCAAACAAGGTAAATATAATGGAAGCACTTCAACGCTGCAATATTCTTAAATATTTAGTGGGGAATTGTGTAATTCACCTGTGTTTCCCAGTGTTGCCAATGAAACTTTCTAAATTTGTCGTCACGTGGAATCTCCACTTACTTGTAAGCCTTCATTTGATGGGGATTCACAGAAACTATGACTTGTTGACGGGAGAAAGTATACATATATATATATATATATATATATATATATATATATATATATATAGTTATATCCGACCTGTAGGATTCCCCCATAAACTCTGGTCGCACCCATTCCACACCAGGGGATAGTAGGGCTTCTTCTGTGGGATGTGTTTTTTTTATTGTACCACACTAATTAATACAATGTACTTCCGTGTTGGCAACATGAATTATTATTTATAGATATACAATAAGTTTCAGTCGCTGGTCATGCAGTATGGATCCTTCTATGTTAAGAGGTATCCATAAATGTTCTTCAATAAACGTCAAATATATATTTATATATAATTATATATCCCGGTCTCCACTATTTGGCTTATGCATAATTGTGACCAAAAAAATCCCTAAAAACACTGTGTATCTACTGTCCAAAAAGTAATGGGAATAATCGGCTCCCTTTTCCACTTCTCAGTAGTTCAAACTTACGCCCCCCCCCCCGCTATTTTTTTATGTAAAATTCTCGGACCTTGAGGATCCGGTGAAATTTGTTACAATAGGGTGCCCCCCCCCCCCCCATTTTAAAACTTTCTGGGCCCACCCTTGATTTACGAAATAATCACAAGCTGATTTATCACCGATGTAGGATGTAGAATATAGTACACAGTTTACAGCACAGTTCTCTCCCCTCCCTCAGTCTATGCAATGCTTCCGGAACAATTTCCGGCGATTAACAATGTAGTTCCGGGTCATTTGATTGACTGAATCGGGACCCTTATAGGATGTATAGTACTCATGTATCCTGACCTACTCTAATTTGTTGACTGTCTGTGAAAATGAGAATTAGAAATTTTGAAATTGCATGAGGTTGACGTAAATTGTATATGATATACGCCATTATATTATCAGAAAATTAGTCATAATTATACTTGAAGGCGCATTCGCGTCTGTGATTACGTTTGGTAGGGTTTTGCTACATTGTAACGCCCCAAACTACCTCACTACCGTTACTCAGTATAGATTATACCGACAGGTGCCAACACTCATCACCAGGGGGGGGGGGGGGGGGGGTAGTAGGACAGATCATGTCTACCATTACTGGCATTAGGAGGTGGGATACACCATCTCCACCATTTCTTTAATTTAGATTTTTTTTTTTGATTTCTGAAAACATTGCTCATTGGACTGACCACTCGTTCTAAAAACGGTTCTGAAGCTTATCTAGTTCGTCCCTGACCTACTTAGCCCTTACTTAATAGTTTGGGAAACAGTGGGTCTGACTGCAACAGACTAAAGCTTATCAGGAACTCCAAGGCTGTGTCACACCATAGAGATACATAATATATGTCTATGGTCACACCAGCAGTCCCGCTGACTTAGTTGGTATTGCTTGAGTCAATGAGAGGGGCCTATTTAAACCTCAGGTACCACAATGCCCATCATTCTTTAATGATGTAACACTTTTCAGGAACTTGTTGCGTAGTGATTCTAAATGTTCACTATATATAAGGATGTCTAAAAATTTCCTTGAATACGACGACGAACAGATTATAATGGCGAACGATCATAATCTTAGGAGTGGTTCTTCCTTGGCCTGGTAGCTGACCAAACCATAAATAGCAAGGCTAATGATATAAATGTCATCTCCAGGAGTCAGCCAATCAGATGCATGCTCTGACCACCCCTAAAGGTAAAAAGTAGGCCTGTCCAGTGGTAGACTGTAGTTACGTCCAAGTCCGCTAGTAGCTCAAACTATTATGTAATAGCTAACCGGGGGGGGGGGGGGGGGGGCTACCTCTGTGTCAGTGTGACGTGCCGGGAACTTTCTTTGCCACTGCAGGGTGCCCAAGAAATCAAAATAAGACCAAAATGAGACCTTAAGCTTTATGATACCTTGTGGGGTGCAAAAATAATACTTTTACAAGACATTTTTAGGAACTTATTTTTTACATTTTTAAACATGTACACATAAAGAGGTTAATATAGAAATGACAGGAAGAAAAATTACATCTTGATTAATTCAGACCTTTCTAAGACCTCTGGACCCAAAATAAGACCTTTTAAATAGCCTTATAAATGGCAAAACCCTAATAAGACCTTTGAAGACCTTATAAGACCTGCGTGGGCACCCTGCACTGGTTCCTGGCAGGGTACACCAATAGTTTATGGCTGATACTCAGTGGACCAGAAAACTCATTTTCCTTCCCACTTCTGATTTGGGTCAGAACGGACTAAAATCTAGAACGGATGATGCCGATCGGACTACAGTCTACCCCGACCGACGCCCGCTGTGAGGTGTGGGCCATACTGTACTCACACCGCTGCTTTCGCGTCCGCTACTCTACCTCAAACCATTTCAGCGTAATCAGAAGTGACTCCGGAGTATGGGTGTGGGCGCGGGACGCGGCGCGCAGTGCACGCCGGGACGGCGACCAGTGAGGATGTACGAGGGAACGTTCTACGCGCCGCCAGCCTCCAGTAACACCAGTAACAGCACCAGCAGCACACACAGGAGGACTTTACCTGAGCACTGACCACCGCTGGCACCCGCGGCCCACCACAGGTGAGTGAGCGGACATGTCCGTGACCAGCGACCTCCGAGAGGCCCCTGGCTGTAGAACTCTCGGCCAGGAGGCACCTGAAGACAGGGGCAGTGATAGCAGTGACGCCCCCCCCCCCCCCTCCCCCCGGCCCTGAGTCGTACCAGTCGACCCTCCCCCTACATACACCCAGTCCCCAGAACTGGAGGATCAGGGACTGATTTAGGGGGGTGGGGGTTAATATTTCTTTTTTCTTTTTTTCTTTCTTTTTTCTACCAATTTGATTCCTCTTAAATGTAAAACTTGCGTCCTTAGGGAGGGCGCCGGGACCCTTTTTAACGTAGGCGCCCCCCCTTCCCAAAGTTTCTGGATCCGTCCCTGAAGTGAAGATACCGCGTCAAGCCGGCCTCAGGCCCTAGGGAGGTGGACGCCTCCCACCTGTCCCAGGTAGGTCTTGGATGATCTAAAGGGAGAACGGGGATGTGGCAGCACTTCCACACGGTACCTCCTCCCCACGCCTACGTCTAAACATACCTTCTGCAGTCTCCCTGATTTCAAAAAAGATAAACAAAAACCCTGACATGCTATGCCTGTGGTTGTTGGTAATTGGACTGGTCATGCGCAACTCCAGAATCCCCGTATTGTACAGCACCGTTTTCCCGGCAAGGTTTTACTCGTAGGGGACTCACTTATGTATTAAAACATCGCAATTTCAGAGATATCCATGAGAATCAGGGTCACAACAGCACTGTGGTGACTCAGTGGACAGAGGGGGGAGGGGGGGGGGGTGTCATCGTCACATTTAGATGACCAGGGGGTATTTATAGGTGAGTGTCGACCACCCTACAATGACCACCCCTGAGGTTACATAACTCTCCCCCCCCCCACACACACACCAACCCCTGTCCACCCTCGGCGGTCGGGAGGTCACAGGTCACAGGTAGGTAGCCCGTTGAAGGGTTGAAACGACGTCGGGAGGGTGAGGGGGGATGGGTGATGCTGGGGCTATTTTAAACAGGGACTGACCTTTTTTAAGTAAAGGCAATGTTGCCCTGTCCCATAATCCGAGGCCCTAAATAGGGCCGTGTCGACTATAAGGGTTATAGCGGTCTGTTACTGGTGCCCGAGGTGTTAACCTTGGTGAATTCTCACCTGTAGGTTTCTCCATAAACTGAGTGAAGGTCCGCTGACTGTGTGTGAGCGCCCTGGGCAACCACCGCAGAGGGAGAACCCAGATAGACAGATTTAGGAAGGAAAGGATAGCTATAACTCAGTGAGACGTATTTGAGAAATAAAGGAGGGTTAGAACTCAGAAAGGCGTATTTGGGAAATAAAGGAGCTTCGCCCCCACCCCATTGAGATTTTTTTCTTGAAGAATTGTTATCAGACTTTTCTTCCCTGGTTACTGAGGCATTCTTCGGACGTTGCTCGATGAGAAAGTAAAACAGTGTGCAGACAGTGAAGAGAGTGAAGACAGTATGAGACAGTGAAGACAGTGTGAGACAGTGAAGACGGAGTGAGACAGAGTGAGACAGAGTGAGACAGTTTGAGACAGTGTAGACAGTGCGAGACAGTGCAAGACAGTGTAGACAATGTGAGGCAGTGAAGACAGTGTGAGACAGTGCGAGACAGTGTACACAGTGCGAGACAGTGTAGACACTGAAGACAGTGTGAGACAGTGAAGACAGTGTAGACAGTGTGAGACAGTGAAGACAGTGTGAGACAGTGTGAGACAGTGTAGATAGTGAAGACAGTGTGAGACAGTGTGAGACAGTGAAGATAGTGAAGAGAGTTTGAGACAGTGTGAGACAGTGTAGATAGTGAAGACAGTGTGAGACAGTGTGAGACAGTGAAGACAGTGAAGAGAGTTTGAGACAGTGAAGACAGTGTGAGACAGTGTAGACAGTGTAGACAGTGTGAGACAGTGTGAGACAGCGTGAGACAGTGTGAGACAGTGTGAGACAGTGTGAGACAGTGAAGACAGTGTGAGACAGTGTGAGACAGTGTGAGACAGTGTGAGACAGTGAAGACAGTGTGAGACAGTGTGAGACAGTGTGAGACAGTGTGAGACAGTGTGAGACAGTGTGAGACAGTGTGAGACAGTGTGAGACAGTGAAGACAGTGTGAGACAGTGTGAGACAGAGTGAGACAGTGTGAGACAGTGAAGACAGTGTGAGACAGTGTGAGACAGTGTGAGACAGTGAAGACAGTGTGAGACAGTGTGAGACAGTGTGAGACAGTGTGAGACAGTGCGACAGTGTGCGACAGTGTGAGACAGTGAAGATAGTGTGAGACAGTGAAGACAGTGCAGACAGTGAGAGACAGTGAAGACAGTGTGAGACAGTGAAGACAGTGTGAGATAGTGAAGGCAGTGCGAGACAGCGTGAGACAGTGTGAGACAGTGGAGACAGTGTGAGACAGTGTGAGACAGTGTTAGACAGTGAAGGCAGTGTGAGACAGTGTAGACAGTGTGAGACAGTGAAGACAGTGTGAGACAGTGTGAGACAGTGAAGACAGTGTGAGACAGTGTGAGACAGTGTGAGACAGTGTGAGACAGTGCGACAGTGTGAGACAGTGTGAGACAGTGAAGATAGTGTGAGACAGTGAAGACAGTGCAGACAGTGAGAGACAGTGAAGACAGTGTGAGACAGTGAAGACAGTGTGAGACAGTGAAGGCAGTGCGAGACAGCGTGAGACAGTGTGAGACAGTGGAGACAGTGTGAGACAGTGTGAGACAGTGTGAGACAGTGTTAGACAGTGAAGGCAGTGTGAGACAGTGTAGACAGTGTGAGACAGTGTAGACAGTGTGAAAAAGTGTGAGACAGTGAAGACAGTGTGAGACAGAGTGAGACAGTGTGAGACAGTGAAGACAGTGTGAGACAGTGAAGACAGTGAAGATAGTGAAGACAATGTGAGACAGTGTGAGACAGTGAAGACAGTGTGAGACAGTGAAGATAGTGTGAGACAGTGTAGACAGTGAAGACAGTGAAGATAGTGAAGACAATGTGAGACAGTGAAGACAGTGAAGACAGTGTGAGACAGTGTGAGACAGTGTGAGACAGTGTGAGATAGTGTGAGACAGTGTAGACAGTGTGAGACAGTGTAGATAGTGTAGACAGTGTAGACAGTGTGAGACAGTGTGAGACAGTGAAGACAGTGTGAGACAGTGTGAGACAGTGAAGAGACAGTGTGAGACAGTGAAGACAGTGTGAGACAGTGAAGACAGTGCGAGACAGTGAAGACAGTGCGAGGCAGTGCGAGGCAGTGTGAGGCATGTGTCTGAAGCAGTACGTAGAGTAAAAGTAGAAGTGGTGGCTCAACACGGGGCTCTTGATGAGGGCGGAGGGGGAGGGGGGAGGGGCAGGTACAGGATGCTGGGGGGGGGGGCAAATAATTATGTAGGCTAATACTCAAACGTTACCTGGTGACATGCGTCGAATTAGGCCCTCGTTTCCTAAAGGAGGGATGGGGAGTGGGGGGATCCGTCCCTGGGAGGTATATCCCCTGTCACATGTCAAGTTAGAACATACCGATAAAGCATGTTATTATGAGTCATAGTTCCTTATGGCGTATGTGCATGGCCTTTATGGACGGACCGCTGATGTTACACACTGATGTAACACACTGTGCAGTCACGATCATCACCAGAATCCCTTAAGCCCATATTCCATATATACAGATTTTGCTACCGATTAAAAAATCGGCAGTTGAAATAAAGGTGATATATAGATGTGTTATACATCAATAGAAAGGTTTTAAAATTTTCTTTTGGAAGGTCTGTAGGATGTAAGGCCTTATGTTATATTCTCAGAGAAAATCAAAGATATACAAAATCGGCAGCATCAAAATCGGTATGTGGAATACGGCCTTTAGACATATCTTAGGGATTTTTAAGTACCTACCTTTGGGGCATACTACAAGCCCAGGCTGTGGATATGTGGTGTGTTATCATACATACTCACATGAAAAAATGGTCTTATTCTGAATATTTGACTATTTTAGTAAGATAACTTCATACAAAGTGAATTTTTTAGCCCTCACACAGTATGAGAATCCCTTGAGTACCTCACTGATTGCCTAGGCTGAGTCAGTGACTACTCATTGCAGCCAATGAACACCTGTAAATAGGGGCTCAATACGGGGCGGCTGTAGGTCACTCCCACCACCTTACCCACGGACAGGTGGCAGCAGGCTTAAAAAGACGGGTGGATAAGGTGCTTCATACATGCGATGCGGGTACGTTTTTTCCTTATAGGATATGCGGGAGCTATCCAGAATTCCACATAAGGGAAAACGCATAGCCTCCATTTACCCAAATATAATAAGTAGGACTGCTGGGGGCGTCCGAGGGTGGCCGTACGACCCATAGGGGATTGTCACATACTGAGGGCGAAGTCCGAGGTTTGTACGATCCCCATAGGTCGTACAGCCACCCGAGGACGACCCCTAAGGTTCTTCTTTATTTTATCACCCAAGCATTATTCAAAATATGTGGAAATTACTGAATACAAGGATCCCACAGTGAGTGGTGCGTATGGCCTGGCAATACGCCCTGCACCCAATATGCACCGCTCATCGGCTGCGCGGGTGATAAAAGGATAAAACGCATCCACAAGGCATGTATGGAATATCACCAGAGAATATCACCTTTAGGCCGTGTTCGTTGTCTGCGATCCCTGTGATCACTTCAGTTCTGATATTCCCACACTTCAAAAGGTGAGGTGTGACAGTGTTAAGGACACGTGACGTAAAATGGTCGTAGCTGACCTCCAACATGGCCCAGATATCCCCCGGGTGTCCTGGAAACTAACCTAACAGGACCTCAGTCATGAGGCGGAAAACTCACTTAAAAACACTGACACATGATATATATCAGATCATTATTCCAATTACGTTATCAAATGACATCACTTAAACTGTACCTCCCCGCTGGGAAGAGCGTGGCCTACTTATAAATATCCTCACCTGAGGCTTGGCTTCAGCTTGAAATCTTTGTAATTTTGTAAATGAAATGAAATTCAATGTTATATCAGTCCTTTGTTGTATTGAGAGTAGGTCTCGTTCTTACTAACAGGGAATTATGAAAATAATATTTAGTTAAAAATTAACAATTAGGTTGCCTCACTTAGTATTGGTATTGGAATAACTACCTAAATATGTCCAGATAACAATCTTAATGTTGATGATATAGGTCCTTCTTCAAACAGCTATGAGGTCCTGGGCCACACCGCCACATACTAATTATAGACGGAAAGGGGCCCTGCTTTCAAATCCGGATTGTGTCTTTTTGTCGACAAAGTAGTCCAAATTAACCTGCAAGTGGTTAACATACTGTAAATTACCTATATGTGTTAGGGAGAATTAACACTTAGCACTGGATAGCACTGGGAACCTGCATCCTGGCCTGTAGCCGGGAAAGGGGACGGGGCATTGAAATACCTGTGTGTTTTCAAAACACTAGAACCAGACCCACTTTTTTCCAAATACAATGCAAGAGGCATCTAGGTCATGGAAGAACTAGAACCATGTATACCGCCCTGTGCGGGGGGGGGGGGGGGCGGCGGATCCTGGTGGACAGGGATTGTCACCACCTCCTGACAATCAAAATACCTGACCCCTGTTTTCATGGCAACCACCTGGACGGAGAGTTAAAGTCAGTCCCAGACCAACCACTTCCACAATTTAACTGAACATTTTTCCCTCCTCCCCCTGGTGACGCTTAATGGGCGGCCCCTCAGAGGTCGGGCCCTCCTCCCTATGATAATGTACTTAATGGGCGGCCTCTCAGAGGTCGGGCCCCTCCCACTGGTGAGGTACTTAATGAGCGGCCCCTCAGAGGTCGGGCCCCTCCCCCTGGTGAGGTACTTAATGGGCGGCCCCTCAGAGGTCAGGCCCCATCTCCCCCTGGTGACCTACTTAATGAGCAGCCCCTCAGAGGTCGGGCCCCTCCCCCTGGTGAGGTACTTAATGGGCGGCCCCTCAGAGGTCGGGCCCTCCTCCCCCTGGTGACATACTTAATGGGCAGCCCCTTAGAGGTCAGGGCCCCCTCCCCTTGGTGACGTACTTAATGGGCGGCCCCTCAGAGGTCGGGGCCCCCTCCCCCCGGTGACGTACTTAATGGGCAGCTCCTCAGAGGTCAGGGCCCCCTCCCCCTGGTGATGTACTTAATGGGCGGCCCCTTGGAGGTCATGGCCCTCCTCCCCCTGGTAACGTACTTAATGGGCGGCCCCTCAGAGGTCAGGGCCCCCCTCCCCCTGGTGACATACTTAATGGGCGGCCCCTCAGAGGTCAGGGCCCTCCTCCCCCTGGTGATGTACTTAATGGGCGGCCCCTCAGAGGTCGGGGCCCCCTCCCCCCGGTGACGTACTTAATGGGCAGCTCCTCAGAGGTCAGGGCCCCCTCCCCCTGGTGATGTACTTAATGGGCGGCCCCTTGGAGGTCATGGCCCTCCTCCCCCTGGTAACGTACTTAATGGGCGGCCCCTCAGAGGTCAGGGCCCCCCTCCCCCTGGTGACATACTTAATGGGCGGCCCCTCAGAGGTCAGGGCCCTCCTCCCCCTGGTGATGTACTTAATGGGCAGCCCCTCAGAGGTCGGCCCCCCCCCCCCCTGGTGAGGTACTTAATGGGTGGCCCCTCAGAGGTTGGGGCCCTCCTCCCCCTGGTGACATACGTGATGGGTGGCCCCTCAGAGGTCGGGCCCTCCTCCCCCTGGTGATGTACTTAATGGGCGGCCCCTCAGAGGTCGCCCCCCCCTGGTGAGGTACTTAATGAGTGGCCCCTCAGAGGTCAGGGCCCTCCTCCCCCTGTTGACGTACTTAATGGGCGGCCCGTCAGAGGTTGTGCCCTCCTCCCCCCCGTTGATGTACTTAATGGGCGGCCCCTCAGAGGTCAAGGCCCCCTCCCCCTGGTGACGTACTTAATGGGCGGCCCCTCAGAGGTCAGGGCCCCCCTCCCCCTGGTGATGTACTTAATGGGCGGCCCCTCAGAGGTCGGGGCCCCCTCCCCTCGGTGACATACTTAATGGGCGGCCCCTCAGAGGTCAGGGCCCCCCTCCCCCTGGTGATGTACTTAATGGGTGGCCCCTCAGAGGTCAGGGCCCCCCTCCCCCTGGTGATGTACTTAATGGGTGGCCCCTCAGAGGTCCAGGCCCTTCCCCTGGTGATGTACTTAATGGGCGGCCCCTTTGAGGTCAGGGCCCCCCTCCCACTGGTGATGTACTTAATGGGCGGCCCCTCAGAGGTCAGGGCCCCCCTCCCCCTGGTGATGTACTTAATGGGCGGCCCCTCAGAGGTCGGGGCCCCCTCCCCTCGGTGGCGTACTTAATGGGCAGCCCCTCAGAGGTCGTGCCCCCCCTTCCCCTGGTGATGTACTTAATGGGTGGCCCCTGAGAGGTTAGGGCCGGGCGTCAACAAACCCCCACCTGCAGAGAATATGTGAGTACTCAAAAGTTTACCTACCTTTCTTACACAGAATGTGGGATACGGGGGATGATGACGGGGTTGGGTGGTGGGGGGGGGGGGGGGGGGGGGAGGGTTTGAGGGGAGGGTGACTTTTTCAAGACGCACCGTATCCCATGACTGATGCTGGTAAAATGAAAACTTAACTGGTGTATTTCTGGTGACCTACTGGACTATGAGGATTTGCTGCTTTGTAATTTTCAGGGAGTAGTAAGTCTTATTCTCTCATTATTCTGTTAGTTTAGCTAGTCCAAGTCACAGTCATCCGTCTCTGGATCACACATCAACTCCAGATGTAGTTTGATCATCAAGAGTTCATGAGAACACTCGTTTGAAAGGATGTTTCTTTATTAGTGTCCAACACGTGTAATATACGTTGCTGATTTCTAGGAAGCATAAAGGCTAAGTACTAAAACCGCGGGCAATTATACATGCAAATATGCGCCATTTCCCCCTCTTTTTGTGGGGGAGGGGGAGGGGGGTCAGGACCCCCACGATCGCCCCCCACCCTTGGATCCGCCCCTGTATACGGTAAATGTTTGTTTCAATGTTCAATGTGACATAAGAACAGGGTGATATCTATCTATGAAAAGTAAAAACAAACATTCCATCGAATCAATTACAGAACTTGCAATGGCCTGAGCCAAAACCGTAACCGTCTGTTTCTCGGAGCCTGCAGTCACGGGTCAGTGATTTCTATGTCGGGGTCCCGTCTATTTGTAGCCTTCTTTGAATATTTACCCCCGAGACGTGTATATATATATATATATATATATATATATATATATATATATATATATATATATATATTATAGTGTGACTGTCCGTGGAATGATCTAACGGCATCCCCAATCTAAGTAGAAGCCTTCCAGGGCCATACCAAGGTTGGAGTGCAGAGTGGTCAGCGTCGGATCCAGGATGTTGATAAAGATCTAAAAAAAGTCTAAATTTGAAGAAAAATGCCCCCCCCCCCCCTCTAAATCCGCCACTTGTGGAGGTGAGTTTCACACGGAGACTATTTTATGCTATGGGGGAAATTTCTCATGTCAATGGAACATGAGCATAATACTAGATATAAAATTCTGAGTCACCCATACCTATGTAAAATGCAAATTTCCATGTTAGTTGCAGGGCTCACCAAATCCAGCGTCCCTAGACCCCCAGGACACCCAAACAGGACTGTCTAGGTGTCCGGTGGACACCCTGGAAATACCCTAATATCAAGGTTGAGGCAATTGGACCCCCAAATTTACATTAAGGACATCCTCGCGTCACAGTCTATGTGTCCTTTGGACACCCAGCTTTTTTTGGGGTTAAATTCCATGACCTTTGACATCACGCACATGTAACTTTCCCTTACTACAATACTTGTGCAGACGCCCAAAGCACAACAACTACATTTACGGGCCGTTTTGTGGAGTAGCGGCCTGCTGAAAATGTAATCGTGAAAGCACCACGCACGTTTGGGCATTACTAAGCACACTTTTATAGGCATTAGGCACACTTTTCCTTTCAATCTCTATTGGTGGATAGGTATTCACCTATTTGCTGATACTTATTTGGGAGATCAGGTCATATTCTAGAGATCACGCCGTGAATATTAATGAGGATGAAAATTATTTTTCTGGGCCACTAGGTACCAGCAATGGCACATCAGTTGATCTCGCCAGGAAGAGAAAGTTCCCGGCATGGTCCACTGTTAACCATTAGCTGGCAACCAACGACACAGAAAAGTAGTTCCTAACCTCCTTGGCAGGCCCTTAAAACGAGCTGAAAGGCTTTACCTTGTGCAGTCTGGTAAAAGAACCCTGAAGGGTTGGCTGGACATTATTAAAACTAACCCCACAAATAAACAAACAAACATTGGCAGGCCCTCCCTACTTTGCTGCTGTTCTCATTCTGTTGAATATGGTTAAAATTTATGACCTAATCATCGGTGACTTAACAATCCATACGATCCTTCCGGCTGTATGTCTGAAGTCAGGAACTTCACACCGCGACACACCCATTCGGGATTCTGTATTAGTGCAAAGTGCAAGCCTGTAAGCCTTACACGGCCTTAAAAACACACATGTGAAGGTGTTTTTTGTCCTGGCTGTAAAATACAGTCGCTGTCCCCCTCTTTTGTCGCCAGTCTTGAGAAAAGAGTAATGTAATGTAAGATTTGGATGTTTGTGTGTATTCGTATGTGTTTGTTTGTTTATGTGTGTTTGTGCGTGATTTTGTGTGTGAGTATGTGAATGAGTGAGTGAGTGAGTGAGCGAGTGAGCGAGTGAGCGAGTGAGCGAGTGAGCGAGTGAGCGAGTGAGCGAGTGAGCGAGTGAGCGAGTGAGCGAGTGAGCGAGTGAGCGAGTGAGCGAGTGAGCGAGTGAGCGAGTGAGCGAGTGAGCGAGTGAGCGAGTGAGCGAGTGAGCGAGTGAGCGAGTGAGCGAGTGAGTGAGTGGGTGAGTGAGTGGGTGAATAGGCGAGTGAATGAATAGATGAGTGAGATAGCACATTAAGGCAGTATTCCAGATACCTATTTGGTTCACTTGGACTTTGAGAATGGATTGACATCGTATAACCACTGGCCATTGCTAGGGTGGTACTTTTACAGGGATTCCTTCTAACTTCCCATGCTGTCACACCCAATTATTGTCAATATTACCCGGTCATAGACAATAGCCAGGAAACGCCTACACTGTTGGGAGATGTTATTGGTGGTATTCTGTGTAACGATAGTTTATCGGCACCAATCCACAATGACACCACGAAACAGAGGAACAGGCTTCACTAACGCCTCCCAAGGAAAAAGGAGTATATTATATGCAGTTCTAATATTTGGCCGAAGTGACCATAGCACCTAAAATAACACATCGACGGATATATAGGTGTGAACAAATACAATTACCTTATATATATATATATATATATATATATATATATATATATATATATATATTATATATATCTGTCGACAGTAGAAAAGAGTCAGACCTGCGTATTTTAACGGCAGTATCCCAATTACCGAAATTGCTCACTTGCAGTTGCACGCATTATGGGGGCGATTTACTATCACATCATTTTCTCAAATGTGACAGGCAATTACATATTGAAGGTAACTTATCATTATTAGATAAGAGAAAGCAGTCTCATATGTTGAAGAGAGAAGATAAATGTCTAGACAGAAGGAGTCTTCCTACTGGCATACACCAAACTACAACATGTGTGGTCCCTAAATGCATATATATTAAGCAATTTGCCAAAAGTATTAGTTATAGTGGATCATTACTTTGGAATAATTCACATATTTAATTAAAAAATATTGAAAACTTTGACGAATTTAAAAGACAAAGACATTAGCTAAGATCTACTAGAAATTTGTTGTTATCGATTGTTAGCATTTGTTCGATCATATTTGTAGATTATCTGAATACGTACATCCTTCATTTCATCATTTATGCATTTCCTAATACTGTAAATCATTGCATTATATTTGCACGCGGCCAGCCCGGGTTCGATCCTCTGTGGTGGCTATTAGACCACCTCACCTTGCCGTTCCCTTCCCCTTAGATTCGATCATAATGCAAAAACGTGAGCTGGTCCTGATATAGCTGAAATATACCTGAGCTCCAACAGTCATCATCTATTGCAAGGACAACATTGCGGTGTGCTCTCTGGCTGGTCAGTAATGTTTGAAGTGATTTTAGCCGGGGGCGGAGGCCCACCTGGCCCACCTGACCAAAGTCAGAGTTTACTTAGCACCGCGCTGCTGGAATGGGGGCACTGGATCCCCTGGGCTCACCCCCCCCCACCCCCACCTCCTCCCCCACCCCTCGTGACAGGTAACACCAGACTGTAGTCCCATCCATGTCCACTAGTCGCTCAAACCAGAACTGTTAACCAGCAGCCATTTTAGGTGGGAATCCCTACCCAAATCCCGGCATGCTTTGCAGCCGCTGGTTTATGGCAGGTAGGACCATAAACCAGCTGGCACCCAAACAACCATCAAAGGGGTTCCCCAAGCCATTTGTAGAGGGCCATAAAGACTCCATGCATATTTTGAGTGGCCAATTAAAACCATCCACTCTTCTTGGTGTACGGACCCATTACAAAAGAAGTGGTCTGGGTGTGAACGGACTAGATAGCAGGGATCCACCGTCAGGTGACAGGTGCGCTGACCTACTTAGACCGGCCTCTATTCAGCTGTGACCAGGGGCTTAGGGAGGATGGTGGGGGTGAGGGGGTGAGGAGGGAAGGGGGCTTCTGTGGGGTTCTCAGAGACGAGGTCCTTGTCCTCAGGAACCAACATGTACTCCTATAGACCTTTTCAGTAGTGTGGCACCCTGCTAGTCGTACAGACCTTGTGCAGACGTGGTCACATGTTCACGTTTTGGTGATCACCAAGTGGTGATCACGACCACGGCAAGGGAATATATACATATATAACCGACCGAGAAGGGAGTACGAGGGAGGTTATCACCCCGAGCCGGGACCCCAATATCAGCCCGAGGCCAGGGCCCTTCGAGGGTGGTTATGAATTTATTATACCTTTTCTGTTAGATCTGAGCTCCCAAGGAAGGATGCACAGTAATCAGTGATGGTGGGGCTGTGATGCTGCACATTTCTTTTAATGTTTTTTCATATAACTCTTTTGAAATCCATCAAATCCACAAACAGTAAGCAGTAAAATGTAGCTAGGAACGTTGTGCAGATAATGTATTTGTTAGAATTTTTATTTCGTAATGATTTCATTTTTTCATGAATTTTAGAAAAATAAAAAGTTTCTGTATCGCCCTGCAGGGCGATACAAGGCTAGTTATCACCTAGGTTTGTATAGCCCTGAGTTAAACTCTTAACTATTAAACTTGTATCACCCTAAGGTATAATAATGAATATATTAAGAGGGACTAATTTTGATAAAACTAAACTTTAGATGCTTCTAATTCACGAATAACAATGATTATGCTTCAATCATCAATATGGCAGCCAACCTATCACGGCAGTTTGTCATGTCATCTGCACAGGGTCTATAGGTCGGAACCTTTGTTGTGGGATCTATGGAGTCCACTGAGCCCATGTAGCAGAATGACAAGGCGTGATTTATGGTGTTGGTTTGTTTGGTGAATGGTCTGCTCCCCAATTTGTAAAACCGTCCATCATCCTCAGCCCCGCTCTCGCCCTGCTTTACGGGTCTGGTCTCTGAAGGGGTTTTAGGGGTTCGTATCAGGGTGACATGATCGAAATGACGTCAATTTACAATTACTTGGTCAGACGGCAATCATGCCACACATCCCTTCTTTAGAGCACTTCTCGGTGCCGCATCGCATAACGGCTTCCGCTGTTGCGAACATTGGCACATTTCAAAGACCTCTCCCTGTTCAACAGGGAGCGAATCCACCTTTCATCTTTACAGCGATGGGTTGCACATCCGAATTTTCAATTTATCAGGGGGACATTTTGTGGTTAACATTTTAAGATTCTGTTTTCAGCAAATGTTAGATGTGTCATTCAGCTTAAAATTGTATAGGAGTTGAGAGGCGGAAATGATTTATTAGCCAATTAAATTCAATTCAAAGTGTGTACAAAACCATCGCAACAGCGAGGATTGGCACATCCCCAAAACAAGGATAAAAAAAACAGCCAGAGAAAAACTAAACCATCCTTAAACGCTCCCTGTTGCGAGCGTTTGGTTATGCGACGCGGCATGGAACAAACAGCAGTGTATACTTCTTTAATCAATATGACCAAAATATTATGTTAGCTACTGAAATTCTACTGATTGTACACCCTATCTCATTTAAATATTTCGGACAAACTAATTTACCACTGCTCAGCCACTATACTCACACTGTATTTCCACTGATTTAACATTGACATACTACTGCAAGTTGACACTGACTTCATATGCATTGTACACTGTATTCCCACTGCTTTTTATTCTGGGCTCGTTATACCCAGGCTAAGGGTTTTGGAACAAGGCCTCTATCAGCAGCCTCACTGTGCATGTTCATCGGAAAGGTGTATTAGTATCTAGAAACAACAATCTGTAGATGCAGTCAAAATAGTTCTGCAGTGTTGAACAATTTACCTGGTCATAATTATGATTTAAACCTCTCCGATTCCGTGGAGAGAGGTACAGATAAGCTAGCCTTGGTTTATCAGTTAAGTTTAACAGAAGATCATTCATTTATGAATATGGTTAATGAAAAAAGGGAGTGTTAGAATATACCTTTACAACGTCATGTGTATACGTGTACATGCCGTGAAAGTTCTGCCAGCGTTTTTGTTCATAATCTTTTTACCCAGATTCATGAATATGAAGTTATATTATTTGACGTTTCACCAGTTGCACACTTTTAAAATCATCCATTTTATCATTCTCAGGTCACGTTTTTGCAACATTCAATCACAAACAATACATGTATGATAATTTTAGTTTGGCTTCGCAAACTGGTTCCTGTCTTATACAATGTATTTCTGGTTACCCCCCACGGGGGTACATGTACATGTAGTCAGACTCTCTAAAGGGCATTAGACTCTGTCAGTCTGTAAAGGGCATTGGACTCTGTGTCAGTCTGTTAAGGGCATTAGACCCTGTGTCAGTCTGTAAAGGGCATTAGACCCTGTGTCAGTCTGTAAAGGGCATTAGACCCTGTGTCAGTCTGTAAAGGGCATTAGACCCTGTATCAATCTGTAAAGGGCATTAGACCCTGTGTCAGAGTCTGTAAAGGGCATTAGACCCTGTGTCAATCTGTAAAGGGCATTAAACCCTGTGTCAATCTGTAAAGGGCATTAGACCCCGTGTCAGTCTGTAAAGGGCATTAGACCCTGTGTCAGTCTGTAAAGGGCATTAGACCCTGAGTCAGTCTGTTAAGGGCATTATACCCTGTATCAGAGTATGCAAAGGGCATTAGACCCTGTGTCAGAGTCTGTAAAGGGCATTAGACCCTGTGTCAGTCTGTAAAGGGCATTAGACCTTATGTCAGAGTCTGTAAAGGGCATTAGACCCTGTGTCAGTCTGTAAAGGGCATTAGACCCTGTATCAATCTGTAAAGGGCATTAGACCCTATGTCAGAGTCTGTAAAGGGCATTAGACCCTGTGTCAGTCTGTAAAGGGCATTAGACCTTATGTCAGAGTCTGTAAAGGGCATTAGACCCCGTGTCAGTCTGTAAAGGACATTAGACCCTGTGTCAGTCTGTAAAGGGCATTAGACCCTGTGTCAGTCTGTAAAGGGCATTAGACCTTATGTCAGAGTCTGTAAAGGGCATTAGACCCCGTGTCAGTCTGTAAAGGGCATTAGACCCTGTGTCAGTCTGTAAAGGGCATTAGACCCTGTGTCAGTCTGTAAAGGGCATTAGACCCTGTGTCAGTCTGTAAAGGGCATTAGACCCTATGTCAGAGTCTGTAAAGGGCATTAGACCCTGTGTCAGTCTGTAAAGGGCATTAAACCCTGTGTCAGTCTGTAAAGGGCATTAGACCCTGTGTCAGTCTGTAAAGGGCATTAGACCCTGTGTCAGTCTGTAAAGGGCATTAGACCCTGTGTCAGTCTGTAAAGGGCATTAGACCCTATGTCAGAGTCTGTAAAGGGCATTAGACCCTGTGTCAATCTGTAAAGGGCATTAAACCCTGTGTCAATCTGTTAAGGGCATCAGACCCTGTGTCAGTCTGCAAAGGGCATTAGACCCTGTGTCAGTCTGTAAAGGGAATTAGACCCTGTGTCAGTCTGTAAAGGGCATCAGACCCTATGTCAGAGTCTGTAAAGGGCATTAGACCCTGTGTCAGTCTGTAAAGGGCATTAAACCCTGTGTCAGTCTGTAAAGGGCATTAGACCCTGTGTCAGTCTGTAAAGGGCATTAGACCCTGTGTCAGTCTGTAAAGGGCATTAAACCCTGTGTCAGTCTGTAAAGGGCATTAAACCCTGTGTCAGAGTCTGTAAAGGGCATTCAACCCTGTGTCAGAGTCTGTAAAAGTCATTAGACCCTGTGTCACAGTTCATTGGTTCAGAGGTCTATTTCTAACACTAATATTACTCACACCTTACTGGTTTAGGTCATATTAGGAACCATGAGTACAGGAAAGGAGTGACCAAACTCTTCATAAATAGCCTCAGTCCTACGTCAGAAATAGGTCCAAAGGACACATAAAAAGGGAAAGCATGAGGGCATATTCACACACACATACACAAGTACAGACACACGCATGCAAACAAGAAGATCTTAGAAAAAAACCCCCATAGGAATCTACATTCGAAATTGATGGTACACATTGTCGGAACAAGACAAAATTTATGTTTTTGAGAAGTTGTACCTGGAAAGTCAGGGACTGACAAATTGTTTTCAAACATGGCCGCCCACCGGGCAACTTTAGGTAAGTGGTCCATACTTAGTTGCCCAACGTGATGACTGATAGCCCAGGATTTGTCTCATGTATAATCATAGTAATTACGTAAATAATTATTTTATATATGAAACTAAATGGAAATCTCTCTAAAGACTGATTTCTCTAAAGCAGATATTATTTGAGGGAAGCGGGGCTCAAGATGTGCTAAAGATATTTGAGGAAAAGTAGTAGAAAATCTTGCTTGTCTGCCAGGCAACCAAAATCTAAAGCGTGGTTGCCCAGCACATTTTTATAGTTGTCCTAGGCATCCAGACCCGACCTGTCAAGCCCTGAAAGTGTTTTTCACAAATTAAATACCCTTTTACTTGATAGGGCATATGGACAATTTGGTGGTCTTTTCACTCAGAAAAGAAGCTTGATTGGTTCGGATTACCTGAAATGTGAAAATTACTATCACACAAAAAGCGATATAATTGTTCACTGAAAGAATGTCAAACTTTCCATGTCACTGCGGACAGACTACTGTAACACACATGCAGACAGACAGACAGACAGACACCTGTGAAGGCAGTAGCCAGGTATGTCCTACCTGGGTGGTTTTTTGTGTAAACCGGGCCATAGTCCTCCCCCTGTGCCGGGGGAGGCAGGCGCCAGGCGTGGGTTGTTCAAATACAACCCTTCTCAACATGTAGGACAGTGCGGTTTGCTCTGGGCCAACACAATCTGCAGGGGCAGGAGTCGGGTGCACACTCTTTTTTTCATTCAACAAGAAAAATTCACATATACTTAGGGGTTCTTCGAGTCCTGCACATATTGGGATATAACACAGTAAATAGTGGTATTGGTAATAGCCTATTACCAATACCACTGGGAGTAATATACCTATTACTGATAGATATATTCCTCCCATATCCCACAGCTCACCTCCTAGAGCACGTCCTCACTCCAAAAGAACAACCTTGGGTACGACCTTGGAAACGACTTTGAGTACGACCTTGGGCCCCTTATTCCCCTTTAGATAATCCTTTGGTATCATTGAGCCTTAACAGGTAACCGGTGCGACGACTGGTATCAGGCTGTCTTCAAAATTAGCGTTGTCCCTTGCGCCCAAAGCACGCATTTTTAGCTCAGGGTGCATGTTTTTAGCAATGCGTAGATACTTGTTCACATATTACATATATTATATTTGGAGGGTGCAGAGACAGATGGCCAGGTACATACGTTTGTAAAAATATGTTCACCTGGCAGGCACATGACTTATAATGTTTATTCTGTACACATTTCACATTACCAGGATCTATGTCGTATATTCTTTCAATAGCATGTAGTACCAAACGTCATGAGATGGGGGAGCATTGTCCGGCCTAGCCTGGTGACCTCCCACTTGTCAATGCGGGCAGACAATGCGCTTCTACTTGACTGTCTGCTACTTTCATCCTCCTACATCAAGGTGCACTTTACTGAGGCTAGATTGGTTAACATGAGTTTCAATGAAGTGAATGGTGCCACCTGTGGCAAAACATGGTACTAAAGGAGGCTGATCAGACAGAACTGGCCTTTTATTATACCTTAGGGTGATACAAGTTTAGTAGTTAAGAGTTTAACACAGGGCGATACAAACCTGGGTGATAACCAGCCTTGTATCGCACTGCAGTGTGATACAGAAACTTTTTATTTTTCTAAAATTCATAAAAAACTGAAATAATTAAGAAATAAAAAATCTAACATATATCTAACATCTAACAACAACGTTCATAGCTACATTTCACTGCTCACTATTTTTGGATGTAATGGATATCAAAAGAGTTATATGAAAAAACATTAAAAAATGTGCAGCATCACAGTCCCACCATCACTGATTGCTGTGCATCCTTTCTTGGGAGCTCAGATCTAACAGAAAAGGTATAATAAATCCATAACCAACCTTGAAGGGAGTACTCATGCAGTTATCACCCCTCACCTGGACCCCGATATCAGCCCTTGACCGACCCTTCGGGCACTGGCCTCCAGCTGATATTGGGGTCCTGGCTCGGGGTGATAACCACCCTTGTACTCCCTTCTTGGTTGGTTATATGTATTTATTTTCAGTACACATCTTTTCCAATAAAGTGGAGCTGGTGTATCAAATTTGAGACAATGTTAGAATGTTTGACAATGTTACAGATACCTATTATAAAGTGAAGTGACCTGTTACCAAAAGTTAGAAAACTTGAACAGAGTCGGGGATTACTCAGGTTCGTTTTTGTAAAATTCTAATAACGAAATAAGACTTATGATTACGAATGCCATTTAATAGGAAACTATGACAATTTGAGCAGTATGTTTGTTGTACAAAAATTCATTTTTGTAAAAAGGAAATTTTACTTTTAAATATACATGCATGTATAGAAAACTTGCAATTAATTGCTATTGAAATTGTGTTATTCATAATTATGATTGGCGTGGTTGTACCACTGAGTTGGGTTTGGGCCCAAATTGCAAAGTCTCCATGTATCTTGTGAAATAATGTGTTCATATTGATTTTGAAAATTTGAAATCTGGGACTTCACGATGATCAATATCGTGCATGGCTGGCAGTGCTAAATGTGGGTAGATACAAAGTTATAAACAACACGGCAAAATGATCAAAACGGTGAAAAAGTAAGGTAATACATAAACAAGAGTCAAAAGTTGCTGACTGGACTAGTTTTGCACCATACAAGCCGGATATAGAAATGCTGGCTATTGATCCGTTAAGAGGGAACTCGTGTTTATTTCCGTATTCCACTTTTTGTGCTTATATCCAATGGTGGTTGTGGGGACGGGGCGGACATATAGGGATAAACTAGCCAAATGATCGACTCTCTACTCCTAACCTCGTATGAGAGTCGAAAAGCTATCCATAGGCTCAGAATAAAATGTTTGATAACTTTCTTAGGCCACCAGTGGCCATTTATCTAAAGACACATCTAAAAGTCCCAGAACTAGTTTTAGGTTTAGGCTATGGTAATTTGTGTGTGGCTATCAGATTTCAAGGCATATCAACGCATTTAATGACTCTTTCCACTAAATCCTGCTTGATACGTCGCCATTAATGCACCAATGCGCATGCGCATATTTATATCACCTAGTAGAAAAAAAGGAAATAATGATTTTTATTCATTTTCCCGAAGTTCATACACTATAAATCTCCATAAAATATTGATGGGTAGGCTCTATAACAAAAAAATATATGATTTTATTTGTTCTCCAACATCCGAGATTCAAGAAAACGTCAAAGACGTTGTCCGCCGTACCCGTTCCAACTGTCAAAACGTCGGAATTGACTTACAAAATCCCCTCAAAGTTAACATTTCTCCGATTACATTCACTTAGTTATATGGTAGGATGAAACTAATCATCATTATGATTTAAATGGGAAATCTTCACTCTGGATCTTTGAAATCGTATCCATACAATAATGGAATTTCAAACTGCTTTATTCAAAAACCCGTGCATAGCTTCAGAGCCTTCGTACACAGCTTGCCGTGAGAGAAGGGTCCACAGAGCTAGGGATAAACATGACATCACATTGGGGAAAGCTCCTGATACATCGGCATGAGGTCAGGGTCGGTTTGGATACCGTCAAATGGGTTTGAAATGTGCAGTGAAATAAGCAGGTGAACTAGAAACACTATGGGAACCACAAAAAAACAAACCAACAGCAATAAATAAGTCAGAGGACATAGCCAGTTGCATCAGTCTAAAACAAGTTGTAGGCATTAGTTTCCTCATATGAACACAGGACAAAAATGATTTCAAGCAACTTCATTAATCAATCATTATTTCAGTTCTCTTTTTCTTATATACTCTCAATTTCGTTCACTTTACTTTTACTGTGAATTATATTAAGATTTAAATTGACTTACATATCTCATAGCACATTCAAAGTTACCTCCTGCACATTTTTTAAGCAAGCTACTACGTATCATTTCCTTAACGGTGAAGATATAGCATTAACTAATATACTTGTACATAGCCTTAATTTTTGACAGTCTCATTAATTAATAGGTTCATGTTTAGGAAAATTGTCACTCAAGCAACACACACATCTTGGAAGACCGGCAAATACGAACAGCAGAGGTGATTGTGTGTGTCATTTGGCATCAAAACATATTTATTCTTCCCCAAATTGATATTTACCTGGAACCTTTTGTCATCTTACTTCATTTGTTGTCAAGAACAACCTCTATGCTCTGGTTGTACATCTGTAAGATGACATCCACCATTTATCTGAAGCGATACCTTGGAGGCCTCACTGAACTGATTGTGGTGCCATCTGCAGTGTCATATACCTTTCTGTCTTGAGGTGAAGAGAATGACTGGCTTGAGTGGCTGATATTCAAATAGGGAAAAATAAAAATTGAATGAAAAATCACAGGGTACCCCCTATCATTTTTGAGTTATTTGGTAAACATGAATCCTTGGTCTTTGCTTGTTGGTAGGTGTCATGTGATTTTTAAACAGGCTCTGTGCCCTGTGAATTTGACCATCGAGAAAGGGCAAAATGAGCATGTATCAATATTTTTGACACGTGCTTTAGATTTTGACCGGGAACATAACCTGAAATTTTGATATTTTGTGTGCCAAAGAGGTCACAATACGTTTCGGAGTCACTTTCATGTGGCACAATGTTCTGAACATCTTTTATTCTCGAGATCCGTTATATTAAACTATACAGGAAAACTACTAGTTCCATGAGACCCATATAATTTATTATAGAGTATATAGAGTGGAGATACCATTTATTTCCCTCTATTATTATTATTATTTACCTTCCCTCTATGTGATAGATCATGCACGAGACATTTTGGTTATGCAAAAAAAAAACACGAGGCGCCAACCAAGTGGGCCATTGTAAGTACCCAAATGACGAGCACCGTGGTTTATATCCCAATAAAACAGTATGAATTCCAATTTTTCCTCGGACAACACTGACGTGTTTCCGGTAATCGATGAGATGGAGTGCGCATGCGTAGACCTGGCAGCTTCGCGGGCGCGCTTTCCAGCGAGACGGACGTGTGTCGGCAGAGGTGAGACCGTTTTTTATGGTTTGAAGTGAATTTTTTTCACTTTTTGTGTTTAAATCTGGCAAACTTTGTTTGCCACAGTTCCTCTCGTGGTTTTGAGGTACTGATTGTGTTACGATTCGGGTTTTTAGCCGAGATCTAACGCTTTTTCTGGTTCTCTTTGACAGACTTTCGAGAAGCCTACGTCACAGAGCCTGCTTTATGCCGGGGCGACGCACGAACAATTCGTGCTCTTCGCTGGAGGAACAATCGTTGCTCATTAAAACTATGGCAGACAAAGCTTCGGATTTACCAACTCAAAACCCTAAGGGGTCTGGGATGGAGCCAGAGAAGAAATCGAGGAAGAAAAAACCTACGTCTTCTCAAACGACGTCAAGCCGCAAAGGCGGGAACGGTTCGGATTCAGCAGACGACATTGGGACGCTGCGCAACAAAGTAGCAACCGTGACTGCGGGGCAGTCAGAAAGTGACGACAATGTATCAGTCGCGTCGACTAGCGGCGGCTCGGGTGCGGGCGCACTCGGCCAACCGCCACTACAACAGCCGGCGTTCCCACTGACTGCGGGGAACTTTCCGTCGTTCTATCCGCCGTTTGCCTACACGGGATTTGGGAACCCTTTCGGGTTTCAGAGCTGCGCGGAAGAAGCTGAATCGGAAGCCATGGATTCAGCCTCACAGATTTCAGCCCCTGTAAGGGAGATACATGATCTGTCGGAGGATTCGGACGATGACGTAACGTCAAACCCGGCTCCCTCGGCCCCGAAGAAGCAAAAGCCGTCGCCGGACTTTGAAAAGTTAAGGTCGGGACAGTTTAGTGAGATTATAAAGAATAGACACTTGAAGATCTCGCAGGCGGACAAGGCAGGGCCTAAGATTAACGCCACCTGGGCCAGCATAATTGACTCTTTCTTCGAGGAGCCAAAATTTGCGATTGAGGCGGACAGGATAGCCAAGGAGTACCCTAAGCCGGAGAATTTGGAGAAGGTTGTGGTACCTAAACTGGAACAGGAACTGTTCTCAGCAGTGGATCAGTATGCCAGAGCGGCAGATATTGCCTTGCAGAACGTTCAGAAGGGAGTAGTGGCAGCTATTTCAGCCATGGCTCCGGTAGGTGCACTCATGTTAGAAAGAGGAGATGCCGACCCGGAGTTGGACAAGCTCAGCAGCAACATGGTGGATGGAATTCACATGCTGGCGCTTACCTCGTTGGGCATATCTTCCAGGAGGAGAGAGCAAATGAAACCTCAACTTCAGGCGACCTATGCCAAAGCGTTGGCAAAAGCGCCGGAGGGGCCAAGTGAGTGGCTCTACGGTGGGAATCTCTCGGAGTCGACACGTAAATGTGAGGTGGCCAAGAGACTGGCTGACAAAATAGTCAAAAAGAAGAGTAATGGAGCAGAGAATGCGACCAATAATCAACAGAAAAAGGGTCAAGGCCAGAACAACAAGAGGTTCAAGAATAATAACGGGAACTGGAACAACAACAAGTTTGGTGGCCAAAAGACTTTTGGCTATCAGAACTGGTTCACGCAGCCGATGATGGGGTTTAACCCACAGCAGCAACAGCAACAACAGCCTCAACAAGCTTATGGCTATCAGCAATTTCAACCGTTCCAGATGATGCAACCCTACAGGCCAAGGCAGCCCAAACCGCAAGACCAGCAGCAAGGGCAGCAGGGTTTTCAGAAGAGGGGACCACAGAAGTAGTCCGACAGGTGAGTTCCCTTACGCTATCGAATACAGTAGAAAATTTTCGGGCTGGTAACATAGCTTCCCATGTGAATAGATGGATGAGCTTGTCGGGCGATCCTTGGATAATTAGTGTTGTACAAGGAGTAGAGTTACAATTTGAGCGGGAGCCTGTTCAGACAAGAATACCTTTTCCCTATAGGTTAACGCTAGAGGAGAGGGTGGCTATGACTCAGGAGATCAGGAAGCTAGAGAACAAAGGGGCTATTGAGAAAGCACAGCCAGAGTTGGGACAGTTTATTTCCAACGTGTTTCTAAGGCCAAAACCAAACGGGCAGTTTAGGTTAATTCTGGATTTGACAGAGCTGAACAAATGCATCACCTATGAGCATTTTAAGATGGCGTCGTTGAACACAGCCATTGAAATGATGAGGCCAGATTGCTGGATGGGGTCAGTAGATCTTAGGGATGCGTACTACTCGGTGGCGGTGAAGCGGGAGTTCAGGAAATATCTGAGGTTTGTCTGGAATGGACAATTGTTCCAATTTGTAGGAATGCCCAATGGGCTCGCCAGTGCTCCCAGAGTGTTCACAAAGCTCCTTTTACCAGTGTACGCGAACCTAAGGGAACAGGGCCACGAATGTTTCCCCTATATAGACGACTCTTTTGTGGTAGCGGACTCTAAAGAGGAGTGTGTAGAGACACTAGAGGTGCTGTGCCGGACACTAGATGAACTAGGTTTAGTGGTACACTTAGAGAAGTCGATGCTAGAACCGAAACAAGAGTTAGAGTTTCTGGGATTTAGGTTGAATTCAGGCTCGATGACGGTGGTGCTGACGGAGGATAAGAAAGAAAAGTTCGCACGGGCAGCACATGCAGTCTTAGAAAAGAAAAAGGCTACGATTAGGGAGATAGCAGGTTTGGTAGGACTGATGGTAGCCTACGCACCAGCAATAGACTATGGGGCGGCCCACTATAGGGCCCTAGAAGTAGACAAGAATGTCGCCTTAAAGTACAGAAAGGGAAATTTTGATGGACTCATGTCCATTTCCCAGGAAGCCAGGGAAGACATATACTGGTGGCTGGACAGACTGGGACAGGCTAGTAGGAAGATCAGACTAGACCCACCTGAGACAGAGATCAGAACAGATGCATCCAATGAGGGCTGGGGCGCTCATAGGGGTAGCAAAACTGCAGGGGGAAGATGGTTACCAGAGGAACTGGGAACGCACATTAATGCTTTAGAAACGAAGGCTATTCTATTTGCATTAAAAAGCCTAGCTGAGCCGCAGGACAGTCATATTAGAATCCTGACAGATAGCACAACAGCCTTAGCCTATGTCAAGCACATGGGGGGTGTGAGGTCCCAGGGTTGCAATGAGGTAGCGAGACAAATCTGGGACTGGTGTGAAGAGAGGGATGTCTGGTTAACGATCGCACACATTCCGGGAGTGTTGAATACACTAGCGGATTTCAAATCACGAAACTTTGCTGACAACATCGAGTGGGAATTATCCCAAAGTATCTTTGATAAGATCTGTAGAGTCTTTGGGCAACCAGAAGTAGATCTGTTTGCTTCTAGAATAAACAACAAAGTACAGAAATATGTAGCATGGTCTAATGACCCGGAGGCTTGGAAAATCGATGCATTTTCATTTGATTGGTCAGAGACTGTCGTCTATGCTTTCCCTCCTTTCAGTCTGGTCGGACGGGTGCTACAGAAGTTGCTGTCGGAGGGCGCAAAAGGGGTGATAGTGGCACCGTGGTGGCCAACACAACACTGGTTCGGCAGACTGATGAAGGCAACCCCCAGAAGGCTGAGGTTCCGCACAAGAAAGGGCAACCTTATCAACAGGGGCAAGCCGGACAACTACAACATCATAAGCAGAAGCCCATTAGGGGCGTTCCTTTTCTAGGAAGAAAACTGACGAACTTAGGGTTTGATCGGAAAACTGTGGAAGTTATCCTTAATGCTTGGAGGCCATCTACAAAAAAGGCCTATACAAATTACATCAAAAAATGGGCAGTTTTTTGTGTTCGGGAACAGGTTTCGCTGTTAAAACCAAAATTACCAGAAGCAACAAAGTTCTTGAGACTTTTAGCCGACAGAGGGCTTGGTTATGGGGCCGTAAATACAGCTAGATCTGCGCTCTCTGTGATTTTACCAGAATTCGAGGGACATAAATTCGGACAACATCCGATAGTCTGCTGGTTGCTAAAAGGGATATATGAAAATAACCCACCAGCTCCGAGATATACATCATTTTGGGATGTGAGCAAGGTCTTTGACTTGCTAAAAACCTGGAAGAAAAACACAAAGTTGACCTTAAAGTTTTTGACGTTCAAGTTGGTTATCTTACTGTTGCTAGTAACCTCACAGAGGGGTCAGACGCTGATAGCGTTAAGTATTGACACTCTAGAGATAGATGAGTTGGCGGTGTTTCGCCTAAAGAAATTGTTAAAACATAACAGAGCGGGAGACCCTCTAGATAGTGTGGTACTCCGCCCATTCAATGAATGCCCAAAACTATGTGTAGTTCGGGTTTTAAGGACTTATCTGAAGAAAACTCAGGACTTGAGGAAGGCCCACAAGCAATTGCTAGTTAGCTTTGTGGCCCCACATGGACCAATTAGCAGGGACACATTGGCTAGATGGACCCTAAAGATTTTGGATCTGGCAGGAGTGGACACGAAAAAATATGGTAGTCACTCCACCAGGGGGGCGTCGGCATCGGCGGCCAAAAAACTCGGAATACCCCTGAACCTGATCATGAAGCAGGCGGGGTGGAAGGACGAATGCTCATTCAAAAGACATTATGATAAATCTATTGACAAAGACAAATCAATTGTAGGTCAAAGATTACTTCAGGGGGCAGTTTAAACTGCTCAAGAAAGGATACATTATTGATAAATATTTGTATCGAGTGGATTATGTCTGTGTTATGGAATAAAGGCATTGAGGTTATATAAAAAACCGTCTTAACTCTGATTTCCTCTGGGATGTAGATTTACAGCCGGGGACAAAAGAATTAATGCTACAAAGTCTCATCGATTACCGGAAACACGTCAGTGTTGTCCGAGGAAAAATTTTAGAATTATACGAGACTTACCTTGGTATAGTTGAAGTAAAATTGTAATTTTACCGAGGACAACACGTAGTGTTGTAGGGAATAGATGCCCTATTTCCCACCCATACCAAAAAAAAAAAGGGGGAATTCTTTTTCCCCGTCAGGTCTTTTAATACTGCCAGGTCTACGCATGCGCACTCCATCTCATCTATTCCCTACAACACTACGTGTTGTCCTCGGTAAAATTACAATTTTACTTCAACTATACCAAGGTAAGTCTCGTATAATTCTAAAATTGCATGGCAGTAACTCAATTTTGTTGAAGTCCACCCTCTGTTATAGAAATGAGGACCAGTTTCCCTGGGGTTGCCCCTGGTCTTGGCTTACCAGTTTGAAAAGGTTTTGTGTGTTTTGTGGGAGGACAGAATTCAACATGTCCATGGTCTTTGTGGACCACTCCAGGAGTAGGGTGCATGAAATTCATCTGGTCATGACCAATAACCCTAGTTTGGAACAGGGCTGGAAAACCAACCTTTGGATTAGTTCTGTCACTGATGAGCTAAGCCTCCTCCTTTGTTGTAGAAATATGTTTGCAGTCTCATTCTTGACCAAATTCATATAAAGGATGGCTAATTGAAGGGAAGTTAAGTAATCATTTGGTTAAATTAGTACCTATTTAAGTATCTAATCTGTTATGTTCTGCACTGCTAAGATGCACTATTTTTCAATTATCAAAAGGGGTCAAAACTTGCCATCACGCTTGCCTACCTGAGATAAATACCCATTTTGGGTCAACTCCTATGTCTTTGTCTCAGATCTAGCTGTTCATAACATTCAATGGTGGCCTCACTGTCAGTTGTGGCCTCACTGTCAGTTGTGGCCTCTCTGTCAGTTGTGGCCTCACTGTCAGTTGTGGCCTCACTGTCAGTAGCAGTCTCACTGTCAGTTGTAGCCTCTCTGTCAGTTGTGGCCTCACTGCCAGTTGTGGTCTCACTGTCAGTTGTGGCCTCACTGTCAGTTGTGGCCTCACTGTCAGTTGTGGCCTCACTGTCAGTTGTGGGCTCACTTTTAGTACCTACATTAAAAAAATGGACATAAGCTATTTGTAATAAGAATAAGTATAAGGTGTGTGGTGCCCTTTCGATGGGGTACTGCACATAAAAGACCCCTTGCCACTTTAAAAAGAGTAGGTTATGGAACCTAGCGGCAGGTTTCTCCTAAATCATTTCATAAATTCGATCACCCAAAGCTGTAAAGCATTACCTTGTGCAGGCTGAAAAGAACCTGGACGGGTTGGCTTGACATTAAAATTTTATGACATGTATAATTAATCATTTACCTGTCTTACTGAGGTGACGTCCAATACTATAGAATTGAAGAATATTGACACATTGTAAACATATGATCTGAATAGGAAACAGGTAGAGTAGAAATACACACATGCCAAACACGCACACATACACAATCATTAAAACTACATGATTAAACACTAAATGAATGATATAAAATCTGATTTCTCTGCAGATGGCTGAGGGAGGAGACACCAGCCGATGACTGGGGCCGATGTTGTGTGAGGAGGGGTGCAGTGCTCGGTTTGTTTGGCCTGCCGCCCTCCTTGGACTGCTCCTCGAGTACTCGGTAAGTTTGGCCTGTCCAAGGACCTGATTCTTTGTCTAGTATATCAAATTAGATGAACAATAGTGGATTAACCCCTATTTTTTTTCCAAAATATCAAATATGCCAATGGTCTCATGGAACCAATTGCTTTCCTGTATAGTTCAATATAACGGATCTTGAGAAAAAAAGTATATATTCAGAACTTTGCGCCACATGAAAGTGACTCAGAAACCTATTGTGGCATATCTGGCACACAAAACATCAAATTTCAGGGTAGGTTCCCCATAAAAATCTAAAGCACAGGTCCTAAATATTGATACACCTTCATTTTGCCAGTTCTGCAGTGGTCAAATTCACAGGGCACAGAGCCAATCCAAAAATCTACAAAACGATGTTCTACAAAAAAGTTACATCTTTATTAACATAGTCTAAAGATACCTATAATGTGAGAAACATCTGGCTCTCACTTTTTTATATAGAATTTAGGGCTTTGCTAGTGTCACTAAAGACTGTCCTATGTAGAGTCTTAAAGTACTTCAAGTTTTGTGGTATAGTACTAACTTTCTGCATCTTAGTTGTTGAGGGGAGTAATGAAGATGAAGGCAGGAGTAGTGTTGAGATGATGTTGTATTTCTTCAGTCACAGGTTAGAGCATGGCCTCTGGCCAAAGGCCCATGAAAACTCACATGGACATAGCTCTGAGTCTCCAACCTCACTGCCCAGTGGACCATTCAAAGTTTCCTCTGGCTGGGGCCTCCAGGGCCCTGATTGGTTGGTCAAGGTACAGGTAGACGGTGGCTCCACCTGGACATTGACCTGAATTAAGTTACGAGGGTGGTGGCTAACAAAGCCTACACCTGTATTACAGTAAAACCTTACATAAAAGTTTAAACCTTATAATTTCATATAAATATATAAATCATACAAAATAATTCTAAATATCATTATCTTGTATTATGTTAGAGTGTATTGTTTTATTTGTGTTCCCATTTCTTTTTATGATTGATATTATTATTTATTAGTTTGAAAGATAAGGGACTTTTAGTGTCAGTCCTACCCGTTTTTTGGTATGACAGTTTCAGTTTGAAAAGTGGATGTCTATACCAAATTGAATGTTGATGTGATGATTCATCCCTGAAAACCCCACAAAGCCCCTCAGGTCAGAGTCCACTGTTGTGGCCATTAAACGAGTCCTGTATGGTGCAATACCTCTAATGGGGGCCAACACAGAAATCACCACTCGGTTTGAGGGAGTGAGGCGCTCTTTTCAAACTGCTTTATCTGCCCCACAAAGACTGGATCGATGAGATTGCGTGTTGGTCGGGGTGGGGTGGGGTGATATATGCAGCGATTAGGTGGTGTTTCCTATTAACACAGTCTGTAGTGTGGGGCCAGAAAACCTGACCTGATTGTTAGGGAGCTGTCTACTTCAAGACTGAACCATTCATTGTATGGTGATTTTGTTTTCTGGGTTTATTTTCAAGTGGCTGTAGGCCTAAAGGTGTGTATCAACAAACAGTCCTGAGTTCACCATCCCCCGTACATCCCCTCGGAACGTCAAGTCCCATACACCATACATATAACTTGACAAGAAATATGACCTGAGATATGTATAGATCTGTTTCAAGACTTCTTGAAAGGACCTCAGGTTTTACTATGACACCTTCGTAGGAACTTTCCTTTTAAACAAAAATAAATGAGGTATTAAGAATTCTCCCAATCAAAGGAACCAAAGCCGTGTCTCCCCAAGACGCAATGTGCTTGTATTTACTGGAACACTCTGAAAACAAATAGTTATTTTTTGCGATGTTGGCCACGTATAATTTATAACATAACATAATATTTATATGTTCTATACATGTCCCTATGCTATATATGTTGCGTCATTGTTTGCACTGCCCACCTGGAATGTGAAAGGCCATAAGTAAGCAGGCAGATAAGGGCTATCTCCCCTCCCCCTCCCTCCAACCCAGTCTAAGCCCCCAGCCACCCCCTCCCGCTGGTCAGGGGCCTGTTCCCACACGCGGTGCCTTGTAACGGTCAGCTCGGCCGGGACCAGCGGGCAGAGGTCAGGGGTCAGCGGCTGACCTTTGACCCTGACGACGGACACAGCAGTGAGGCCTGGGGCAGAGCCGGGAGGGACGGAGAGAGGAGGAGGCAGAGAGAACGGACAGGGATATACCCACAGCGACCAGGTGAGGGGGACAGGGGGGAAAGGGAAGGATAGGGAGGGAGAGGATGGACAGATGAAAGGGACGGGCCTCAGGAGAGAGGCAGGAGGCAGGAACGGACAGGGATATACCGACAGCGACCAGGTTAGACGGACAGGGGGGAAAGAAGGAAGGATATGGAGGCAGAGAATGGACAGGTGAGAGGGACAGGGGTCTCAGGATGGACAGTGGGGAAGGCAGAGGATGGACAAGTGAAAGGGAAAGGCGAAAGAGGACAGATACAGTACGAGGCAGAAAATAGAATAATGAGGGGAACAGGGTCACTTGATGGAAAGAGTGGGAGATTAAGAGGCAGGTGAGAGGTGGGAGGATCTCAGGACAGACAGAAAACGAGACAGAAAGCTGACTGGTGAGAGGGACAGGGGTCTCAGGATGGATAGAGAGGGAGGCAGAGAATGGACAGGAGGGAGGGACAGGGGTAAAAGGATGGACAGAGAGCAGGAGGCAGAGAAGGGACATGTGGGAGGGACAGGGATAAAAGGACGGACAGAGAGCAGGATGCAGAGAAGGGACAGGTGGGAGGGACAGGGGTAAAAGGATGGACAGGGAGAGGCAGAGAAGGGACAGGTGGGAGGGACAGGGGTAAAAGGATGGACAGAGAGCAGGAGGCAGAGAAGGGACATGTGGGAGGGACAGGGATAAAAGGACGGACAGAGAGCAGGATGCAGAGAAGGGACAGGTGGGAGGGACAGGGGTAAAAGGATGGACAGGGAGAGGCAGAGAAGGGACAGGTGGGAGGGACAGGGGTAAAAGGATGGACAGGGAGAGACAGAGAAGGGACAGGTGGGAGGGACAGGGGTAAAAGGATGGACAGGGAGAGGCAGAGAAGGGACAGGTGGGAGGGACAGGGGTAAAAGGACGGACAGAGAGCAGGATGCAGAGAACGGACAGGTATATACCCACAGCGACCAGGTGAGAGGGACAGGGGGGAAAGAAGGAAGGAGAGGTAGGCATAGGACGGACAGGTGAAAAGAACGGGGGTAAAAAGACGGACGGAAAGGGAGGCAGAGAACGGACAAGGATATACCTACAGCAACTAGGTTAGAGAGACGGGGGGAAAGAAGGAAGGATAGGGAAGTAGAGAACGGACAGGTGAAAGAGACAGGGGTCACAGGATGGTCAGTGAAGGAGAGTCGTTTGGGGGTGTGAATGACCGTAGACATTACAATAAGCACCATCCCTGTACCTTTTGGGGAAACAGGAAGGGCTGTATTCCAATCTGCGTTCTTTAACTTGTGTTGGTAATTTTATTGGCAGGAATGCATGTGAACGTGAGCAAACGCAAGCACTTCTAATAACGCATAGTAAAATATGGAATTTGCTTGCATTCATACTTGCGTTCAGGGATACTAAAATAATGTGGTGCTATGGACTGATGGATTTTCAATGGGAGGGAAACTGTGTCTACTATTAGTGAGTTTTAGCAAGTTTCATGTAACTAAGCCTCATGTCGCATGTCAATTTTAAGAAATGACCATGTCACTGTGTCGAATTAAGGGGTCTAGGGCCCCTAATGAAAAACGTGTCCAAATAGCAGATATTGGATAGAGCCTCTCTCATGCAAGAGATAGAGGTGCTTGGGAGGGGGGGGGGGGATGTAGGCGAGACGTACACGGTGTAAATACTCACTCGTTATCTCTGGTTTATACACATCACGATTCGTCAGGACTATATCTGCGTGTGACGTCATCAGTGACGTCACGTCATGCGCAGTGCGGCCCTGCACTGATCCCCGCGGTGATCTACAGTTAGACCTTGTTCCTAGGATTAAGTATGCAGAACACCAGCAGTCATAATAGATAATATGTTTTCCATGGTCTGTCGAGATCAGACCCACTATTTCCCAAAGTGAGCCTTTACACCACCAACCATTTTAGGTGGGAATTTCCACCCAAATCCCAGCATGCTTTGCTTGACCATAAACCAGCCAGCAGGCCATGAACCAGGGGTTGCCCATGCTATTAATAGAGGGTCAATAAAAGAATTCCTTACAAATTTTAAATGACCAATAAAAGCCATGGACCGTTGTGGGTGTACTGACCCATTATGCAATAGCTAATCGGTGTCAGAACGGACTATGTTTTCCACAGCCTTACCGTTAGGATTCAATGGTTTGTTTGTCTGGGTGTCACCATGGTGACCGCCTGGTTGTAAGAGTCCACACCTGTTATGCAATACTGATAACCAGTGAGCGGGCCCTCTCATTGGCTAGAAACTGTTATTATTGAAAAATGATAAAAAATAAAAATCTCCCATGGACCAAGATGACACACGTATCAGAAAAAAGACAAAATTTATTTCTCTAGATCTAGAAGTACCAATATTCAATATTGGTACTTTTGATACATCCAGATAAGATTCTGCAACTTTGTACAGATCAAAAGTTTTGTTAGTTCAAGATCAGCAAATCACGAAGGAGCAAAGAGAAAATGACACCAAGCTAGTCTGGCCTGCAGTTTTTGGACCATAGGTGGGGGGTCCGGAACCTCATCTATTGGGTTGTAGATTGGGTATATTGAGAGGGGCTTGTCGTTGATGCATAAACATTCGTTCCTGGACTAGAAACCAATCAGGTATAGACACTTAGCGTTGATTGGAATACACACACCAAGAGGAAGCTGTTAATCTGTCGATATTGATTTGTTGGTATTGATGTATCGACATGTTTGGGGCTTATCCATTAGTCCTGTTGTGTTTCGTTCCCCCTAATTCCCACCGTTCTGAGGTATTAACCCCCCCCCCCCAGGTGACCACCAGGTCAACTTTAGGGTGTACTAACAAATTAACATGGAAACATCACAACAACACAAGGTACGCACGCTGGGGGTGTAGATGGGGGGGGGGGGGGGGGATGTTGGCTGGGTTGTCGGTCCTTTGAATTTTAAAAACTATAATGTCGCCCTGTCAAGTAATTGGGATGTCGCATGGTGGGGCCCTAGACCCTTAAAGGAGACGCGCAAAGCCTGTTTTTTGACTCGAACTATGGTCGGCCTAAATCTGTTTATCCTTTTAAGACTAAAAAGTTATGTTCTTTTACTTCTAATTATCTAGATACATTGATATCAAGTGCAGAAGTATGGCCGACATGGTGAACAGGGAACCCTTCTAATCACACATACATGCAAGCCTTGTGACATCACGTCAGGCATGGGTATATTATTATGGTCATTGGGCCTAATAAAACTCCATACCATTTAAAAAAATATAAGTCAGAGAAATCTGTTATTTTCAGAATCATTAGACAGTTATTTGATTCATCCTGGCATGTTTTTTAGACTTAATTTTGCAAGTCGTATTTCGAAGGTTATGATGTTTTACTGTTATGCAGTAGTTGGGCCAATGCCTCCCGTGATGTCATAGACTCTGTGCAAGACTGCCTCCTGCAAATTCGCACTAAAGTGGTTTCGCACTTACCAAACCTAGACATAATACCAATAATTGTTGTGATATTGAGATCGTTCTGCACTATTTGATACATTGATATAGAAATTAACCAATAGATATAGGAGGTTGTCTTAATTACGAAACATTCCATTTTGTGTGAGCTTTAGATTCGACACAGCAACATGGCCATTTCTTAAAATCGATCATAGTGACCCCCCCTCCCCCCCCCCCCCACACACACAGTGAATTGTTTAACAAAAAGCTCCACCGTTCCTTAAACAAAATTCAATGTAAAAACCCTAAAAATTATAATGAAAAGTTCCACTTGCTGAACCCCACCCCACCACCCACACCCACACCCACACACACACCACACATACCCACCACACATACACACACACATACCCCACCCCACCCCACCACCCACACCCACACCCACACCACACACACACACACCCACACACACACACCCACACACCCACACCCACACCCACCACACACACCACACCCACACCACACCCACACACACACACACACACACACCCACACACACCCACACACCCACACCCACACACACCACACCCACACCACACCCACACACACACACACCCACACCCACCCACACCCACCCACACACCCACACCCACCACACACACCACACCCACACCACACACACACACACACACACACCACACCACACACACACACACACACACACACACACACACACACACACACACACACACACACACACACACACACACACACACACACACCACACACACACACACATCAGAGGCTGTATACGGGCCTGTGCTGGACTACAGGTGCCTATCAGTCCTGTTACCTAACTGACCGGCTGGTATCAGTAAAAGGCGCCCCTTATCTGTGACGATGAGCTAACACCTCGGTCAGTCAATGGTCAGTCACCGGCAGGACCAGGCGGGGGAGGTAGTGTGAATGATACGACTTTACTCTGTGAACATAGGCAAGGTGAGTGAGTGATGAATGCTTTACGCCGTTTGGACAACTAAAGTCACATTCACGGCAAAAACAGGTTGGGACGGATTCTGTCTTCGGTGATCGTATCTATGAGATGAAGGTGACAGGGTGGGCAAACAACAGGTGATCAAAACCTAGAAATCATTTTTACTGTACATCATCCCTTAATGAACCAAGCACCAACTGGGAATTGAACCCAAAGAACCACTTGGTCAGTGCTGGGTCCCCCCTATCACCTTATACGATCAGCAGGGGCTACTGGGGGCCTATTCTTCTCCGGAACCCCCCGGGGGGATAGGCGAGGTAGTGTGAACGATAAGTGTGTACTCACTGAATACAGCCAAGGTAGTGTGAACGAACACCTGTACGCAGGAGGAATACATGGTAACATGAGACCTCGGTCCAGGAGAACTCGGTCCGTAGGAGAACTTGGTCCAATGACGTTTTGGCCCTTCCCCATCCACAAACTGTGGAATAGGGATGAGTTAGCCTTTGAGATATGAATCTTAGTGATCTATCAGAAGAAAGGGATATGTATTCAGGTTGCTTTCCATTAGAAAAAATGTTTCAGCCTCAGTGGACTGAGTTCTCCAGAGGCCCAAGTTCTCCTGGACCGTATTCTCCTGCGGACCGAGTTCTCACATATCCAAATACATGACCCTTTTATAACATGGCGAAAGAGCAGTGTGTTTTGGCGGGCAGTATTTACCGTTCCTCTTTTTCGGTATTTTCACCATATAAAACTAGGGAAACAACCCTTGAGCTGCACTACCCAGAACTCCCCTGCGGTTCTTAATTGTATTAGCACGCCAATCCCCCAAAGCATGGATTCAGGGATTAGTCCTCCAGATATTTTGTGACCTCTGGAACCCAGAGTACCAGGTTGTGCGTGGTCCACGATAGGTAGGGGAGAGTGGGACACATCATTCTAACAAAGAAGAATTGTAATACTTTGACAAATGCATTCAGAGCCGCGGCCCATGCCGGCGGAGGTCGCATGCTGATCGAAAGGACATTGTACAGACGACAGGGATATAAAGCAATTGTTATTGCCCTGGTTTGCAGATACCGTCAAGGGCTTCAGGCTCAGACATGGGTGTGTGCAAACTGGGGCAATAATAATTGCTGAGTGCACAATGGTCTGTACTGTATGTATTCTATATCAATTACACAGAAAATGTTAAAATGTTGCTCTCTAGGGCAATGACAGATCGTTTATTCACCCTCTTTTTATAGGGAAGGACAATGATAAAGGTATAGGGGTTGGGATGAAACTTGTCTTCGTCATTTGTGGATTCTTAGGCCACATATTGAATTCAAAAATGTCCTTGTTCTACCACCTAAAATTAAGTCACATGTTTAACACAGAGACACACAAACAGACAGAAACAATTAAATGTACGTTCATATGTACGTACTTAGATACATACATACATACAAACATTCCCTAAATGTTGTTGACACTCATTTGAGCTGTCAATTTCAGGGGTAGACACCGTTGTGAAGAGTTTTATGACTGTCTGAACTTATAATAACATTACGTTGTTTGTTTGTTTGTTCTTCCAGGTACACCTGACAAGAGGCATTGACTGGTGTCGCAAATCCCGCGTCAAGCCGCGTGTGGTCCCGCGGTGCACCTTCCCCGTGCTGTGGGCCAGGAGAGTGCTGCTCACCCTGCGGCTGAGACTACAAGCTCTCCGCCTAACTCCGTCCTGCATCATGCTGTCCAACATCACCTCGTCCTGCCTGAAGAAGGTCATGGGCATCACCATGCTCTTCTTCATCGGCATGATGTTCGGGGTGCTGATCAACCGCTACGGGCTCTTCATGGAGTCCATTGTGGTGGATGTGCGCGTGAACGTCAATGATATTCCAAAAGAGTTCCGCAATCAGTCTAAGCCCGCCATTATAGAGCGGCTGCGACGTGGGGTGATAAACCACACGGGATACGTAGTGCCGAACCTGGTGCACTTCATCTGGTTCGGGAAGGACCGGACTATGTCGTTCCTGAACTACATCAGTATTACCAGTGCTAAGAAGATCCAGAAGCCTGAAAAGATCATGCTGCACTGCGACCACTTGCCGCTCGGGGAGTGGTGGGCCCGGCTAAGGAAGGAGGTGGACATCAGCATTGTGCACAGGGAGCCGCCCACGTCCATCCACAACCAGACTCTGCTCCACATGTACCATAAGGGGGACGTGGCAAAGCTCCAGATCCTCCAGGAGTACGGAGGCATATACCTCGACTACGACGTCATCGTCCTACACTCCATGGACCCTTTACGCAAATACGACATGACGCTCGGCAAGGAGAAGCCGCCCAAGTTTAATGCCGGTATCATAGTGGCTCGTAAGAATGCACTCTTCTTGAAGATCTTCTATGAGTCGTACCGGAATAACTACCGTCCCTTGGACTGGGATTACAATTGTGCTCGTGTGACGTACCAGTTGTACCGCAGTCGGCCCGATCTATTACATGTTGAATGGTATCGCCTCACCACTCCAGATTGGACTCAACGTCACAAGCTCTGGAAGGAGACAATTGACTGGAGCGACCTCTACACCATTCACGTCATGCAACATCTAAGTTGGTTTGAGCCTGATCCCGAGAGCATCAAGACGGTAGAGAGTACCTTTGGAGAAGTGATGCGCTACATTTACTACGGCTCTCCCAAACTCATCAGCTAGTATGTGGGTTAGGTGGAGTGTGCTTCCACTCCAGTCCGAGTGACACCTTACCCAAAGATTATTTTTGTAAGACCCCAGAAGCATTAACCCCAGTAGAGATAGTCTTCTGACATAATGTGTGCAGACAGGAGGAGTTCCTCTAAATCATCGCACACCAGAAACGCCATCCTCTGTTCACCGAGAGACACTGAGATTGAATGTCAACTTCTTCCTCCGTGTTATAATATCGTCCATGCTATTATGATCGTCCACCTTAGACAGTTGGTTTAAATCCTACATGTAATTTGGCATAAACCTCTGTAAGCACAGAGCAGGTATTGTGTTGATTGCGCAGATGGCGACTGGCAATAACATGAATGTATCTTTGAAATATATATAGTTTAAGTTATATCCAGTTATAGCATTGTAAGTGCAAACCCCAGCTTGGATACCTTGCCAATTGTGTGAGTAGGTATAGACAATGTTAATGAATGGTGCATTTTATTGTAAAGAAAAATATTCTGTTAACCCTAATATACATATATATGGTTCATTTTAATTCTCTCTTCCGCGGATAGCTTATTTATGACATTGTACCTGCAGACTAGCCTAGATCAAGGTGCATGCTGGGAAATATGTCGACAAGTCATAATGGTTAAATATAGACATTTTCAGGATTTATGGCATAATTTGTGGTTTTATCATAGTGGAAAAACACCACTGACTATTTTGTCATTTCATTTGTGTATATATTTGATATTAAATTTTTTCAATTGGTTTGAAAATGGATATATGGCAAATATTTGTATATTTTCTACAGGGTTTCTATGTTTTTGTCGACAAAGGCTGCCCAAATTAGCCTGTAGGTTCCAAAAATACTGAAAATCAGCTATCCGTGGTAGGGAGAATTGAGAGTAAATTTCACTTTTGCTAGTGTCCGTCATAGATATGCAACGTTCCCACAACTTCTTTTTGTTCGTCATGGTTCTGTAAGTGACTACTACCAGGTAATCTAGGTCGGACCTAGAACAAGAAGCAGTCCTTAAACAAACAAACACTCCTGTATTCGCTAAATCTGTGACAGAATGTTCATCCTTTAAAAAAAGATGTAATTTTCGTGCAATGAATGTCAAGCTAACTTTGAATCATCCTATCCTCAAGCCACATACATTTCTCCGCCCCCTTCGGTGAACTGTGGTGTTGTAATGGTAAACACGTCATGACGCAGTATTTATTTACAGAGTAAAAAGTTCACGTGGAGATAAACAAAAGGATTCCACCATGCCAAAGTGTGCCAGCTGGGGGCCCATTGCACAGCTCCTGCTCCAGTGGCTTGTCGCACAATGACCGAGTGTAACAGCAATCATTGTAACATGGAAACATTTCCTTGTTAATTTGGTTGCTGCTATGCACGTTTTTTGCACATCTACACCCTCAAAATAAAACTATTTAGAATGCTGTAAATAACCTGTATAATCTTTAATTTACAGGAATCTGTCCTACAGTGCCCCTTTTAAAATCAATTTATAGAATTTGACCCAGTAGAAAAAAATGATATAGGAGTTTTCCCAACAAGGATGATCTCAACAAAAGAAACATGTCCTTGTTGTGATTTTAAACTGATCGATGTTACAATCGGTATCCTACCGGGGCTTTTTTCTTAATTAAGAAAAACAGACGTGGTTTTGTAATTGCGTGGGCCAAAAATAGTACCAAGTGTCGTCGACCACGACTATTTCATGAATGTCGACGTTCTATTACCTTCTAATGTTGCCCAACTAGGCGGGTTAAGAGTGGATGATGAATGATTATGATAGTTCTGTTTTCGGAGTCACACCGATCGTTACCGTAGTGACAGACCTTACATCATATATAGATTCAGGGTTTGTGTCGTACTTGTAGTCAGTAGGATGTCGAGGGCCGGTCTTGGTATTGTCATGACAGTGTTGTGCCTTGTGCCTTGTGACACTCGAGTTTCAGGATCTCGCCTTTCCGTCCAACTTTATGCAGGTCTAGGGCATTCTTTATGGAATATGTGTTTCCCACATGGGCAGCGGTAAAATTAATCCAGGGATGACCAACGATACTGTACCTGCGGTAAGATAGATATCTCTCATTGTGAGTGACAGGGTGATGGTGCAGGAAAACGACTTGTTTCGGTGAAGCCCCGTTCGCCCTGGCCAATTTTTCATTGCGATTTGAGGTATATCTGTTATCTTCTAGTATTCAGAATCATATGATTTGAAAATATCTTTGTGGTTTATAAAGGACCTGTCATTGCAACAATACGGTTGCACTATTATTTTGTCAAAATAATAGTTTTTAATGATTGCGATTTTAAGATCGCAGCGAAAAATTGCCCAGGACGAATGGGGCTTGATTGGGATTTTGACTTGCTTTGTTCAGAGGTTGATACACGATTTCAGAAGGGAGGGGGGGGGGGGGGCGGTACTAAGGCTAAGTATTGAAATGTTATTTCCCCACAGTGTAGTTTGAGTCCCCACCAAAAGGGGGCGGGGTAGTCAGGACTCTCTGGACCCTCCAACTAGTCTTGGATCCGCCACTGAGGCAACTATTTGTATCGGATGGTTTTCTCTCTTAGAACACTAGAGCAACAGCGTTCTGCACCTTCTAGATGGCGCCACTTGCAGGCGCGGATTTAAGGGGGGGGGGGGGGGGTGGAGGGGGCATGCCCCCCTTTTTTGGTCAAAATATTGAACTTTACAATGTAAAATTCTCAGACCCAGAGGGCCCAGGCAAAAATTTTGCTATAGCACGTCCCCCCCACTTTTTTTCAAATTCCTGGATCCGCCCCTGACTCTTCATGACGTCACAATGCAATCGAGAGAGACCCATATCTTACCGTAGTTGGAGTATCGTTGTTCTGACGCTCCCACTGTACATAGCACCAGGCAGCCGTAGTGTTTACGGGGCATAGCTCCTTCTGACTCACTCTCAGAGTTTGCCATCTTTAGTCTAGTTCAGAGATATTCATATTTTGCTAGAGTTACTTTTGTGTCCTAAAGGGCGGCTGTTGACCCACATTCCCGGAGGTCATTCTGTGTAACCTTCACATAACGTCCACTACTACTTGTGACCACGGCTACATTGACTGTCGCTATACCACGAGATAAGCTTTATATACATTGTTACATATTTTCCTACTTTGTTTTGTAAATATATCATAATATCTATGGCTCACTTCCAGGGTAAATGTATTATCTGTGGTTTCTACAAACTTGCTGTTTTATAAGGTAAACACGTCTGTTGTGCTGTGAACCCGTTGATGTAGAGTGAGAAAGCCAGAACCCTGCGGAAACCTGGGCCGTCCCTTATATAAATAGACCAAACCATGCCAACAGCTATAGGTCAAAACGATCATTGTTCAAAATAGACATAATAAAAAATGACGTTACAAAATTGAAAATTAAATTATAGAATTGTAAATTAAACATTCTAGATGTTTTTTTTTTATCTTGTCTGATTTCTATTGTGTACCATAATAGATATACCTAATTTTCGTCATTTAGGCCTACACCCATGCCAAAGTGTAAAGATTTAGATTGACCAATAGAAAAACTGCAATTCATACAACATTACCTCTCACAACAACGATGTTGTCATCTTTAGTCTTGCGGTAACAATGCCGCCTATGTGTTAGAGTGGTGAGATGTTGTTGAGAGAGGTAAATGATGTAGCAGGGAGTGTTGACGACGATATCTCGGGGCAAACCTATAGCACCATGTTACCATTATATCACCCACTCCCCCTGGTGCCAATATCCATTCACGTAATGCTACGTATAATTATTACCTATGCGAAAACATAATCTGGTATGCCGCATGCCCTCGGGAACACCTTCTATAGAAATTTCGCAATGATTGTCGCGAGTCATTGCATGTCCATAAAATATTCACGATGCTTTAAAAATTATTGCCAAGGCCTCACGGTAGTATCGTGACGATAATTTCAAAATATCACAATCTTGAATTATTATTTTTTCACAAATAGTAATATATGAAAATGTATGTATATGACCGGGGAAAGGATGCGTACAGAAAAACATACCAAACAAACAAACAAACAAACAAACAAATTCGTTTGGCGATGATATTTGTTGGTATTGTATCGATTATCATGAAGTTTCTATGGAATGGCCTCCTGGTGAGCATCCTGGGTACCGACGACACTCTCCTGGTGATGAGTGTGGTGGTTGTGGACTTCACTGTCACACTCCTGTTAAAGACATTTCAAGTTGTGTCTGAACGATATTCCACTCTGAATTTTCAGTGCATTAACATGACAACGGTAGTTGTCCCTGTCTTCTTTTTAAGCTACATGCCCCCCGGAGGCCATCAATATGGTTGTCGTCTATAGCGCAATGTTGTCTCATAAAGGGTTATATTGTGTATTAAATACTTAGGTGCATTGGGTAATACAAGCCCGTCCACACACAGAATGCCTTATAATGTTAGTTCTATACTGACCCCCTGAATTGTCCAGGACAGGGAACACCTCTGAAATATCCCAACAAATATGGTGATTAACAGCAATTCGAAACATTCTAAATATTCCGACAAATTACGTGCCTATTCAAATTAATCGAATATATATTATGCACTTTTGGAATTTTGGTATTTGTTGTAAAAAGGACACCTTTATCAAGTGTTATGTCTGTGTAAAATAGTCATTTGTGATCTTTCTATTTTCTGGTATTTATACGTATTGTGGATCATGTTGAAGGTCCGGGTATATTCTCACTAGATGCAGATTCGACAACATTATGGGTAATACACAACTTGACAAAAAAACTTGAATGTTGTTTTCAGACGTGTTGTTGAATTCTATGGTTGTTTTCCATGTATATAGATATCAGTTGTTGACATTGTTCGATTTCCTAAGATTTGTTTTGCGCAAGTCATGAGGCTGTTCTTGTTTTTAGTAATTCTTTAGCAGAAAATGGTTATCTTAAACTGCCAGAAATGTATTTCTTCTGATAGCAGGCACTAATTCCATCAATGTGTTATGGCCGGGCTGTTCTTTGACGCCGTGTTTCTGATAAACCTGTTAATGTACTGTTTCCATGCCCCGATACTTTGCACACTAACAATGTACATGTGTTATGTCCGGGCTGTTCTTAAACGCCATGTTCCTGCTATACCTGCTAGTGTACAGGCACTGTGCTCTGCTACTTATGTGCACACTAACTTCATAAATGTGTTATGTCCATGCTGTTCTTTGATGCCATGTTCCTGCTATACCCGTTTGTGTACAGTCACCATTCCCGGATACTTGTACACTGACTCTTTAATATGTTTGTTATGTCTGAGCTGTTCTTTGCACTTTTTCCTGCTATTCCTGTTAGCATACTGTCACTGTACCCGGATACTTGAACACAACCTCTGTATGTGTGTACACTGACTCCGTACATGTGTTATGTCCAGGCTGTTCTTTGATGCCACATTCCTGCTATACCTGTTTGTGTACTGTCACCATACCCCGATACTTTGCATACTAACTCCATAAATGTGTAATGTCTGGGCTTTTCTTTGAAGCCATGTTCCTGCTATACCTGTTTGTCTACAGACGCTGTTACATCTTGGCTGTTCTTTGACACAGTGTTTCTGTTTTACCTGTTAATGTACTGGCACCATGCCCTGATACTTTGCACGATAACTCCGTACATGTGTTATGTCCGGGCTGTTCTTTGATGTGGTGTTCCTGCTATACCTGTTTGCATACAGTCACTGTACCCTGATACTTGAACACAAACTCTGTATGTGTGTACACTGACTCCGTACATGTGTTATGTCTGGGCTGTTCGTGGATGCTCTGTTCCTGCTATACCTGTTCATGTACTGTCACTGCGCCCTGATACTTTTACTGTCACAGACTAGAGTTTGATATAATACAGATTGAACAATACCTTACATGGTTATGTATTTGTTTCACTTATAGCTGTTACAGGGAATACCAATAAGGCATGCATGGCCATAGACTGGTTACTACTTATACACTTGAAGGTACTTTAGAAGACAGGAAGTCCAGCCCAAGCACAATCAACTCTGGTCATAGATCTAATTGTAAATTGTAATGTCTCCTATGGGCAGTGAGGTGGTGCCATAGTAAAGTAGCGCAGGCCTGCCCCTGAGTGGCCCCTCTGTAGTATGTATTCTGTCTGTGGTAGCACGCAGGGACCGCATCTGTTCCCATCTCGACAATAAAAGTCTGTACAAACTGGCACCGTCGGGTCTTCGTATCTCCTTTTTTCGCATTAGGGAATTTATTATGAGTGAGTTTGTGATGGATGTTTTAAGCTGTACCGACATCCAGGTACCAACAACCAGGGCCATTTTCACGGCAAAAACAAGCTAGGCAAAATTCTGACGTTTCAGACATGTTTTGACTTGGTCAGTCTTGATCGTATTTATGAGACGAGGGTGACAGGGTTGGCAATTTGTTAGGTATAGCTACACATCTAGGAAGGGGGATTAAGAAAAAAACATGCATATAATTATATGTGTATGATACGAGTGTACACTTGTGACGAATGGGGGTGAGGGGGGTGTCATAGGACATTCAGGAGAAAATCTTTCCATCATCCTTAATTTCACCCTTTCAATCCCCTGCTGCTGGCGGCTGATTTTTTTTTCAGATATCAATGTCTTGATAAAAGAAGGAAAACAGAACATGAATTTCTTTTAAATTTGATTACCTCTGAACATAATGATTATACAATATTCAACAAATCCTTCCTAATTATAAGACCTTGACAAAAAAGAGCGAGCAACTGATGGCAACAATTATTGGCCGAATTAATTATTTTAACAAATATTGTAATCATGGAAATACAGAAGGGACTAGTCAGTTCCCGCCCCAGAAATAGGTCTCACCAAATAAGATATTTGCGATGAGAGCAATTTAGTTTCTCTGATGGCAATCTCACTCACCTTCCTAATTTATCTATAAAAGTTAGGTACTATCTATATCTACAGAATAATACACATTACAAACGAGAACTTTCTATTAAAGCATGCCTAATTTTGCAGAATATGAGGTATTGCAGAATACGTATTACTCTTAGATACGATTTTGGCATCGGATACTGGTGAAATTGATCATATTAAGGTATTATGAAGCAGGTCATAATACTCTCCAAGAGTCAACATCCAACTGCACTGAGGTCAACACCTTGTGCATGGTGAAATTAAAAATGCTTATTCTATAACTTCTATTCTAAGACTTTAATTATTACTAGAAGTACAACGCCTACAGTAAAAGCTATGTGAATATAACAAAGCAGAATGGTCACCAGAATGGACTGCGATAAATGACTCTCAATATCATCTGAAATAGCTGTTATTGGTTCCCCATTATAAACATTAATGATGCAGACACTCTTGTTCACAATGAACTATAGAGGTTTAATTATCCGTTTAAAGTTAATGCGTGTTTGTGTTGTTTCGTTGTATAGATAATAGCTAGCTCCATTCACAGTCTCCCTCCTCGTCGACTGCGGTCGTCCAATACATAATTATAGTTCCCTTATCATGTAAGACGTGAACACTCGTTGTGAAAGGATTTGTTGTTTATTATCCAATGTCTAGTCGTTCCGTGACAAGAACTCGATTGACCATGATCAGTCCCGAGGTTAGAGTTCCCTCAAACACATTCAGTCAACGCTCCGCGCTCTAACACAATTTCTATATGCCTCTCTCCAGAACCTAGACTGCAGATTAAAGGTCCAACCTTCACAGGATGTTTACTCACACAGTGCTTGCAGCTACTCTGGCTAGCTAAGAGCGGAACACATTATTATATGGTGGTACGTCACACCTTAACTCCTCCCTCATTTCACTACTGTCAAAGTGAAACATTGGCTTACACGTGCGCTTCTAAGCTCACGTAATGCTGCCCAAACATGGACTGGCCACCCGCGTCAGTACAACAACTTGCATTAAGGACAATCGCGCCATTATAGAAGTAGTGTTGAGATTTGTTTAAAACTTTGCACAGTGAAAGTTATACCTATATAGACACAAAAAATGCAAAAATAATTGGGGGTCACCATGCAAACTTTTCAGCTGAAGTATTCTATATGTATGGTGATTATTCAAAAATTATCTTGCAAAATAGATGTTGAAATTTTATTTTATTTGCTAATTATTTTCATAGAAATGATATAATGACCATCCTAATATTTTTGATAAATGTCTTTATGTTTCCTCAAGTGAGAAAGAAAGACTTTTGTAAAATTTGATCATGTAATATGTATTTTTAACTTGAAAATATGCAAAATTAACTATTTCAAAAATACAAAATTTCAAAAATAAAGTTGCACAAAAAAAAATCTAAAGTTGAAAATTGCTCTAAAACCTGATATCACATGCATAAAGATGCAGGCTATCATATACAGCCAAAAAAACAGGGGGTCACCACACTAATTTGGCCAGCAGAGATAAATATCCATTTAAAAGCGAAAAAATGGCTTAAAATGGCTATTTATTTGTTTTTCTAGAAATTCACTAAAATGTTTATCTTAAAGGTATTTTGAAAATTCTATATTGTTCCTGAGACCCTAACAATAATTTGGATGCATAATATGCCTTTATACAACTTATATTAAAAGAGTGACAGAAGAAAATGTAATTTTTGTTGCATATTTCATCTTTCAGCATTTGCCATGTTTTCTCAAAATTAGTCATGTTTCCCTATTTCTACCTTGAAATCTATTCCTTTTAGTCAACTTTCTATTCCATTTTTGAATTCTACATATATTAGTGAGTGTTTCTGCAAAATATGATCAAGATTGAAGAACTTTCATTTTTTGATTTCTGGAAAATGGCGCCATTGTCCTTAACATATCAAGCACAAGAAAAGTGAAATCACAGTCAATACGACCTTAGTTGTCGAAACGACGTAAAGCATCCATTACTCACTCAATCAAGAAAAGTAAAAGACCGACTTTATACTGAACATGGCTATAGAATGTTTGAAAAATGAAAAGAATCTGTAAAATATACAGACATCTTTCCCTCCACAACCATACACAATGTCAGTGACAATCATTGTTTCCTATTATTTTTACATGGTTAAAGCCATAAGATGTTTTACATTTTATATTTAAACATCCCAAACCCATTTTGGAAGGACAAGTTACATCTAGCTGATCATGTCATGGCCCAAACTCCCAGGTAAGGTGACCAAAAAGAATTCGCGAATGCTCGTTGTAATAATTCTACATTCTACGAACTTATGGTATGTCCAGAAAACATTCCAGAACCTTCTTGAGTGTTTACGAATATTCTTACAGATGGAAAATTACCTTCATAAAGTATTTATCTCTGTATAGATTACTTTCTCTTATCTCTCAGAAGAACATTAGAGTGTAACAAAAGAGTTTGGAAATGGAAAATATTGAAAAAAGGTATAACAGGAGATTCGTGACCACAAACCCTTCACAAGCCCAAAATATGGAATCGGGATTATTATTGAATTTGGGATTTGTGAATCTTTTTTGGTCACCTCCCCTGGTCTGGTTTTATCCATATACATCCTTTACAAACCTGGTCAGAAACGCGGCCATGTTGACTGCACAAATAAGACATGATGCGCCATTCGGGGTTAGTCTGTGAGGGTTCTGAGGGTGGTGTACACAGGAGTTGGCAAACCGTGCGAACCCTGCCCCCTCCCCAGGGTCCACAACCGTGATATGAGGTCCACATTCCACTAAACCTGCATTATTTTACTTACATTGGGTACTATGCTTATGGAGATTGACACCACCACAAAAAAAACCCAGATACCACAAGGAGGGATATAGGAAATGGGTTGTGTTATTACTTGTATTGACTCAATGCAAATGCAAGTACAAGCATATTTCTAAGAGTTTGCTCTGGATGGTTGCGTTGGCAGATATCAACATGTTGCTCTCTGTAGCGAAAACTCCTTATGAAGTGTAAGATTAGGAATGAAGTAGAACGATATAGAATGTATCAGAATAAGATGCATGTAGACCGTATTGGAAGGATCCAGAAGAGCAAAGACTATATTTAAATTTTATGTGATGTTTATTTAGACTCGATTAATGAATGTTATTTATTCAAAATCCCCTACACATACCGACTCTAATCAAACTTAAAATCTTCAAATAATCACTTTTAGTTTTAAAAAGACTGATTCGCACCATTGTGAAGCCTGGACCCTCGTTTTAAACTAAAACCAGGGTATAGTAGACAAGTTGGTGGCAAGTAATCATGGTAGCCGAGACCATCATAACTTGCAGCTAAATATTGTCATTACCAGGCATCAAATTTCAATGCTTACAGTATGTATTTCTAAACCTCTAGCCCTATCTGCTAGCGACATTCCTATGTCTCTAAGTTCTTTTCACATAATAGTGGCAGGGCTTCAGTTCGCAATGTTGCAGATCTTCCTTAATTTACTACTACCAGATGGCAGCACAAGACAACTGTCAAAAAACAGCATTTTCCATGGTACCGTGTTTGACTCAGTGTGGTGTATGATTTGAGACTAGCGCAAGGCGTATACTGATCTACCTTTTTCAGTAGTGTGGCACCCTGCTAGCAGTATTATAATAAGAAGGACCGCACAGGGCGTCCGAGGGTGTCTGTACAACCCAGAGTGGATTGTCACAACCTGAGGGCGAAGCCTGAGGGAAGTACAATCCCCATGGGTCGTACAGACACCAGAGGACAACCCTGAAGGTCCTTCTTTATTTTATCACTCAAACAAAATTCAAATTATGTTGAATTCACTGAAGAAAATAAGTGTCCTCTGAGCAGTGCGTATGGCCTGGCAATACGACCTGGCCTCAGTACGCACCGTTCAGCGGCCGTGTGGGTGATGAAGGCCCGAACCACTGTTTTGGGATGTGGAGTCCAATGACCCCATGGCATAGGTTTTTGGGAACAAGGCCTCTAAATATGGGAGGGTTCACTGTGCAGGTTCCTGGGTTATACCTCAAACTGTTTATACCTCAAACTGAAACCCCTTACAGGGCTACTAAAACAATGCAATCCAACCTAAAGTGGAATATGACCTTGATTACCACCTCTATGGGTGTCTACCCTCAAATTCGACGAGGGGACATGACCATTTCTTAAATTCAACATGCGATATGGGGCTTAGTGACATGACATATGGCGTTCCTGAAAGTCGACATGTGACATGAAGAGTTTCTATAAATTTGACAAAAGATCAAAAAGGTAGGGACATGCAACATAGCCATTTCTTGAATTTGACACCAAGTCTTGACACCGAGACCCTCATTTACACCCCTACCTCTACCCCCAAAAACACAATTGAATATATAAATACACACACAAAACAACATAGAATAAGAAAAAGACAAGCTAAGCAGTGATTAGAGATAAGGATGACAGGAGGAAGGCACATGCGCACAGAAAATGTGGGTTTTGTAAGTTTATTCAACGATATCAATGAGCCTACAAGATAAGAGATGCAATTCATGACGTTTCACTATGTATGTCATGATGGTGGTGCCCCCTATGACAGTCTGTGCACACTAATATAACACCTAGTCATTTTTGCTATTTTCCTGACATCATCGACCAATTATTTAGATTTAGAAAATGATAGAAAAATGCACACTGTTGTTTTCTTTGTATCTGGTTGCACAGACTCTCGTAGGGGGTGCCCCTATCGATGAGGTCACAAAATCCTGTAGGGTACGGTCTGAGTCACATATCTTTGTATAACTACAACATTTTTGAAAATAATGTTAAAGTACAAATTAATATTCTAGACTAGAGGAGCTCATGATAAGGGGTTATTGTAGACTATAATATGATATATGTAGGTAAGGAAGAGTCCATTGGTGTGATAATTATCAGTCTCGGTTTACTTTAAGGGAAATTACAACAGCTGCATGTCCTGATCTATTACAGGCTATAATTTTGTATGTATATTTATATACAAACACACCGATAAAAAAGGGAAATTCAAACAGATGTCTTTACCATTGGTGCAAAATAAACAAACAATGATACAGAAATAAGTATGAGAAAATAGTTAATTTATTAATTTCTAATGCATAATATACACAGCTTGAATGCATAATTGTGCTGTGTCTATCCTTACATGCATTGCTAATGATCCGGAGAGTTTGTCAGAAATCTAAGTTTGTTAAAAAGCCAGTTCAAATTAAAAATTATGACCAAAAGGATACACATTTGTGAAACATTACACTACCAAACTTACATTAAGACTTATATAATACCCATTGTTCAGCAGGGGCAGGTCCAGAGGGGGCACTCAGGGGGTCCAGGGGGACCAGGGGGTCGCACCCAACCACTTTTTGTGGACACCTGCACTGGGCAGAGAGATAAAAATGACCCTATTGTGTGGATGCAAACTTTTTTTTAGTTCTTAGCCTATATTTATGCTGACCCTCCTTTGAGGAATCTTGGATCTGCCCTTGATTCATGAAGGCCGACCACTGACTGTTAACCCTTTCCATCTCCAGTTTCAGAGCTTGTGTGCAGCACTAGTTCTTTTAGTTAGAAAAGGTTGACACTAGCCCTGCTCATTTCTTTTGCCTGTATGCTGACATCATGGCCATGCCTACAGTGATGAAGAGGTCCAGGGTCAGTTCAACCAGTTCCAGTATAGTCATAACGGAGAAGCCGACATACAGGCCAAGGATGCCACCCACGTCCGAAAACAAGCTGGGCAGCTGGAACGAGACACACCAAACATGAGGGGTGAAAGGTGCAACAGATACATTTATAAATAGGTAAATAAGAATTAGTTGATAGAATTAAGCAATCTCAGTCAGTTTTCTTCAGCGGAAATTAGCTGAACAGTACATATAATGATCTTATACATGCTGTATGGATGTACGTATGAATAAATGTTTCTATTTTGTATGTATGTATGTATGTATGTATGTATGTATGTATGTATGCATGCATGCATGTATGTATGTATGTATGTATGTATGTATGTATTTACGTATGTATGTATGAATGTATGTATGAATGAATGTATGTATGTATAAATGTATGTATGTATGTATGAATGTATGTATGTATGAATGTATGTATGTATGTATGTATAAATGTATGTATGTATGTATGTATGTATGTATGTATGTATGTATGTAAGCATGGATATATGTATGTATCTATTTCGTCCCAAATGGGAAAGTGTCTATTCATCTCCCATTTGAACTTAACAATACTTGGCCAAGGGATTAACAAAAATGATTTAACCTTGATTTTTTTTTATTATTGAAAAAAACACTTTTTACATGTAAGATCTTCCAGCAGTCGAGATTTTGTTAGTATACAATAATTCTTTACAACAAAACAAAACAAACGGCCTAAGAATTTAACTAAAGTTAAATAAATTAGAATATGATCTAATATCATAATATCATAATATCCCCATGTTTTAATTTAATGTCTTATAATTGTCCAGGGGCAGTAAACACTGCATCGAAAATGTGAATGTTTGTCAACATTTAGCAGTAAACACCGCATATTGACTTGATGTTATTACATGGGATTTAGTATTAAAGATTAGAATATAAAGTACAGAAACAGGAGGAATGACAAACAGTATGTCTGTAAGTATGTCTATAAGTATATGTATATACATATGTGTATGTATATATGTATGTATGTAAGTATACATACACATAAATACACATGTACACACAGATACAGACATAGACATGCAGACACAGACACAAACATAGACACAGACGCATGTAGATACATAGACACAAATACATACATACATACATACACATACACACATATACATACATAATACATACATATCTACATACACACATACATGTTACATACAATCACACATAATTACATGTAACGCCAGCATATCTTTGAAAAGTAGAAACCCTCTGATCTGAATCCAGACTCACAGGGTAGGCATCATGCTCGGTGACCTGCTGTACCCTGAAGTCATCGAAGTAGATGACAAGCTTGGCCAGGTTCTGCCTCATCCCAGCCAGCGCACCTCCCTCCTGCTGCTCCCAGGAGCCCATCCTGTGAGGGATGGCGTCTCGGAACTGTTTGACGAGTCTAGCCTTTAGGACCAAATGGGGATTCACATAATAGTAAGTAAACATGTAAAACAGACACAACTACAGGTTTGTTAATTAGGTTATTTATTGTCCCTTGGAGCTAACATAGCACTTCAACAGAGGACCCCAGGGGCTGATCGGGGTGGAGGTAAGGGGTCCAGGGGATCCCAAGGGGGGGATGAAAGGGGGGGGGAGGGGCACAAATATGAATGTATGGGGTGGGGGGCATTCACCCCCCCCCATCCCTTAGATCTGCCATTACAGCCTAACCTCCGCTAGGCTGCCACTTGTGCTGTGTATCAAAATGAGCAGGTGCATCTTGCAATGATTTGAGATAAGTAAAATGGGGTGGAATGGAAGTCGGAAAAGTATTTTCTACACTCTCCACTCACTCTCCAATCTCTTCTCAAATCTCGCCACTAGGTGGTGTCTGCTATATATAACACTCTCATTCTCATTTCCCGCACTTTACTTTGTTCTGCCGTACCTCAACATTTCCTTTCATTCCCAGCCATTTAACTCATGTTTAATGTATCTCTGTTTGATCAATAGAGCACCATGCAGTAACATCGTTGGCTATTTTTCTAGATCTAAGCTTGAATACTTGTCTCTCAGCAATAGATGGCAGCACACTACTTTAGGACTATATGTGGAAGATAGGGTATGCGTAACATGAAGTAAGAGGTTAAATATGCAATAAAAACAGGTAAAGAAGATACCCTTGCCCTTAAGTGTTAACAAATGAAATAAAGTAAAAGATCAAGTTTGTAAAAAAAAACTTAAAAATCTGTGCTTAGCTAGTGATCAGATGATTTTTTATTGAGAGATGCCACATTTCAGGGCAGTAAGTAGGTGTCCATGAGAAAACTGAGGGACAGACATATGCCAGATTTCAGGGAGGTCTGTTACAAAACTGAATGACAGACAGATGCCACATTCAGTGAGAGTTAGCAGGAGTCTGTTAGAAAACTGAGGAACAGATAGTTACCACATTTCAGTGACAGTTAGCAGGGTCCATGAGAATATTGAGGGATGGACAGATGCAACGTTTCAGTGACAGTTAGTAGGGGTCCATTACAAAACTGAGTGACAGACAGATGCCACATTTCAGTGACAGTAGGGGTACATGGGAAAACTGGGGAACAGACAGATGCCACATTTCAGTGACAGTTAGCAGGGGCCTGTTACAAAACTTAGGGACAGACAGATGCCACATTTCAATGACAGTAAGCAGGGGTCCATGGGAAAACTAAGGGATGGACATATGTTACATTTCGGTGACAGTTTGCAGGGTCCATGAGAAAACTGAGGGACAGACAGATGCCACATTTCAGTGACAGATGCCACATTTCAGTGACAGTTAGTAGGGGGTCGATTACAAAACCGAGAAATGATGAGGTACAATATTTCAGTGACAGTAGGGGTACACAGGAAAACTGGGGGATGGACAGATGTTACATTTCAGTGACAGTTAGCAGAGTCCATGAGAAAACTGAGGGAGAGACAGATAACACATTTCAGAGAAAACTGAGGGAGAGACAGATGACACTTTTCAGAGAAAACTGAGGGAGAGACAGATGACACATTGCAGAGAAAACTGAGGGAGAGACAGATGACACATTTCAGTGACAGTAGTGAGTTAGCAGGGATACATAAGAAGACTGAGGGACTCCTCAGAACTTACGCTGTGTGCATCAGATGGCCATGGCACTGAGGATATGGTTTGCTGGAAGAAGGTTTCCCTGAAACATAGACGTTGTGCATATATAACAAACAAAGAATATATATATGTTATATATAAATGACATCAAGTTACACAGAAAGGGCCTTTGTGACATCCAACACCACATCTTGAAGAGTCATAGAACATAATTATTCCATAATTTCACTCAAAAAATTCCATATTTTCACTTAAAAAATGTTCCATATTTGTTTATTCATTTTCATGCACCTATAGAGTCTAAGCCAGCCCCAAATTACATTAACCTTCGAGGAGCCGTCAGAGGAGCAAGCATCATTCGTACTCTACATTAACCTTAATAGTTTACCATGAAATGTCATTGAAATTTCTGACTCTCTTATTCCTCAAAGATAATTGCATATCACAAAATAACAATTTAGTTGACAGATTACTTCTAAAGATTTAAAAAAAACAGCCTCATATAATAGCCTTTTTCCCACAGGTATCAATGCCGTCAGCACAATGTATAATGTCTGACCCTACTTTCCCCTGAAATATAGCACTTTAATTGGCTGGCAAAACTGTATAATTCTTGTATTTTTCAGTGACCCAAAGTGTGGAGACTGGGATGTCTTATGATGTCTTTTGTCCGACCCTTGTCCAACTCCGAAATATACACCATGTCAAGTACAGGCTAATTGTAGTAATACAAATGTTTCATATGACCCAGAATCACAAGTTATCAAAATCTTAAGAAAGTATAGAGAACAGATAAAGAGGCTGCAGTTTTCAGCAATTTCATGATGGGTGATTGGTCCAATGCTCAGTTTGTAAACTATCAACACAAGGATTACTGACCTGCATGGTTTGGGGCAGTCACAATTGAGCTGGCCATCAATATACATTGACCCAACCTTTGTCACACAAGAAACTGTAAAGTAAGTAACAACTTAAGAATTAAAAATATGCTCTGAAGATTAAACAATTGTAGGTATGTATCTTATAATGTCTTTCGCAAAAACCTAAGGCAAGTGGTCCACCACCCTATAGTACTGGTGTTACACTAAAATTTGTGTATGCTATGGTATAAAAGCGAATTTTCACTGATTTATATATTACGAGGGAAGATAATCAAACTTTTAAAAATTAACATTCATACAAAGTTCCTGAATACAACATTAGCATACAAATTCATACAAACACAAATGCTCTAACTACTAAATCATAGATTGAACAGTAAAGAACATCTACAATACCATGGATTTGGTTGCTTTGTTTACACATGGTTGTAACATTGGTTGGGAAAGCTTTGCCTTTGGTTGGTAGGTATGGGTCAGCACAACCACAGGTCTTCATTACGTAGGCCTGGTAACAGGTGAGGAGGCAACCCTGGAAAATAACGCTAACCTTTACTTACATAACCCAATATCAAAACTACACTGTAATGCTTAGCCTTTACTTATGTTACCCAATATTAACCCTGCATGGAAGAATTTACCAAAAATACTTATTTTACCCAATGTTAAACTTGCAAGGTAACACTAACCCTTTAATCATGTCACCCAATACTAACCCTGGAATATAACGCTAACATTTACTTACATTACCCAATATTAAACCTACAAGGTAACACTAACACTTAACTTATTTCCTGATATTTACCCTGCAAGGTAACACTATCCCTTTACTTATGTTATCCAATATTAAACCTGCAACATAATGCTTACCACCCACTTATGTTAACCAATATTAACCCTACAGGGTAATGCCAGCCCTTTACTTACATTACCCAATATTAAACATGTAAGGTAACGCTAACCTTTACTTATGTCACCCCAATATCAATAGTACACGGTAATGATTACCCTTTACTTACATTACCCCATATCAACCCTGCAAAGTAACACTAACCCTTCAACCAGCAAGCCATCCATCAGGAGCAGTGTAAAGTGACAAGTGTCAAGGCAATGTTTTTCTGGTAGGGGGAAACGAGCACAGAATCGACAATGAGCCACTGGGCCTAACATAAGCTGCCATTAAACTGTCATGTGGGAGAGTAACTATTCTTTGGCAATCCTAAGTCTCGCGAAACACAATCACCCAACATGGCTTGCATGCCACGACATATGACCATATCATTGTTAAGGGTCTAGCTTACCAGTAGCAGCACTGCTATGGGAAATCAATAATCATTGGTATAAAGGGGTCGTAGTAGCTAGTATTGGGCAGAGACCCTGATACTACATTTACGTTTGGATCAATACAGATCTTGTGGATCTATGGGGCTTGGTAGTGAGATGCATTAAATCTTTGGAGACATCTGGTGACTAGCGAGTGAACTACATCAATCTATGTGACATCCCAGAGACAGGCAGACTAGCGATAGGGAAGCTTGCCTCCAAGGTCTTTGAATGATACCTATACATGGACATAATACTCAGTGTGAATTACATCAGCGACTGTGGCATTGTGATACACAATAATAAACTTGACCTCTGCAAAGCGTTGTCTATGTTTGGGATCTGAACACCCCAATTGAAGACTTCTTCTACCACTGGCTAGCTATGATAGACAGTTACAGAAACTAACTACATAACATAAGAAGTGAAGATCTAGTTTCCTCAATGAACTCATATAAAGACCCTATTCATACATATAGTATTCAACCTTAATAAAACCTTAATAAAACTTGGAACTACTTCTTGGAGTGAGTCATCAATTACACAAGACAGCCATTTAGTGCACCATTAAAGCTCAAAATGGCAGGAATTAAAGTAGGTAAATATAAATGCAAATGTACGATATTACTGTATCTCTAATGTTACATGAAATAGCATTAAACCTTAACTTGATATTGATAAATTGATAAATAGTTGATAAATTGATAAGCAAACATACAAAAGCTTCAAGACAGGAGGCAACACCGTCTAATGCTTCATATGTTTCAAGACTCCAGGTTCCTAAACTTTAAAGACTGGAAAGCCTCCTGTACCCCAACAGTAATTGCTAACACTATCAGAACCCGATTGGGCAAGAAAAAACTCATAAAAACAGCTAAACCCAAAACTGAGAGGTTTAAACCCATCTTGGCCTATAGAGGACCCAAAATTTGGAACTCATTACCAGAACATATTCAAAAGTTAGAAAGTTACACTGATTTTAAGTCCAGAACTAAAACCTTAGTTAAAGCACAGGTTGATCAAGATGAGCAACTTCCCTAAAGACTGTTTTAATGTCTTTCCTTCCCAATTCTAGCTAGTTTCTAGCAGTAGTAAATCTGATTTACATAAGTCAGTTTATTGGTCTGAGCCTACTAGATGGATCTGCCTGTTGATCATGCTTAAAGGAAACCTTACACATAATTTAGGGATACATACTTTTCTGTGAAATTCTTTTAGCATGAAATATGGATCAACAACTACTTCTGTTAAAAATGGTTTTAAGGATATTTCAAATGTTGACAGAGTTATGAGACTTTGATATTTGGTCTATTTTATGTCCTTTTTAGGGAAATTCCCTAATTTGTGACGTCACACGGACATTAATTGGGAATCCCCAGGTTTTAATGAAGGGAATCCCCAACCCTCACAGTGAAAAGAAAAGAATCTTAGCTTCAACATTAAATATCTATATTAGGCCATATACAGGCTATGGACACATGTATCTTTTACTTGCCTAAATTAATTCTATTACCTGGTATTCCCAAGTTATTTTGAAAGGGATTCCCCTTAATTATGACGTAGCAAGGACAGAACTGAAAGCCCAAAAATAAGGGAATTCCCAAATTTTATTTTATTTCCTTTCTAATTCACTAATACTTCAATATTTTCCAAATTTTCCTTTTGCAATATTACTAGAATACCAAAGAAAAGTTATACAAATAGGTTGTTGAAAAATTATGTGCAAGGAACCCTTTAAATCAAATCAACACTCTCCACTTATATTAAGTATATGATCACCATAGCCAATCAATTGTATCTGTATGAATTGATCACCATTGTCATCCTCATTCCCATCACATCATTTCACATTGTTTCCTTTGATTTTAAAGTGATTGTCACTACATTGTTATTATGAATATCATGGCACTAAGACTCAATACCGACAATACATTCAACCAAGCCAGAATCTGAACATAATCCGTTTCAACTGTATGGATAGCCTCAAACAAAAATCACTGGCCTAATATTGAGTTGATATGTTTATGTTATTGTTCACGTTCAATCACCAAGTCTTGTTATATTCTGTCTTGACATACTTAGCAGACTCTGGAAGAACGGCAATTATAGCCGAAGAAACTGTATGTTGAATTAAATTCTGAATTAAAAAAAAACAAAAACAAACAATTAGTGAATCTATGGGTTCTTAGAGATGCATATCAGGCCTATGTATGATAGATGGTTCGTTTCAGCAAGGGAATTCAACAATGTTTTCAAGTATGTGTGACACTTCCAGTCATAAAACTATTGAGAAAAAACTAGTTTTTTCACCCCTTTAAGCATACAGCCTTTGTTATTTAATGTAATATGACTGAATGAATATACAGACTACCTCAGAATGTAAGCGTTCAACTTACTGTTGAGGAGTAATGAACATCATGTAATTCCTCATAGACGTTTCTAGTCAAGTCTACCTGGTCCAAAGGGTTGCATATTCCAAAAGGTTCAGGCAGTACAGTAACTTCATGCTGAAACAGAGAAGGGATCTTGTTAAAACCTTATATCTGAAGGGATAAGGAATACATGCCTGACCCTAGGATATTTGAGTAAATGCCACTATTCTTTTGTCTAATGTTTCTGGTTACCTCCTGTTTTGGAAAGGTCTTCATGTTACTTTGTTAAGTTACCCAAAGTCTCACCATTGAAAAGTACAGTTTGGATAATGATGAATGTAATCACCAAATGAGAATAGAATAAAGTATTTGGCAAACTGTAAAGCAGGAACAACTCCAGGACTACAGAAAATGGCTAAGCACTAATCCAAACAAGTTATGCATTAACATTTACATGCAGATAATTCCTCCCTCTTTGTGTAGCTTAGATATCCACTGGATCCCTCGTGGTAGAAGCATTTCATACCTTGTCTACTCCAATATAAGTGAGTTGGCCGGGGGCGATGGAGATGGCCCGCTCATCTGGGAAGGGCATGTGCTTCTGGGGGTGCACGATCACCCTGATGCCCACACCTTCTGTGGCGAACTCCGAGTACTCCTCCTGGTTCACATCCAGCACCAGATGCAAACCTGAAGCCAACATACATACACAGCTGGGTTTAAACCATGGTGTGTTGGTATAATATGATATAATAAGAAGGAATGCAGGGGGATGTCCAAGGGTGGCTGTACAATCCATAGGGGATCTTCACATACCATGGTCAAAGCCAGAGGTTTGTACAATCCGCATGGGTTGTAATATAGATTTAATGTAATAAAATGTAATATAAATGTTGCACTAAAGTAGTGCAATAATATTAACCATGTTATAGTTGATGTGGGTAAAGGTTTTCTGCATTATATGTGGAATGGCTAGCTAGATGGAAAGCTTCCAGACTGGATTGTATGATAAATGGGAAAGTTGTTTACAACTGGGGGAACCATTAGTCTTCCACTGATACCATACCTAAGCCTATTGGCTTACCCCTTTGATGGCCTGAAAGCTGTTGGTCTCACACAGATACTGTTGCCTAAGCCTACTGAGCTCCCTGAAAGCCGTTTGTCTCTAGGTAAGGATTGGCAGGCTCTCTGGTCCGGACTGGCTGGTGTGCTGTGGGTCCATTCACACACAGCTGCTCATGGCTTCTGTTCGCCAGACCAGCAGCACTGAAGGCATGTAGTGAAATACTCATATAGGAGGGCTGCTGGTGTACAGACACACATTACCTGTTGGTGGGGGTGTCACTTGAGCTGGTTGGTGAAGGACAGGAACATCAATTATCCTTTTGTGTAGGGCTGCTGCGCGGATTAAGCTTTCTGGATCCGAGGAGAGTTATAGACTTGTTTATTTTGCCTGCTTCGTATATAAGGGGTTGGGCACATAGCCCAACGCAGAGGCAGGTTGAGAGGCTTGGGACCCGAGTGTTGCTCCGACACTCGGTGGAAGGTGTGGGGCTTGAGTGGCATGGCAGAAGATGGGGACCAATGGCAGGGTGTGTGGTCTCTGATAGTCTCAGGAATTCAGTGGATCATATGAATCTGGACACAATGGGAATTTTGGACGTAACATGGACAATAGGGATCATAAGAGCTGAGACACTGGATGGAGTCCTTGAAAATGTGAGTAGATCTAATGTTAGGTGGTGTGAAGCATACATGAAGCATGCTGTAAGTACCCTTCCATGGGTAAGGACTCATGCGAAGTGTATCTGTAATGCTAGAAGCAGAGGCAGACCTGAATACTCTAGTTGGTGACGGCCCGAGTGCTGCCGTGAGCTGCCAAGGTGAAGTGGCAGCATTCACACTGTGCTGGTGGTGGGTGAGATTTGTGCTATGTATGATCAGACATATACAAACCAATATTTGTACCTCAGCCAAGCGGTGTCCGCGTTTTGGGTTTGAACGCACCATTTTGTGGGCTTTTCTACCACTTAATTAGCAAAACTAAAATGATTAATTAACAATATTTTGGAAAGACATCCCCATCTTTACAAGTAATAACGCCTATAAACAACACCTATACTATATTGTTAAAACAATTTGAAATTGAGAGAACTACGCACTGTAATATGCATCTACAGCAAAATATGACAGAAGCTGTTTAAATACAACACTTTGTTTGCTCTGTATCTCAAGTGAACTTTGCTGATAGATGATAATTATTTGAATTTAATGTCTGCTCAGCAATGTTTCAGCTATATCAGGACCACTCACGTGTTTGACTGTAGACAGGTCAATGCCCAGATCTATTGGGATGGAAATAGCAGGCACAGCTGAGACATGAACCTGGGCCTCCCATGTGTGAAGCAAGCGCTCTATTCACTACACTAATCCGGCCCCCTTATGCTGATAGATAACTTCAGTACTAACTACTGTTTCCATACAGAATCTTTTGCTGCAAATTTACAGCATTTACTTATTATCAAACACATTGTCATGTGACTATAGATCTAGGCAGCAAGACACTACATTGGAAATGTTTTGTTTTGACTATTTTCACAAAACGTTACACAATTATCTTCATTTTTTGACATGACAACATGACAAATGACCCACCAAAAGAAAGAGGAGACATTGGGCTTTACTAATATTGTTGTTCTAAGGATTTATGATAAACAGTTTTAAAGCTATTTGCGACAATTTAGAGCAAAATTTTACAAAATTTTACAAAACATTTTTCTCTGATGGTAAGGATAGATCATTACCACCTATAGATTTGTTGCAAAAAGCTGTATATCACATAGATTCTCTTAGCATATGAAAGTAATTAAATTACCCTAGTTTTCCAATAACGTATAACATGTTGTAGTTGAAGAAGATTGGGGAGCAACCATGATTAATTATATGAATATCAGGTCAATTTTAAAAATTGACGAAACATTGACTTTTTTCTTTTGAAAATGCTGTTGAAATACCATATAAATGGATTTTTCATTAATATTCCAATTAAGTTGAAGACAAGATTATCAAAATTATCAAGGACACTCACTACCCTTGTTTAGTAACACATAGATGTGTCTGGTAATATATCTAACAGGTTTCTTAACAACAATCTTGTCAAACAGGATACCATGCAAGAACCATGCAAGTCTTTTTTTTATGTGAATTTATAGTGGACACATATCATTGTATATATATTCTGTGAATATTATTAATGTATTTGAAATTCTATCAGAAGAGCTCTGTAAAGAGATATAGAATAGTCCTGTGGGATATTTTACCAAAAGACAAAGAAAATGGAGAAATTTACCTTGAGATTTCAGCATATGGTAACTATGGCAACCAGTATTCAGAGAAAAAAGTCACAGGCCAGTCCAATTTTACTTTCATAACTTTCCCATGTTTCTAGATCTGTCATAAGATTGTCGTACCAGAGAGCTAATAAAATGAGGATTTTTTAAGGGGTATGAGGGTGAAAATAGCTCAAAATAGAGTGGTGCTATAGTCAATCTTTGATGAAAAATACAAAAGAAAGATGATTTTTGGCCAAAACTTTAATTGATAACAATAATTGGCATCTGTAACTGTCAAAAACTTTCAAGATATCTATATTTTGATAATTATAGGCATATAATCAGCCAAAATAGCACAACGGAAACATAGGAGGATCAAATTTCCCAATGTTGCATCTTGCTGATTTAAAGTGGTGGACCCACCTACCTGCAAAGGGCCCCTTCCTGGTAGCCCTGACCACCTCCCCTGCATTGCCCCAGTTAAAGGTGTAGCAGTTCCCATATCTCGGATCCAAAGTGTGTACGAACAGCAACCTGAAATGGACATGTTATTCATAACCTCCAAAGGTTCATGTTGGGAGAGATATATACTCATAGGTCCTGCATGCTTTGTTTTGATAAACCAATCTCGGATCGCACCTCAAGAATACAACTTCTAGTGGTACTCTGTTACAGACTATAGCCATATCTAAGGGTTTGGTGTGTGACTGTTTAGGGACCATCGCAGCAAAAGTTTACAAGCATGCAAATCTTTAGAGATGTGCTCAAAGTTATGAAGTAAGTGTTCATAATATAGTGGTATGAAATCACAAGGAGAACATCGAACGGTGGAATATAGTCTTAAAAAAATGAGAATTATTTCTGGATTGATTCTCATTAACAAGATTCGACCAGTTTTATAAGGAAACTTAAAATCTATGCACATGGATACTGCTATATATACAGTATATATGGGGAAAATGAAAACCAGCCATCCTCCAATGCTGATAAGGTATGAGATATAAAAGTCCTATTCACTTTTGAGTGCAGTTGATTTCACCATAATCGCAGCTGACAATCAGTTCCTCAAAAGTGTAGCCAAACGCTGCCTTCTCTGTTGCATTGAGATTGGCCATGATGTCCTGAAACTCCCCAGGCTCTAGCGGGGGCTGGGTTGTGCTTCCAGATGCCTCCGAGGTTACTCCTGCCAAATAGGGTGTGGGTGACATCAGTTTAGAGATAAACAATGGCCATATAATGGGGCATGGATATAGATGAACAACTACCAGAGAAAAGGTATGGATGACATCATGCAGTTTTACAGATAAACAATTAACAGAGAAAGCGATGTGGGTGACTTCAATCTTACAGATAAAATGGAATGTTGATGTCAAATCATCTATATAGATAAACAACTACCACAGAAACGAATGTATGTGACATCGAGTTTCCAAGTAAAAGTGAGGGGCTCTAGATGAGGGTTTTCCCGTTTTCCCCAATTTTCATAATTAGTTTATTCAATATGGCACCCAATATACTAAATAAAATTGAATGGAATTGTATGATTGCCTTACATACTATTGTATATTTTCAAAACTGGTAAACATAATGAACTTAAAAATCAGATCATAGAATCGACCACAACTGTATTATCACTACCTAAAAATCACATTTGTACATATTGTCTTATGAAAAAAAAAACCAATTGAAAAATTTATGTTTGCTAAAAAGTAAAATAGTACGTGGAGTATGTAAATAATAATTATGAAACAAGAATAAAACCCAGGAAAAGGTAACTTCATCACCTGAACTCTGTAGCTGCCTATTGGATGACTGTACCTGACAGAGTGGTGTCATCCGTGCTTCTCTCCAGTCTCTCCAGTGATGACCTCTTTATACCATTAGCATTACAGACAGTGACAGCAGGAAAGGCGAGTGCCCTCGCATACATCATTTTTGTTTTGACTAAGACCTCATAGTCAAAGTATTTACCAATGATGGCGGTCGCATTGATGAGAAGCAGTCCCAGCATGGACATGGACACCAACAGCCACATGGCCTTTCGGGCTATGCCTGGAAAGATGGTTGGTTGGTTATTGGAGTTAAATACTTTAGCAACATTTATAGGTATATCATGGCCAGAACAATGTTTTGACAATTCTGTCTTTGGTGATCGAATATGTAAAAAGGTTGAATCTATGAGAAGACCATACCCCTACACTTTTACCAAAGTAGGTGTTCTTTAATGTGCCTGGTCCCATAGAGAGGGCTAAACACACAACAGCGGATGGCACAGCCTTTGATATCCCTGTCATTGTCACTGGGGGAGACACAGAGTGGTGCAGAACTCCAAACCCAGGTGGGAGTTGAACCCTGGCCACCCGCAAGCGAGGCAACCGCGCTAACCACCACATCACCACGTGCCCCTAGGCCTGAAAAGATGTCCTCATTCAAGGTGTCATTACACTACACGACTTTGGCTGTGATATCGGCCTAACATGAGAATATTACAGACAGATTCGCATAAAGGAGTTATATAGTTATTAATAAAGGACAATTTGGAGCATATCACGTAGGTTTAACAACAAATTTGATCTCTAATAGTAATATATATGTACCATCTGTGCAAAAACTTCATATTATATCGCAGCTCAAGTTGTGTAGAATTATGCCGCCTTTAAGGTCCAGTTACATTACACTTCTAAATTACAAAGAAAACAAAAATTCATCTCCTGTATCACTGATACTGAATTTATATGACATTATATATGTCTTTATGGTATGTTGATATAGAGTTTAGTTGATAAAGTTTGGGAGATATTACGAGCTCATTCGTTAGACTGTTGTTATTATTTCATATCGTCATTTCCTTTCATCAGGTGTATATAGGATAGGTAGAGCTATCCTTATTATAGCCTGTCCACTGATGTTATTAATGTTGTGTAAAACCTTAATCAAGACATCATTTACAAAATAATTGTTAATCTCAGGGATGTTCATGACAGATGAAAATTAGATTAGATCACAATGTGATTAACTGTCCATTCATCTTTGTAAAGGAATGAAATATGAAGCCTAGAAATCGGGTATAATCAATTGTCAATGTGAAATTATTGAACCATATGAATAATGTAATAGAACAAAAAAGGTACGAAAATGGACCAAAACTTGTAATCTGGTATGAAAGACCGAAAGACTGGGGTAACCAGATGTGACATCAGAATGATCATGTGCTTGAGATTGACCAATCAGCATTGACTTGTAGACTATATAAAGAGTCCCTTCTTGGTACTCACTGTGTTCACACGTCTCTTAACTGGCCCGAACTAAAGATATACAGTAGTTATAGTGAATAAGTGAATAAGAACTGGAGGAAAAGAGCCTAGATAATAGATTAACTTGACACCCAAATATGGCCCGAAAGCCCGAAACGACCTGAGAAGCAACCCAAGCCCGAAGGACCGGCTAAGTACGAAAGTCCAAAATAGTGAGCACCCGACCTAGCGTTATTGGGACAAAGGGGGATGCCGTGGGCAGTGGTGTTCTCGTAGAACCTGGTAAAAGTGAAGTATTTAGGACAAACCTGTTGCCTTGACAACATGGGGGATGCCGTGGGCAGTGGTGTTCTCATAGAACTTGGTCAAAGTGAAGCCCACCGTTGACACACCTCCCTCCTTCTCTGGTGTTGGTGCGTCAGCCTCAGCTAATGCTGGGAGAGCTGCCTCACTGTATGAACAGGAGACAGGCACATATTTAGGGAGAACATGTTATTTCTCTGTCAGGGTCAAAATTATTGTAAATTGAAAATAAACAGTGTGTTTTTGTTCATGAACAAAAACAAGAGAAACGAGGTATATTCTGAAGATCTGCCCATTACAGTTGACATTCAAAGAAATCAAATTTTATAAATGTTATTTAATGTGGAACCCAACACATTTGTCATTTTTGTTGGGTAATTGTAACTATTTACATTATGCGGTCAAATAAAACCTTTATCATATTACCATAGTAACCATGGACCAGCAATATAAAAAGAAAATGTTTGAAACCGCCCACGAAAGTCTGGCTATTCGACAAACCTAGAAAAATACACACATATAATATAACAGAAAAGGCGGATTTTCAAGCTACACTTTATAAACAATTATGAATGTATCAGGTTGTATCTCCAGTGACTCTATTACACTATACAACTTTGAGCTGCTATATCGGGGTGCTATGATGATACTACAGAAGAATGAGATGCAGAACTGACATATTTGAGTGAAGTTGGCAATTTGATGGTATTCTCTGCATTTGTAACAAAAGATATTTTCTCTCTAATAATTATGTGCAGTATCTCTACAATATAGTCATATTGCAGCTCATGTCATGTAGTGTAATAGGGCCTTAAGGGGTTATTAAACTACACGACATGGATGCTATGACATGGCTATGATATAGCTCAGGACATGACATAATATCCTCCCCCAAGTCCATGTCATTGCCACAACAGAGCCATATCGTATTTTAGACCCACATCCAGGGTATTACACTATAGTGCAATGTTTTCAGGCTTTTCCCTATCTGTGTAATTTTAAGTACGATATGTGTCATATGACATGGGCTGTAATTCAGGTCCTCTATTCTGACAACTTTGCTGTGATAAGAATCATACCGTACAACTTTAAGGTCATAGCCATTATGACATATACTATTACACAACTGCAATATCAACCATGTCATAGTACGCTATGAAATGGCCATGATATGCTCATATTGTGGTCATGTTGTGGACATGTTGTAGCCAATGTCGTGTAATGTAATAAGGCCTTAAAGCCCCATCCCCAATTGGGCAACAAAGATTTTAGTCATTGGGCGACTAAATTTAACTCTTTGCATCCACGGCGACTAGTGGTTTTTAGTAGTCTAAAATCTTTGTCTCCCAAATGCGAAAGCGGCTTCAGGGTAGGATTTACCCTGTCACCCACCTTGTGGCTGCGACCCCTCCCCGCAGGCTCCCAGCATGGTCCATCCCTGGGGAGCCATCCAGCCAGGCCACGCGAGGCATGCCTTGCATAGGAAAATCCAGATTTAAAAACTTTTATTTTGATAGATCAATGTTTGGTGAGATTAAGATTTCCCATGGGAAAATTGATACAATATTCTATTGTTCCTATGATTTAAATTGCGATCATACATATGTGGTGTCTCAGCATTAACACTTTGTACAAAAATAATTTTCTCTCATAGTTTTTCTCTCTCTAATTTAAATTTTTTGAGCATGTCTATATGTGATGTCCTATACTGAAGTATCTACTGGAAGACTGCATCACAGATAGACAGGAACCACTAAGAATGAATAGAGTAAAAACTCCTGGGGGGAGGTGACTTGATTCTTTTATCCCCTGATGCGTGTGCCAGGAACTTGCAAAGAGGCCCATTTTGAGGTTTCCAATGTATGAAAAACACACCCATAATGAATGGATCACGTAACAAACACACCCATATTGAAGGTGTATATCAGAATTGTCTCCACATATCAAGTCCCATATATAGTGGGTTTGGTACTTGAAAAAAAACACCAATTATGATCCTGAGAGAAAAGTGGCAAAAAGAAAAATCAGTTATACTTCTTTAAATTTGAGACACCCAGATTGTTCTAAGTCTAAGCTCATCCACTATCTTCAGCATTACTTCTGTGCACCTATTACATTAGGTAAATAAGGTATAGGTAGGTGTATGTTGCCAACCACAAGGCATTCACCAAATGGAATGAAATGGAATGATAATAGACACCTTATGACTTCGAATTTTAACCTATATTGCTCTATGCAAAGTTTTCCTTGCACTTTTTGTACAGATACACAATCACAGATTGTGAGACATAGGCATGGGCATAATAGTAAAAATCTGAGTTGATCTAATTTGTGATCTTGCCATAATTATGTATCACAGCCTATACTAGTATATATATATATATCAAAATAAAGTTGACCTGTGGATACAGCTAGTATTGGATTATGGCAAGGAATGTGGTGGCAATTCCATTTTATTAATTGATAATAAAGAGAATTACAGGCATATGGAATAATGCTTTAAGGAGCTTGAAATAAAGATGAGAAGACCAATTGCAAGTATGACAAAAGAGAACATATTATATGTGGAGAACCAGGAAAATACTAAGTTGAATCAAGTCATGGTGAGATGGGAATGAAATTCTTTCTTGTTGTTCTAGACAACCATTTTGAATGGAATGAAATATGAAATAGGTACCCAAATTGAATGGGCTCCTCAATTTGATTCCATTTCGAATGGAAATTGGTCCATTCTTTCCATTCACCTAAGGCCCAAAAAAGAACAACTTTTTCAATTTTTGGCACACACATCCCAACATGGGTGAATGCAAGTCACTCCCCCAGGTAAAAACTACAATTTGCATAGAAGTATACAAAAAGGGCATTACCTTGGTCATATAATAATCTTCAGTCAGAGCCAGGCCTTTTGCTGTAAGAGTTTGAGAAGTTTGTAGAATAATCAGAAGGAGGTATTCACAGTGGGGTACTCTTCTCCTTTTGCCCCAATGTTGTCAGTAATAAGTAGAGACCCTCTTGCAAATCAGAGTTCTAGTATCATACAACTCCCTCTGCTGAACAGATGCTGGCTGTAAAAACCCTGACTACAGCTGACAAACTGTGACACCTAGCTGCTGCTGTGAATTAATTGGCATGACGAATAATACATATGTTGATATCGACAATGAAGCAAGGATCGCACCTTTGCAGGATCAATGTTATAAGACTGTGGGTCAACATAAAGAACGACTTGGTGTGTATTCACTGCAACTAGTCTGAGACACCTTTGGGTAGCACGTGTAATCACTTCATCTGTGATCAATGAAACTAGATCAATTCAGTCCAGACGATACAGTGTTGGATTAGAGGGAAACCATGAATTGGCACATCCCAGGCATGAATGTAACATTATAATAATTTTGAGGTAGCATTCTACTTAGTTCTGTTTTGGCTCTTGTTACGTTATTCTGATGGCACCAAATGATGTCTTTATAACATAAATTTGTGATTTTGCACTGTGATGTTATTATAACCTTCTCATTATGTTATTTCACAAAGAAATAATGTTATTATAAAGCCCCATACCCACTAGGTGATTTTGGCCTTGAGTATTGTATTTTCCTCTAATCACCCATCATTATGCAATATTGAAATGAACAAGTATGATAGAATCACCAGGCGAATGGTCAGGTGATTTTTCCGGCATTTCAGATCAAACATACACATTTCAATATAGCATTCTGACAGGCAATCAGAGGAAAATACGATCACTATAAAATGAAATCACCTAGTGGGTATTGAGCTCAACATTCTCTGTTGGTAAGGTCTCAACTTCATTACATATCATTATTATAAAGGAGTTTTTAAGGGTAGTTTTATTTGCAATACAAATGGAGAGAGCTATTTTGTTAAAGGTAAAGGTCAACGACAACATTTTGTGGATTTTGCCAGAAATTGTAACCCTTTTGCGTAAACATGACTTCATTATATTATCAGTCCAAACTAAAAATTTAATAGATTATCTTTTCTTGATCAAAAGTTATTCACATAATAGCTTTTTAAGCCTTTTTTTGTTAATTTATGGGGACAGTTTATTTCATTACTAAATGTTTAGACAAATATTCAATATCTGGGCTTTTTGCCATTTTCAGGATTAGTGACAGTCCTATGTTCAACAGACTGCAATTTCTTTGAAAACTATCTGATTTTGATGTGCTTGGCATCATTTGAAAGCTTAAAACACCCTCTGTAATGCTTAATTTCTGCCTGGAGCATCCTTTCTGTAAGGGGAGACAAATGTTTTGCAAAATAATCAAACTATTCTTTTGAAATTAATTGAAGAATAGTATTGCAACACACTCTGTGGAATATCTTGAAACAAACCTCACAACTAATATAGACCATAGTTGTCTGACAAAATGTTTGAAAGTAAAAGAAATCAAAGAACCATGGAAAACTTGTGGAACTAATAAAGACTTTTTGTGCTGAAAAGAACATATGGTATAGAAAACTGGAATATAGCAAAATATTTCTTATGGAAGAATGCATTTCAAAATTAGTGTGACTTTGTAAAAGAAGAACTGAATCATAACCTTCATGATTCTAGATCATTTTTGAATAAAGTCCATGATATACTTCCCCATCATGGAATTAAATAATGTAAATTCTACTTGAGGAGACCAAGATTCGAATGAAATTATTGATGAAGTGCACAAAGCTGACTACATACATAACACCCTGGGTTTGTTTTGATGCCAATATGATGGGCTGCAAGCTCAGTAATTTTAAGCACTGCCCTAAAATAGAGGATTATAGGTTCAAATATGGTGTGGTAATTTTCAACTACATAGTAGGTGTCTGGTTCACCTTTATCTGTTTATTCTTTCCACAAATCTGAATGGAGGCCCATCCCTGGTCTGCACAGGGACTATTAGTCATTGTGTAGGTTGTCCTTGTGCACAATCATAGGATATATTGTTTGGTGATCCTATGCAGTCACCATAAACACATGCTTACTGATTAGGTTGAGTATTCATATATTTCAAGTGATTATAATTGTAGACTGGATTATGTTAGTTTACATGACATAAGATCATCAGTATACAAAATTAAGCTTCCTTTATGTTACATTATTTCCTTTACATTGATTAATCTGGTATGTTCAACATGATTATAAGTCATCGCCAAAGATATGCTGCTTTGTGATTGAACAAGTTATTGAGAAACTCTGAGGGAGTCTTAGAGTCCACACAAAGTTGTGAGCAGTTCAATTTTCTTATAGTGACGTCATAGCTTGGACATTTCATGAATGATTTTCTGTACTTCTCACAATGATTCCAATTTTGCTTGAAGAAGAAGTAGCTGCCAATCGCTCGTTCTTGCAGCCTCATCATGGCACAGTCCCTTGGTGCAATGAGAAAAGAAGGACTCCATTTTGTGGCATCCAGTTTTAGAGGATCTTGGTTCCAGATGGAGAGCCAGTTCTTTGATGAGTTAACTTGAGTAATATATTTATAGACAGAGCTACAATATTCTGAAACCTGAACAATCACCTTCTCAAATGAAACAGTCTCTTGCTGGAAATCTTTTCCACTCTCTCCAACTGTCTGCCAGAAGGTCCTGTTGAAATAGTCATAGATGTAACAGTCAATAGGGGACAATTTACAGACATAGCCAATCAAAGAGTTGTCATTCCTCAGTCTCAGTCTCATTTTCCCATAATTTCTGATCCGTAATTTGACAAATACAACATCCTTCCAAGAAAGATCAAGTTTTCTACGGAAAAGAACCATAGAGGTGATAAAGTGCTCTGTTAATCCAACCACAAAATCTAGTTTCTTGAGATAATTTGAGACATTTCTGAGCTGATAATGAAGTGGTGATGTGTAATGTTCAAGCTGCTCTGTTGCTGATCCATTGTCATATTTTAAGGTAATCTTAGGGGGTATTTGATATTTTGATGAGGAAAATCCTAGCTGCCTTGCAGCTATGTTAAAATATAACCTAAATTTGGGAAGATTACTTCCTTGCCTCTCTAACCGATGGCTTAATTGAACTATGGGATCAGCACGGGATTGAACTATTGGATCAGTAGTGCCGTTCATCATGTCTAGTTCCATTATGAAGGATCGTAAATGTGCCACAGGGTGCCGTAAGATAGTAATGAATGATATAGGTTTATTGAGAACAGTCTCTATTGTTTTTATATTATAGACTGAATGATCAGCAATGATATTAGATTTTTCTGTTGATGCAGGATTGAAACTTGGAATGAATCTTGAAATAATATTATCTGTATGGAGTTTCTTATCAGTCACTTCGTATGGTCTACTGTTGTAAGTTGCCCATCGCAGATCATGCTCAACAGCATATCGTCCAATTATATTGTACATTGTTGTTGAACCTGTTTTATAAACTTTTAAGAAATAAAAATTTCTATTTCTTGTTTTAGTGAAGTCAATTTTGCTCCTGTTCTTCAAGTAATTCATCTTCTTTTTACCAGTGACTTCTAAATGGGGAAGAATCACCTTGAATGGCAGCGTTGATTTATTTATTGTTTCTCTATGGATAATAGCTGTAAATTTTACCACAACAGCTAAAAGTATGGCAGCAAAAATACATCTACGAATCTGAAATTGAAGCAGATGGATTGATCAGTACTACAATAGAAGGAAAAATGTAAATCTGAGGGAATGGGGAAAACACATTTTCCCTAAATTTCATTAACATCAATATTTCACTTATCATGTCATATATTGTCATTTCATTTGTGACACATATAAGAAACATCTATATATATATGTAGTCTAAATCGGCCTTAGATTCTGTTTTATGAAATTTAGAAAGTAAATGAAACAAATAGTATCAACAATCTGTAGTGTGCAATCCTTAATGGTTTATTTGTGCTTTAAAGTACTTATATCTTCCATTGTTTGACTTCATTCGCTTGTCACTATGAGCAAGATTATGGTATATTAAAAGGGAAGTAAAGCTAGCTTGCCATTATCGTTACTGTCCTGTTGGTACATTAAGATCACAGTCTCTCGTGTATTGTCCTCATATACTGTTTAACATAGTTGGATTCATCTAGTGATTTCCACTAGATATCTTTGTTCTAAACATGTCAAATAGAACCAGGTTGCCCCTACTGAGTACGTCAATCTGCAGTGGCTCAGTGGTAGAGGGCTGAGAATGTGGGTAAGGAGACCTTAGTGCAAACACCTTTATTCTACTTTGGCTATAGGTCTGGGCCGCAAGAAACAGCTCATTTTCTTGTGCTTTTGGTTTGGACTTGTGTGTTGTTTGGGTTTAATTATTATGTCTAGAGTCAGGTTGTATATATGGACAGAATGCACTTGATTTATAGATTTAATATTTTCATTGATATTTGTGGTTTTGTAAAAATATTATAAAACCAGAATAGAAGCAGTGGCAGGATGACCTAAAAGTTTTTGAATGGCTTTTGCTTGCTAGATCTATAGCTAAGGCAGATACATAAGTTTTAGATGCAAAAACTCATGTCAGAAACACCAGAAACGTAGTGCACAGTATCCATGAGTTGAACTCGAGTTTAAACACATGATTGGCTTCCTGGATCCCATATGTACAATGTGCATATCACAGGTCTTTCTCTTATATTAGTCTCAGTAAAAAAACAGAGAGCCCTTTTCAAAGTATAGAATGACATTGATAGCAAATATATAAAGATGTACCTTAAATCGTATCCTCTGCATTGTAACACAAAGCCCAATACAGGCATCTGAGATATCTAGGATGACAAGTTTACTCTACCTTGGGGAAACATTGCGGTCAAACTAAACAAACCAAAAGAAATGATGACCCAGTTAGCACTAGATAAATATCACAGGCACAGAAAACTCAGAAGGGGAAGTCCTACTGCCATAGTTCTTTCCTGAGCAAAGGTGTTATGAATATTTTCACAAAGTTGCTAATGTAATGTTCCGAGGTCTACATTGCCTTTACTGGCTCAGAAACACCATTATTTATCTGAGCAAACAAATTCTTAATGGTAAATTGTATAGATACTTTTAAATGGGTTATAATACCTTTTGAGAGGGGCTGGTCAAGTAGTATAGAAATCATGTTGAACATGATGGTCAATAACACATTTTTACTCATACATGTCATGCAAACAAACTAGGTTATAAATATAAAAGAATACACCTTTCTCGCAAACCTGCACAGTCCCCCACCTTGCCTACTTTTTAGGGCTTTTGGTAACTGGGTCATCTCACATCATATAGGTTAACTATAGGAAAAGCCCTAGAAAATTGTTTCAAATTTACTTCATCAAGGGGTGCCACTCTAATGAGAAAGGTGTATATAATGTGTAACAGAAGCCACCTTTGAGGTGGCAGGTCGGCTCATTGCTGCCATCTAGGGAAACCCATAACTATTGTTTTGTAAATCATTCCCAAACGGTCCACACTCCCCTTGTTTCACATCTGATTATTCTATTCAAAATAAACCCAGCAACAACAAATCTCACCTGAACATTTAAATTCTTTAATAACATGACCTAGAGCGTACATATTGATTGCAAGAAAGTACATCTTTTAAACTATTCCTCCTAGCCAATTGTCTTTTCCAGTTCCGAATTGCACGTACTACTGAGTACCATTTTTTGGATATCTGGAAAATGGTGCCATTGTCTTTATTAAAGGAACTCTTAGCTTAGATCACTGAAAGAAGACTAATAGTCTTTTCCACCACCATCTGCATACATGGCAGGTCCTCAGAGGACAACCAATACCAAGATATATACTTAAATAGTTGTAAATGTAAATGATATTATATATTACATAGCAGGACATGCATATAACCAACCAAGAAGGGGGTATGAGGGCAGTTATCACCCCGAGCCTGGACCCTGATATCAGCCCGAGACCAGGGCCCGCAGGGCTGGTCTAGGGCTGATACCAGGGTCCTGGCGAGGGGTGATGACTGCCAGAGTACCCCCTTCGAGGTTGGTTATGGATTTATTATACCTTAGCCCCTGATATTCTCTATAATTTAGAAAACATTCATTGTAAAATTCCATCACTAGGCCTATGTTCTTGGCCACTACAGCTGTCTGTAGTGGCCGTTAACGTCCGTAGTGACAATCGGTAGCGGCCCCCATTATCGCCCATTATTTCTTGTATCACACTGCAGTGTGATAAAAGGCAGGTTATCACATGAGCATGACAATTCATGCGTTAGACTCTTAACTACTAAATGTGTATCGCACTAAGATATAATTATTTATATTTCATTAAATTGTGCCAAATGTTTTTTCTGTTAACATTGCATCGAATGTTTCAATGCTAATTGTCATACATCTTACTTCCCTTCTCAAGGTAATCCTAAATACACTCTGCATTTTGCCTTTGGTTCATTCAATATCACATCATCAATCCCAAATTTGAGGCAACCTTTCATTCTGCTGCACAACCTGGCACAATTCAAGTCAGATCCGTGAGGTTCAATTTCAAACATTTTCACTTGCACATTCACAAGGTTGTGGTCCACGATTGAGGCTTAATCTATGAAGAGGTCGTTTGTAGCTTGCTGGAATGATGTTTTGATGATGGGTAAGGGCCTGCAGCCCTGGTCCACCAGGCCCTGGGCATACAGGGCCCTGGCCTCTGCCCAGCTCACCTGTGTCTGACTGTGGCTGGTGGGGAACTGGGTACGTGGGAGACAGGTGTAGGTAATGCCTGAGGTGTGCAGGGCCGACACAGTGTAGGGAATAACCAGACAGGTCTCAGCCAGTACCTGCTCAAGGTTCTTGTTGCTCAAGTGTTCTGGGCTTTGACAGGGATAAGTACTAAGGCGGAGGACCGATGCCCGGGTGTCATTGTACAGAAAACACAGGCGGTGATCACAGATCAGTGGGTTAGAATAGAGGTCCAAAGTGGTCAGCCCTTTATTCTCTTGAAACCATTCCTCCTCAATAGAGGTCACCAAATTATTGGCGAGATAGACATCATAAATTGAAGTTGGAAGATAAAAGGCTAAAGTCTGAACTTTGTTGCCATTCAAATTTAGGTATTTTAGACAGCAAAAGCTGAAGAATGCGTTGGTATCAATGACAGTTATATTGTTATCATCAAGTCTCAGATGAGTGATTGAGACATTCTGTCCAAGGCTTGATAGAGCACTTATGGTATTGCTGTACATATATACACTCTTTAAATAAGTGCAACCATCAAAAAAGTTCCTGGGTATGACAGAGATCATATTTCGGTCCAAATAGAGCGAAGTGAGTGTACTTCTAAATGAGCATAACGAAGGAACTCTCTAGAGACCACTGTTCCTGACCTGAAGAGTCTGCAGGTTGTCATAGCTTTCAAAGATTCTCTCTGTTACATGTGTAAACTTACCACTGTTGTAAGTTACTTTCTGGAGCAAATGCTTGCATTTGTTGACTTTGAAGGGCTCTGGTATGTTAGCATGTATTGCCAGCACTGTGAGGGCATGCATCGTGTCCAGGTAGTGGTGAGGTAGCTTAACGGAACGTTTAAATCTCAAAGAGAGTTTGATCAGATTGGATAATGGCGTCAAATCTTCAGAGCTGGTCAGTTTCATACTAAAGCCCAAGTCCAATACCTTGAGGTTGGTCATGTGGAGGAACGAAGCAAGACTCACATTCTGAAATGGGTTGTCAGCTGCTTCAAAGTACTCAAGGGAAACCAGATCCTGTAGATTTGGAAGACTAGTCAAACCATTAGACCTTAGAGTAAGCCATTTTAGATTATATAAGCCTCTCAAATCTTCCTCATCTATGTCTGATATGGTGTTACCACGCAACATTATGTTCTCCAGTATAGCTGAATTAAGTACATTGAAGTCAGGGAAGTTGGACAGGCCAGAATTAGTGATTTGGAAACTCTTTAGATTTATACATTCAATAACATTTGAAATGTTAAAGTAGGAGAGGGGATTTCGATTACTATAGAAATGATATGATTCTAGCTGAGGGCAGAAGGAAAACATAGGGAAACTCAACAAATCATTTTTTGAAATGTGCAACTTTACAAGCTTTGAAAAATTCCACCTGCCCAAGATATTAACCAGGTTGTTATTGTTCTTAATGGACAGCACTGCAAGGTTCGGTAGGTATTTTGAAAGCATCTGTACATCTTTTTGATGGACTCAGGTGCAGGCGAGATGTGTCACAGACAAGGAGGCAGTGGTCAAGGAGGCTGAGAGGTCAGTCATTTCCACACCTTTGATCCTGAGGCCTGCCATAATATCCAGAAGAAACATGGATAAAACAACAATTATTGTCTTCTGCCAGCAAGGCACACTAAGACTCACCATTATGTTTACGGTCAGCAGACACCAGTCAGTAATGTAGTCCTTTCATTCAGAGGGGATATGTTTGGTTGAGAGACACTAGATATTAATGTACCACCATTGGAATGGTGACAGTAGAATGTGACAATGTGTCTACTATTAGACTACTGGGTCCACTATTGACAATGTGTCCACTAGTAGAATGTGACACTAGACAAAATCTTCAAGTAATCACCCCAAGACCCCAAGAGTATGCGATTCAAAATTGTTGGTGGCTTGGTGTTCATAGTGACATTGAAATTGCAATTTGTATTGTTGGTGATAAGCTAGATCAGTAGTAAGATTTTATTGGTTAACACACTGATGAGCCAGCTGAGTCCTGGACATCTTTTGTTTAAAGTGAGAGAACATGAAATTAATTTTCTTTGGTTATCTCTTATTGGATTTATTTCCACAATTGAAAAGCAAAATATTTTTGGCTAGAATCCAAGGCTAGATTTGCAGATGAAAGGGGAATTTGATATTTAGAAAGGATATTGCATGAGGAATAAAATTTCCTTTTGGATTCTCTGTACTTCACAGATATTCTTTACTGGCATTAGCAACAAAACAACCACCTTTTTCTTTCAGCAGGAAACCCTCTTATTGATTTGTGAATAGTTCAAGTTGCTTGAAAAGTTTTAAGAAGTCTGATTCCCACCACTCTGAAGCCTGGACCCTAGTTTTGAACTAAAACCAGGGTATAGTAGACAAGTTGGTGGCAAGTAATCATGAAAGTCGAGACCATCCCAACTTGCAGCTAAATATTGTCATTACCAGGCATCAAGTTTCAACGCTCACGATGTGTATTTCTTATCCCTATCACCTAGCGACATTCCTATGTCTCTAAGTTCTTGTTACAAAACCATGGCAGGGCTTCAGTTCGCCATGTTACAGATCTTCCTTAATTCACTCCTACCAGATGGCAGCACAAGACAAATGTCAATAAATAACATTTTCCATGGTACCCTGTTTGACTCAGTTTGGTGTATAATTTGAGACTAGTGCAAGGAATATACTAATCTCCCTTTCTCAAACGTGTGGCGCCCTGCTAGCGGTATAGGCGCGAACCACTGTTTTGGGATGTAGAGTCCAATGACCCCATGGTATAGCTTTTGGGAACAAGACCTCTATATATGGGAGGGTTCACTGTGCAGGTTCCTGTGAACCATGTTTATCAAACAGAGCCATACTGTGCAGGTTCCTGGGAAATGTTTATCAAACAATACGAGGTGGAATGCAGACATGTGCTAGCATTGAATCAGCACATGTTTATGTGTTATATAGAACTGTTGGTTTATATATGTATTGACAGGTACACCCCAGATGGCCCCACTTACTGCCACCCCCCAACTCAGGTGGTCACTGGTCAGCCTGGTTCTTTCTACCTGACCTTCCCGGTGATCAGTGGTGCTGGTGTACACATATATCATTCTTACACGTTATCACCAACTTGAATTTTGACCCACTGCCCCAATACCCCAATCATTGTTGTCCTGGTTAATACTTTAAACTGAAACCCCTTACAGGGCTACTAAAACAATGCAATCCAACCTAAAGTGGAATAGGACCTTGATTACCACCTCTATGGGTGTCTACCCTTAAATTTGACAAGGCGACATGACCATTTCTTAAATTCAACATGCGATATGGGGCTTAGTGACATGACATATGTCTTTCCTGAAAGTCAACATGTGACATGAAGAGTTTCTATAAATTTGACAAAAGATCAAAAAGGTAGGGACATGCAACATAGCCATTTCTTAAATTTGACACTAAGTCTTGACACCGAGACCCTCATTTACACCCCTACCTCTACCCCCAAAAACACAATCAAATATACAAATACACACACAAAACAACATAGAATAAGAAAAAGACAAGCTAAGCAGTGATTAGAGATAAGGATGACAGGAGGAAGGCACATGCGCACAGAAAATGTGGGTTTTGTAAGTTTATTCAACGATATCAACGAGCCTACAAGATAAGAGATGCAATTCATGACGTTTCACTATGTATGTCATGATGGTGGCGCCCCCTATGACAGTCTGTGCACACTAATATAACGCCTAGTCATTTTTGCTATTTTCCTGATATCATCGGCCAATTATTTACATTTAGAAAATGATAGAATAATGCACACTGTTGTTTTCTTTGTATCTGGTTGCACAGACTCTCGTAGGGGGCGCCCCTATCGACGAGGTCACAAAATCCTGTAGGGTATGGTCTGAGGCACATATCTTTGTATAACTACAACATTTTTGAAAATAATGTTAAAGTACAAATTAATATTCTAGACTAGAGGAGCTCATGATAAGGGGTTATTGTAGACTATAATATGATATACGTAAGTAAAGAAGAGTCCATTGGTGTGATAATTATCAGTCTCAGTTTACTTTAAGGGAAATTACAAGAGCTGCATGTCCTGATCTATTACAGGCTATAATTTTGTATATATATTTATATACAAACACGCCAATAAAAAAGGGAAATTCAAACAGATGTCTTTACCATTGGTGCAAAATAAACAAACAATGATACAGAAATAAGTATGAGAAAATAGTTCATTTATTCATTTCTAATGCAGAATATACACAGCTTGAATGCATTATTGTGCTGTTTCTATCCTTACATGCATTGCTAATGATCCGGAGAGTTTTTCAGAAATCTAAGTTTGTTAAAAAGCCAGTTCAAATTAAAAATTATGACCAAAAGGATACACATTTGTGAAACATTACACTACCAAACTTACATTAAGACTTATATAATACCCATTGTTCAGCAGGGGCGGGTCCAGAGGGGGCACTCAGGGGGTCCAGGGGGACCAGGGGGTCGCACCCAACCACTTTTTGTGGACACCTGCACTGGGCAGAGAGATAAAAATGACCCTATTGTGTGGATGCAAACTTTTTTTTAGTTCTTAGCCTATATTTATGCTGACCCTCCTTTGAGGAATCTTGGATCTGCCCTTGATTCATGAAGGCCGACCACTGACTGTTAACCCTTTCCATCTCCAGTTTCAGAGCTTGTGTGCAGCACTAGTTCTTTTAGTTAGAAAAGGTTGACACTAGCCCTGCTCATTTCTTTTGCCTGTATGCTGACATCATGGCCATGCCTACAGTGATGAAGAGGTCCAGGGTCAGTTCAACCAGTTCCAGTATAGTCATAACGGAGAAGCCGACATACAGGCCAAGGATGCCACCCACGTCCGAAAACAAGCTGGGCAGCTGGAACGAGACACACCAAACATGAGGGGTGAAAGGTGCAACAGATACATTTATAAATAGGTAAATAAGAATTAGTTGATAGAATTAAGCAATCTCAGTCAGTTTTCTTCAGCGGAAATTAGCTGAACAGTACATATAATGATCTTATACATGCTGTATGGATGTACGTATGAATAAATGTTTCTATTTTGTATGTATGTATGTATGTATGTATGTATGTATGTATGTATGTATGTATGTATGCATGCATGCATGTATGTATGTATGTATGTATGTATGTATGTATGTATTTACGTATGTATGTATGAATGTATGTATGAATGAATGTATGTATGTATAAATGTATGTATGTATGTATGTATGTATGTATGTATGTATGTATGTATGTATAAATGTATGTATGTATGTATGTATGTATGTATGTATGTAAGCATGGATATATGTATGTATCTATTTCGTCCCAAATGGGAAAGTGTCTATTCATCTCCCATTTGAACTTAACAATACTTGGCCAAGGGATTAACAAAAATGATTTAACCTTGATTTTTTTTTATTATTGAAAAAAACACTTTTTACATGTAAGATCTTCCAGCAGTCGAGATTTTGTTAGTATACAATAATTCTTTACAACAAAACAAAACAAACGGCCTAAGAATTTAACTAAAGTTAAATAAATTAGAATATGATCTAATATCATAATATCATAATATCCCCATGTTTTAATTTAATGTCTTATAATTGTCCAGGGGCAGTAAACACTGCATCGAAAATGTGAATGTTTGTCAACATTTAGCAGTAAACACCGCATATTGACTTGATGTTATTACATGGGATTTAGTATTAAAGATTAGAATATAAAGTACAGAAACAGGAGGAATGACAAACAGTATGTCTGTAAGTATGTCTATAAGTATATGTATATACATATGTGTATGTATATATGTATGTATGTAAGTATACATACACATAAATACACATGTACACACAGATACAGACATAGACATGCAGACACAGACACAAACATAGACACAGACGCATGTAGATACATAGACACACATACATACATACATACATACACATACACACATATACATACATAATACATACATATGTACATACACACATACATGTTACATACAATCACACATAATTACATGTAACGCCAGCATATCTTTGAAAAGTAGAAACCCTCTGATCTGAATCCAGACTCACAGGGTAGGCATCATGCTCGGTGACCTGCTGTACCCTGAAGTCATCGAAGTAGATGACAAGCTTGGCCAGGTTCTGCCTCATCCCAGCCAGCGCACCTCCCTCCTGCTGCTCCCAGGAGCCCATCCTGTGAGGGATGGCGTCTCGGAACTGTTTGACGAGTCTAGCCTTTAGGACCAAATGGGGATTCACATAATAGTAAGTAAACATGTAAAACAGACACAACTACAGGTTTGTTAATTAGGTTATTTATTGTCCCTTGGAGCTAACATAGCACTTCAACAGAGGACCCCAGGGGCTGATCGGGGTGGAGGTAAGGGGTCCAGGGGATCCCAAGGGGGGGATGAAAGGGGGGGGGAGGGGCACAAATATGAATGTATGGGGTGGGGGGCATTCACCCCCCCCCCCCATCCCTTAGATCTGCCATTACAGCCTAACCTCCGCTAGGCTGCCACTCGTGCTGTGTATCAAAATGAGCAGGTGCATCTTGCAATGATTTGAGATAAGTAAAATGGGGTGGAATGGAAGTCGGAAAAGTATTTTCTACACTCTCCACTCACTCTCCAATCTCTTCTCAAATCTCGCCACTAGGTGGTGTCTGCTATATATAACACTCTCATTCTCATTTCCCGCACTTTACTTTGTTCTGCCGTACCTCAACATTTCCTTTCATTCCCAGCCATTTAACTCATGTTTAATGTATCTCTGTTTGATCAATAGAGCACCATGCAGTAACATCGTTGGCTATTTTTCTAGATCTAAGCTTGAATACTTGTCTCTCAGCAATAGATGGCAGCACACTACTTTAGGACTATATGTGGAAGATAGGGTATGCGTAACATGAAGCAAGAGGTAAAATATGCAATAAAAACAGGTAAAGAAGATACCCTTGCCCTTAAGTGTTAACAAATGAAATAAAGTAAAAGATCAAGTTTGTAAAAAAAAACTTAAAAATCTGTGCTTAGCTAGTGATCAGATGATTTTTTATTGAGAGATGCCACATTTCAGGGCAGTAAGTAGGTGTCCATGAGAAAACTGAGGGACAGACATATGCCAGATTTCAGGGAGGTCTGTTACAAAACTGAATGACAGACAGATGCCACATTCAGTGAGAGTTAGCAGGAGTCTGTTAGAAAACTGAGGAACAGATAGTTACCACATTTCAGTGACAGTTAGCAGGGTCCATGAGAAAATTGAGGGATGGACAGATGCAACGTTTCAGTGACAGTTAGTAGGGGTCCATTACAAAACTGAGTGACAGACAGATGCCACATTTCAGTGACAGTAGGGGTACATGGGAAAACTGGGGAACAGACAGATGCCACATTTCAGTGACAGTTAGCAGGGGCCTGTTACAAAACTTAGGGACAGACAGATGCCACATTTCAATGACAGTAAGCAGGGGTCCATGGGAAAACTAAGGGATGGACATATGTTACATTTCGGTGACAGTTTGCAGGGTCCATGAGAAAACTGAGGGACAGACAGATGCCACATTTCAGTGACAGATGCCACATTTCAGTGACAGTTAGTAGGGGGTCGATTACAAAACCGAGAAATGATGAGGTACAATATTTCAGTGACAGTAGGGGTACACGGGAAAACTGGGGGATGGACAGATGTTACATTTCAGTGACAGTTAGCAGAGTCCATGAGAAAACTGAGGGAGAGACAGATAACACATTTCAGAGAAAACTGAGGGAGAGACAGATGACACATTTCAGAGAAAACTGAGGGAGAGACAGATGACACATTGCAGAGAAAACTGAGGGAGAGACAGATGACACATTTCAGTGACAGTAGTGAGTTAGCAGGGATACATAAGAAGACTGAGGGACTCCTCAGAACTTACGCTGTGTGCATCAGATGGCCATGGCACTGAGGATATGGTTTGCTGGAAGAAGGTTTCCCTGAAACATAGACGTTGTGCATATATAACAAACAAAGAATATATATATGTTATATATAAATGACATCAAGTTACACAGAAAGGGCCTTTGTGACATCCAACACCACATCTTGAAGAGTCATAGAACATAATTATTCCATAATTTCACTCAAAAAATTCCATATTTTCACTTAAAAAATGTTCCATATTTGTGACATCCTCTGCGAAAAGCAGTCTTATGGCCTGGAATATTGAATTAAGAAGGTGTCTCAGGGAATCTGATACTGAAAAAATTAGGTAAATATTCTTATTAGGAAAAAAGTGATCTTGATTTGAAGACACTAAGGTCGGATATGCTAAATATGCTAAAATAGACTAGTCTTTGGTATTCATAAAGATATAACTTATATATAATCAAGGCCATAAATTGAAAGCCCAACTATGATTTCAGGAAATATACTGCCATTTCCTTTCTATTTAAGATATTCAGAATCTGTTTTTTGCTGAATATAGTCAAGCAGTCCCTTGATTCAGAATTTCAAATTTTGAAAACCTAATATTGTTCCATGGTTACCATGGAAACCCTCATTTGTATAGCCGTAGTATGGGCAGGTTTGGACGTTCTATCGACATTACGGTTACCATGGCAACAAAATGAAAAAAAATACAAATTTTTCCACCAGTAATGAAAACTATGAAAAATTATATTTATAGTATGAATTTAGCTTATTTTTCTTATTTTTATCATTTCTAAGCTAAATAAAGCCTCTAGAGCCATGAATAGGCATTTCCATAAGGCTGGAAGTCCCAGAAACTGTCACATTTGTTTATTCATTTTCATGCACCTATAGAGTCTAAGCCAGCCCCAAATTACATTAACCTTCGAGGAGCCGTCAGAGGAGCAAGCATCATTCGTACTCTACATTAACCTTAATAGTTTACCATGAAATGTCATTGAAATTTCTGACTCTCTTATTCCTCAAAGATAATTGCATATCACAAAATAACAATTTAGTTGACAGATTACTTCTAAAGATTTAAAAAAAACAGCCTCATATAATAGCCTTTTTCCCACAGGTACCAATGCCGTCAGCACAATGTATAATGTCTGACCCTACTTTCCCCTGAAATATAGCACTTTAATTGGCTGGCAAAACTGTATAATTCTTGTATTTTTCAGTGACCCAAAGCGTGGAGACTGGGATGTCTTATGATGTCTTTTGTCCGACCCTTGTCCAACTCCGAAATATACACCATGTCAAGTACAGGCTAATTGTAGTAATACAAATGTTTCATATGACCCAGAATCACAAGTTATCAAAATCTTAAGAAAGTATAGAGAACAGATAAAGAGGCTGCAGTTTTCAGCAATTTCATGATGGGTGATTGGTCCAATGCTCAGTTTGTAAACTATCAACACAAGGATTACTGACCTGCATGGTTTGGGGCAGTCACAATTGAGCTGGCCATCAATATACATTGACCCAACCTTTGTCACACAAGAAACTGTAAAGTAAGTAACAACTTAAGAATTAAAAATATGCTCTGAAGATTAAACAATTGTAGGTATGTATCTTATAATGTCTTTCGCAAAAACCTAAGGCAAGTGGTCCACCACCCTATAGTACTGGTGTTACACTAAAATTTGTGTATGCTATGGTATAAAAGCGAATTTTCACTGATTTATATATTACGAGGGAAGATAATCAAACTTTTAAAAATTAACATTCATACAAAGTTCCTGAATACAACATTAGCATACAAATTCATACAAACACAAATGCTCTAACTACTAAATCATAGATTGAACAGTAAAGAACATCTACAATACCATGGATTTGGTTGCTTTGTTTACACATGGTTGTTACATTGGTTGGGAAAGCTTTGCCTTTGGTTGGTAGGTATGGGTCAGCACAACCACAGGTCTTCATTACGTAGGCCTGGTAACAGGTGAGGAGGCAACCCTGGAAAATAACGCTAACCTTTACTTACATAACCCAATATCAAAACTACACTGTAATGCTTAGCCTTTACTTATGTTACCCAATATTAACCCTGCATGGAAGAATTTACCAAAAATACTTATTTTACCCAATGTTAAACTTGCAAGGTAACACTAACCCTTTAATCATGTCACCCAATACTAACCCTGGAATATAACGCTAACATTTACTTACATTACCCAATATTAAACCTGCTAGGTAACACTAACACTTAACTTATTTCCTGATATTTACCCTGCAAGGTAACACTATCCCTTTACTTATGTTATCCAATATTAAACCTGCAACATAATGCTTACCACCCACTTATGTTAACCAATATTAACCCTACAGGGTAATGCCAGCCCTTTACTTACATTACCCAATATTAAACATGTAAGGTAACGCTAACCTTTACTTATGTCACCCCAATATCAATAGTACACGGTAATGATTACCCTTTACTTACATTACCCCATATCAACCCTGCAAAGTAACACTAACCCTTCACTTATGTTACCCTATATCAAACATGTAAGGTAACGCTAACCTTTACTTATGTGACCCAATATCAACAGTACACGGTAATGATTACACTGTACTTACATTACCCCATATCAACCCTACAAGGTAATGCTAACCCTTCACTTATGTTACCCTATATTAAACTTGTAAGGTAACGCTAACCTTTACTTATGTCACCCAATATCAACAGTACATGGTAATGATTACTCTTTACTTACATTACCCAATGTTGACCCTGCAAAGTAAAAATAACCATTTTACTCATGTTACCCAATATTGACACTGCAGAGTAACGCTTACCATTTACTCTCCTGTCAAGGAGGCCCTCAAATCACACAGTAGGCCAAGTTGGTCCATAGTGCATAATGCAAGAAGGTGGAATAATTGTCATATCTGCTGGTGATGGTTGGTCAGATTCATTTAGAGTAAAAGATTAACCATATATATGCGAAATGCATGTAGTCCAAAATATAATCAGATATAGGGTGCAGGTTGTAGCAAGCCATCCATCAGGAGCAGTGTAAAGTGACAAGTGTCAAGGCAATGTTTTTCTGGTAGGGGGAAACGAGCACAGAATCAACAATGAGCCACTGGGCCTAACATAAGCTGCCACTAAACTGTCATGTGGGAGAGTAACTATTCTTTGGCTATCCTAAGAAACACGAATCACGAAACACAATCACCCAACATGGCTTGCATGCCATGACATATGACCATATCATTGTTAAGGGTCTAGCTTACCAGTGGCAGCACTGCTATGGGAAATCAATAATCATTGGTATAAAGGGGTCATAGTAGCTAGTATTGGGCAGAGACCCTGATACTACATTTACGTTTGGATCAATACAGATCTTGTGGATCTATGGGGCTTGGTAGTGAGATGCATTAAATCTTTGGAGACATCTGGTGACTAGCGAATGAACTACATCAATCTATGTGACATCCTGGAGACAGGCAGACTAGCTATAGGGAAGCTTGCCTCCAAGGTCTTTGAATGATACCTATACATGGACATAATACTCAGTGTGAATTACATCAGCGACTGTGGCATTGTGATACACAATAATAAACTTGACCTCTGCAAAGCGTTGTCTATGTTTGGGATCTGAACAACCCAATTGAAGACTTCTTCTACCACTGGCTAGCTATGATAGACAGTTACAGAGACTAACTACATGACATAAGAAGTGAAGATCCAGTTTCCTCAACGAACTCGTATAAAGACCCTATTCATACATATAGTATTCAACCTTAATAAAACCTAAATAAAACTTGGAACTACTTCTTGGAGTGAGTCACCAATTGAACAAGACAGCCATTAGCACAAAGAAACTGTATGTTGAATTAAATTCTGAATTAATAAAAAAGAAAAGAATTAGTGAATCTATGGGTTCTTAGAGATGCATATCAGGCCTATGTATGATAGATGGTTCCCTTCACCAAGGGAATTTAACAATGTTTTCAAGTATATGTGACACTTCCGGTCATAAAACTATTGAGAAAAAAACTAGTTTTTTCACCCCTTTAAGCATACAGACTTTGTCCTTTAATGTAATATGACTGAATGAATATACAGGATTACCTCAGAATGTAAGCGTTCAACTTACTGTTGAGGAGTAATGAACATCATGTAATTCCTCATAGACATTTCTAGTCAAGTCTACCTGGTCCAAAGGGTTGCATATTCCAAAAGGTTCAGGCAGTACAGTAACTTCATGCTGAAACAGAGAAGGGAACTTGTTAAAACCTTATATCTGAGGGGATAAGGAATACATGCCTGACCCTAGGATATTTGAGTAAATGTCACTGTTCTTTTGTCTAATGTTTTTGGTTACCTCCTGTTTTGGAAAGGTCTTCATGTTACTTTGTTAAGTTACCCAAAGTCTCACCATTGAAAAGTACAGTTTCGATAATGATGAATGTAATTACCAAATGAGAATAGAATAAAGTATTTGGCAAACTGTAAAGCAGGAACAGCTCCAGGACTACAGAAAATGGCTAAGCACTAATCCAAACAAGTTATGCATTAACATTTACATGCAGATAATTTCTCCCTCTTTGTGTAGCTTAGATATCCACTGGATCCCTCATGGTAGAAGCATTTCATACCTTGTCTACTCCGATATAAGTGAGTTGGCCGGGGGCGATGGAGATGGCCCGCTCATCTGGGAAGGGCATGTGCTTCTGGGGGTGCACGATCACCCTGATGCCCACACCTTCCGTGGCGAACTCCGAGTACTCCTCCTGGTTCACATCCAGCACCAGGTGCAAACCTGAAGCCAACATACATACACAGCTGGGTTTAAACCATGGTGTGTTGGTATAATATAATATAATAAGAAGGAATGCAGGGGGATGTCCAAGGGTGGCTGTACAATCCATAGGGGATCTTCACATACCATGGTCAAAGGTTTGCACAATCCACATGGGTTGTAATATAGATTTGATGTAATAAAATGTAATATAAATGTTGCACTAAAGTAGTGCAATAATATCAACTATGTTATAGTTGATGTGGGTAAAGGTTTTCTGCGTTATATGTGGAATGGCTAGCTAGATGGAAAGCTTCCAGACTGGATCATATGATAAATGGGAAAGTTGTTTACCACTGGGGAAAACCATTAGTCTTCCACTGATACCATACCTAAGCCTATTGGCTTACCCCATTGACGGCCTGAAAGCCATTGGTCTCACACAGTTACTGTTGCCTAAACCTACTGAGCTCCTTGAAAGCCGTTTGTTTCTGGGTAAGGATTGGCAGGCTCTCTGGTCCGGACTGGCTGGTGTGGTGTGGGTCCTTTCACACACAGCTGCTCATGGCTTCTGTTCGCCAGACCAGCAGCACTGAAGGCATGTAGTGAAATACTCACATAGGAGCGCTGCTGGTGTATAGACACACATTACGTGTTGGTGGGGGTTGGTGGTCATTTGAGCTGGTTGGTGAAGGACAGGAACATCAATTATCCTTTTGTGTGGGCCCGCTACACGGATTAAGCTGTCTGGATCCGAGGAGAGTTATAGACTTGTTTGTTTTGCCTGCTTCGTATATAAGTGGTTGGGCACGTAGCCCAACGCAGAGGCAGGTTGAGAGGCTTGGGACCTGAGTGTCGCTCTGACACTCGGTGGAAGGTGTGGGGCTTGAGTGGCATGGCAGAAGATGGGGACCCATGGCAGGGTGTGTGGTCTCTGATAGTCTCAGGAATTCAGGATATCATGTGAATCTGGACACAATGGGAATTTTGGACGTAACATGGACAATAGGGGTCATAAGAGCTGAGACACTGGATGGAGTCCTTGAAAATGTGAGCAGATCTAATGTTAGGTGGTGTGAAGCATACATGAAGCATGCCGTAAGTACCCTTCCATGGGTAAGGACTCATGCGAAGTGTATGTGTAATGCTAGAAGCAGAGGCAGACCTGAATACTCTAGTTGGTGACGGCCCGAGCGCTGCCGTGAGCTGCCATGGTGAAGTGGCAGCATTCACACTGTGCTGGTGGTGGGTGAGATTTGTGCTATGTATGATCAGACATATATAAACCAATATTTGTACCTCAGCCAAGCGGTGTCCGCAGTTTGGGTTTGAACGCACCATTTTGTGGGCTTTTCTACCACTTAATTAGCAAAACTAAAATGATTAATTAACAATATTTTGGAAAGACAAAGTAAGTTAAGTTCCCCATCTTTACAAGTAATAACCCCTATAAACACCACCTACACTACTACTATATAAAATAAACCCTAGCATTCAATGTAACATAAATTTACTGTTAAAACGATTTGAAATTGAGAGAACTATGCACTGTAATTTGCATCTACAGCAAAATATGTCAGAAGCTGTTTACATACAACACTTTGTTTGCCGTGTATCTCCAGTGAATTTTGTTGATAGATGTTGATTATTTGAATTTGATGTCTGCTCAGCAATGTTTTAGCTATATCAGGACCACTCACGTGTTTGACTGTAGACAGGTCAATGACCAGATCTATCGGGATGGAAAGAGCAGACACAGCTGAGACATGAACCTGGGCCTCCCATGTGTGAAGCAAGCACTCTATTCACTACACTAATCCGGCCCCCTTATGCTGATAGATAACTTCAGTACTAACTACTGTAACCATACAGAATCTTTTGCTGCAAATTTACAGCATTTACTTATTATCAAGCAAATTGTCATGTGACTATAGATCTAGGCAGCAAGACACTACATTAGAAATGTTTTGTTATGACTATTTTCTCAAAACATTACACAATTATCTTCATTATTTGACATGACAACATGACAAATGACCCACCAAAAGAAAGAGGAGACATTGGGCTTTACTAATATTGTTGTTGTAAGGATTTATGATAAACAGTTTTAAAGCTATTTGCATCAATTTAGAGCAAAATTTTACAAAATTTTACAAAACATTTTTCTCTGATGGTAAGGATAGATCATTACCACCTATAGATTTGTTAGAAAAAGCTGTATATCAGATAGATTCTCCTAGCATATGAAAGTAATTAAATTACCCTAGTTTTCCAATAACGTATAACATGTTGTAGTTGAAGAAGATTGGGGAGCAACCATGATAAATTATAAGAATATCAGGTCAATTTTAAAAATTGACGAAACATTGATTTTTTTCTTTTGAAAATGCTGTTGAAATACCATAAACATGGATTTTTCATTAATATTCTAATTAAGTTGAAGACAAGATTATTAAAATTATCAAGGACACTCACTATCCTTGTTTAGTAACACATAAATGTGTCTGGTAATATATCTGGAAGAACATGTAAATCACGTGAAGCCAATTTGTTGAATAAAAAAAAAAAAAAAAAAAAAAAAATCTTACAAGTTTCTTAACAACAATCTTGTCAAACAGGATACCATGCAAGAACCATGCAAGTCTTTTTTTTTTAGATGTGAATTTATAGTGGACATATCATTGTATATATATTCTGTGAATATTATTAATGTATTTGTAATTCTATCAGAAGAGTTCTGTAAAGAGAGATAGAATAGTCCTGTGGGATATTTTACCAAAAGACAAAGAAAATGGAGAAATTCACCTTGAGATTTCAGCATATGGTAACTATGGCAACCAGTATTCAGAGAAAAAAGTCACAGGCCAGTCCAATTTTATTTTCATAACTTTCCCATATTTCTAGATCTGTCATAAGATTGATGTACCAGAGAGCTAATAAAATGAGGATTTTTTAAGGGGTATGAGGGTGAACACTGTTTATGCCAATTCCAATTAGTGGAAAATAGCTCAAAATATAGTGGTGCTATAGTCAATCTTTGATGAAAAATACAAAAGAAAGATGATTTTTGGCCAAAACTTTAATTGATAACAATAATTGGCATCTGTAACTGTCAAAAACTTTCAAGATATCTATATTTTGATAATTATAGGCATATAATCAGCCAAAATAGCACAACAGGGACATAGGAGGATCAGATTTCCCAATGTTGCATCTTGCTGATTTATAGTGGTGGACCCACCTACCTGCAGATGGCCCCTTCATGGTGGCCCTGACTGCCTGCCCAGCATCACCCCAGTTAAAGGTGTAGCAGTTCCCATATCTCGGATCCAAAGTGTGTACGAACAGCGACCTGAAATTGACATGTCATTCATAATGTCAAAAGCAAAGGTTCGTGTTGTGACAGAGAGCTGCTTGCAGTGACTGCAAGCTTTGTTTTAGTAAACCTATCTTAGCTCACACCTCAAGAACCTGACTTCTAGATGCACTCAGTTACAGACTATAGCTGTATCTAAGGGTTTTGTGTGTGACTGTTTAGGGACCATTGCAGCAAAAGTTTACATGCGTGCAAATCTTTGGAGATGTGCTCAAAGTTATGAAGTGACTGTTCATAATGTATTAGTGTGAAATCATAAGGAGAATATGGAACAGTAGAATATAGTCTTAAAAAGTTGATAAGTATTTCTGGATTGATTCTCATTAACAAGATGCATATATATATGTGACCAGTTTTATAAAGAACTTAAAATCTATGCACATGAATGCTACTATATATAGTATGCAGAGAAAATGAAAAACAGCCACCCTCGAATGCTGAAAAGGTTTCTATGATATTTAAAAGTCCTATTCACTTTTGGGTGCAGTTGATTTCACCATAATTGCAACTGACAATCAGTTCCTTGAAGGTGTAGCTGAGCGCAGCCTTCTCTGTTGCATTGAAAGTGGCAATGATGTCCTGAAACTCCCCAGGCTCCAGCAGGCGCTGGGTCGTGCTTCCTGTCCCCTCAGAGGTCTCTCCTGCCAAATAGGGTGTGGGTGAAATCAATTTAGAGATAAACAATGGCCATATAATTGGGCATGAATATAGATGAACAACTAACCGAGAAAGGGACCTCAGTCTAACAGATAAACATCTACCAGAGAAAGGGGCATTGGTGATGTCAGTCTAACAGATAAACAACTACCAGAGAAAGGGGCATTGGTGATGTCAGTTTACAGATAAGCAACTACTATAGAATGTGGTATTGGTGACATACATTTACACTGAACAAGTACCATATAAAGGGGTGTGGGTAATGTCACTTCACAGATAAACACCATTAAATGTCACCAACAAATCAGTTAACAGATAAACAACTACCACAGAAAGGGGCATGGGTGAAAAAGGGGCATAGGTGAAATCAGTCTTACAGATAAACAACTACCACAGAAAGGGGCGTTGGTGACATCAGTCTTACAGATAATCAACCACTATATAAAGGGTGTGGGTGACATCAATTTACAGATAAACAACTACCATAAAATGTGGTGTGGTTGGCATCAATTTACAGATAAACAACTACCAGAGAAAGGGGTATAGGTTACATAGGTTTACAAACTTGAGGACGTTCCAGACACCCTCAAAATCCTGGGCACGGCATTGTGATTTCATATTCAGGTTATTCAATATGGCACCCAATATACTAAAATAATTGAATGGCATTGTATGATAGCCTTGGATACTATTGTATATTTTCAAAACTTTAAAATGGTAAACATGATGAACTTAAAAATCAGAATCGTACATGACTGTAATCTCACTACCTAAAAATCAGAACTGTACATGTTATCTAATGAATAAGAAATATCGCAATTGAAAAGTCTATGTTTGCTCAAAAGTAAAATAGTACACGAAGTACGTATATAATATAAAACAAGAATAAAACCCAGGAAAGGTTATTATATTTCTTTAACCATGTAGCTGCCTATTGCAATGAGTGTACCTGTCAGAGTAGTGCCATCTGGTGCCACTGTCCCTCCAACACCCACCGTGCTTCGAAGTCTTTCCAGTGAAGACTTCTTCATACCATTAGCATTACAAACGGTGACAGCAGGAAAGGTGAGCACCCTCGCATACATCATTTTTGTTTTGACCAAGACATCGTGGTCGAAGTATTTGCCAATGATGGAAGTCGCATTGATGAGAAGCAAACCCAGCATGGACACGGACACCAACAGCCACACGGCCTTCCGGGCTAGGCCTGGAAAGATGGTTGGTTGGTTATTGGCGTTTAACACTGTAGCAACACTTATGATCATATCATGGCCAGAACAATGTTTTGACAATTCTGTCTTTGATAATCGAATATATGAAATAATCAAATCTATGAAAAAATAGGGACCATACCCCTATATTTTTACCCAAGTAGGTGTTCTTTAATGTCTGGTCCCATAGACAGGGCCATAAACAGAACAGCTGGTGGCGCAAGTCCTTTGGTATCCTTTTCATTGTTACTGGGGGAGACATGAGCGGTGCAGCACCCCAACCACAGCTGGGAGTTGAACTCCGGCAACCCACAAGCAAGGCAACCACACTAACCACCACACCACCATACCATCACATGCCCCGAGGTCTCATTCAAGGTAGTATTACACTATGTTACTTTGGCTGCGATATCAACAGATTCGCATAAAGGAGTCATATAGTTAATAAATGAAAATTTGAAGCACATTACATGGGTTTAACAATGAATTTCATCTCTAAATGTAATAAGTTACTTCTTGGCAACATCTTAAAAGCATCTTGCAGTTCAAGGTGAGTAGAATGATACATTTATATTACACTACTAAATTACACTTACAAAGAAAACACTAAAAGCACTAATGTATTGCCTTTATCAGTGATGCATTATAGGTTTGACTGCTAACCCTGTATCACCCTGGGGTATGATAAATCAATACATCACAGGAACCTTCATATAGCATCTGGACATCCTAGTGAAAACTGTACCTTCAGCAATTGGACAATTTCCAATTGCTTGCTACTATAAGTCATTGAAAGCCTTTGCATTCAAGCACATGCATTCCATTCTGTGTTCAACCTGAAACCTATGATCAGTGTTACCAGATGGACACAAGGAAAGGAACAGGACTGAAAGTTTGATGTACCATGCTAAGATATATGACATCATTTAATCTTTTGTCAGATGAGAAACACCACAATTTGATCAGGAGGTCCCAAACATTGCAACTGTTGGAGAGCTTTGGTGTTATTGCCAACTCCAATCAAAATGTCTATCTGATATCTGCTGCTTTCCAATTCTCCCTACCACGGATAACCTTTTTTATGAGATTTATCTGCTGGTTAGCTTATAACAAGGTGCATGCTGGGTGATATGTCGACACAATGCAAGGGTTTAGCATATAAATTTTCATTAATTTTATGATTATTTGTAGATTAACATTATTAAAACCAAGCCATCATTATTTCTTAAATCAGTATCCATATCCATTGATATTTCCCAAGTCATTTAAAAATCTGCTCATTGTAGATGAATTTATTACAATTATTTTGATCATTTTCTAGAGGATTTCCAGTGAATTTGTTGACAAATACAGTCCAAATTAGCCTGCAGGTCCTCAAAATACTGTAAATCAGCTATCCGTGGTAGGGAGAATTGTTAAAGGGTTTTGACAATAACTATGAACTACGTCGATTCATAAATACACAATAAAACATTTCTCGTAAAACTTTAATCAAGACATCATTTCCAAAATAATTGTTATTCATGACAGATGTTTCTTAGTCACATTTTCATAGACCCTGTTCAAAGTGAAGTAATTAGGACAAACCTGTTGCCTTGACAACATGGGGGATGCCGTGGGCAGTGGTGTTTTCGTAGAACCTGGTCAAGTGAAGCATAAAGAACAAACCTGTTGCCTTGACAACATGGGGGATGTCGTGTGCAGTGGTGTTCTCATAGAGCCTGGTCAAAGTGAAGTTATTAGGACAAACCTGTTGCCTTGACAACGTGGGGAATGCCGTGGGCAGTGGTGTTCTCATAGAACCTGGTCAAAATGAAGTTATTATTACAAACCTGTTACCTTGACAACGTGGGGAATGTCATGGGCAGTGGTGTTCTCATAGAACCTGGTCAAAGTGAAGTTATTAGGACAAACCTGTTGCCTTGACAACGTGGGGAATGCCGTGGGCAGTGGTGTTCTCGTAGAACCTGGTCAAAGTGAAGCCCACCGTTGGCATGCCCTCCTCCTCCTCCAGTGTCATCACATCAGTCTTGTTAGAAGGGGAATCTACAACCTCAGCTGATGCTGGGAGAACTGCCTCACTGTAAGGCACAGATTTAGGGAGAACATGTCATTCCTCTGTCAGGGTCATATGGTAATTTGAAAATAAACAGTGTTTCTGTTCGTAAAAGAGAAAAAGAGAAACAAGGTATGTTTTAAAGATCTGCTCATTGCAGTTGGCATTCAAAATAACCAAATTTTTAAATGTTATATTATGTGGAACCGAACATGTTTCTCACTTTGTTGGGAAATTGTAAACCTTCATTATATTACCATAGTAACGACGGAACAGCAATACAAAAAGAAAATGGTAGAAACCGTCCATGTAAATCTGGCCATTGAACAAACCTAAAAAACACACACATATGTATAACAGTAAAGGCAACTTTTCAAGCTCCACTTTATAAACATTTACTCGTTATGCATGTAGCAGGGTTTTTCTCCCTATATATGGTGCCTCTGGACCCTTCTACATTACACGAGCTGCTGTAGTATTGGGGCGAACTGCACTATGATGATATTTCAGAAAATTCAGATGCAGAAATGATATATTTGAATAAAATTGGCAATTTAAGAGTATTTGATGCATTTATAACAAAGGATTTTCTCTCTAATGATTATGTGAATCATCTCTATAATATGGTCATATCGTAGATCACATTCTGAAGTGTAATAGGGCTTCAAGGGCTCTATTACACGACATCAACTATGACATGACCACAATATGACCATGGTATGGCCTTATCGTGACCATGTTGTAGGATGCTACGACATGGGTGTAATCACCATAGTGAATTAGGATATTGAAGTCATAATGGCCATGACATGATCACAACATGACCACAACATGGCCACAACATGCACTATGTACACCCTATGATATGACATCATGTCGTAGGCCATGTCATAGCCATGTCATGTATATTGTGTAGTGTACCAGGACCTTAAAGGGGGTATTCCCGTACACAACACAACCATCATATCACTCTTGTATGCAGATTTGTCTATGATTTTGTCTATGAAATCATTTATCACGTTGATATCGAAGCCCATGTTGTGTAGTGGAATACCCCCTTAAGGGTAGGATTCACCCTGTCACCCACCTTGTTGCTGCGGCCCCTCCCTGCTGGCTCCCAGCATAGTCCATCCCTTGGGAGCCATCCAGCCAGGCCACGCGAGGCATGCCTTACACAGGAAAATCCAGATTTAAAAACAATTACTTTAATAAATCAATTTTTGGTGAGATTTAGATTTCCCATGCATAAATTGATACAATATCTTCTATTGTTCCTATGATTTAAATGGCAAGAACACATATTTGGTGTTGAACGCTAAGTGTTGTTATATTGTTATTTAGTAATTGGGGAACTTTTCTTATTATATTTGGTCGAACTGTCTTAATTAACTTCCTTTATGAATGCGAGTCAAGTAGTAGATATATTAACAAGATGGGCGTTCATATCCATGACGCGAACAACGATTGGTTGAAAGTCAGGTTTATTTGTGGATATCTTGAATGCGTACAATTTGCCAGTGTAGTTATCGTCTATAAGTCCTAGGTTCACAATTCCTGTCAATTGAGAGCAAATTTCCTCCTTAGAGTCTGCCTGGTCTCATTCGCTAATGCAGCACAGTAGTTCTCTCACTAGTAACCAGATGTCCTTCTATGTATAGCTTTTCAAACCCCCGAATCCTCAAGACTCGTATTGTCCAAACGGTATCTAATAGTGTTCTTCGCTTTAACCATAGGTTCCCACCTTTATATATTAGTCTGGTTATTGATTTTACCCTCAGCATTGGTACTCGCTGGCAGACGCACCCTGTCTGCTACAGCCAAACAGGTATATTTACATGTACCAGCAGTCCACGCTATATTTACACTAAGTAATGTAGTGGCTCATATAATTTTGAATACTTATGATATTTCCCTCACAGTCTGGTGACCGTTTCCTTACTTTATTAGTGTACAATTGATTATATGTGCAATGTGTTTTACTAACTACCTTTGTGCAGTGTCTCAGAATTAACACTAATAATTTTTCTCTCATAGTTTCTCTCTCTCTAATTTTCATTTTTTGAGCATGTCCATATGTAAGATACTGAAGTACCTACTGGAAGTCTCATCACAGATAGGCAGGTACCACTAAGATAGGCAGGTACCACTATGAAAGAATATAGTAAATGGAATGATAACAGACAAGCTTCTACTTTATGACTTTGACCTTGAGCCAATATTGCACTATGTTTTCCTTGCACTTTGAGTACAGATACACTATCACAGGTTGTGCGAAATAGGCATGGGCATAATAGTAAAAATCTAATATGATCTAATTTGTGATCTTGCCATAACTATGTACCACAGCCTGTATTAGTATCTTTCAAACAAAAGTTGACATGTGGATATAACTAGTATAGGATTATGGCAAGGGATCTGGTGGCAATTCTATTTGTTTATTTATAGTAAGGAGAATGAAGGCATATGGAATAAAGCTTTAAGGAGCTTGAAAAGGGATGAGAAGACCACATATGGCAACAGCGAGAACATATTATATATATGAAGGTACGAGGAAAATACTTGGTTGAATCAAGTCATGGTGTGATGGGAATCAATGTCAGATTCTCTCCAGTTGTTCTAGACAACCATATTGAATGAAATGGAATTTGAAATAGGTACCCAAATTGAATAGGCTCTTCAATTTGATACCCATTTCGAATGGAAATTGATCCATTCTTTCCAAAAAAGGACCCATTTCCTTCAATTTTTGGCACACACATCCGGGCATGGGTGAACCCAAGTCACTCTCCCAGGTTAAAACTACAATCTACATATAAGTATACAAAAAAGGCAGTACCTTGGTCATATAATAATCTTCAGGCAGAGCCAGGCCTTTTGCTGTAAGAGTTTGAGAAGTCTGTTGAAGCATCAGACGGAGGTATTCACAGTGGGGTCCTCTTCTCCTCTTGCCCCAATGTTGTCATTAATAAGTAAAGACCCTCTTACAAATCAGAGTTCTAGTATTATACAACTCCCTATGCTGAACAGATGCTGGCTGTAAAAACCCGGACTGCAGCTGACAAACTGTGACACCTAGCTGCTTCTGTGAATCAATTGGCATGACGAATAATACATATGTTGATATCGATAATGAAGCAAGGATTGCACCTTCGCAGGATCAATGTTATAAGACTGTGGGTCAACATAAAGAACGACTATGTGTGTATTCACTGCAACTACTCCAAGACACCTTGGGGCAGCATGTGTATTCACTTCATCTGTGATCAATGGAACTATATCAATTCAGTCCAGACGATAAGGTGTTGGATTAGAGGGCAACCATGAAATGGTGCATCCCAGTCAAGAATGTAACATAATGATAACTTTGAGGTAGCGTTCTACTTAGTTCTGTTTTCGTTCTTGTTAGGTTATTTTTATGGCACCCAATAATGTCTTTAGAACCTAAATTTGTGATGTTGCACTGTAAGCCCCATACCTAGTGGGTATAGGGCTTAACATTCTCTATTGTTACACTCAACTTTTGTTTCTCTCAATAAAATCGGAACTCAGACAAATTTCTGCCTTTGGTTGGATAGTACTAGTTGAGACTCATCCCTAGAACATTCAGAAACATTACAGGTGTGTAGGTCAAATTTAATAAACTGTGATATAAATGTAAGAAAAGGTTTATTAGATGGACACATCAACGATAAACAAATTTATGATTTTTGTGCATAGGAAAAGGGTACAATCTATGAAACAAACAGTAATGTGTATAGGAAGATCTTATATAAACATCTAAATTACGAAAAACAGCTAAATACTTTTATGACACAATCATCCCAATACTCTGTGGAATATTTTTAAACAAACCTCGCTACTAATATAGACCAAATTTGTCCAGAAAAATGTTTGAAAATAAAAGAAATGACAGAACCATGGATAATCTGTGAACATTTGGAACTGATAAAGGATAGATATTTTGCCTTGAAAAGAACACATCGTATGAGCAACTGAAACATAGGGAACATATTTTGAGGAAAGAATGCATTTTAAAATTTATGTGACTTTGTAAGAAGAACTCATTCAAAACCTTGATGATTCTAGCACATTTTGGAATACAGGCAATTATATATTTCCCCAAAATTGGATCAAATAATCTTATATTCTTCTGGTAAACCAAGATTTGAATGAATAAATGTAATCATTGGTGAAGTACACAAAGCTGACAACAAAGATAACTTCCTGGATTTTATATGCCAATTGAATGGTCTGCAAGCTCAGTGGTGGGTTGCACAATGAATTTTGTAACAAGAGAAATCAATTAACAACGATACATTTTGTTGTTACTTATTTTGTAGCAGCAATCGTATTGACAATTGAAAAAAAACCTATTTAGAATGTCATCAAAGATCTGTAAATTTTACTGTTTTTTTGAATATCTTTGCCCTTCATAATTATATCAATTTACAGAATTTAATTTCATTCATTAGAAATAGATCTTTTTAGGATTTTTGTAAATACAAAACATTTTGCTCTTAGGCAAACAATCTTAAAGTTATCTTGAAGTGATCCTAACAACGAAAATCCATTGTGCAATGGGCCACAGTACTTGTAAGCACTTGCCCTAGGGAGAGGATCATAGGTTAAAGACGGTGTGGTCACTTTTCATCTGCAGCCATGCGATACATTGTTTGGTGATCCACATTGGCCCGTTGCACAAAGAATTTTGTAACAATGTTCTTACAAAGATAACTTTAAGACACATGTCAAATGCTTTTTTCTCTACTGGACCGAATTGAATTCTGTAAATTTATGCATACATGTAGGGGCACCAGAAAGCTACATTCTGTAAAAAATATCAGCTCATTAACAGCATTCTAAACAGCTTTTTCTGTTTCTGAAAATTGGCCAAAAAATGCAAAAATCTGCTTATAAAAGGTGTCGTAACAATTATGGGTATCAAACAAGGATGGGTATTGTGCACAAGTGGCCCGTTGCACAATATAATTTCTTTAAGCGGATCAAACAACAAAAGCACAACGAACTTTTGCGTGCACTTTATTTCCCTAAACATGTTTAGAACAATTGGTGTTTAGGGTTAAGTGTTTAGAAATGTGTGATGTTTAGCTGCTTACCCATGAAGTGTTAAGGTCCTCAAGGTGTTTAGAATCAAAATGCTTATCCTTTTTTGATGTTTAGCTGTTAAGTGTTTAGAAATCTATGATGTTTAGGTGTTTATCTATGAGGCATTTAGGTCTTCAAGGTGTTTAGGGTTAGGTGTTAAGTTCAACAGTAATATACCATAATATGTACAGTGTTCTTTCATTCTTAAGGATGAAAACCATTTTAAATTTAACAATGATATACTGTAGTGTGCAAAAAAAAGCCCCGTAGATTTTACATGTAAAACACTGCTATGGTAGTATGCCATACAGTTTACACCAGATATAATGTTAACAGCATTTAAAGTTTTATTTTTCCTGTAAACACACTACAGGATCATTGAGCCAATAACCAAGTATGTCCTTCCTTCTTGGTTTAGCCTTGCATGGGTTGTTTGATCATTGGAGGTAAAACTTTCAGGGAATAGCTGATAAAGTTCTTGAACTTAAAAGGTGTCTACATGTTAATCCTACTGAAAAGGTGTTTTAAAACGTTTTGTAAATGTCTTAGGGGTGTTTTGGTTGGTTGACTGTACCTAGAATAGCAGGCCAATGAAGTGATTATCTATGATGCTACAAAAACTTAAAAATCTAACATTTTTAATCACAAAGTTCCAAATTCCAAAGTGTATGAAAAAAACATTTTACTAATCATGGCCAAAAATATGGACTGCTTGTTGCAAACCACTAATAGTACAACTACTTCAAAGTAGTAATTTGATAACTTCAGTAGCCCAGATTTGAACCTGGGGCCCCTCACATATGAAGCCAATGCTCTACCACTGAGCTATGGAGGCCTGTAGCTAGACACAGCCCAGCTTTGCTACTTAACTGAATAAGTAGGGGTATGAGAGTATTGAACTATTGTCTGGCTAATGTTGAGTACCTGTATAATAGTACAGGTCCAACTCATTGGTGCTGACTCTGCCAGTGTGCACTGCATGCAGTCCAAGTTAGCTCAGTTGGTTAGGCTTCTAACTTGAATGTAGAGAATGTGGGTTCTAATCCCAAAGTGTCCATTTTTCTTTTCCATAGTATACAATTGATATTATGTGTTTAGATTCTAAACATGTCCCATTCAAAACATGGTTAGAGGTTACAAGTGTTTAGCTTTTTAACACAACTGATGTTATGCGTTTAGATTTTAAGCATGGTTAACCCAACACATGTTTAGAAGTTACAAGTGTTTAGGTTTTAAACAGATATGGTTTAATGTATTTAGATTATAAACATGTTTATACCCTAAACATATTTAAATTCTAAACACCATTTTAACAGTGTGACAGGGAAATATTTCTTTGTTACTTTACCCTTGTTACTTAAATAGTAAAAATCTCTGGTTCTAATGAATGGAATTGAATTCTGTAAATTGATATAAAAAGGGAATACATTAGAGAAAAACACACCAGTAAAAGTTATAGCTCTTTGAGGGCCTTCTAAATATAGAAAAGAAATTGTTGAAAATTTTGTTGTTGTTAAGAAAATAACTGCAAATAATTTATTCAGCAACAACGAACTCTTTCGCTATTTATTATATTTTCTGTGTCATGAAACCCATTGTGCAATGGGCCACAGGCCAAACATGGTCACCATAAACTCATGTTTACTGATTAGGTTGAGTATTCATCTATTTCAAATGATTATGATTGTAGACTGGAGTATGTTAGTTTTCATGACCTAAGATTATCAGTATACAGAAGATTAAGCTTCCTTTTCGTTACATTTTACTTCCTTTACATTGATTAATCTGGTGTGCTCAACATGATCATAAGTCATCGCCAAAGATACGCTGCTTTGTGATTGAACAAGTTATTGAGAAACTCTGAGGGAGTCTTAGAGTCCGTACAAAGTTGTGAGCAGTTTAATTTTCTTATAGTGACATCATAGCTGGGACATTTCCTGTATGATTTTCTGTACTTCTCACAGTGATTCCAATTTTGCTTGAAGAAGAAGTAGCTCCCTATCGCCCGTTCTTGTAGCCTCATCATGGCACAGTCCTTTGGTGCAATGAGAAATGTAGGACTCCATTTTGTGGCATCCAGTTTTAGAGGATCTTGGTTCCAGATGGAGAGCCAGTCCTCTGAAGAGTTAACTTGAGTAATATATTTATAGACAGAGCTACAATATTCTGAAACCTGAACAATCACCTTCTCAAATGAAACAGTCTCTTGCTGGAAATCTTTTCCACCCTCTCCAACTGTCTGCCAGAAGGTCCTGTTGAAATAGTCATAGATGTAACAGTCTATAGGGGACAATTTACAGACATAGCCAATCAAAGAGTTGTCATTCCTCAGTCTCAGTCTCATTTTTCCATAATTTCTGATCCGTAATTTGACAAATACAACATCCTTCCAAGAAAGATCAAGTTTTCTACGGAAAAGAACCATAGAGGTGATAAAGTGTTCTGTTAATCCAACCACAAAATCTAGCTTCTTGAGATAATTTGAGACATTTCTGAGCTGATAATGAAGTGGTGATGTGTAATGTTCAAGCTGCTCTGTTGCTGATCCATTGTCATATTTTAAGGTAATCTTAGGGGGTATTTGATATTTTGATGAGGAAAATCCTAGCTGCCTTGCAGCTATGTTAAAATATAACCTAAATTTGGGAAGATTGCTTCCTTGCCTCTCTAACCGATGGCTTAATTGAACTATGGGATCAGCACGGGATTGAACTATTGGATCAGTAGTGCCGTTCATCATGTCTAGTTCCACTATGTAGGATCGTAAATGTGCCACAGGGTGCCGTAAGATAGTAATGAATGATATAGGTTTATTGAGAACAGTCTCTATTGTTTTTATATTATACACTGAATGATCAGCAATGATATTAGATTTTTCTGTTGATGCAGGATTGAAACTTGGAATGAATCTTGAAATAATATTATCTGTATGGAGTTTCTTATCAGTCACTTCGTATGGTCTACTGTTGTAAGTTGCCCATCGCAGATCATGCTCAATAGCATATCGTCCCATTATATTGTACATTGTTGTTGAACCTGTTTTATAAACCTTTAAGAAATAAAAATTTCTATTTCTTGTTTTAGTGAAGTCAATTTTGCTCCTGTTCTTCAAGGAATTCATCTTCTTTTTACCAATGACTTCTAAATGGGGAAGAATCACCTTGAATGACAGCGTTGATTTATTTTTTGTTTCTCTATGGATAATAGCTGTAAATTTTACTACAACAGCTAAAAGTATGGCAGCAAAAATACATCTACGAATCTGAAATTGAAGCAGATGGATTGATCAGTACTACAATAGAAGGAAAAATGTAAATCTGAGGGAATGGGGAAAACACATTTTCCCTATATTTCATTAACATCAATATTTCACTTATCATGTCATATATTGTCATTTCATTTGTGACACATATAAGAAACATATATATATATATAAATGTAGTCTAAATTGGCCTTAGATTCTGTTTTATGAAATTTAGAAAGTAAATGAAACAAATAGTATCAACAATGCGTGGTGTGCAATCCTTAATGGTTTATTTGTGTTTTAAAGTACTTATATCTTCCATTGTTTGACTTCATTCGCTTGTCACTATGAGCAAGATTATGGTATATTAAAAGGGAAGTAAAGCTAGCTTGCCATTATTGTTACTGTCCTGTTGGTATATTAAGATCACAGTCTTTCGTGTATTGTCCTCATATACTGTTTAACATAGTTGGATTCATCTAGTGATTTCCACTAGATATCTTTGTTCTAAACATGTCAAATAGAACCAGGTTGCCCCTACTGAGTACGTCAATCTGCAGTGGCTCAGTGGTAGAGGGCTGAGAATGTGGGTAAGGAGACCTTAGTGCAAACACCTTTATTCTACTTTGGCTATAGGTCTGGGCCGCAAGAAACAGCTCATTTTCTTGTGCTTTTGGTTTGGACTTGTGTGTTGTTTGGGTTTAATTATTATGTCTAGAGTCAGGTTGTATATATGGACAGAATGTACTTGATTTATAGATTTAATATTTTCATTGATATTTGTGGTTTTGTAGAAATATTATAAAACCAGAATAGAAGCAGTGGCAGGATGACTTAAAAGTTTTTGAACGGCTTTTGCTTGCTAGATCTATAGCTAAGGCAGATACATAAGTTTTAGATGCAAAAACTCATGTCAGAAACACCAGAAACGTAGTGCACAGTATCCATGAGTTGAACTCGAGTTTAAACACATGATTGGCTTCCTGGATCCCATATGTACAATGTGCATATCACAGGTCTTTCTCTTACATTAGTCTCAGTGAAAAAACAGAGAGCAAATGTATAGAATGACATTGATAGCAAATATATAAAGATGTACCTTAAATCGTATCCTCTGCATTGTAACACAAAGCCCAATACAGGCATCTGAGATATCTAGGATGACAAGTTTACTCTGCCTTGGGGAAACATTGCGGTCAAACTGAACAAACCAAAAGAAATGATGACCCAGTTAGCACTAGATAAATATCACAGGCACAGAAAACTCAGAAGGGGAAGTCCTACTGCCATAGTTCTTTCCTGAGCAAAGGTGTTATGAATATTTTCACAAAGTTGCTACTGTAATGTTCCGAGGTCCACATTGCCTTTACTGGCTCAGAAACACCATTATTTATCTGAGCAAACAAATTCTTAATGGTAAATTGTATAGATACTTTTTAATGGGTTATAATACCTTTTGAGAGGGGCTGGTCAAGTAGTATAGAAATTATGTTGAACATGATTGTCAATAACACATTTTTACTCATACATGTCATGCAAACAAACTAGGTCATAAATATAAAAGAATACACCTTTCTCGCAAACCTGCACAGTCCCCCACCTTGCCTACTTTTTAGGGCTTTTGGTAACTGGGTCATCTCACATCATATAGGTTAACTATAGGAAAAGCCCTAGAAAATTGTTTCAAATTTACTTCATCAAGGGGTGCCACTCTAATGAGAAAGGTGTATATAATGTGTAACAGAAGCCACCTTTGAGGTGGCAGGTCGGCTCATTGCTGCCATCTAGGGAAACCCATAACTATTGTTTCGTAAATCATTCCCAAACGGTCCACACTCCCCTTATTTCACATCTGATTATTCTATTCAAAATAAACCCAGCAACAACAAATCTCACCTGAACATTTAAATTCTTTAATAACATGACCTAGAGCGTACATATTGATTGCAGGAAAGTACTCCCTTAAACTATTCCTCGTAGCCAATTGTCTTTTCACAGTTCCGAATTGCATGTACTACTGAGTACCATTTTTTTGGATATCTGGAAAATGGTGCCCTTTTTTTTTTTTTAAAGGAACTCTTAGCTTAGATCACTGAAAGAAGACTAATAGTCTTTCCACCACCATCTGCATACATGGCAGGTCCTCAGAGGACAACCGATACCAAGATATATACTTAAATAGTTGTAAATGTAAATGATATTATATATTACATAGCAGGACATACATATAACCAACCAAGAAAGGGGTACGAGGGCAGTTATCACCCCGAGCCTAGACCCTGATATCAGCCCGAGACCAGGGCCCGCAGGGCTGGTCGAGGGCTGATACCAGGGTCCTAGCGAGGGGTGATGACTGCCAGAGTACCCCCTTCGAGGTTGGTTATGGATTTGTTATACCTTAGCCCCTGATATTCTCTATAATTTAGAAAACATTCATTGTAATATTCCATCATTAGGCCTATGTTCTTGGCCACTACAGCCATCTGTAGTGGCCGTTGACGTCCGTAGTGGCAATCGGTAGCGGCCCCCATTATCGCCCACTATTTCTTGTATCACACTGCAGTGTGATAAAAGGCAGGTTATCACATGAGCATGATAATTCATGCGTTAGACTCTTAACTACTAAACGTGTATCACACTAAGGTATAATTATTTATATTTCATTAAATTGTGCCAAATGTTTTTTTCTGTTAACATTGCATCGAATGTTTCAATGCTAATTGTCATACATCTTACTTCCCTTCTCAAGGTAATTCTAAATACACTCTGCATTTTGCCTTTGGTTCATTTAATATCACATGATCAATCCCAAATTTGAGGCAACCTTTCATTCTGCTGCACAACCTGGCACAATCCAAGTCAGATCTGTGAGGTTCAATTTCAAACATTTTCACTTGCACATTCACAAGGTTGTGGTCCATGATTGAGGCTTGATCTATGAAGAGGTTGTTTGAAGTTTGTTGGAATGCTGTTTTGACGATGGGTAAGGGCCTGCAGCCCTGGTCAGCCAGGCCCTGGGCGTACAGGGCCCTGGCCTCTGCCCAGCTCACCTGGGTCTGACTGTGGCCGGTGGGGAACCGGGTACGTGGGAGACAGGTGTAGGTAATGCCTGAGGCGTGCTGGGCTGACACAGTGTTGGGAATAACCAGGCAGGTCTCAGCTAGTACCTGCTCAACGTTCTTGTTGCTCAAGTGTTCTGGGCTTTGACAGGGATAAGTACTAAGGCGGAGGACCGATGTCCGGGTGTCATTGTACAGAAAACACAGGCGGTGATCACAGATCAGTGGGTTAGAATAGAGGTCCAAAGTGGTCAGCCCTTTATTCTCTTGGAACCATTCCTCCCCAACAAAGGCCACCAAATTATTGGCGAGATAGACATCACAAATTGAAGTTGGAAGATAAAAGGCTAAAGTCTGAACTTTGTTGCCATTCAAATTTAGGTATTTTAGACAGCAAAAGCCGAAGAATGCGTTGGTATCAATGACAGTTATATTGTTATCATCAAGTCTCAGATGAGTGATTGAGACATTATTTCCAAGGCTTGATAGAGCACTTATGGTATTGCTGTACATATATACACTCTTTAAATAAGGACAACCATAAAAAAAGTTCCTGGGTATGACAGAGATCATATTTCGGTCCAAATAGAGTGAAGTGAGTGTACTTCTAAATGAGCGTAACGAAGGAACCCTTGTGAGACCACTGTCCCTGACTTGTAGATTCTGCAGGTTGTCATAGCCTTCAAAGATTCTCTCTTTCACATCTGTGAACTGACCACCTTTGTAAGTTACTTTCTGAAGCAAATGCCTGCATTTGTCGACTCTGAAGGGCTCCCGTATGTTAGCAATTAGTGTCAACACTGTGAGGGCCTGCATCGTGTCCAGGTAGTGGTGAGGTAGCTTCACGGAACGTTTAAATCTAAAAGACAGTTCGGTAAGATTGGATAATGGCGTCAAATCTTCAGAGCTGGTCAGTTTCATACTTAAGCCCAAGTCTAATACCTTGAGCTTGGTCATGTGGAGGAACGAAGCAAGACTCACATTCTGAAATGGGTTGTCAGCTGCTTGAAAGTACTCAAGGGAATCCAGATCCTGTAGATTTGGAAGGCTAGTCAAACCATTAGACCTTAGAGAAAGCTCTTTTAGATTATATAAGCCTCTCAAATCTTCCTCATCTATGTCTGATATGGTGTTACCACGCAACATTATGCTCTGCAGTGTAGATGAATTGAGCTCATTGAAGTCAGGGAAGTTGGACAGGCCAGAATTAGTGATTTGGAAACTCTTAAGATTGATACATTCAATAACATTTGAAATGTTGAAGTAGGAGAGGGGATTTCTATTGCTGTAGAAATGATATGATTCTAGCTGAGGGCAGAAGGAAAACATAGGGAAACTCAATAAATTATTTTTTGAAATGTCCAACGTTACAAGCTTTGAAAAATTCCACCTGCCCAGGATCTCAACCAGGTTGTCATTGTTCTTTATGGACAGCACTGCAAGGTTCGGAAGGTACTTTGACAGCATCTGGATATCTACTCGATGGACCGAGGTGCCGTGTATATCCAGATGTGTTGTGTATGAGGAGGCATTGGTCAACGAGGCCGAGAGGTCAGTCACTTCGCCACCTTTGATCGTGAGGCCTGCTGTAATATCCAGAAGAAACATGGATAAAAAAACAATTATTGTCTTCTGCCAGCAAGGCAGACTAAGACTCACCATTATGTTTACGGTCAGCAGACACCAGTCAGTAACGTGGTCCGTTCATCCCGAGGGGGGTTATGTTTGGTTAAGAGACACCACACAGTAATGTGACCCGTTGTACCCGAGGGGTTACCTTTGCTTGAGATACTAGACAGTAACGTGGTCCTTTTACCTTGAGGGGTTATGTTTGGTTGAGAAACACCACACAGTATTATGGTTCCTTCCCCTTGAGGTGACAACTTGTTAAGAGCCTCATAAAATATCTCAATGAAATAAAATCTTGTTTAACACCTAAAGGGTAGGGTTGGTGATCCCAGAACAACCTCTGCTTTCAAATACTTGGTCGTAAGCATTGTCGTACCAACCAACAGTGAGTGGTTGGAAGGGTGATTTCTATAAGATTATAGATTTATCTGTAGGTGGGATAAGAGCAGGAGATCAATAGTTGGCAGCAGTTTGGTCTAACTCACATAAGTGTATTTGATTATCCCAAAATAATTCAATTCTAGACACAGTACCATGTATTGGTTTTCTTAGGACATTATAGCTAGAAAATTCTAAAAATGCCAAATAAATGCTGTTGGATTTGAATCTGCACATGAAAAACATTCTTTCTTTGCATTTTCCTTCTGTTTTGTTTTTTCAAAGAAATTATGTGAATTTGCCCCAATGCCATATATGAATAAAAAAAAACATAGAAATAAATATACAAATGTAAATCTATGTAAATTATATACAAGTCATTTGTATGATGTTAACCACACCATAAACGACATCTTACATCTCATTTCTGTTGTTGTTATCACCATCCCAACATCTAAGCCCTGGGTCATATTTGATGCAGATCTACCAGCACACTTATACATGCATAAGAGAGACATAAGCTAAATTTATTGCCACATAAGTGTATTTGATTATCCCAAAGTAATTCAATTCAAGACATTATACCACGTTTTGGTTTTCTAGATGGCAAGACAAATTGGGGATAGATAATCAACAAAAATACTGCTAATAAATAAATGCTGTTGCTTTTGAATCTGCACTGCAAAGGCATTCTCCATTTGTATTTTTCTTCTGTTTTTTTCAAGGACATTAACTGGTTTTGTCCCTTAGCCATAAAAAGATAAAATCATTAATATAATAATTTTAGATGTGGTTTCTGTTGTCATTACCAGCATCCAAACATCTAAGCCCTGGGTTATATTGAATACAGCTTTACCAGCGCTGAGCTGTTTGCTGGCCAGATTTAAGCAGTTTCAGAGTGAATAAAGGCCAGCTTCCATTATTGATTTATAGCTTTGAGTATTTTTGTTCCAGTGATGTACACCAACACGAGGTGTTTCAGACATTGCTGTGCCTACTTGGTACATTGAAATCCATTGCTAATATAGTTTGCAATCTGTCCTACAGTATTTTAAGAAAAACATACCATTTCAATTATTATAAAATTGTACTATAATTTTTTTTTTAAATAGATTTATTGGCAACTTCATGTATTAACATGTTCTTCCAGAAGTACTATACATTTCTTTAAAATTATTACAATTATGAGTATGAGCATGAGCAGGATGTAATCTGATATACAAGTGAGTATTCCTATACAAGTGGGTATTCCTATTCCAATCAACCAGTTGTCATCTATACATCAATACAAGAGTCTTTAAATTGGATTCTTAAATTTCACTTTAGTAGTTGCTCTTTGCACCTGGCAAGTGAGCATGTCCCATATACGTACACACTTAGATTGAGGACTCCGTAAATATAACTCATATTTCCGTCTTGCCTTCCTTCTGAATTTTACCCTATTATTACTCCGTAACATTATTTTAGGGCGAGTCAAAACTAACTCATGAACAGTCCTACTTCTCCTAAACATCAAGCTGGAGATATGCTCCCTCCATCCTAACTTTAATGAGTGAATACCATATCTATTGTATAATTCAACTAAAGTTTCTTGCTGATGTAAACCATTATCAATATACTTTACTGCCCTATCTTGTAATTTCTCCAACTTACTGTGACAGGTTATCGAGGAGCTCTCAATCATTAAGTCGGCATAATCTATTATTGGTAAAATAGTCTGTTTATACACAGTTGTTGCTAGTTCAGTAGTAATATATGGACATAACTTCTTTAATTGAAAAACTTCGTTTTGTACCATTTCATATTTCTGATTGACAAATTCATATTGCATTAAAACAATCTAATAAACAATCAACAGGCAACGTTAACTTGATATAATTTTCCTATCTATAAGCATAAACAAATGTATATTTAGCTTGAGAAAAGTTGTATCGGTTCCCTTTCCATTCTGAAAACCATGTACAAAAAAAGGATTCTTTGTTTTAAAATAGCCATAAGTTTATTTACACACACATCTCCAGTAACACACACATCATGTATCAGGCACCAATTCAATAGATTATTCAAGTTACCATCCTTAGGCATAGGTGCTATATTGCTCAACATACAGTTGTTGGAATTCTGATCAGTATACAATGACATATCAAATAAGTGTGTTGATTCAGGTATGGACTTTTATAAAAGTGCCTCATCAATTTTGGGTTAATATCATCCAGACTTATTTACAACTTATCAACTTCATTCACTTCAGGATATGCAATATGAAATAAATAGCTGGATCAGAGATTAAGTCATACCAGAAAAAAAACACATTTATTTGTGTCCATGTATACAATTTAATAATGGAGGTGAACAAGATGGCTTCACCAATAATTAAACATGCCTCTACAAAGTGATAACAGGCATATTCTTCTACCAAAAAGATCTAGAGCCCTGTAGCACAATAAAGTGATTTTGGATATCATTCATACATATCGCATAGAGTAAGAGGGTTTGAAAGATGTAAATCACTCATTCTTTAACTTGTTATTAAAAGCTTACAGCAGATTTGATGGCCTTGACCTTTGCTAAGATCAAGGGTATTCAGGTTACATATTAACCCACTAATGCACTATAAGGATATGAGATATGAAATGGATACAGCTGGCTCAAAAACTGATTGACATGATTCAGAAAAAAAGATGAGAAATCTCACAAGCAAAATTACAAAGAACTCAGTGTGTGCCAGCTGGTACAGCAACAAAAATTAAAATTAAAATATGTGTTCACCAGTCTAATAAGTCTAAAGTTAAAAAAAAGGAGAGTAAAAGAACGGTTGAAACTATACCATTATCTAATAGATATAAAGATTTAATTCAAGAGGATAAAAACGTATAACACGCTATTTGCATGGCGTCTTAATGCATAATTTACATTTCCTATGCTGTTTGTTTCCTGATAGTCTAGCTATTTCAAATCTACCACAACCATTCATTGTGTGACGTTCCTCGGTAGTTCGGGGTTTCTGATTTCTACGACAGAGGGACGTGGGGGTTATTTTGGTCTCAAGCCAGATGAAGAGTCCGAGCAAGAAGCCGAGGTGTAACATCGATAGTCGTGCCTCACACACGAGGGGGAATTAGCGGGTCGATCGGGGAATTGGTATTCGTCGAGGGGGAAGGTATATGCTGGTCGATCGGTCCCGAGGTGTTCCGGACATCGGGCACGGTGGACCGGGGGACTCCAGCCAGAGCAGGGAGGATAATGGAAAATGGTGGGGATGGGTCTGTGGCAACCAAGTGGTTCCTCACGTTCATCCAAAGGATGGATGTATACGTGGACTGTTCCGTGGGATGTCAGGCCGACGCTCGCCTAGTGGTTGGTAGCATGGGGCCGAGCCGGTCGTGCCTTCGTACCCACGGTCACAGGACGGCTGCTTACTATCTCGGGCTTTCGTACTTGTCCGGTCTTCCGGTCCCGGGTCGCGCCTCGGGCCATTTTGGGCCGTTGTACCATAGTTCGGTCTTTCGGGTCCTCGTACCCCGTTCTACTTTTTACTCTAATTATCTATGAACTTTACTAAAATTACTCAAGTTCGTTGAGTTAGTTAGCTGCTATCTTATAATCTTTTCGTCTTAGACCCCTTTGAGGGTTATGCTATGGGAAGAAGACACATATGAACACAAGGAGTACCAAGATGGAACTGTTTATTCCGGGCCTCACCGCCCCTTTTTATACCCTAATGCTCGGCCCTGATTGGCCATTTGAAGTCACGTGATCGCTCTGACGTCACATCCGGTTTACAATATTTTCAGGTTTCGGGTTTTGGGTTTCGGGCTTTCGGGCCCTTACAAAATACACTTTAACTCATAACATTCTATCATTTTCGATACCTGACTTTGACACTTGATGAATGGATATTCATCACAATTGTACTGCATAATCTTGCACAGTCCAAGTCTGTGCCAGTAGATGCCAAGGTTCTTTCCTGAATTTCAGTCAGATAAGTGTTAATCATTGGTAGACTGTTATCTACAAATTCATCACTGTTTACTTGAAGATAATTGTGTTTCTTGTAAGGTTGGTCCAAAGCTTCAGGAGTGACTTGTTGCAGTGAACACACAATGCCATTTTGTGTGATGTTTGTAATATTGGGACAGATGTTACCCAACACTTCAGCAATGCCGGCATTTTCATATTCTGTTGAAGTGTGACAAGGATGCTCATCAAGAATGAATTTTGATGACCAATAGGGTTTCCCCAAGAAACAGGTATGTAAGTCACATGTTAGTGGATTTTGGTCCAGATACACATGAGTTAAGTTCTCCATTGCACTGAATGTCAACTCTTCAAGTATTGCAATTGAGTTTTGCTCAAGGTGTAAAGACTCGAGTGATGATGGAATCTGAAATGTTATGGCCTGTATCCTATTCTCAGACATATCTAAATACCTAAGGCAGCAGAAACCTACAAATGTATCATTTTCAATCAGAGTCAAATCATTACTGGATATAATTTATGTTTTAATGCCAATATTGTGTCCAAAGTTTGATAACTTCTGGATGGAATTTAATTGTAAATCCAAAATTCTTAGGTTAGAAAACTCACTATAGTGATTTCTTGGGATAAGAGAAATTTTGTTTTCAGTTAGGCCAAGTTGACTGAGACTTAGTTGAGATGTCTTCAGTGAAGGGATATCTGTTAGTCTACTTCTGCGAATGATAAGAATGTGCAAATTTGAAAACGCATCCAATTGGTCTTCATAGCCACCAAACCTACAGTTTTCAAATCATAGATCTGTTAATGATGCCTTGCTTCTGTTAAGTGAAAAACCTGCACGTGAGTTTGCATCCTGCAATTTCAATACTGCAAGGGATTGCATGGGGTTGAAGTAATCTTTATGAAGACTCATTATTAAGGGCAATGGCGTCATTATAGATCTCAAGTTGAGATTTTGTTGAAACTCAGAGATATACCAGATAAATATGTTTAGGGTCCAAAAATGGAAAAAAATTAGGGGGTCACCGTACTAACTTTTTACCTACAGCTGAAATGATATGTGCATAATTCCTTCAAAACTAAGGTTTTGTAGAGGGATATTCATGGGTACAATTTTCGTGAAAACTTTCACACTAATCCTCAAATAAACAATCTAATCACTCAAATCTAAAGCTAAGACACATATTCATAGACTTTATGAATGGCATGGAAAAAAATATTTTTTTGCACTGCATTTCAATCTAATTTCCTTACAAATCAATTTTGTAAAAAAATCAAATTTCTGACAAGAAAGTCAACACAAAGAAAATCAAAGTTGAAAAATCAATGAAAATGATACATATTGTGCATTAGACTGTTAGCTTTCATTTTCAACAAAGAAAACATGGGGTCACCGCATGAATTTAGCCAGAAAAATTGATTATCTAAGTCTGGAATTGACCCACCAGGTCTATTTGTTTTAATGGTCCCTAAACCTATCAAAATAAAAAGTATCCTGAAGTATTTTATTCTAAAACTGTTCCCTACTTTATAAGGATTGCATTACTGCTTACTGTGTGAAGATTGGATAAGTATTAACAAAATTATACCCATTATTGCACTGCCCCCTCCCCACCTCCTACAGGCAGCAGGCAGAACCACTGGTCGTCACGGTCCACTGCACACCCATACCAGCAGGCTGCGCAGAGTGCTGCGCCGTGACAAATGGCGCGATTGTCTTTAAAGTGAAGTATAATTGAAGCTCATACAATTGAAGGTTAGACAGTGGAATCAGGTCTGGGACATAGAGAAATCCTTTAGGTGATTTTAGGTCCAACACCCGAAGCTTGGTTAGATTGTAGAGTGGTTCAAGTGTTAGATTTATAAAATTATTTTCAGCAGCTTTAAAGAGTTCAAGAGAAACAAGGTCCTGCAGGCTTGGGAGGAGAGCCAGCTTGTTGTGACCCAGGTCTAGCCTCCTCAGCTCATACAAACCCCTCAGGTCAACCACTCCTACCTCCATATGGTTCTTCTGGGTTTAGATAGATTGAGCAGAGACCAGAGGCTACCAACTCATTAAAATTGGGGAAGTAAGCAAGGTCTCTCTTTACAATCTTAATTTTTTGCATTCTTTTACATTCAATGATATTTGAAATCTCAAGTTTAGACAAGGGTCTTCTATTTAGATTGGCTGTGAACTCGGACAATACTGGACAGTAAGAGAATTGCGGGAAATGTAACAAGCTGTTTCCGGAAAATTGTATTGCTTCGAGTTCAGACAAATTAAATTTGCCCAGAATCTCTGTCAATTGAACATTATATAATACACTTAGTCGTGTCAACTTGGGAAGTTTCCAGTTGAGAACCTCAATGTCTAGTTGTACGATGGAGGTGTCGCGGATCACCAGGGTGATTGTATCGCGGGGAAGGGCCGTCATGTGGTCAGGTGGTCACATCCCAGCCCCCGATGGTTGCCCTTGTCACCCCGGACAGAAGTACCACACACAAGATCACCACCTTCTCAGTCAGGTGGCACCACCAGCTGGGAGCCATCACCTCAACCTTACAGAAAAAGGCACGAGTGAACACGTGTTTTTCAGGGTGAAAAAGAGATGGTATTAATGAGATTTTGTTAACACCACTTCTTTTGTTTTTCACGTGTTTTAGTAAATTTAGTATTTTCTCTAGTTTAAAAAACCCTGTAAAAACCTATGGAAAATGTGTACACGGTGTGGACCATTCATATAGAGCTGATCAATAGGACAACACCTTTTAGGGCGTCATTATAGATCTAGTACTCAGATTTTCTCAAAATCTCCCAAAATTTTACTTCCAAAGGTTCCAAAAACGCCAAAGTTTCACAGGTCACCACACAGGTCACAGGTCAGTGAACATCGGCGGTTCAATTGGCTATTCAGTAAATGAACCCAGAATATTACATATATGTGATACCAAGGAGTGAATTGATTCAAAAAACTTCTGTGGATGTGTACTGGGTGAACAATTACATGGCAAAATAAATAGTACATTCTCGGCGACCGGGCAACAACATGGCGACTGCAGGCGCAGACACGCAAAGTGATCTACCGACTGACGAGCAGTATATCCGTCCTCATACGCGCCTGAAAAAGGGAAGTAAAAATTACAAATCCTCTGAGTTACCTCCTAACAATGACACACTACTAACTGATGATAACCATGATAAGATACCCATGAAACGATCACAATCCTTTGAACAAATCATTGAACAAGGCAATGAAGGTGACCCTCCAAATCCAACGTTAGTTGCTATGCTTGAAACTATAAATGCTAAGCTAAACACCTACACTGAAACAAACGATAAGATCAAACTGGACATTGTGAACACTAACAAATGATTAGAATTTGCGAGTGATCGTATCAAAACCCTAGAGGGTTGATGTGTAAAGCTTGAGTCCAAAAACAAAAAACTTAATATGAAAAACAGTGAAATGAAGAGCTCGGCTAGGGACGTAAATCATAGGATAGGGGTGCTTAAACAGAAATTCGATGCTAAGGATCACTTAGATAGGAGACATAACATTCTGATCGAAGGGGTCACGGAAACGCCAAACGAAAATACTAAAGACATTGCACTCGACATTTTGTCCGCATTAGACCCAAACCTGACACGTTCGGAAATCGACTACACACAAAGAATATACCAACCGGGCAATAAGGATAAATCTATATTGGTTACACTGGTGAATCTGACACAAACAGACCACATCATGTCCCTCGAAACCAAACTGAAAAACATACCTAACATGAGAAGGATTTGGCTCAACGATGATGCTAACCTGAATATCAGAAAGCAAAAAAAATGAGTCAAGGGCGGTTGCGAAGAGGGTTTTACAAATGAGCCACACAGCCACTCAGAAAGGGCTTGGATTAGTAATGGACGGCCGCTATTACACGCATGACCAGCTTGATAACCTACCTGTGGCCCGTCGCATAACCAAACTCTCGCAAGAGGGAGCGATTAAGGATGGATTTGTTTTTTTCTCGCTGTTTTTTTCTCTCCTTGTTTTTGGATTGTGCCAATTGTCCCTGTTGCGATGGTTTTGCACACACTTTGAAGTTAATTTAATTGATTGATAAATACATTTCCGCCACTTACCTCCTATATATTTTATAAGATGAGGGACACTGCTATTATTTGCTGAAAACAGAATATTAAAATTAACACCCCAAAATGTCCCCCCGGGACATGAAAGAAAAGGGGTGGTCAAACCATCCCTGTAAGGATGAAAGGTGGATTCGCTCCCTGTTGAACAGGGAGAGGTCTTTTGAAATGTGCCAATGTTCGCTACAGCGAGACCCGTTATGCGACGGGGCACTGTGGCCCGTCGCATAACCAAACTCTCGCAAGAGGGAGCGATTAAGGATGGATTTGTTTTTTTCTCGCTGTTTTTTTCTCTCCTTGTTTTTGGAATGTGCCAATTGTCCCTGTTGCGGTGGTTTTGCACACACTTTGAAGTTAATTTAATTGATTGATAAATACATTTCCGCCACTTACCTCCTATATATTTTATAAGATGAGGGACACTGCTATTATTTGCTGAAAACAGAATATTAAAATTAACACCCCAAAATGTCCCCCCGGGACATGAAAGAAAAGGGGTGGTCAAACCATCCCTGTAAGGATGAAAGGTGGATTCGCTCCCTGTTGAACAGGGAGAGGTCTTTTGAAATGTGCCAATGTTCGCTACAGCGAGACCCGTTATGCAACGGGGCACTGAGGATATAAGGCTGTCTCCAATAAAAACAATCGAACACCCTGATGCAAAAGGGTTTGCCGGGCACCCGTCACCGTACTCAAATATGTCCAATGCACCTCTAGGAGCAGACGGTAAAGTCTTTGTATCAGTAGAACAGGCACACAACTATGACAAGGCTATGCATGACCAAACTGTAGCTCAAAGGATCTTAGCACTGAAAACCCATATACCGCCAAACAACTTGGTAAAACTGTGCATGCGCCAAATTGGGCGGTTATCGGACCAGAGAATCTCAAAAAACTAATGAAATGTAAATATGAACAGCACCAAGAACTAGCGGACACACTACTGTCAACAGGGAACAAAAAGATCATCGAGTGCACAATGGACCCTGTGTATAGTGGTGACTGTACCCTGGAAAGTAAAAGTTTCAGGGAAGGAACACATACTGGTCAGAACTACACAGGAGCTGCACTAGAAGAGATACAAGCTGAAATTCAGGCAAAAAGAGCGGCACGGGCACCACCAGATACTACTACACAACAGATCCCGACAGTACAGGAGGATTTAGGCATAGATCCCAGGCCAACAGAAGGAGCTGTGGCCAAGAAAACCCCTGATCAGATAGGAACCAATAAGGCTGAGAACATTTCAAGACCAACGAGAGGATCTCTGAAATTATCACCTACCAAGAACATTGACCCGGTGGATATTTGAAAAGTGACAATGAATCCATCAGTTCTAATTGTAACTGACTCTAGGAGGAAGGGACTGCAGGTTTTATTGGATAAACATGCACCAAACATATGTGCAGTAAATGAGCAGAAGGGTGCAGGGTTTCCTAGATTATTTAGAGTTGCAGATGAGTTACTGAAAGTAGGAAACTATAGAGTAGTTATAATTATGGGAGGTATATGCTCAATAACCGAACTTCAATGGGATTTATAAGAGGAGAGCTGTCTTAAGGGATGTCTCCGTTGACCAAAGCAAACAAAGGGTGGGGAAACTCCTTGAACAGGGACTACAACTCCTGCAGGAAAACCATCCAATGACTTTGATATCAATCACGACGACAATTGGTATTGAACTCAATGTATATAACAAGGAAGAGAAAGTGGACCCTTCACAAAACCTCCTGAATGAAATAAGTCCTGAAATCAACACCAATAACGATCCCAAATCAAACCACATTATTTGGTCGAACCGTCTCGTGTACAAAAGCAGGGGACATGGGAAATGGTCTCATATATATAAATATCTGGAGGACGGTTGTCACTTCGGTAAAGACATGAAACTCTACACTGTGAACCTGATAATTGAATTTTTGACAAATATCTGAGTGTTTGTAATAGCTATAATAATTGCTGGTAGGTACAAACAGATAGAAGTCAGTATTAGGAGTACATAGATATAGGCAAATTAATTAGAGAGCATTTAGAAAGATTCCATTGGATAATATGCATTTGTGTTGCTACAATCTTCGAAATAAAACCCTTAAACAAGAAAATGGGGTAATCACCCCGGAAAAAATTTAATCACCCCACGAAACAGGGACAGGCCAGCTTTTTTGACAGGGGGGGGGGGTGTCGTTTTTTTCCTAATATTTTTTCACGTAAGGAGGGGGGTTTGAGTATAAAACCGGATCCATATAAGTCATTTTTTAAGCGAGAGTTCGTCCAAGGAGGGGGGTTTGGGGTGTGAACCCCCCAAAACCCCTTGCTACAGGCCTTGGTAGGCTGGTGTCCGTCCGGGTTTCTCCAAAGGGGCCTTCCATTGTACGTATGCAGCAAGGGGGGGATTTAATTGCGTACGTTCTTGTACACATCCAATGCGTACTTTAGTCCAAGGGGGGGGTCTAGAATTTTATAAAATTTATGTACGTACTTAATGGAAGGCCCCAAAGCTACCCTCGTTGTTACTGTTAGTGTTAGGATTAAGCTGCGCTAGGCTAGGCCCCCAGTCTGTCCACTCACTGTGAAAGAGGTACGCATCATTGTTCTAAAAAACGCGGAGAAAGGGTCTAATTTTAGGAATTTCGTTTTTTTTTTTGTTTTTTTTATTGAACCACACTCATTTACAAAAAAATGATCTTCCGTGTAGGTAAAAAAATGATCTTCCGTGTTTGAGTTTTGAGAAAAAGGGGTATGATTTCCACCAAAATATCCCTGATACTTAAAAATGGAACATTTCCCCCCCTTGAATCAAGAAAAAAAGGTGATTTATTGCCACATAAAGTCAGCGTTTTCCAAAAATAGGGGTAATTTTTTGGAGTTAAAAATTCGTGGAAAGGGGGCATTTTCCATTTTCAAGAACGATGGTATGTCCTACCTTTATCATCACTCGAGTGGACAGACCGGGGCTAGGCCTGGCCCTGAGCTAGTCCGAGAAAGCCCTGACCTACGTGATAGGCCTACTATGAATGAATGACTCAATGAGAACAGGGGCGTTGCGGGAATGAAGTCCGAGCCTTTCTCGGACTAGGCCTAAGCATGAGGGTGGCCTAACAACACACAGCGTTGACTAATGTTGCTCTCGATGTCATTATTCCAATGGCGATGTTGACATCTTGTTTATTTACCAGTGACACTCCCGTTGCCATGCGATGCTCCCGTTGCCTGGCTCCCGTTGCCATGTGACACTGACGTCACAGAATTCTAGGGCAATTTGCCGAAATTTGCCGATGTCTGTATCACAACATGTGAAGGGGTTCCTTTCATCTATTTTCAAAACATTATATTTAAAATATCTGCCCTTTCCGACTCTCTTATTACGTGTGTTGTACAAAACATTGGTATCAGGGTGTATTGTTAATATTACTTTATGCCTATTGTTGACATTTCTGTCGTAATCAACTACGGGAAGGGACTACGGCATAATCCCCCCACACCCGGCCCTGCGGGCCAGGTGGCCGCTTCGCAGCGGGGGTGATTAAAAAATGGAAAAATCTGAAAACAGGCAATCATACAAAAAAACTGTATACTTAGAAAATGTATCATGAAGAAGGCTATAGGCTATAATTTCCAGCCAAGAAAATATGGGGTCACCAGATGAACTTGGCCAGAAAAGCTGAATACCAGTTTTGAGGTCTAAAATTACTTAAGCTGAATATTTATGTGTTTTTTTTCCATTTAGATTATGATTTAAAAACATTATTGAACATTTCTCCAAGAGTTGAGAAAGATTCAAAGACTTCGATTCCGGAAAATAGTGAGAAAAGTAATTTGTACAATGTCACAATAATATGACGTCACACATCTGTAAATGGGGATACAAATATTAAAGTTGATGGTAACTTAGCAGTTTACATGTGAAAGTGTTCCTAAAATGGCAATATACCTGTAAAAATTGCCGGAAAATGTACTGTCGGGATCTGTTGTGTAAAGATTTTGGGAATGTTTTGCAGTACCTCAGGAGGTACTGTGAATGAATATAAATGGTGTGTAATGACATGTTTAATCCATAACACAGTTGCATAAGTCTTAGAATGATATTATTGAGCTGAAATTTTAAAGTAAATTGTTTAAAAACAGTAATTGAAAAAAAATGTTTAAAACGTGTTTTTCTTAATCATTGTAGACAAAACAACCAGGGCCCATATCTTCGTAACTTTTTTTTTTTGATTTCAAAAAGTCATCCTCAGGGTAACCCCCTGGTCTTCCAGATGATACATGACAGTGTATATACAATTTAAGTGGAATAATAATAGGAAATATCAAGAGTTTACAATAACAGCAATCAACAGAAATGAAAAGAAAAGGAAATAAAGTAGGAATAACAAGTACAATAAGAACATCAACTGATTAGGTTAATCAGGGAAATTTGGATTAGTGTCTCATGATTAGAAATTCCGTCTATCATGAACAAATTTTGCACCTAATAATTCCTCATTGAGACTATTTTGCCATAACTTTATTAATTTTTGTAAAACGCTTAATTCCTCATCTTGAGACCCTTATCGAAATTTCCCTGAGTAGCCTAATCAGCTACGAAGATATGGCCCCAGATACCACAAGATTGTACTGCACAAATAGTACATCAATCTACGATGACATTGTAGGTTGCAGTCATCTCCCTACTGTGATAAAATGATGAGGATACTAGGCCTTCATTTCATTCAACAAAATGACAACTAATGAAAACAATAAAATTCCCAATGAGGCAACACACTGATGCATACTTGAAAAGCCAATTGCCAGGAAAATATCCCTTTATCCCAAAGTTTTAAAGAGTATTAGAGGTTGGTCTGTACTCATATTGAAAGAAGTTTCTTGAATATCGTAAATATATTGAATATGAATAATTATATAACAAATATGTAGAATATTATAAAACCTTGTCAACTCACCCCTCCGCCTTCTGAAGTAGTGTGAAGGTGACGATCAGCCTCTCTTCACAGCCTGTTGGTCGTCGCTCGCTGCACGGCCTTCTGACATACTGACATATTGGGAAAACTGACCCTTTGGGAATTAAAGCCTCACAGCCTTTTGTAATGTTGATACCGATTCTTCCATGCCTGCCTGTCACATGTTGTGTGACATTGTCCCGATTTGGGCCATCCATGTTGGACGTTATCATGTATTAAGATTTGGTAAATATGAGCGATAGTTTTCACAATTTCCTCAAAAACACCAATTTTAGATTGCAAAACTTGGATGTCCTGGTATTTGGTGAGTTTGAAACAGCAGGTATGCAATGATGACTAGAAGGTCACAATTCCTTTGTTTGAAAAAACACTAAATCTGTCCCCCAACCTTTTTTTTCCAACAACTTACATTTATACTGATGTCAGTTTAGATCTCATGAATGTTTTAATATCTAACTGCATCCTAATAGGGCTTCACTTTACTCACCTTAATCTATACTCTGGGATGGCAGAGTTTAGACACATTTTTAGCTTTGTTAAGTTATCATACTTCTGTATTATGATAACCATGATATACATGATATCTAGTATATTTGCAACACAGCGACAACTTATAATGATGCTATAAAAACAGCCACCCTGGTAGAAGAATTCAAGACATGTACACAACACAATAACATTTATATATAAATAGAAATACGAATGAAAAAGAGGGCATACTGTAGTAATCATATGGACCTTAGCTTACAATTACAAATGCCTAAATATAAAAATAATAACAATTACAAAAGCCTTAATATAAAAATAATAACAATTACAAAAGCCTAAATATTAACTTTGGAGAGCATGGCGCACTTGATATTATTTGAGCATTTTCCTTAGTATGTTTTCTTTGACGTGATAGCTACCAGTTGCCACAAACGAGCAGAACAGACGTTATTGACCAAATAAAAAAAGAAAACAGCAGTCTTACGGCACTCTGGTAGTTTGATGTCGTCCCAGGTGTCGGGCGGACAGGGGCAGCCGATGTACGCATGCGCGGACCCCGAGTCTGTCATGCGCAGTGCACCCAGACATCGGTAGTGTACCTTGGTCTGTTCTATGACCTTCAGGTTAGTGTGGGGGATGTCCGGGGGGTCTCCGCAGCCCTCACCTACAGACACGTACAGCTACAGTCAACTGACGTCGGGAGGAATAGTGTATGAGCCTATAGCTCTACCTGAGCTGATGGATTAAGGATTTTGATACATTAAACTCGGCTGTTTGGCGTTTAATATTTCTCTCCTTTGTACTTTCTTATCAAACTTTACATTCATGTACATTCGCTGTATATTCTACACTTAAGTGGAGTCAAGGGCAATGTTGGGTCAAATTTTGCAAATTCTGTTAACTATTGAAATATATTCTATAGCCATAACCTAATCATGTGGTAAAATATAGACTTCGAATAAGGACTTAAACTACATTAAAATACATTAAAACTTATCCCAGATCAATTTTGGTGGGTCACCAAAATTGGTTTGTTTACAAACAATGCTGTCTTTAGGCAAACACAGCATGAGTATGATTGTATCCAAGTAAAGTTATAGTTAGTTATCATGATTTATACTCCACTAATGGCTAAAGTTAAGCGGCATACCCACTAGGCGACGCACCGATGCGCCGACGCAGACGACGATGGGCTTTCCGGGTCGGCGTCGGCCTAAAATTATTAAACATGTTTGATATGGATTGGCGCCGACGGTTGGCCATTGGCGCCAACGTCGGCACCAACGTTGGCGCTGATTATGTGTGGGTATGCCTAGTCTAAGCAGGGTCGGCTGACAGCTGCACTGACATTGTAGCTGATGTCGGTGCTGATTCATCCAACAATCACCTAGTGGGTATGCGGCTTTAGACTCTAAGAACATATTTCTCTAGTTATTTGATTTTGGAAAGTTTTGTCATTTTTTGACACAACATTGCTTTTGGCTCCCTTTAATATAAGTTTGGTAATTCACATTTTGGGCTTGTAGTAAACTAATGTAGTTTATACCAAATGGAAAGCAGTAGTAGTAAGAGGTGAAACTGTCTTAGACGTAAAGTATGCATGCGCCAATGACCTACCCCTGTACTTCTCACAGAGGACGCCCGTGTCCTTGTCCGTCTGCCACCACTGACACTCTCTGAAACAGGCAGGCACATTGGGAGAGGGGGAACAGTTACAACAATGGATGATACAAAAGTTGTTGCTTTGTGTTTATCTTTTTTGTTTTTTTACAGCTAACTGAAAGAGGAAGATATTTTGAAATACAACCAATGATTCTGTAGCAAGCACAGATTAATGATTGGGAGTGGCTATGCAACCAGTTATAACACATAGTCTTTTTTGTCATTTTCGTGACATCATCAGCCCATTGTTTTCATTTCGAAAAACATCATGAGAGACAGACCGTCATATTACACAAACTGATTACACAGACTCTCATATGGGGCGCCACCGTCAACGATGTCATGAAAATTATGTAGGCAATGGTCAAAGTTACATATCTTAGTGGGGCTATACAATTTTTGATACATTAGAGAGAATACAATTTCATTGGAACTTGAAGTGTATATGTATCTCAGGCAATTAACATATATCTGTACTTACTTCTCTTTGCAGACAATGGTGGCACAGCGCCCCGACCCCGGCTCGGGGGACCAGTTCTCCCATGTCAGAGCCGCCTCGTGCTCCACCCACCGCCACGCCCCGTCTACCTCCTGTAGGTCAATCATTCTGTAAGGGGGCAAGGAGGGGACACAATCAACGACTAGAGGAAACACCACCACGCCTCGTCCACATTCTGTAGGTCAATCAGTCTGTAAGGGGGCAAGGAGGGGAAACAATCAACGACTAGAGGAAACACCACCACGCCTCGTCCACATTCTGTAGGTCAATCAGTCTGTAAGGGGGGCAAGGAGGGGACACAATCAACGACTAGAGGAAACACCACCACGCCTCGTCCACATTCTGAAGGTCAATCAGTCTGTAAGGGGGCAAGGAGGGGACACAATCAACGACTAGAGGAAACACCACCACGCCTCGTCCACATTCTGTAGGTCAATCAGTCTGTAAGGGGGCAAGGAGGGGAAACAATCAACGACTAGAGGAAACACCACCACGCCTCGTCCACATTCTGTAGGTCAATCAGTCTGTAAGGGGGCAAGGAGGGGAAACAATCAACGACTAGAGGAAACACCACCACGCCTCGTCCACATTCTGTAGGTCAATCAGTCTGTAAGGGGGGCAAGGAGGGGACACAATCAACGACTAGAGGAAACACCACCACGCCTCGTCCACATTCTGTAGGTCAATCATTCTGTAAGGGGGCAAGGAGGGGACACAATCAACGACTAGAGGAAACACCACCACACCTCGTCCACATTCTGTAGGTCAATCAGTCTGTAAGGGGGGCAAGGAGGGGAAACAATCAACGACTAGAGGAAACACCACCACGCCTCGTCCACATTCTGTAGGTCAATCAGTCTGTAAGGGGGGCAAGGAGGGGAAACAATCAACGACTAGAGGAAACGCCACCACGCCTCGTCCACATTCTGTAGGTCAATCAGTCTGTATGGGGGCAAGGAGTTTACTCAACACAACACACCATGGAATAGCTTGAAACTTATGGAGGTATTGCCTGAAGCCTGAAGCCCCATTCACCCTGGTGGACATGGTTTTTCATAGGGCTTTACAATCTGTGAACGTTGGAAACCTTTGATTATCGTGACCTGGCTCCTTGGGAAATTATTTAACATGTTGGATATTTTTTAAGAGAACTTGTGTACTTATATATGACATTGCTTGTGAAAATGATGGCAATCGACCTTTTCTCTCAGTGTGAATGCTATGCAATCAATTTCTCTAGCTTGTGATAATTTTTGTCACATGTGAGACTATTTGCGAACGCTTTAGACAAACTCTTTGCAGGTCTCTGCGACAAAACCTTTGACCAGAATGAATGGGGCTTAAGATAGAAGTCAGCATTCATATCCATCTTCATTGAACATGATAACATTGTAAACATTACATACCCCCCTCCGAGGCGGCCGTACATGTCGTTCTCGGCCTGGTTGGCGACGCCCGCGACCTGCCCGTCGGCCGACTCCCTGCACACGTCTCTGGTGTCTGAACACGACACCTTATGTTCGGACTCCACCCTCCAGTAACACATGTCCTCTGACGTCCTCTCTGTGAGGGACCAACGATGGAAATTTGATCATTATAATATATAGTTTTTATTGTTTATATGTTTTGTTTGATAAGTTAAAAGGGGATGATCCATGATGGATTTTTGGGGTATTTTGAACCGATTTTGAAAATCGGTTTGTTAGATATTCTTCTTTCTTATAAAGTATACAACTTTCCAAAGAGTTTTGAATCATCCATGTTAAAAACATAGTATTTTCACAGGGAAAAATCATTCCAAATTTTGTGAGAAATGCCAGGTCCATATCACCCACACATTTGAGCTTATGTAGATGGTTACTTACCTTGTTTTATAGTATCTGGATGTTAATCAGACTCGTTTAATAAAGATAGACTGCATTTATTACTGCCATCTTGTTAATTACTATCGGATGATGTACACTGGCATAGGTTGGTGGCAGGCAGTGTTGTGAGGCTATTATACAGATGACCTGTCAGGTTACTTACCATGGCGTAGGTTGGAGGCAGTCAGCGTTGTGAGGCCGTTATTATACATAAAACACCTCGTGTGACTTACCCTAGCATAGGTTGGCGGCAGGCAGCGTTGTGAGGCCGTTATTATACATAAAACACCTCGTGTGACTTACCCTAGCATAGGTTGGCGGCAGGCAGCGTTGTGAGGCTGTTATACATAAAACACCTCGTGTGACTTACCCTAGCATAGGTTGGCGGCAGGCAGCGTTGTGAGGCCGTTATACATAAAACACCTCATGTGACTTACCCTGGCATAGGTTGGCGGCAGGCAGCGTTGTGAGGCCGTTATACATAAAACACCTCATGTGACTTACCCTGGCATAGGTTGGCGGCAGGCAGCGTTGTGAGGCTGTTATACATAAAACACCTCATGTGACTTACCCTGGCATAGGTTGGCGGCAGGCAGCGTTGTGAGGCCGTTATACATAAAACACCTCATGTGACTTACCCTGGCATAGGTTGGAGGCAGTCAGCGTTGTGAGGCCGTTATACATAAAACACCTCATGTGACTTACCCTGGCATAGGTTGGCGGCAGGCAGCGTTGTGAGGCCGTTATACATAAAACACCTCATGTGACTTACCCTGGCATAGGTTGGAGGCAGTCAGCGTTGTGAGGCCATTATACATAAAACACCTCATGTGACTTACCCTGGCATAGGTTGGCGGCAGGCAGTGTTGTGAGGCTGTTATACATAAAACACTTCATGTGACTTACCGTGGCATAGTTTGGCGGCAGGCAGTGTTGTGAGGCTGTTATACATAAAACACTTCATGTGACTTACCGTGGCATAGTTTGGCAGCAGGCAGTGTTGTGAGGCTGTTATACATAAAACACCTCGTGTAACTTACCCTGGCATAAGTTGGCGGCAGTCACCGTTGTGAGGCCGTTGTACATCAAACACCTCGTGTGACTAAGCCTGACATAGGTTGGCGGCAGTCGGCCTTATTAGGCTGTTATACATAAAACACCTCGTGTGACTTACCCTGGCATAGGTTGGCGGCAGGCAGTGTTTTGAGGCCGGTATACAGACAGCACTTCAGGGTTTGGGAGGTCTGAACAGAGGGGTAGCGGTACCCCATGTGACAGTTGTAGGCGACTGTGTCTACGTCTACCCTTGCCTCTGTTGCATATGGGTCATCCGGCATTGGGCTGCAGCTCTCATCTTGATAAGAATTAAGTGTTTCTATCATTTTACATCACATGTAAAGGCCTAAAGACTTGAAACTTTTGACGAGTCATTGGAGTAAATAAGGGGTGATTGCAATTTTATGCCACATTTCTTTGAATATCTAATCTATTTTGACAATTCAAAAAATATTTTCCTGGTAGTGATTTTACCTCATCGTACATTTAAGAACCCATGGTGTGAGAAACAAATCCCTTTGATTCTTTGTGAGATAAGGTCACAAAATCGGTTCTTAACCAGCAGACGTATAAGTTCTGTCTCATGTCTTGTTAAGAGCAGGATAGGTATGTTTCCCTAATGTAGAGACTTAGGGTGACAATTGTCTCTTTGTCCAAGGTAGCACAGGCTGCGCTTGTTGCTTACAGATTCCACCTAGGCTTCATGTTTAACCAAATTTTATTGAGATCATGCCACAATTTTGGGCATATAAATTCACAATTATGGGCAATTGTGTACCGTAATGAGTTTAGTGCTAATGAACCATGTGTGTTTTTGTACACCCACCCACTGGTAGTAAACGTAAAAACTAAAAGACCTTTCGTGTTATGAAAGGTGTGACACTTGTACAGCGGTGTCAAGGGGCAGGTAGTAGGATAGTTTGTCAAGGCTCGGGAGGTGGGATAGTTACTCACACGTAGGCTTCTCACATATGGGATGACGTTGACTAGTGCAGAGTGTATCGTCCCAACTTTTGTAGGTAAAGATGGAGCATCTGTGGTTGTAGTTGTCGAGGTAGGGTCCAAACTGTTCATGGCCTATGGACGGCCCGTGCTGCCCCCATCGGAAGTCAAGGAACACTGAGATGTCATTGGCTGCTGTCCACGCTCTGTACGGGCAGCAAGGGATCATACGTGATATATGATAATGGAGGTTGTATACGATACATAATGACAGAGTTTATACATAATATGAGTGAGGTTCGATTTATTTGATCTTTAAAGGATTACTAAGTATCTTTGCACATAAAAATTGTCTTCCAGATGATGACTATGGTTACAACAGTGGTAATAGACACAGGTGACAACGATGAACTAGATGGGTTAAGTTTCTAAACATTTCAGGTAAAGACAGAGGTTCTACATGATAAGTAATAACAGAGGTCATATATGATACACAATTAGATAGGTTGTATGTGATACAAAAATGGTGGAGGTTGTTTACCATGTATAATGACAAGGGTTGGATATGGTACACAAAATTTAGAACAACATTATAGTCAAGTGCAGTATCACTGCTCTTCTATACATTTTTCTTGTACATTCTGTAAATTGTGCAATTTGTCTAGTTACTGGCCGCATGATTGCCCTCCCACTAACAGGCTCTAGTCCCTGGCCCTCAGATTACCCTCCCACTCACAGGCTGTAGTCCCTGGCCTTTACCTTACCCTCCCACTCACAGGCTGTATTCCCTGGCCCTCAAGTTACCCTCCCACTTACAGGCTGTAGTCCCTGGCCCTCAGATTCCCCTCCCACTCACAGGCCGTAGTCCCTGGCCCTCAGGTTACCCTCCCACTCACAGGCTGTAGTCCCTGGCACTCAGATCACCCTCCCACTCACAGGCTGTAGTCCTTGGCCCTCACACTTTCAGCAGTGGAGAACATCCTGGCCAGGGTAGCATTGTGCAGTTGACACTGCGTCTCGGCATTGAACCAGGTAGATTGGGAAGCCAGCTTAAAGAAACACACATCTTCAGCATGCCGCTCTGAAAAAAGACATTGCCCAAAATGTTATCAAACCTTAAAATGGGTAGCATATATCTATACTCCAAAACATATATCTATCCCAATATTTTAAACATAATTATGTTAATTAAAGATTTGATATAAAATGACACACAATATTTTCATATCTGAAATATATGTAATATAGATATATTTGAAAATTAACATTATAAAACAGTTGTAATAAAGTACTAATCTATAGGCCTGGAGCCTATAGAGCCAGGGAATTTTGAATACTCTCCTAGGTAGTGGTAGTCTTGACACCAAAGAGGACATGTGCTTTGTGTAAAAGCCAGGGTTATTGCCCATGCTCTCTAACCTATGACTGAATGACTTCAATTTTTCATTGCTCCCATAAACAACCAAAAAGTCACCGCCTGGCAATACAGACTTACAAAGTATGTCCGCTGGAAGATCTTATGTCATTCGTAGGAAGTGGACTTAATAATAAAAAAAAAAAAAAAAAAAAAAAAAAAAAAATGTCTCTTGCAAAACGTTACTGAATTATATTGATATGAGATATCTGTCAACATGAATGTGGCAACATTTAATAAGGTATTGTGATAACAGACATTGTTAAGATGACGTCACACCTCTAGAAAAAGACTGGCTGCCATATTGGTGATCAGATTTAAATCCTAAGTATTTACGATTTTAAAGTATTCAAAAGACTTATTTTAGAAAAATGATTTTAATTATCACTCAGAGAATTAATATCAACAATTTTGATAATTTAGTTTGAATCAATTTCTGTTCTTTTTAAAGCAACGTGGTTTGAAGAACCACGTGGTGATTACCAAAATGTCGTCACGTGAAACGTCTGCACAAGCTAAGGTGAAAAGAAATGTATGTATACTGATATTTTTCTATGATGACACAATGTTGCATGATATGACATAGAAGTATCCCAGCCAATTGTCACACTTGAAGTACCACTGGATGGTGTGTGTACATGTGTGGCCCTGTCTATGGGACCATGCACATCAAGGAACACCTGCCTCAGTACAAGTAGGGGTAATGTCTCTATCTTCTCATAGATATCTTCATCCCATAGATATGATCACCAAAGACAAAATTGTCAAACCTTGCTCTTGCCATTATATCATTATATGGCCTTTTTTTTCTTTTTTTTTTAAATTCATTTTATTTATCCTGAACATCTTTCATACAAGTATGGTTTTCGTCAATATTCAGCCATATTCTCCTATATTCGCAAATATTGTATTTTACATTGCTATCAATAGACATCTTATATCAGATCACAATGTCTGATCCCTGTACTTTAGTATTACTATCTCAGTCAATACTTCAAAGTAATCCCACTAATACAATACTGTGAGTGAAGTTCAGATATCAATATTCCCAAAAATGAGCTATAAGCAGTGTAGTTCATTCTAGTATGGAATTAGCCCATCAATAGCTTGGCTTAGTAAATTTTTCATCAAACTCTTCTGCCTCTGTTTAAATTGTTTATAGGTCTGAATATTTCGCAAATCAGTTGGTAATTGGTTCCACGCTATAGCTCCTCTATAGTCTATATTCAGCTGTGATTTACTTTTAACATAATTTGGAACAATCACACTTGGGCCATCGAGTCTACGTAATGGTAGGTCCCTATCATCTATGTATTTAATGTCACGGGACCTTTTATACATTAGATTCAGCAAATGAACATTCCTTCTATCAGCAAGGTAATTCAAACCTGCTAATTTATGGGTAGCCAACACATTAGCTCTTGGATCTAAACCTAAACTTAATCTAAGGTTATGGTTTTGCAAAATTTAAATCGTTTTCCTCTTATATGCAGATGCATGTGAGTAAAACATATCGCCATACTCTATGTATGGCAAGATCATAGATTTATAAATAGTTAAACTAGTCTTGTTATCCAAGTATGGCCTTATTTTCCTAAACATCATCCCTTTCCCTGTCACTTTCGAAATAATGTTTGCTAAGTGCAAATCAAAGTTAAGCTCTTTATCTAAAGTTACTCCAAGATATTTATAATTATCCACTGTTTGCAACCTATGACCTTTAATCATAATTAATGGGTCACCTACTCTTTTAACTACAGACTTAGATCCAAAAACCATAACCTTAGTCTTCTTATAGTTAACAGATAATTTGTTATTTGTACACCAAATGTTGAACCGGTCCGGCTCTCTTTGCATATTGTCAATAGCCACTTTTACATTAACATTGCTACTAATCAACACCGAGTCATCTGCATACAGCGCCAAATCACACTCACACCTTAGATGTTGCTACTGAGTTAACCCCTAATAATCAACCAACCTACCTTTGCAGGTTATGTCGGCACTGACCGTGCCCCAGTCCACGTCACATGTACAGTTGACCCGCTTCTCGGAGCTGGCCGGCCAATCGTCAAACACAAACCCGTTGTTACAGTAGTATATCACCTCGTTGTTCACTATGGTGCGGGTACTGTTCGCAATCAATGGAGCACCTCTGCAGACTGAATCTGTAAACATTGGACATTGAATTAAAATTGGTGTCATATATGTCTGCAACTGTCGTGGTCAGATAAGGTAAAGGTAAATATTTTTTCTGTAAGCCCTTGCATGATGAGAGGAACACTTCCTAGAGACTGCCTTTATAGATCTGAACCGTTTTTGATTAAGTGATGTATTTCTGTTGTAGGTAGGGAGGATTCTGAATTTTGTAGCAATTGCACGAATGTTTAATCCAGGACTTTGTGTTTAATTTATTACTGGACTACCCCTACCATACAAGAGTACAGTGTTGCAAATATCTAGATGCCCATGTCTAAAAATATGACTAACGATGACAATTGATAAAATTTAATATGTCCTAAATATTGAGATTAGGATACTAAGAAGTAGTAAAAAAAATTTGTTCAAACAATACAATCAACTATGTTTTGATTTGAGTGCGAATTCCTTTTCTTGTATTTATGACCTCACCAAGAGAGGTCATCTAGACCCAAACTGAAGTGAACAGGAGGGAGTTATCAATACCTTAATTTACACATCAATTGGGATAATTGAGTGTACAAGTGCAATAGTGTATCCTCCAAATTTAATGGAGATAAAATACACATAAAATAGATCTTGACATAAAGAAACCAACAATGGTGCCTGATGAGGAACAATGCCCCGAAACCACTATAGATATGAAATAAGCCACATAACAAACCTCGCAAAAAGGAGTGGTTAACTCTAATAGTGGACCACTTCAGGTACAGTGAAACCCCCTGGTGGGTTTTTCTGACAACTTTTTTCTGACTAGTGGCCACCCCCCATATGGGAATAGACCAACCCGTGGAAGTCCCGTACCAATGAACATGGGACAAGTGGGAGAGTCCAAGCTGGCTTAGCAACAATGCGCAACGAACCCCTGACAACAGGGCCCCTCCTGCTCTTATTCAGAGGGGTATTCTGTTCGCAAGCCACGTCAACCACACACATAAGAAGTAGAAGGCTACACTCATTCTAAACTTACACATGGACCGTTCACAGATGACCTCGCCTGGTTCTGAGCAGCTGGCCTGGTGCCAAAGCCCTCGCCGGTCGACTCTGACACACGTCTCGTGATTTCTCGTGGGTGTGGCTGCCCAGTTGGTGAAGCCCGCCTCCATCAGGGCCAGGCCTCCCGCCCACAGCCCCTGCCACACCCACTCCTGCTGGGCGGGGATATACCGCAGGCCGATGCGTCCCGTAAGGCCTCTGTAGAGGGGGTTATAAAATACATACCATTGAGAAGGGGCTGCATACGTAAAGGGAGTTAAAAACAATGTTGTGTCAAAATATGACAAATTTTGCAAACTCAGATAACTATGAAAATACCTTCTTTCCTGCTAAATTTTGACCCTACATTGCTTTCAGCTCCCTTTAAGCCATGTCTCATAAACGAAACCCGATTATGATGCTTCTTTGATTTGAAGGCATCGCTGTCGTTAGGCCAAATCTTTCTTATAACCTAGTGCAAACATTTGATAAAGATTACTTCATCCTGCAGGTTATGATCTGTTCAATATTTCAATCTATAACCATGATGTTTCATGAGGGATTTAAGCGATCAAATACAAGACAAAATTTGAACTAGTAACTAACATTATATAAAAAATAGGAGTTTACTTACTGAAGCCTCAGATGATCACTGATTTCAGCATTAGATATGACACCAGGAATGCCATGACTTTGGTTACAGTTGCCCTCGGGGACCTGTCTCCAACACGCCATGCTGGGAGCCCTCTCTGTCACAAAGGGACACACAAATTGTTAGACAGCAACATGTATGACAGTAAATTATGGCCCCTTCTAGGGGTACAGAGGGCCTGGGGGACCTGTCGCCAACATGCCATTCCAGGGGCGTACAAATTCTCTCAAATTCACAAGTATATGAATTTTGTCACAGAATGTACAAATCTTGGCCTTCGAATTTATGAACAGATTGTGTAGATTACGAAAAAATAAGTTTGAGGTCTGCACACCCCTGCATAACATGCTTAGAGCTCCCTCTCTCATATAAGGGACATTAACTGGAACACAGAGACATGCGGGAGCTGAACTCTCTGTTCAATAACAGAGATTTCAGCTATGACAGTGAATGACAAGCGACCCTCCAATCTGCTGCTTGACATTGATATTTAAATAATATATTGGTATAACTAAAATGCTACTTTTTTTTATTGAAAAATTCTCCAAATTCCTGAAAAAATCATCTAGCCAAGTTCCTACGTAACAGAGCCATTCAAGAACCATAATATTTTAATCAGTATGTTACTTACTAGGATGGCACGTAATAAATATATGTTATTGATGGTGAGGTTCAAATCTCACCAAATCTGAACATTTTTATAATATTAATGTTATTCTTTGGTGAGGTTAAGACCGAACCGAAACAGAATATTATAAGAACATTCTGTTAGGGTTGAAGAACGTAAACAGAATATTGTTAAAACTTTGCGCTGCAACATCACAAGAGTATATTGCAGCAACCTTATTAGGAGCCTTATGAGAACCAATACAGAACTAAACAGAATATTGCGGTAACTTTACAATAACGTCACATGTTTGGCTGGGCAAGCTCCTTGCAGGTAATTAAGGATGTAATGTTACTGTGCAGAGGTCATGCTCACCTTGGCAGGAGAGCCCGCTGATGACCTGGTCCCAGGGCCGGCGGCAGGGGCAGGGCAGGGTGAGGGAGGTCCGCCCGTCGGGGAAGGCCCTGCCCGCCTCACAGTGGTAGGTCACCGTCTGACTGCCCACCTCCAGGCGGGCCCGGGGCAGGGCAGGGGCACGCTCACACACCGCACCTACAGAACACACAATGTGAAATTTGTACGATTTACTGCACTGTATGATATTGCACAAAGGTAGTTAGTAAAACACCTTGTGCATATAATCAATTGTATAGGAATAAAATGAAGAAGCATCACCAGCCTGTAAAGGGAATATCATAAAGTATTCAAAATTATGTGAATTATTACATTATATAGTGTAAATATAGCATGGACTGCTGGTAGGTGTAAATATACCTGTTTGGTGGTAGCAGCCAGGGTGCATCTCCCAGCAAGTACCAATGTTCAGGGAAAAACAATAACTAGACATATATATATATATATATATATATATATATATTTAGGGTAGAACCCATGGTTAAAGCGGAGAACACTATTAGATACTGTTTGGACAATACAAGTCTTGAGGATTCAAGTGGTTTGAATAGCGTTACGTAGAAGGACATCTGGTGATTAATAAGAGAACTATTGTGTTGCATTAGCGTGTGAGACCAGGCGGACTCTAAGGAGGAAACTTGCTCTCAAGCAACAGGAATTGTGAACCTAGAAGTTTTAGGCTATCATCATACTGGCAAATTGTATGCAGTCAAGATATCCACGAATATACCTGACTTTCAGCCAAGTGTTGTTCGCATCATGGATATGAACGCCCATCTCATGAAATTACCTACTACATGACTAGCATTTTTAGAAGAAGTTGATTAATACAATTCAACCGAATATAGTAAGAACAGTTCCCCAATCATTAGATAACAGCATCACAACAATTAGCTTTCAATATGTTGTAATTTTCCATGGAATGCATACTGTGGAAAGCGATGTTATTTCACAAGTCGTGATTTCATAAATCAACATTCAAAGGGAAGGATCTATCAATTTTTCAATTCAGGCCCTAGGTTTTGATGTATGATATCTTGAAAATTAAGTTGGATAAATAATAAATAGTGACCCATTTTTGTTATAAAATCAAAACCAGTGGCCAAACAAAACAAACTGAGACACATTTCCCTACAAACTTACCTTTTTGAAAGGTATGTGAAATTTAAAGTTTGTGTCTTTAATACTATTCGAGATATCTCTAAAATTAAGTATTCAACAAGATCACAGTTTTTTGGCTGACCTTAACTTTTTGCTTTTCATTAGATACGCACAATAATTATTACCTGTGATTTAAGCGATGTGTAGAGGGATATTGTAAGTAGTATGTTAACAGGAGGAGAGATGGGAGTGCAAATTATGCCCTGTCCACTGCTGTCTATTCTTAAGTTGTTTACGACTCAGATATTAAAGATTTAACTAAAAATACCAAAAAGGAAGTATTGGTTTGATGAATGAACAACACAATTTAAGTATTTGTTATGACTCAATAACAAGCAACTTACGTTTCAGCTTCTCACATATGCTGAAGAAAGAGTGCCCGCAGTTGGTGACAACCCACTGCTGGTTGTACAGGGCCACACAGTTTCTCCGTCCACTGTTCCTTGGGTGGCCCAGGCCCCAATTAGTGTAGGCAACCTTCTGCCGGCTGGCCTCATATAGAAAGTTTCGCTCTGCCCACCGGTCAGACACCCCTAGGTACGAGGTAATGTGTCGGGACCTGCAGGGGGAGCAGACACCTCATGTTATAATTATACCAATGCCTCATATAGAAAGGTGCCCTCCGTCCACAGGTCGGACACCCCCAGGTATGAGGTGGTGTGTCGGGACCTGCAGGGGGAGCATACACCTCATGTTACAATTACACAAATGCCTCGTACAGAGAGGTGCCCTCCGCCCACCGGTCAGACACCCCGAGGTACGAGGTGGCATGGCGGGACCTGCAGGGAGAGCATGCACCTTCAAAATGTTTATATAATTAAACTATAAATATAGAAAATTGTATCTAAATAACTAGTTTGAACCCCTTCAGTTTTGCATGGAACCCCCTCAGATTTTAGGGCAGGATAGGCCCCTGTGACACTGCCATTAAGTATTTGAGGTATATTGGGTCAGTGGTCAATATGTGTGAACAGTAAGTGGGTCAGAACTTGTTTTGCCCTTCATTTTGTGAATTCTGAACGGACTTCCGCAATTATTAATTTCTTGAATTTCAGGTCAATTAATGTATTTTCACCAAATGGAAATGTTGTTTTAGGCCTTAGTACAAGAGCAAACCGTGAAAATGTTGTACAGGTCCTGGATTTGTGTCCGGTCAGTACCTTGGTAAGGGTTCCACTTTCTCTGATAGTTTTGCCTTAATAGCACAGACTGCCATGGGTCCACTCACACAGATAAACCACTCTTACTTTGGTTTCCTTTGTTATATCTGTGAATTCTCAGTTGCTAATGCACTGGCATCTTGAAAATGCACTCTTACCCTGATAATACACTGGCATCCTTAAAATGCACTCTTACCCTGATAATGCACTGGTGCTATCATGTTGCACTCGTCGGTTCACATAATGCACTCTTTCTGGAGAGATTCAAACCCATCCCAGCCAAACATGTGATGTTATTATAATGCTGCAGCAATGTTTTGTATTGGATCTTGTTACATAATTTTGAAGGCTCCCATAAACATTGCTGCAAAATACTGAAGTGATGTTGCATTGTGACCTTATTATAACATTCTTTCTACATTCTTCAATCTAAACAGAATGTATTTCATTTTACATTCTGGTTTGGTTTGGTCTAACCTTACCAAAAAATAATAATGTAATGACGTTCAGATTTGGTGGGGTTTCAACCTCACCATATAAATAACATAATTGTTATGTGCCCTCTAAGTAAGTCACAAACTGACTAAAAAGGTATCGTTGCAGAAGGTTTCTGTTACATCACAAGTTGGCTGGAAATATAAGAGGCCAAGGTCAGGTCAATAGGAAATTTCACCAAGAGAAGTAGCACTATTGAAAACTTAAGATTAATCTATGAAATGGTGAATAAGGACAGAAATTTTAAAAGGGATCAATAAAACATGAAGAAAGGCTGCCTCTATCTAGTTTGTCTTTGAGAGACCTCAAGTTGTGAGAGGGACTGTCATAAATGAAAATAAATTCAGTGAGTTTTTATTAGTTAAAAACTAGATTAGAGCCTTTAAAACACCATTTGTAAAGGTGAATGATATAGAAAAGCATTTGAAAAAATAACAGTGTTAAGTATGACATGTACTATGAGAAACACAAATGAACATAGGTTGAAAAAGAACAGCATTGTTTTGAGGACAGAGATGCCAGTGCCAAATCATGAGTGTAAAATTGATGTAGATATGACACGCTTATGAAACCCTTGAACCAGGTAGTATTCTTACACGAACTGGACCACCTGGTCCTCCTCGGCAGAGCGCACCTCGGCCAGCACCCCGCCTCCCTCCTCGCACCGAGTCCGGCCCGCGTAGTAATTTCCCTTCCAGCCTGTTGGCCAGAAACATACCTGATCCGGAGAACGGTCTGAAATGAACACAGACCAGAACACATCTTTGAGTGCTGATGGGGATTCAAGTCAAGCAGCCCGCCTTACACTAAGTCTGGCCCATGAAGTAATTCCACTTTCAGCCCATTGGCCAGAAATCAATTATAAAAACACATCAACAAATTCTTAATAATAGAGTTAACAAACAAATACTTAAAACTAACTTGTCCCCCCACCTCCCTACACATGTACCTACCCACTCACTGTAGGCAGCTACCTGTTCCCAGTCCCCCACCTCCCTACACATGTACCTACCCACACACTGTAGGCTGCTACCTTTCCCAGTCCCCCACCTCCCTACACATGTACCTACCCACACACTGTAGGCTCCTACCTCGTCCCAGTCCCCCACCTCCCTACACATGTACCTACCCACACACTGTAGAGCTGCTACCTCTTCCCAGTCCCCCACCTCCCTACACATGTACCTACCGATACACTGTAAAGCTGCTACCTCGTCCCAGTCCCCCACCTCCCTACACATGTACCTACCCACACACTGTAGGCTGCTACCTTTCCCAGTCCCCCACCTCCCTACGCATGTACCTACCCACACACTGTAGACCTGCTACCTCATCCCAGTCCCCCACCTCCCTACACATGTACCTACCCACACACTGTAGGCTCCTACCTCGTCCCAGTCCCCCACCTCCCTACACATGTACCAATCCCACACTGTAGGCTCCTACCTCGTCCCAGTCCCCCACCTCCCTACACATGTACCAACCCCACACTGTAGGCTCCTACCTCGTCCCAGTCCCCAACCTCCCTACACATGTACCTACCCACACACTGTAGGCTCCTACCTCGTCCCAGTCCCCCACCTCCCTACACATGTACCAACCCCACACTGTAGGCTCCTACCTCGTCCCAGTCCCCAACCTCCCTACACATGTACCTACCCACACACTGTAGAGCGGCTACCTCAACCCAGTCCCCCACCTCCCTACACATGTGCCTACCCACACACTGTAGGGCGGCTACCTCATCCCAGTCCCCCACCTCCCTACACATGTACCTACCCACACACTGTAGAGCTGCTACCTCTTCCCAGTCCCCCACCTCCCTACACATGTACCTACCGATACACTGTAAAGCTGCTACCTCGTCCCAGTCCCCCACCTCCCTACACATGTACCTACCCATACACTGTAGGCTGCTACCTTTCCCAGTCCCCCACCTCCCTACACATGTACCTACCCACACACTGTAGGCTCCTACCTCGTCCCAGTCCCCCACCTCCCTACACATGTACCAACCCCACACTGAAGGCTCCTACCTCGTCCCAGTCCCCCACCTCGCTACACATGTACCAACCCCACACTGTAGGCTCCTACCTCGTCCCAGTCCCCAACCTCCCTACACATGTACCAATCCCACACTGTAGGCTCCTACCTCGTCCCAGTCCCCCACCTCGCTACACATGTACCAACCCCACACTGTAGGCTCCTACCTCGTCCCAGTCCCCAACCTCCCTACACATGTACCTACCCACACACTGTAGGCTCCTACCTCTTCCCAGTCCCCCACCTCCCTACACATGTACCAACCCCACACTGTAGGCTCCTACCTCGTCCCAGTCCCCCACCTCCCTACACATGTACCAACCCCACACTGAAGGCTCCTACCTCGTCCCAGTCCCCAACCTCCCTACACATGTACCTACCCACACACTGTAGAGCGGCTACCTCAACCCAGTCCCCCACCTCCCTACACATGTGCCTACCCACACACTGTAGGGCAGCTACCTCATCCCAGTCCCCCACCTCCCTACACATGTACCTACCCACACACTGTAGGCTGCTACCTCATCCCAGTCCCCCACCTCCCTACACATGTACCTACCCACACACTGTAGGCTGCTACCGCATCCCAGTCCCCCACCTCCCTACACATGTACCTACCCACACACTGTAGGCTGCTACATATACCTCATCCCAGTCCCCCACCTCCCTACACATGTACCTACCCACATACTGTAGGCTGCTACCTCATCCCAGTCCCCCACCTCCCTACACATGTACCTACCCACACACTGTAGGCTCCTACCTCATCCCAGTCCCCCACCTCCCTACACATGTACCTACCCACACACTGTAGGCTGCTACATATACCTCATCCCAGTCCCCCACCTCCCTACACATGTACCTACCCACACACTGTAGGCTGCTACCTCATCCCAGTCCCCCACCTCCCTACACATGTACCTACCCACACACTGTAGAGCTGGTTCCTCATCCCAGTCCCCCACCTCCCTACACATGTACCTACCCACACACTGTAGAACTGGTTCCTCATCCCAGTCCTTCACCCCCCTACACATGTACCTACCCACACACTGTAGGCTGCTACCTCGTCCTAGTCCCCAACTCCCTACACATGTACCTACCCACACACTGTAGAGCTGCTACCTCGTCCCAGTCCCCCACCTCCCGACACATGTACCTACCCACACGCTGTCAAGCTGCTACGTCGTCCCAGTCCCCCACCTCCCATCACATGCACCTAACCACACACTGTAGGCTGCTACGTATACCTTATCCCAGTCCCCCACCTCCCTACACATGCACCTAACCACACACTGTAGGCTGCTACCTCGTCCCAGTCCCTTACCTCCCTACACATGTACCTACCCACACACTCTAGAGCTGCTAGCTCATCCCAGTCCCCCACATCCCTACACATGTACCTACCCACACACTCTAGAGCTGTTACCTAGTCCCAGTCCCTCACCTCCCTACATATGTACCTACCCACACACTCTAGAGCTGTTACCTTGTCCCGATCCCCCACCTCCCTACACGTGTACCAACCCACACACTATAGACTACTACCTCGTCCCAGTCCTTCACCTCCCTACATGTGTACCAACCCACACACTATAGACTACTACCTCGTCCCAGTCCCTCACCTCCCTACACATGTATCTACCCACACAACATAGACCTGCTACCTCGTCCCAGTCCTTCACCTCCATACAAATATACCTACCCAAACACTGTAGAGCTGCTACCTCATCCCAGTCCTGTACATCCTTACACATGTACTTCTTCTCACGTGACCCGTCAGGGAAGAGCTTCCCTGGGTCACATGTGTATGTCACATTGTCAGTTTTCTGGCTGGCAAAGTCTTCTGAGGAATCTCCTATCAAACTGAAAACACAAGATTAGACTTCAATAGTAAAGTCAAGCTATTTCTTAAGCCCCATACCTACTAAGCAACTCTAACACACTTTGGCAACAGATCGCCACAAAATTCAGCTAATTTTGCCCCTAGAATTGGCTGATTCTAGCACTGATTCAGATCAAACATGTACAATTCAATACACTATACTAAGAGGCAGTCATAAGAATCAGCCAATTTTAGCACCGATCTGTTGCCCAACTTTGTAAAAGTTGCTTAGTGGGTATCGGGCTTTAAAGTATTATCATCTCTGATCATCTCCAAGAGCAAAATAGAGGAAATTGTAGGAAATCATGTGAAAATAGAACAAATCATGCAAATATGATTTTTAAATCTAGAATTAATCTAGGTACTCTGTTTGAAAAATAATACTATTATAACATTGATCTAGTTAAATTAGAGTCCTTTGTACCTTCGTCTTTCCCTCTCTCTCCACTCTCTCCATGGTTTGGCGACGGAGGCCTCAGTGCCATCCTCAGTTAATGTACCTTTTGACCTGGACCATTCAGAAACAGTGCTCCCATGTGAAGATGTTGAGCTATCCAAGCCTTGTGTTGTACTCACTGATGTTTCTTGGGCACCACTCTCTGTATTGACTTCAGCCACAGGGCCAGTAGAACTCCCCATGGTTCCACTTGTTGTGTCTGAAAGAATTGTGTCAAACCCCTCTTCAGTCACAATGTCAGCATCTGAATTGCTTACTAGACCACTGGCAGTGCTTAGCCTGTCTGATTTTGGGATAGTAGGATCCACAGTCATTCCAAGTGTTGTATCAAGCTCCACTGTTTCTGAATTTAAGGGGGTGGCCAGGTTGTTGTCAGGAATGGTGGACTTGTCATTTGCTGTGCTTACATTGTGAATGTGTGAGGTAGACAACGCCTCTTCCATCCCTGTAGTGCTCTCTGCTCCAGACATCTCAGAACTGGCTGTTTCAGTGGTGAAACTGTTATACTCTGCCCCAGAACTAGTGCTGCTGGATTGATCGTTTGAGATGTTCACACTCTCAGTGGATGAGGTTTCTAAACCTGTGCCACTGGTTGGGTCTGGTCCAGTAACCTTTGTCTGGACTTCTCTACCAGTTCCATTGATGGATGTGCTGGATGGGTTAGAGTAACTTGAGTTGTCACCTGAATTGGTAACATTGAAGGTCTTGGGTAGGGTCGTACCAGTGGGAACCTGCGACATTGTCTCATTGTATGTGGTGTTGGATGGTCTATCGGTGGTACTTGAGGTGTCAGCTGAATTGGGAACTTCAAAAGCCATGGGTATGGTCATACTAGAGGAAACCTCTGACATAGTCTCATTGTCTTTTGTGTCAGATGGTCTGTCACTAGGACTTGAGTTGTCAGATGAATCACTGCCATCAAAGGTCTCGGGTATGGTCATACTAGTTGGGACATCAGATAATGTCTCATTGGTGGTAGCGTTAGATGAATCAAGCTCAATACCCAAACCGTCTAATGTAGAGTTATCCAAACCTTGCCTTGCAGTCTCTGTGCTCCCTGGTCTATCGAGAGGGCCTTCCGGCACTAATGCACTATCGGGGACATTTACTATCTCTACCTCAGGGATGGTATCGCTAGAACTGGCCCCTGTCATGGTGTGGTTCAGGGCTGTGGTCTGGTTTTCAGGCTCCAGCTCCAGTACCCAGGTGGCCCCTGTTATATTGGGTACGTTAGAGCAGGGCGAGTAGGGGCTGGTGGGTCCAACCGCCACGGTCAGGGCCAGCAGGGGCCATAGGGGGCTCAACAGGCCCAGCTTCATCCTGTAACAAGGGCAAAACTCAACATTCACAAGGCATTTCTACATATATGGAAATTTCATTGGTAGGTCTGCTTGCAATGTGTTTGTTATATGGCACATACAAAAAGTGCTGAATCTATACCAAACCCATCAAAGAACTGTTGTTGACTTGACTGTAATAATCAGACATCAAAATTAGTGGCGAATTCAGTATAAATCCATGCACCAAGAAAGAAATGTGACTTTCAAAGTTATGAAAAAAGGCAATTTTCTCAAAGAACCATAACTTTCTAGGTAAATGAGATACAGTATTACTTTGTATACCATAGGATTCAGAATAAATTTAACAATCAATTCTGGCTAGTTTTATATAACTCAATAGAATGAAAACATTCTTTTTTGAACCAAAACCTATAAACAAGAAAAAAAGCAACTTTAAACTAAAGTGGTATAATCTGATTTTAGGCTTTATAGGAAGAATGTTATATTTCTTAAAGGTGGAAATGAATATATATCTGGCACATCTGCCCTTACTTTAAGATTAAAAATATTAGTGTAAAGTTTGACTGGCTGCTACTTATAGTAATAATTTTACAGATAGACTTAAAGAGACTCCCTATGATGATTTACATAAATTATCTTTTAATGATCAGATAATGAAACATGGGCCAATAATGTTCTATGAACACATCCGTAAATGATGTCACACACTAGGGGTCGGGTGGTAGGTTGAGAAGTGTGACACTGCGTGGAAACTCACCTTATTTTCATGTTTAAAACAGAAAATATAGTGTGACAGGGGGTGGGTGGATCCTTAAAGAAAAAGTGTGACATCATTTATTGATGGCCCCTCAAAGGAATGCCATGATATATCCCACAGACTCATGCATTCAATTAATAACTTTGGAGGCCCTATAATGTGTTTTAGATGCTTCATAAATGGCTGTAACAGGATGAAAAAGTCACTCTTTCTTAGTGCATGGGTCTATGGATTTGGTGTGTAATGGCCTTCATCAGAAAAGCAGATCTGAAAGTGGGGTCACCTTAGATTGATAGGATCTGAGCTTAGTGATATGTGACATGGGCATTTTTAAAATTCAACACTGTGACAAGGCCATTTCTGAAAATCGACAAGGGACATAGAGCTTAGTAACATGGACAGAAGATTTCAAAATATAATGACAGGCGACTAGCCATTTCTCAAATTTGACATGCAACATGGGGACCCCCCATCTAGACCCCCAAGTGTGGTGTCGGATAACACTGCGTGGAGGATAAATATGTATACTATACATGATGTCTAATCATATACAGCAAAACAGGCAATCTGATGATGCAACTGTGTCTGCCCCTAAATTCCCTACACAGATATAAATTTTGAAGCATGTAATTATTTTTACCTGTGTTTGTTGTTTGAACGCACAGTTCCCCTAACAACAACATAGCCAGTTTACTGTCGCGCACTGCCCCCCCCCCCCCCCCACCTGGGCTGTATCCAATGTACATCACTACTGGTTTATTTAATAGGTCGCATGAAAAACAGGGTATTTCAGTGTTTGAACTGCCTAAAGATGAGCTTCTGAGAATGTAATTAACTATGCATAGAAAAGGAAGTTTTCATGTCATGGAAGCCTTCGTATAAACCTATAAGCATCAACGTTCTCCCTGCTTGTTCCCGCATGCCGTGTTACATGTGAATCATGGTCTCAGGCAACAAATCATGTTAAAATCTTCCAGGAATTATAAAATTCAATGATAAAACAGCACCCTAACCAACTACCTGTGTGATGTGCTCCGTATTTACAATGCAACCATAGTCGAATAAATCAAATAATTGTGTCCTGAAATGTTTACCTTTAACACTCTGCACCAGCTTCCTAGGATTATTATCAGTACATATACATTCACATGTATATATGTTTATAGGTATGCTTCTCGTAACATCAATGTAACATATCTGCTACTATAATAGGCATTACTTCTGTTATGTTTTCTATTGCTAGTACTGTGATGAATGTAAAAGGATGAGTTCCAACACTTTGCAATTGCTTCAAATCTTAGATAGGCAACCTAGATACTTAATGGATTAAATTTACCTTGATTTGCCTATAACTCTTTCTCATGTCACCTTTCCCTCAATGGCAAACGCTAGGTTTTCACATTGGTGTAGTCAAGTCTTTTGTGATGTGCCCAGACCAAGACTGCTAGACCTCCACTCAAACACACGTCAGATGTGTGTTGTGGAAAGTTCCGCAAGGTTTGACTTCTCAGAATTAGATAATTGATTTTCTTAGAAGAAAAAGTGGTTGTTCACATGAAGTTCAATGTAAATACTGTCACAGACTGGTTGGATCATTAGGTATGAATATGATGTACCCGATGCAATGTTCACACTGTCAGACATATCAACTTTGACATGTCCCCTCCACATACACACTATCAGACATGTCCCCTCCAGATGCACACTGTCAGACATGTCCCCTCCACATATGCACACTGTCAGACATGTCCCCTCCACATGCACACTGTCAGACATGTCCCCTCCACATACACACTGTCACACATGTCCCCTCCACATATGTATACTGCTAGACATGTCCCCTCCAGATGCACACTGTCAGACATGTCCCCTCCACCTATGCACACTGTCAGACATGTCCCCTCCACATGCACACTGTCACACATGTCCCCTCCACATACACACTGTCACACATGTCTCCTCCACATGCACACTGTCAGATGTGTCACCTTCATGTGCACACAGTCACACATGTCCCCTCCACATACACACTGTCAGACATGTCTCCTCCACATGCACACTATCAGACATGTCCCCTACACATGCACACTGTCAGACATCTCCCCACAATATGCACACTGTCAGATATGACCCTCCATATGCACACCGTTAGACACGTCCCCTCCACATGCACACTGTCACACATGTCCCCTCTGCATGCACACTGTCAGTCATATCCCCTCCACATGCACACTGTCACACATGTCCCCTCAAGATGCACACTGTTAGGCGTGTCCCCTCCATATGCACACTGTTAGACACGTCCCCTCTACATGCAAACTGTCAGACATGTCCCCTCCATATCCACACTGTCACACATGTCCCCATCACATGCACACTGTCACACATGTCCCCTCCACATGCATACTGTCGGACATGTCCCCTCTGCATGCACACTGTCACACATGTCCCCTCCATATACACACTGTCACATATATCCCCTCCACAGAAAACAGACATGGCCCCTCCACACATGCACACTGTCAGACATGGCCCCTCCACATGTATACTGTCAGCCATGTCCCCTCCACATGCACACTATGAGATACATTATGTCCACAATCACACATTCCTACCATCACAAACAATATGTACCTCAAAGTATCATTGATGATGCCACAACCCCAAAAATGGACTAGATGATTTTGAAACCAACAGAGCAAATTGTGATTTTCAAATTTCTTGTAATGAATGTCGTTTAAAGGGAGGCAAAACCAATATAATTAACAACATTTTCAAAACCCAGATAAGTATAGCTATATGTTAGATGGGTCCAGTTAAGGTCAGTGGTAAAGTATCAGCTGTGAAAACTAGCTCAAACTGAAGTAGAATACCACAAGAGATGGAAATATTTGCATTTGCCTGTAAACAAACCCCATTTTTGTGGATCCACCTTAATTGATTTGAGCAAGGAAAATGTGTTTTTTTTATTATTTATTTTACCATATTGCATGATTTAGATTTTAACATGGGCCAGGAATAGGCTCAAGGAATGGATTTTCATGATTATTTGAGTTTGTAAAATTTCATTGAATGTATTGTTTTTGGCTATATATATATATATATATATATATATATATATATATATATATATATATATAATCCTAAAAAGACCAAAATAAATCCTCAATTTGGTTATCTCACTCTCGAGGATAGGGGACACTAGCACAATTGTACCGATACTTTAACCTAGGCCTGGTGAACCTGCTCAGGTGTTCAGGCTTCCAAGAATGGGGCAGCTACGAAAAAATGGCCAATCAAACATTCAAGGTGTTTGTTGCATCTGTTATTAATATTTCAAAGGGCTATCCATGACAACAGCACTCCATAGCAGGTTTCCCAACTTGGCAGGGGGTACAAATGTAAAACAAAAATATGGTTATTTGATGGGCTTTGAGACATGAACTTTTATCTTCCCAAGTTCCAAGAACTTTCCAAAGCTGATTAATTGTTAAATCTCAGTTCTAACACCCAGGGCCTCCATTAATGATGACAAGTCAAAAAAAAGATAAGACATTGCTTCACTGTGTAACATGTTTTTCTCTTTATTTTGTGAATTCCAAATCGATTTGCAAGATTATTTCTTAATGTCAGGTAGAATGGTGCAGTCTTGTTTAATGGAGACAGTGATAGAGCCCTGTATTCGAGAGAAAATCAATAATTGTAGAGTAAGCCGTTTGAGTCAAAGTGTGTACATAGTCAAGACATTGTAGCATACGGACCCTCAGCACTGTACACCACAATAGTCAGGACATTGTGATACTGCCCACTTTGCTCCACTGATAATTTCCCTTCTATCTAAGTCTTTCCACTAGATTGCTCTACACCTTGCCTATGAACTAGCCTAGATATCTAGGTCATGACATACATTCTAAGATATACAGGCCCTTAACCCAGTGACCATTTGTAGCTGTCTGGTATATTGTCTGATCAGATCGCAGGATGTAAGTTGAGGTGAGGTGAGAGCACGTCAACAAGACCCTTTATGCACATACAGGATTCATGAATAGACCCACCAGGGAATAACTGTGTTGAAGTGTATAGATCAAGGTAAGATAATGGGCGTATCCAGAGGGGGAGCAGGGTGCCCGGGCGATGGCTCCTCCGTTTTTTTGAAAATTTTGCATTTCTTTCATGTAATATTTGGTCAAAAAGTAACTAAGGAAGGGTTTTTTCCAATAGCGCTTACCCCCTTTTCAAAATCCTGGATCGACCAGTGATGTGAGTTTACATAGTTTATAATGGTATATGTGGATGGGACATGTTAGGGACAGCTGGTCATTCATCAATTTCTTTTGCTTGAAATCAGACATTTTGCATATAAATTCTCTTTGTCACTCAAGTTTAAAACACATTGGACCGGGAAATATAGGTCTTAAACTCATGGTCAACATGCAGTCTTTATTGGTTCTGTGTGTGCAGTATTCAACCATTGATATTGGTTTAACTTTCTTATTTGATTCAAACTTGTGCACTAACAATCTTTGCATTGTGCAATTTCGTAAACAACTTGCACACTATGTCGAATGTAGATCTAGATATAAAAAAGGAAGGATATATATTCTTAAAACAAATTCATATTCTTTTATTGCTTTATTTTTGAGGGGGAAGGGGGATGTTGCAACAGGTTACCAAATCGTTACAACAGGGGTAAAATGGCACCCACCCCTGAGAATCTTGTGTTCTCAATGTTTTGAACACCTTCCTGAACTATACAAATACAATTGAAGTAGCTTTCAAATGTATGCTGATAAAAATTGTTTAACAAAAGTAAATAAATGAAACAAACTAGACAAAACATTTTCATTCAAAGAAATAAACTTTAATAAATACCACTTGATAGAGAGAGAGATTCACTTTTTGATCAGTAAAGTAAATTTTAGAAAGCTATTTCTAATTATTCCAAATGATCTATGTTGTGGTAATGTCCATTTTGCAAAAAGGTACAACTACAAAAATAATCATAAGTATTTTGAACCCATTACTTTTCTTCAGCGCAAGTCATGAATTCAATACTGGAGGCAGTGTACACCCTGCTGTACATTGTCTACTCCTACTGTGAGGCCGTGTTCAGGCTGGTCGTCCCTCTGTCCCCTAAGTCAGTGAGTGGACAGGTCGTGCTGGTGACGGGAGGTGGGAAGGGCATTGGACGTGAAACAGCCCTCCAGCTAGCCAGCAGAGGGGCTACCATTATACTCTGGGATGTAGATGAGGTAAGGTTTTAGTAGTGGACTAATGACTTGTCCACAATGACATGTATTGAAGAAGATATATTTAAACGTTAAAAATGCAGCTAATCATGAAGTTGTAGCAACCAGCTGTAGCACCCAGGTCCTTGAACATTGGATGATCAGAGCTATAAGTGAGAACGTTATTGCTACTTATTTGTGTCAAGGTAAGGAAAGCTTTTACGATGATGCCTGAATGTGGCTCTCTCTGTATAAACCTATGTGTAGATAAGGCGCGGATTTAGGGGGGGGGGGCGTGCCAGGCGTGCGCCCCCCCTTTTTTGGGCAAAATTTAGATTTTTTTAATGTAAAACTCCTGCGTCCAGGGGGTCCAGGGGAAAATTTTCCAATAGCACGCCCCCCCTTTTTCAAAATCCTGGATCCGCCCCTGTAGATGATGCCAAAGTGATCGGTGATTAAACTTTGCATATGTATATATACGTACCTATTTACCATCCTCAGGCAAGCCTCAAGTGCACAGCTGATGACCTGAGAGCACAGGGAAAGGCCGTCCATGTCTATGTATGTGATGTCAGTGATCCGGATGAGGTCACTCAGACAGCAAACCAAGTGCGCCAAGATGTCGGTGATGTGGACATTCTGGTCAACAATGCTGGGATAGGTTACTGCAAACTGTTCAATGACCTTTCTGTGACAGAGATCAGAAGGACGATAGATGTCAATGTTACTGCACACTTCTGGGTTAGACTTTCCATAACACTTTTTGTTTCTTTCCACACTTAGCTTTACTGCATGAAATCAATTAGTTAATCTAAGTTAGAGGCTCTCCATATTTTCTTCTTTGCTTACTTGTTAATAACTGATCTGCCAATACTCTAAATGACATAATTACATTGTGTTATTCTTTATGTTCTTTTGTGTATTAGAACTCTTGGAACATATAGTTACATTTTCTCTCAGTATCAAAGATTGATCCAATGCGTTGGTATGAAACACCCAGTAACATCCAGTTCAACTGCTAATTCCCAAATATATTCATCATCTCCAGAGATGTGGACAAGTATTAGATCAATACTTGTTCGTTTCATTTTTCCAGTTCAAATTGAAATCAACGTAACAGCTTTATTAATCAAAAATATACATTAACAGGCCATTGTGACATCTCTAACTAACTATACTTATTTTTCAAGACACTAAAGGAGTTCCTGCCCAGCATGGTATCCCGTAACCATGGCCACTTAGTGACTGTGGCATCGGCTGCCAGCATCAATGGTGCGGCCTACCTCGTGGATTATTCGTGAGTACTGGTCAGATAATGTAGCACTCGTTTCTGTTTGACTCTGAAGATCAATAATACTGCTGATAGAAAACCCAACATTAAATTACAGGATATCTATCTTTCAAGAAAATTGATAATCTGTACATCATACATTCATTAAACGTTTGAAAGAAGACTGGAATACATATTTTTTGAAAGTTCAAGAATCAGCATAGTAATATTTGAGGGAAAAAGAAATGTATTTGAAGATATTATTCCTCATGGCCTTTTGAAAATTAGGTTATAGCAGGAAGGTAATAGCATTTCTAAAAACTGAAGACCACAACTGAAAATATTTACTTCTGGGGTAAATTTGGGCAAATCTCCTTTCAACCTTCTTCATTTTATCATTGTTTAGTCTAAGTTAATCTTTTGAAAGAAAATTCTCCTCCTTGTGGAATCCGCATTTGCATGACATCACTAGGAAATCATTTCAAGGATTTTTCAAATTTGAAAAATAATATTGATTCTCAAATATTGCTTAATAACTTTACTAGTGTATCATACTGGTAAAACTTGATTTCTTTCAGAATTGTAATGTCAGATTTCATTCATGAACTAAGCAATATAAATTACAGAATTTGATATGACTCTAAGTAGTTATGAAACTGGACAACGATACTCATTGCAATTTTTCCTCAAAAAAATAAATTTGAAAATTTCTAAAATTATCAACTTTATGAAATAACACATTGAAATGTTTATACTCAATAGATGCTTGGGGAAAAATCATTTCTAAAATTATCAACTTTATGAAATAACACATTGAAACGTTTATACTCAATAGATGCTTGGGGAAAAATCATTTTGAATAAATCTTTTTGATAAACTCATCAGACCATCTTATACATTGTAGGGTGTCTAAGTTCGGTGCATGTGGGCTGTTGGATGCTTTGGAGAGAGAACTACGAGGGAAACCAGGCATAAAACTGACCACAATTTACCCTGGCTTTACTGACACTACAATGATCACGTCACACAAGGATCGTATCGTTCCCAGTGAAAGGTAGGAAGGCTCTCTCAGTAAACAAATGACTATACTTTGACAGTCAGTTTTTGTGTCAATTACATTTGCTTCAATACAATTGTATCTCAGCAATTGGTCTAAGTATGTTCTTTTTATATTATTTATTGTCTAGGACCATATCTTCTAGTTATGAGGCCGTCCTGGAGATAATCACTATCTGATTTATGGTCCTTCACATTTGAACTTTGCAGTTACTACTGTTATTTTTGCCATTCCATTTTTGTATACAGCAAGTGGAGTCCTGACCAAATTGCAAGATAAGGGTACTTGTCACTGCTGAAATATTTCTAAGTTTCTTTATCAAGGGCCGAACTATACAGCTATTTCAACTGTGATCAATATTGTCTGGCTACCCTTCAGGGTGGGACCCCTACTCCAGCCTGAGGAGGTGGCAGCTGCCATTGTAGATGGCATACTGCGTGACAGACGTGAGGTCTATATTCCTTCAAATCTAAGGATATCTGCCATTCTAATGAGGTAAGGTACCTTCAATGCACCTTACTCATTTTGAATTAAACGTTACCTTTATATAGGGTTATATTGTGTGACCAATATGACAATATTGTAGGCACCATTATGAAGAAACAGCATAGTAATTATTTGATTTTTGAAAAAATATATCACATGTTACAGGTGTTCTTCCAGTTGAATATGATAGCGCGTCTAAGCAAAAGACATTTTAGAGGATCAAATGCTACTTCTTTCATTTCATTAAGATATTTGACTTTAATGCATTCAATCATTACAAAATGAATATAAGGTAACTGCTATTCTTATTAAACTGTGTTTTCCCCCATTAGGTTGCTGCCAGCAAAGGCCAAGCAGTTTCTGTTGGACACACTTAACACTGGGTACGTTCCTGTTAACAAGGACGGCACCCACTGAGGGATGTGCCTGGCTCAGGGTACGTCCCTGTTAACAAGGACAGCACCCACTGAGGGATGTGCCTGGCTCAGAGTATGTTCCTGTTAACAAGGACAGCACCCACTGAGAGATGTGCCTGACTCAGGGTAAGTTCCTGTTAACAAGGACGGCACCCACTGAGGGATGTACCTGACTTAGGGTACGTCCCTGTTAACAAGGACAGCACCCATCAAGTGATATGCCTGACACAAGGGACGTTCCTGTTAACAAGGACGGCACCCACTGAGGGATGTGCCTGACTCAGGGTAAGTTCCTGTTAACAAGGACGGCAGCCAATGAGAGATGTGTCTGACTTAGGGTGTTCCTGTTAACAAGGACAGCACCCACTGAGAGATGTGCTTGACTCAGGATACGTTCTTGTTAACAAGGACAGCACCCACTGAGGGATGTGCCTGACTCAGGGTATGTTCCTGTTAACAAGGACGGCACCCACTGAGGGATGTGCCTGTCTCAGAGTGCGTTCCTGTTAACAAGGACGGCACCCACTGAGGGATGTGCCTGACTCAGGGTACATCCCTGTTAACACGGACAGCACCCACTGAGGGTTGTGCCTGACTCAGGGTACGTCCCTGTTAACAAGGACAGCACCCACTAAGTGATGTTCCTGACATAGGGTACGTTTCTGGTAATAACAACAGCACCCTTTCTCTTGTGTGTTTGACATTGGAATCACTGGTTTACCATGGAGAATCCTTATCAGCATGTTTGACAAACTATCATAAATTTATCAATGCACAATTATCCATCGAGACATGTTCCTGAGTGTAGATGTTTTCTGTTTGATGAAGAAATTATCATGAAAGTATCTCACTGTCTGATGGTTGTTGTTAATTCTATGAAAGACTGCATTTTATGCCGTTTGTTTACTTGGAATTATATTCTATCTCATGCACCAACTGTAATTCAAATTTCCCAGTAATGTAGTTGAACATTTATTTTGCTTAGTATAATTTGGCATTCCAGCTGATGAGTAGCCATACAAATATCACTTAACCAAAAAAAAACCTACAGTAATGTATAACACAAACCATTTTTGTTCCACTTTGACCAACAGTTCAGGGTGACAGTTGTGGAGACCCCAGAAAGCCTCTAAACCAGTTTAATCATGGATTTATTTGCATACAATGAAATATAAACTCGATGCTATCATAATGCACAAAGGTAGAGATTAACTCATTTACTTTGCGCATGATAATTGAAATAGTGTAAAGGTCACCAGTTGAATACAAGAGGATACTAAGAATTCTTCCAAATTACTTAGCTTATGATAATACATAGTATAAATATGGCAGGTGCCGCTGGTAGGTTTAAATATACCTGATGGCAATGCTCAGCAGGGTACACCTCCCAACAGGCGTCGATGCCTGGGGTAAAAATCAATACCAGACTGCTATAAGAAGCGGGAACGCAGTGTAAGGGCAGAGAGAAATCATTAACGTTTGGACAATATGGATCGAGAGATTCGAGGGGTTTTAGATAGCTATGCAACCACAGGGACATCTTGTGACTTACACGGTACTACCGCACTACGGCTGAAGGTGAGACTAGGCGGACTCCGAGGAGGAAGCTTACTCTACCCTGAATTGGAATTGTAACACCTAGGAACTTATCATCTCTTCACTAGCAATTGTACGCATCACCGTATCCACCAATAAACTTACCCTACTGCCAAGCGTTGTTCATGTTATGGATTGAGCGTGGACTCACTTACCACTCAACTAGCACCCATTAGGAATAACATTAATGACCATGATTATCTCAGACAATGCACGATAACTATAATTAACCATAAACAATACAATAGCGTTCAATAAGATTACTTTACCTATCTGTAAGACTAATCCATAATAAAACACTGTCCTAGCTGGGCTTTTCAAATTCAATGTACTTTTTGCATGGGCAGATCAACAGAGAGGGTTGTTCAGGGGTCCACCCTCCCCCCTGAAAAAAAATTGTGGGGACATAAATTTGACAATGGGAAAAGCATGTTACGCACATACATATGAATATGCAGCATTTATGTACTTTTCAAGTGGTGTTCAAGAATGATTATTTACAGGAGAGAGGTCGTTAATAATAAATTAGCTAACAATAGGAATAACAAATAACAATGGTGATTAGTTTGTACATATATAAATATGGTAAATATTTATTAATCCTCCTATTACAACAAGCTAAAAGTTTAAAATTGACGATGTGAGCAGGTCGGTGGTGTGGGACAACTGAAAATCAACGATTACACTCCGAGTTTATATAGTGACCCGTCAACGGACCCGCGTAACCACGGTGATGGAAGAGGTTACGTCACAGCCCTGCTCCTGGAAACAACAATTTTAAGGTATTGGACCACAAAATATTACATAGTGATAGAAATTTGCAATAGTATGTACAAGAAATTGGATATGGATGTAATAAATTGTATGTACAAAAATATGCCTATATGTGAGTCCCCTTTTCTGAAATCCCGTATCTGTCTCAGTATTTAAACACTTAAAACTGTGGCTTCATTTTTGGGTTTCGTGTCTGAATGCTGTATGGGATCCTTTTTCCCAGAGCCCAGGATATTTCAGGTTGGAATACTGGTTTTTATGATACAGTTATACACAGTTGCCCTATCGCTGTGAATTACTGCATCACTAAAACCGGTGTTCCAATATGTATATCATACCTATTGAATTTTACCTGTGCTATCTATTGTCTGCCTCTTCATGACACACGAGATAAACCAATAGGTCATGGTTCATCATGAAAGTACAGTATTGTACTGATCAGGGGCACTTATACTCGTACAACTCTCCTCGACCTATCATATACACTTTTAAATCACCCAGGCTTTGGAGACGCCCATAACCTGCAGTCCCAGGGCCTGGGTCTTTTATTGTAGTTATCTCCACAGTCCATTATTAGGGCCATGTTGGTTTGCTATAGATTATGATGATATATAGTATTTTGTAGCTGTGTGTGATAATCGGTTACTATAGAATTCAAAGGAATTGATGTGTATCAGATCATGTATTTATTGGATTTCTAGGCTATGGAATTAAACTGAGTTCAGAATATTGGCAACAGCGAATTTCTGTGGGGTGCGGTGGGTGCTGTGGGGGAAGTGTGGGAGTTCTAGCCTGCTTTAACAATGGTATCGTATTATAATTTTTTGCAACAATCAATCCCAAATTAAGATTTAACAATAGTTTTCTGGGGTTATCAAATTTGATTCAAAAATTTTCTTTGTTACAAAGGCCACTGTGGCCCCTTGTACAATGCATTTCACTGTTGGACCATATCCTGTAAAAGATAGCTCATTTACAGAAATCCAATTATGTTTATTTTGAGGGTGAAAACGACCTAACAGCGATAAAAGTGGACAAGGAAAGGTTTCCTTGTTACAATACACTGTTAAAATAAACCCATAACTTAAACAGTTATATACTTTAAACCTCAACAGTATAATACCGTATTTTATTTTATGGTTATCTACCATAATATCATTGCAATTTACAGTATATAACTGTATTTATTACTGAAATTAGCCTCACAGTAATATACCGTATTTGGGGATTGTATACTGTACGGAAAAGAAAAATGGACACTTTGGGATTAGAACCCACATTCTCCACATTCAAGGAAGAAACCTTACCAACTGAGCTAACTTGTACTGCATGAGGTGTATAGTCACTGTCATAGTCAGCACCAATGAGTAGGATCAGTACTACTATACAGGTGTTCAACATTAGACAGTCATTAAGTCATTACTTTCATACCCCTACTTATTCAGTTAAGTAGTAAAACTGGGCTCTGTCTACCTACAGGCCTCCATAGCTCAGTGGTAGAGCACAGGCTTCATATATAAGAGATCCCCGGTTCAAACCTCGACTAGTCATGTTATCAAATTACTACTATAGAGTAATGGTACTATCAGTAGTAATGGTTTGCAGCAGGGATCGGTCCTGCTGTTGGTGCCAACCCTTGAAACAGCAACACCCTTTATACAACAGAGCACTGGTCACAGTGTCAGTGACCTGTGGTCCATTGCACAATAAAAACAGCATGGGTTTCATTGGGAAATGTTAATGAATACATAAATAAAATAATTTACCCTAACCCATAAGTCATATGTGATGTGTCATGGGAAATCCAAGCATATCTCTAACTATAATAAGCTTGGATTTCCCATGGAGTGTCACAAATTATGTTGTTGGACTTTCTCATTTATTCGAACAGTTAGTTTTTATAAAATAGAAGCTGGGGTATGGGTTTCTGAAGTTGACAGGGTCATACACTGTAACTCCATCAATACTACATTATGGCTGGTACTGTAAAAGTTGCAAAGCAGAGGTAGGACTGGTTTATATTGTAGAATATACAAATTACTAGTCAATCTTGTTCCTATTTTTGCTGTTTTCAGTCATTTGCCATATAACTCTTATTGACCTATAGATATGTGTTTGTTGATAAGAGTCAAATTTGCAGACAAAATCCTGATATGAGCAAGGGGGCGTTTGGAATCCACTTTGACTTTCTGTTAATACATGAAACAAAATTGGAATTTGGTCAAATATCGCTCTAAATTTTGCTTGGAAACCAGTTAAATTTTAAGGCTAGCTATGCCCCTGTAGATCACAATAAACCCAAATTGTTCATTGAATGTTTTGTTCATGGAAATGTAAGATTTATTTACATATTATTGGGCTGTTTCAAAATTCAGCAATGCGAATTAAAGCTCAAATGTAACAGTGGTATTCACACTAACAATTGTGAATTGAAAATATAAATTATGCATTTTATCGAGCATGGTTACCAGTTTTATGATCTCACAAGCTGCTGTAGTTCCTTTGATAGTCACCAGATGCTACTTGCTGCTAACGAATCCTTAAGACTCGTACCGATCCAAATGTGTATTGGCTAACTTTACCCAATACGGACTGTTGTCATTCTTTTATATTCTTTAGTTATTGATTTCCCCCAGCTAGTGCTGCCGCTGGTAGACAAGGTCCTCCTGCCATAACCGGTACAGGTTTGCCATGCCTACCGGAGGTGCTACCCATAACCAAACTATTTAGAATACTCCTTCTATAATTTGGAACCATTGCATCTTTCACAGACTGGTGACCTTATAATCCATCACTTATCATTTTATTTGAATATTACCATCAATCATATGCACGAGGTATTTAATAATTACCTCAGTGCAATAGTAATCAACATTATATTGCAAGTTCAAATGAATCAGATATAATGAACAACGAATTATGTAAATAAAATGATTTTTACATTGTATACCTAGAATATCTATTAAAACAGAAAACCTAACGATCACCGTTTATTAAATTTCACAGGAGTCACAAATCTAAGGTTACAAGGATGTTACATGATTGAATGATTGACTTTTGATGAACATTACGGAGTAGTAACCGGGGTGTTTTTTTTCCAAGGAATCAAAACAAAAGATATCATACAATTTAATTGAATTTTAACACAATATCATAACCCCGATCTTTTGCATTGGTATAGATATAGGATTATCTGCTATAATAAAATGTGTTGTTGTGAATAAGTATAAAACATATCCATGAATGAATTAACATAGCATGTCATAGAAGATCCATCCGTGGTTAAGATATAAGGAGTAAATGATGAGGCAGGAGTGGCGTGATGATATTTATTAATAAAAAGTATTTATGAAATGATGATGATAATTGAAATATGAGAATTAAGGATAATAAATAGCCAAACTCCGCTATGGAAAAACGTTAGCTGGGAGAGAAGGAGGGTAACTTTATGTGATAAGAAATATGTATAGGATCTAGTTAAGCTGTAAGGTTATAATACTGCAGGCCTTTTGTCCATTTTATCTTGATAGTCAGTTTCTCAGTCACCTGTACACCTGCAAATTCAAAAAGTTCAGTTAATGTCTGCTCTCATTCCATCATTATATAGCCTGTCATGTCACGAAGAGTCTGTAGTAGACAAGAGAGGAATATACACACTGGTTCAGCACATTTAGCAATATGTATAAGGCGACCAAAAAGAGACTCAACCTGACGGCAGTGAAGAGTGTGTTGGTCCCAACAGGCCCTCGGGGCCTCATCAGAAGCCGCCAACTTGTCCTGTGGGATACACAAGGACATGACAAATGAAGTGTGTATACTGAACCTTATGATCTCTGTAGCCAGGGGTTGCGACTTATCACAGGCCTCTAGAAGGCCCAGGTCATCACAGAGGGCTTTTACCGTTCATACTGAGACCAAGCTGCCTCCTGTAGAGCAGCGATGACCACCAAGTCTTCCAAGTACATGCAGACTCAGCAGCAAGTACCCAGACAATAAAAGTGGCAAACCTTTGCACATTTCCTGATGACAAGCCCACCCCAAAGGGCATCGCAACATCCAAGTGGTAGCCACACTCTAACTCTACACAGGCCAATCAAGTGGGTCCAGGCAGAGGTTCTTGTAAGCACGGGAAATATCTACCGTAAACATGTAGACCCCATTTCTCTTCTCAACAAGGTCCCCAGCAATCGATCAATCAGCAGTTGTATCTCTGTGATGATTCCAATGTGCAGTCACTATTCACAGGTCGTGGCATTAGTATGTGTCATTAGTATTGTGCCATTAACATTAAATAGTCATAGAACCACTTATGCACCAGTCTGATAATAAGCGGCGATGAGCGTACCTTGCCACTCTACTTGAAAATAAGTAAACCCACCGACATTACAAGAAGCTGTAGTCCTAGTCTCACCATGTGTGACATATTGCTCCTGACGCACAACCCATGGCAAAGTGGTCGTGCAGCCCTACTTCCTATAAGTTTGTTGAAAACCCATCTCTTTTGTTATGACTGCTATCTGAGGGTCAGCCCCAGTCAAACTCACGGCCTACCAACTGACGCTCCACCAGTGGTACTTGCAGAGTCTGAATAAGCCCCCCACAGGCTTGCAAATAACAGCTTGCTTACAACTCCTGACATTAGAACATGTGGTAATGCAACTAATGTTTAACAATAATTGATGCCCAGTGCAATTTACATATTTTGGCAAAATTATGTGTAAGACTATTTGTCTTATTAATGAGGTTAAAGAGTTACTGATTGATATATTATCATAAGTGTCCAAGTTTCCATCTGGCAAGAGATACTTTACTTGAATAAATGAATGTTACTAAATATTAGGAGAGTAAAATTAATGATAATCGGAAGGACATTAGCCTCATCAGTGACCAGTAGCCTAAATAAAAACTATATTGTATGCCATGATGGAAAAAGAGGTCTTAACTGTACCTCACCAGTTTGTCAAAAGGACATTGTGTTAAGGTTTGATCAGAATATTACTTAATGATGATGTCACAGTGACATTTTATTAAAGTATAGTTTCAACTTGAAATTGATGCTTGAAATAGATACATTTTGTTAGTATTTTGGTCAATTCTAGTATTGCCATTGTTTATTAACCTTGAAGTATGTAAAACATACATTTTTTTATTTGATCAGTCTTTATTCTGGTGATGGGTTGGATTTCTCCAGTCTTCCACCATCCTACAGCCATGGCTTATTCTATTACATCACTGAGTGGACCCGCTTACGTTATATTCAAAGGATTTATGATAGTGGTTCCAGGGTACATAATAGCTTTTAATACACAATCAGCTGGTTAATAAATGTACGATAATGAACAACGGGATAATTATATGGGATGGAATTGTTGATACTACACAAATTTTCACACATTAGGATATACTTAGACAGATTATACTAAAAGTCCTGATGCTAGTCTAGAAGCTACATATGAGATACATATGATATTAGCAACTAGGAAGGGTATACAATAACAAGGCCTGTTACTATCCTGAGGCGGGTCACCAAGAATTGTATATAAGACCTTTATACACTGTTAAAACAAGTGTTTAGAACCTAAACATTTTCCTAAACACTTCGGTGCATCCAGTTTTGGAACACTTTATTTCCCTAAACATGTTTAGAATTATTGGTGTTTAGGGTTAAGTGTTTAGAAATGTGTGATGTTTAGCTGTTTAACCATGAAGTGTTTAGGTCCTCAAGGTGTTTAGAATCAAAATGCTTATGCCTTTTTGATGTTTAGCTGTTAAGAGTTTAGAAATCTATGATGTTTAGGTGTTTATCTATGAAGCATTTGAGGTGTTTAGGGTTAGGTGTTAAGTTAAACAGTAATATACCGTAATATGTACAGTGTACTTTCATTCTTAAGGATGAAAACCATTTTAAATTAACAATAATATACCATAGTGTGTAAAAAAAAAAAACAACGTAGATCTTACATGTAGTACACTTCTATAGTACTATACCATACAGTTTACACCAGATGTAATGTTAACAGCATTGAAAGTTTTATTTTTCCTGTAATCACACTACAGGATCATTGAGTCAATAACCACATATATGTCCTTCCTTCTTGGTTTAGCCTTGCATGGATTGTTTGATTGTTGAAGGTAAAACCTTTAGGGGTATAGCTGATAAAGTTCTTGTACTAAAAAGGTGTCTTCATGTTAATCCTACTAAAAAGGTGTTTTAAAACATTTTCTAAATGTTTTAGGGATGTTCTGGTTGGTTGACCATACCTAGAATAGCAGGCCAATGAAGTAATAATCTTGATGACGCTACAAAAACTTAAAAATCTAACATTTGTAATCACAAAGTTCCAAATTCCTAAGTGTATGAAAAAACTATTTTACTAATCATGGCCAAAAATATGGAGGGCATGTGGCAAACTACTAATAGTTCAACTACTTCATAGTAGTAATTTGATAACTTCGATAGCCGGGATTTGAACCCTGGGCCCCTCACATATGAAGCCTATGCTCTACCACTGAGCTATGGAGACCTGTAGGTAGACACAGCCCAGCTTTGCTACTTAACTGAATAAGTAGGGGTATGAGAGTACTGACCTATTGCCTGTCTACTGTTGAATACCTGTATAGTAGTACTGATCCTACTCATTGGTGCTGACTATGCAAGTGTGCACTGCATGCAGTCCAAGTTAGCTCAGTTGGTTAGGCTTCTACCTCGAATGTGGAGAATGTGGGTTCTAATCCCAAAGTGTCCATTTTTCTTTTCCATAGTATACAATTGATATTATGTGTTTAGATTCTAAACATGTCCCATTCAAAACATGGTTAGAGCTTACAAGTGTTTAGCTTTTAAACAAAACTGATGTTGTGTGTTTAGATTATAAGCATAGTTAACCCAACACATGTTTAGAAGTCACTAGTGTTTAGGTTTTAAACAGATATGGTTTAATGTATTTAGATTATAAACATGTTTATACCCTAAACACATTTAAATTCTAAACACCATTTTAACAGTGTAATACCGTTTCAGGAACCAAAATAAGACCTCTCCAGAACCTATTAAAGAACTTTTTTTGGGTCCGAGAGATTTTTACTAAAATTGAGATCATAATAGAGATTCACTAAATTTCCTGATGAGTTATGAAAACATGGCCCCTCATAATAATTATGTTACAGCAGGATTATTTGTTTATTTCACCAAATAACAAGTTTAATCTGAAAATGATGTTTTGTATGCTTACTGTGTAAGGGCCCATCGATTTTGAAAATGGCCCCCTAAAATTTGCCATGGGGGCCATTTGATACTTGAAAAAAATTCTAGGGAGAACCCTGCAATTAAAGTATAAATTTCTACATCTATCATCTCTCTAGGCTTCGAGTGATAATGTACTTTGTTTACTGTGCTTCATCTTGATATAATGAAAGTGGTTGAAAAAATGTGGCCCCATCCTTGGGTGCCTCACAGTGTCCTCTGTTGTAGCCAGATGATTAGTTACAGTCGATCAACATTAACCAGATCAATTGCATGCAATGAACTGGGACAATGCAGGTAAAACTAATTATTTAAGTCAGTTTAGTACAAACATCATAATCTTGAAATAGCATTATCTTAGATTATTGACGGTTTACATAGGTGATACATATACATGCCTTAAGTATAATAAAAATTGATCATATGAAGCACTTACAGTTCTAAATATAAAGACAATTCCGTTTTAGATATTGTTTTGTTATTCAAGCAATCCAGGATATAAAAAATATCTGTAATTATAATTGTTTACCTGTTCAGCCCTTACTTCACCCCTGGTACCCCTGCTGGCCCTATTCTACCCTTATCTCAGCCCTGATATCCCTGCTGGCCCTATTCTACCCTTACCCATCTCTGGTACCCCTGCTGGCCCTATTCTACCCTTACCCAATTCCTAGTACCCCTGCTGGTCCTATTCTACCCTTACCCCACCCCTGGTACCCCTGCTGGTCCTATTCTACCCTTACCCCACCCCTGGTACCCCTGCTGGTCCTATTCTACCCTTACCCCACCCCTGGTACCCCTGCTGGCCCTATTCTACCCTTACCCCAACCCTTGTACCCTTGCTGGCCCTATTCTACCCTTACCCCACCCCTAGTACCCCTGCTGGCCCTATTCTACCCTTACCTCACGCCTGGTACCCTTGCGGGCCCTATTCTACCCTTATTACCTCACCCGTGGTACCCTTGGCGGCCCTATTCTACCCTATCTTAGCTCTGATGTTCCTGCTAGAATTCATATTCAAGCGGTTAACCCTATCATGTATACTATCAAAATATATGGGGGTAATTGTGTCTACTTTATATAACATATCTAACTTGAAGTTCCCTGCCCCCTTACTCCTAAAAACAATCCTACAAGATATATACTGAACTTGGCTCAGAGTGCACCAGATTTTATAACAAAGCCATTTTTGTACAAAATTTCCCTGGAGATTTTGCACCATCCATCCCCCAGTGATGTGTATTCTCAAAAATGAAGAAAAATTACATTTAGATAATATGTAACTTGGCTCAAATCACATCAGATGTAGAGAGGATACTTTTTAACTCCCCCCCCCCCCCCCAAGCTTGAGGCGGAACCCTCCCATGCCCTCTTCACTACATACTACTTATTTTATCTGAATTCTTGCCACCACCTTAACAAGTCCTGGATCCACCCTACTATACTCAGCTCTCATTGGCTGTGGAAAACTGTGGACGTTGAGGGGAATATCAAAGGATGGCTTTCACTTTGTTTTCAAATACCAAGTAATAAGCCAATCCCAGTTTATACCAACAATAAAGTTTATCATGAAGTATGATCAAAATTGCTTCCATGCTTATTCCCTGAAGAGAGTTGCATAATTTTAAATCAACCAAAGCAATTTGGTTGACAGATTACTCCTAAAATTTGTAAAATGTAACTTTACATTTTGGACTTCTCCCCATAGGGACGAATGGTAAAGCATGTCAGTCCATCCCATAATGTCAAACCCTATTTTGCCCTGAAATACAGTATTTTGATTGGCTGGCAAACCTGCAAATCTGTCAATTGATTAAATTCAAAAAGTGAAAATGTTTGATCAATACTTGAGGATGTAGAAAAACACAATTCTTGCTTAATTAAGTAACCCCAAGTCTTGTAGACAATGATGACCTACATGTCTATTTTATCCAACCTTTGTCCAACCCCTGGATATACCCGATGTGGGATGGGCTTATTACTTAAGAAATAGCTATGTTTCTGGCTTAGTCTGTAATTTCCACATAATGCTCATAATCAGGATCTCTTTCTTGAATGTTACTGTCACCTCTTCTAAGGCTGTCATATCTATGTTCAGGTTCATTGGGCGGGGACACATGCTCATATTGAGACCTGATATTTGAAGTTATTGAAGTTGGTCCTACATCATAATAATTAGGATCTCTTTCTTGAATGTTGCTGTCACCTCTTCTAAGGCTGTCATAATAATGTTCAGGTTCATTGGGTGGGGCGGCATGCTCATTTTGAGACCTGATATTTGAAGTTGTTGAAGTTGGTCCTACATCAGATCCGTGGCTTCTTCTTCTCTTTTTTTCCTTGAAATACAAATCACAACAGCTGAATAATGTGAACGAAAAGTGAAGATATTACAGAGCAATAAAAGGAAATTAGCATGTGCTGATGAAGGTTGCATGATTAGTTATTTTGATATTCATTATGGCACTTAGAAAATGTGTTGGACAGTAATGTAACCTTCTGCGCTTGAAGGCTCCCACTGCACATTTTATAATGTTGCAAGCTATATAACATTGTAGTGTACAGAGCTGAGGCATCAAAATAACTAGATACTATCATCAACATATTATCTAAAAGGTTAGATATTTCACCGGGACCAATTGTATAATTGACCCAGTTTAGCAAAACAATATGAATTTAATGCCTAAACCCAGTGAACTATGATTAGACAAAACTCAAAACGAGGGGTGACATCAAAATTCAGAGGCTGTGAACATGAGATGCTTCAGCAGGCTGCAGCAAGATATCAATTAAATGCACTATGTCCCACTGGGTAGCTGCAGCATTCTGCAATCCATTTCTCATCTCATTTACCCTGTCAGACATCACACTTTATCAAAATTATTGTTGGTGTGAAAGATAGATTGGGACTTTGCTTTCATGTTTGCATACATTACATATCCTAATCACATAATTAGGGGTGATTAATTGATCAATTAATTAATTAATGGTCATTTGAGTACATTAAGATATTGTCCCAACCCCCTTCCTATCAGGCTGCAGCTCCGTAGCAACAGGCTGTGACCCCAGTACCCCTGAATAGAGGCAACTCTGTGTAATATCACTGACCCCTGCCTGCGATCTGCTGTGGTGAATTTTGACATCTCCCCCAATTTCTTTACATGCATAATTATTTTCATTTACTTAGAAAAATGGTTGTTGGATAAGAATTAGACAATCATAGACAAACACATGATGGTTGATCATATTGTTTACAGATATACCTGTTAATTATCAGTACCCACTATAGATTGGAGCAGCGAGTTATGAACTAAAAGGTACCTTTTCAAACCGTAAAACCTTAAAAATGTAGTAGCACGGTAAGTTTTCAATCAATCTTTACAAAAATGGTATTAAAAGAAAGCCTAGAAAATCCTCTATCCCATGGTATGTATTATCATAGTATCTATATAGGATATTACCCATAATCCCTTGCGCAGTGAACAAAAAAATATTGAAAAAACGTCAAAATGTTATGACATATCTGTTCAGCTGGCGTCATAATTCATAATTAATTAGTATAATCTCAATGTTTTACATCTTAAATGAACAAATGTCTCACACAGTTTCCATTAACGTCTTCCTTTTTATGATTCACCTTGTATTTGTTGATTTATCAAGATTTGTTTAGAAATTATGTTTTCCCAAAACGTTGCCATTTTGATACCTTTTGACACTGATGTCATTGATTGTATCTACACTATTTCCACTATTTCATGATAAATTTGATGATGTTTCAATTAATTAAACAATATGAAGGAGATATGTCAACTACAAACATGTTTGCAGGTCTAAAGTAGAAAATATTTGATGTCATGACATGTTGTCATGTTTTTATGGTCAAGAATTCAGAAACAGAGGTCAAGGTCATGACCCAGTTGTCTGAGTCATGGCCTGGTCATGACAGATTGGTAGCACAGTGGAATCAGAACAGGTAAAATTAATGGCTGGAAACATTAACTAAGTCTGTCTTTCATATTTATATTAATTCAAACATATTACTAAAAGTTTTCTTCAAGACATACTATTATTTATCAGCCTGACCATCATGAATAGAGGGTCCTGGAGAAAGTTTAAGGACCATATCCCACAGATTTATAAGTTTTTTTGCTGAATCATAGTGTTTGAAAGGACCACCTTTTTGCCAATTTTGGGCTTAAGACACATGTATTCGCTACTATATTGATAATTTGACCCAAAAAACATTTTTGAATTAGATTTTTATTGTATGGTATCAGAGGTAAGGACTGTAATATTCTTTTGAAAACTCTTTGGGATGAAAGATATATTTTTATTTGGTTTAAGAATGGTTTAAGAATTTGGTTTGAATGTGGCTAGTCAAAAGTTCCCAATTTGCTACTCTGGTAATTATATCATTGATGGACAACTTGTCAGAGATGACTGATAAAATAGCCAATCGTATCACCAGTATTATATCAAACTTTCTCAACAATTAAGTGCCTGATGATTTTATTGGCATTTTTTCATTGATTGTAGCCCACTGAACACCTCTCATAGGTTCAAATGCCTATTGGATATAGGACTCTGTCTCCATGAGGAGACAAACATCAGACGACAACAAAATAATTACAAACAACACAGTTAAGTTTATTGTTGATGATGAAGCGGTTGATTGTCAGTTGCCAATTATGGAAGGATCCTGTTGTTGGCCAAGCTAGTCATGAGAGTTTATTAGAGGAAAAAGTTGTGTGTTCCAGCAGACACCGGAGACATGGCAGATGATGCCCTCATATTTGAATCTAAGCTGTTGCTGGATGATTCAACCGGCACCCCCCTAAAAAAAATATAAAAAAAATAAAAAAGATAAAAAAGAAGGTGAAATCACCTATAGACTTAAAGTATTGTGAGGTTAATTCAGTAGTTGTATAATTGTATGTTTTGTGTTGAATAAAAATTTCTTACATTCTTCATCGATTGACTTAGTTTGTTCATAAATAATTATGATGTAGCTTATAAAAATTTTAGTGAGTTAAACCCGGCTCTTTGTCCTTATATCGTCTGTTAGTTAATACTTATGTCTTGATATTGATCAACTAATTTAGTTATCACAGTGTCCGCTCGGGGGCACCATTGGTTAATAGCTTACAACACTGACTATGTGTTTCAGTTGCCATCTGGCGCCTTACAATACACTAGGTTTACTGCTCATAACCTCCTCTTGGCTAGACTTAGAAGCATTACAATTTGTGTATATATATAAGCATATATTGATAAATACATTGCACTTTGACTTCAGTGCAGTCTGGCAAAGACTTCAGTTGGCTCATCAGATGGGTCCTGGCCATGAAAACATCTATACTTTGCCATTGTTAATTCATTAAATTTGTCTATCCTCTGCATCGCTGATGCCATGTGTAAATCTATCACCAGTAACCTAGCAGTCTATTGCAAATATTCAAACCTCATAGACTTATAATATTGTGATTATGTCACCTTACGAGAAATGCTAACTTCTCACCTCATGAGAAAGTAATAAAAAACTTATCAGAGCACAGGGGTGGATGCAGGATTTTTGAAAGGGGGTGTCGGCATAAAGGTTAAATACTAAACCGGCGTGCATTCACACATACATATGTGACATTTTCCCCTGTTTTTGCAGTTCAGGGGTCCCGTGAAGAAAACCTTCAACTACAAATGACTGTGGTGATGTGCAAAATGTATCCAATGTGACTGGAACTTCCCCAACTGCATCACACATTTTTTTTTTAATTCAGGAAAGTTTATACAGATTAAGACTTCAGCAAATATAGTGATGCTGATTTTCTAGCCTCGCGCTGTCCGTATAGGCAATACATTCAAAGTACATTGTAGTCTATATGTGTCAAGACAATTTTCCAGTACATTTGTTGATCGATTCAATAGCACTAACATAATTTATAAGTAATAAAGATTAATTTTACATTTGTCATGTGAGTGACTCTCCCCATAGCCCGGCGCACCCGGCGCGCGCCGGGCTGTGAACTACTAGCGCCGGGCTGTAAAAAAAGATTAAAAAAAAAAAAAAAAAGAATTTTTTTTTTTTTTTTTTTTTTTAAAGGGGCTGTCTCGTCCGTGAGTTGTTAGACTTGCATACGCCGACAAAAGCCTAACGACGCGACGGCTGTAGATGTGTTTTTCACTTTTGAAACGAGACATTAATATTATTGGTCACGTCACAAAATTGGTGCGCCTGGCAGTGGGTTACAATGCAGCAAATAACAACGTCCTTACGGACAAGAACATCCCTTTAAAGGGAAGTTCTCGTCCCTGCGACGGAAGTGAATTCATACGACTCCCCGACCTAATTCGCGATAACATTGCCGGATTGCGTTCCAAAAGTGCAAAACACGTCGCTAGCCGTCGCGTTGTTAGGCTTACATCGGTGTATGTACAGTAGAGACCCACCTAACGACCACTTCACTAAAGAGACCACCTCTCTTAGAGACCACTTAATTTGTCAGAACGGATGATTTTCCTCTATTTCATGTTAGATTTTGCTTCACTAATCAGACCGGTCTCTCAGTGAGGGCCTCACAAAGAGACCAACTAAAATCCAGTCCCAAATGGCTATTTCCCCCCATACTGCGGGCAGTTTTCCACAAAGTCCTATATAACCTACAGAAAAGAAGTCAATATCATAATTATGTCACCCCTACCCCTACATTGATTCCCCAGTGGCGGATCCAGAGGGGGGGCGCGGGGGCGCGCGCCCCTCCCTTTTTCCGGAAAATTTTGTATTTTTTTAATGTAATGCTCGGCCCAAAAGCAATCAAGAAAATTTTTTTCCATAAGCGCCCCCCCACCCCCTTTTCAAAATGCTGATCCGCCAGTGTTCCCTATTTTCCGATACTCTTTGTAGTACCACTGGTATGGGAAATTCTGAGGGAAATCCATGTCAGGGTCATATTTTCACACCTTGGCCCCCTCCTCTAGCCTACTGCCTCAGAAGTTGAGGGCGGCATATTTGCTAATCAGGTGTCAGAATGCTCACCTTGACCACCCGACCAACTATACTACCGCATAAGTCCAGAGTCTTGTTTTACATCCCACCCACCTAGGCCTGTATTGGGCCAGTTACTACCTTGTATTGATTTTATGACGGGGATATATGGAATATGAATTTGGAGCATGCATTTTCTGATAATTACTTAACGTTATCATGTTCAGTATAGATAAAGCGTGTATAAAATGTTTTATCCCACCATAATTATGTGATAGTTTTGATTTGATAAATGTAACTCTGATTGAAACCATAGAATAGGAAACCAAGGCAAACTCAAGGATCACTTGGGGCAAAGCTAACCCTTCACTAAAACGACCGCCTCACATAACAACCAATTCTTGCTCAGACGCTTAGGTGGTCATATTAGAGTTTCTACTGTATTTCTTTTAACTCAAGGACGAGAACGTCCCTTTAAGCTGCTGTTCATCCCTCCGTCGTTAGGCTTACACTTGCCAACGTTTACCCAGTGCATGTCGGGTGCAGGGTGCACCCTTAATTTCAGACACTGTTTACCTCAAGAGTAACGAAAAGAAGGGAAGAGTGAGATGTTCCTCTCAGCCTTCTCTTTTAATTTCCATCCATTTCTTTTCCCTGCCGGCCCTTTCTTTACCTTCCTAGCCCTTTATTATTACTTAAGCTCACCAAAGTACTGTAGAATGCCACAGATTGCATTAATAAGAGGTCATATTTTCAAAATTTTCCTGCGGGTGGCCCCCCAAACCCCCCAAAGGGAACCCCTTCCGCACCATGAATTCCATACCCAGATAAATTCAAAATATTAGGGGCCAAAATTAATATTATATACTTAGGCCCAAGAAAGTACCTTATAATTAGAATACCTCAGATTGCATGAATGAGAGGTCATATTTTCAAAATTTTCCTGGGGGTGGCCCCCCATACCCCCCAAAGGGAACCCCTCTCTTACCATAAATTCCATACCCAGATAAATTCAAAATATTAGGGGAAAAGAATTATTCTTACTTAAGTTCACCAAAGTACCATAGAATGCCATAGATTGCATGAATGAGAGGTCATATTTTCAAAATATTAGGGGACAAAATAAATATTACTTAAGCCCAAGAAAGAACCTTAGAATGCCTCAGATTGCATGAATGAGAGGTCATATCTTCAAAATTTTCTTGGGGGTGGCCCCCCATACCCCCCAAAAGTAACCCCTCTCTTACCATGAATTCCATACCCAGATAAATTCAAAATATTAGGGGAAAAGAATTATTCTTACTTAAGTTCACCAAAGTACCATAGAATGCCATAGATTGCATGAATGAGAGGTCATATTTTCAAAATATTAGGGGACAAAATAAATATTACTTAAGCCCAAGAAAGAACCTTAGAATGCCTCAGATTGCATGAATGAGAGGTCATATCTTCAAAATTTTCTTGGGGGTGGCCCCCCATACCCCCCAAAAGTAACCCCTCTCTTACCATGAATTCCATACCCAGATAAATTCAAAATATTAGGGGAAAAGAATTATTCTTACTTAAGTTCACCAAAGTACCATAGAATGCCATAGATTGCATGAATGAGAGGTCTTATTTTCAAAATTTTCCTGGGGGTGGCCCCCCATACCCCCCCAATGGGAGGGGAAACCCCTCCCATACTCTCCCCGTTGCCGCATTCGCGGCAACTAGTGCGCCGGGCTGTGATATTTTCCTGGGAATACCCTGAATGTACACTTGGATGTTACAGGTTCTTAGTTAACTAGTACTCTATTAGTATATGCACTTCATGTATTAAACTGGGCGATTTCTAAAGAGTCCAGCAGTAATTTGTTCCTTAACTTTTCTTTAAAAGATAATAATAGTCTCACTATTTTGAATATCCAGCGGTAACTTTGCCCACAAAGTACCCCCTAAATAGAATGGTGCTTTAAAGGCAATGGCGCCATTATACATATGGCCCAAAAAACAAAGTGCTTCAATTCTTATGAAAATTGGCAGAAATGTACATAGGTTTATAGGCAATTCATAGATCAAAAAGAAAAATGTAGCACTATTTTACTTTTAGACCTACATGTGTTCAAATATGACTAATTTCATGGATATTTCAGAACTGTTGAAAACAGCTTTAAATAGATGAAAATAAAAGTATTTTTCATATATTCTTTTGGATAGATCTACTGCATTTAAATAGTAAATAGTAAAATGGTGAAGAGTACATCCAACTCAACAACGGCTTGTTGTAGACTTACTATTTATTAAGACGTAGAATTATTTGCGAATTTACATGTTTTGGATTTTCACATCCTTCATCAGAATCAGAATAGTAAATAGCTATGATTTTATATCAATCTCGGGGATAAAAAACACTTGTTGCATTCATTATGGCACAATTTTAATATGGGTTTAAAGCTAAAAGTACATAGGTACCCACATAAGACCATTTTCCCATATTAAAACAGATATGTAGCTTTCCTGACCAAGTAAGCATGGTGACCCCCAATTTTCCCCCCAGAAAATGATAGATAACACCCATATCTACATTATGTATAATTTTAGATAATTTCTCAAGGTTGAATTTTTGGGGGGGAACATTTCAATCAGAAATTTGATGTTTTATTTAATTGATTTAACAATTGATTTAAAATAAAAGATATATTCTATTCCAATAAAAGCCATATTAGTTTCTAACTGGTGCATGGATTTTGTGTATATGTCTTAGGTTTAGATTTCAATGATTTTGTAATTTTCTTTAGGATTATTTTGAAATTTATCATGAAAACTCTACTTGAGGATATCTTTTTCAAAAATGTTTATTTTAAAGGAATAAAGCCCCATACCCATTAAGCGATCTACCCGGCGACTGGCGACCGGCGACGAGGGGTAGTTACATAATCAGCGGTGGTCAGTCGCTGGGCGATCACAATCGCCGGGCGATTTTCCGTGGGTATGGTGTGTGTTCTGGGCGATGGGCGACGGACAACAGGATCGCCGGGAAAATCGGTGGGAAAATCGCCGGGGAATTATCAAACTTGTCTGATATTCCAGTCGCTCAGCGACGGCGACGCCAATCCTGCCCGTCGCCGGTCATCGGTCGCCGTGTAGATCGCTTGGTGGGTATGGCCCCTTATGCTCACATTATTACATCTCTAGCACAAAAGTTTCCATGGTGACCCCCCTATTTTTTCATATTTTTAGGATGCATATATGTTCAACTCTCATTTCCTAAAGTTTCATAAAAGTCTTAAGGTTGGATCTATAATAGCGCCATTGTCTTTTAAATGTTTGGGTCAATCTAAGTTTTTTAAGGTTGAAATTGATTTCCTTGCAGCTCTAGTATTAACTACAGGTATCATCAGATCAGTCTTTTCCTGAGCTCTTTTACTAAGCATAGTAGGTGCCGGATCCTCCTGTCTCCTAATTTATCAGTTTTCCCTTTGATATGGAGCTGTTCTTTGGAGAGGTTCTGACCCTGAAATACCCTTCTCAATGCCCACTCTTAACGATTTAATTTTGGTAGCCGTTTTAACCATCATACTGTTGTATTCATCAATTCCGGTTAAATTATGATCTAACAATGTTCCTAGATAAAGGTAGGAGTTGACCTCACTGATTTTAGCTCCTTGAATCTTAATGCTCTTATTTTGAAGCATTCTGGAGTTTAAATTGAATCTCCTCCCCGTCTCCCGAGTGTTTACCGCCAGCCGCCATCTTGGTAGTTTGAATGTTACGCACTTTTCATGATATTTCCAATCTTCAATTCCTGCTGATTTAACCTAATTTCTGGCTTGAAACCTCACCTCCATCTTCCACGTATTTTCATAGGTCTTTCTGCCAGTTTTTAGTATCGTGTTGACAGTTTTGCCCTTTTCCTTACAACTTACAGTTTACAGCAAACGGATCGGTTATCCGGTGTGCATAGTGACGACCTACTTATATCCTTGCATTAGATGGCAAGCATATAAGAATCCAAAAACCCTGAATTCAGGCTGAGAGTTTTACAACAGAAGGGCTTCCATCACCTCAATGACCTTAGCCAATTGTTATTATGAATTCTAGTATATTGATGTTGGCAGTGAGGGACAGAATGCCAACTGAGGCACACAGAAAGTTTACATTGGCAATGAGGCGATCAAGGATGGCGACGTCTACAGACCAGGACTATGTCCACTACCAGGGATCAATGCAGCCCCCAACCATGTCAGCGCCTGTGATGATGCCTTTCCTATTTGAAAAAATGCCATCTGACAATGGAAGAACGGATTCTGACTTATTGACTTAGCAGGGCCACATTGGTCAACAAAAATGCCTTTGGTCATTTCCAGATTTTTTTTGACCGAGAACAACAAATCCCCGGACAGGGTCACAAATTTTGCACTGGCATGCTGCTGCCTCTATGATATGTTACGTCATTACTGCAGGACAGTCTACATCCATTCCGGTTCGATAGATTCAGAGGATACTGATAACATGTCCATCCCAAGTGAATGGCGAGAACATATTCATCTGACACCCTTAAAGGCAGATCCAAGCAAGAATACATAGGTCTTCTCAAAAGAATGTGACCTTCTCCGTGATTACTTCAAAAGCTGGATCAGGTCCATAGCAGTGGAAAGCAATAGAAATCTGCTAAATAAACAGTAATTGAAGTGTCCGAGGGGTTAAGTGTCTTAGGGGGTAAGTGCCCAGGGGGTAAGTGTCCTAGGGGGTAGGTGTCCTGGGGATAAGAGTCCAGGGGGTAATTGTAAAGAGGGTAAGTGTCCAGGGGTAAGTGTCATAGCAGGCAAGTGTCCAGGGGTAAGTGTCATAGTGGGTAAGTGTTCAGGAGGGAAGTTTCCTAGGAGGTAAGTGTCCAGGGGTAAGTGTCTGCAGGTAAGTGTCCAGGGGTAAGTGTCTGCAGGTAAGTGTCCAGAGGTTAAGTGTCCGGAGGGTAAGTGAAGCTGTTCCATCATGCACATGGGATCTTCTTCTAGAGAAGTACCGTGCTGTTATTGTTCATCAGTACTGCAAACCTTCTCTTCCTGCTCATCTTGTGAGACATCAGTATCATAGATTTGGTTGATGGCTTCGCAATTGCCCCTGACATCTTCCTGCTCCTCCTTATTGTCGTCACCTGACGCCTGTCACTCGTCTTCACCGTTGAACTCCTTCTTGCCTTTGTTCTCCTCCATCTCTGCTAGGATTCAGGTGAGTTTGACTAACTTAAATGTGGATTTGTGAGGACAAGTCCTGCCATCACAGTGAAATTAGTTGGTTTAATAATTACTTGAAATTCTGTTTCCGACCTAAAATGATAATCGTTGACGAAATCTTGATTCTTATGCCAGAAGTAAAAGAACTGTTACCAATGCTCATGTAATGGTGGTGGACATCATTACGGTTCATTGCCCCACCTGGTGGTTTACTTTGGCATTTAATATCCCACCTTATACTGATCCCTCACACCCCTCCATAGCCTTCCACATACCTACCTCAGGTACCAGTGACATGCATACTGGTTACCACCTTATACACCCTGTACTTCAGCAACCAGCTCACACACCCCCCTCACCTATAAAACCACAAGCAGCCCTTTGTCTCCTCCACTCTGCTCCCGCCTTCACCCGTCCACTGGTCACGTCACTCCGCCACCCCATTTCGTGTAACGTGCACGACACGTGAGTCACTTACTATAGACTTTTATTATTGGCAATGGTGCTCACACGCTACCAGACCGCACTAGCACAATTTCTGGGGGCAGGCGAGTTATCGGACAGTGACGACTCGGAGATAGTTCTCGGCCAACGTGATAACCACGAGAACATTATCAGCGACGGTGATTCAATCAATTCGGAGGTTGAAATGGGGGAACAGGGTGCCAGAATTACGGCAGTAGAAGAGGCTGTTAAGAACATGACTTCTAAATTTGACACTCTTTTAGCTGCAGTATCGGGTGTACAGGACGAGGCCGGCCAGCGGGGGCACCGGAGGTACAACGGCGTGGCAGCGGCAGCGGACCAGAGGCATGGGACCCCGGGCTCCGTGACGGGGGCCGGGCACCTGCGCCCGGGCGGCGCATACACGACTACATACCCTGGCATAACACAGCTGCCTCCGACACCGGCTGCCTTCCCCAACCCGAGTTCGCTGAGAGGGCCGGGATACGACGACTATGTAATGGAACAAATAAGGAGGGAGGAGTTCTATGCACCGAGGCAAGACGACGGTAAGGGCTTTGTCACTGATATGTTTAACAAGGTCTTAGCCCCTAAACCTTACATGTATGTCACACGCCCGGGCATAAACACAATTAAAAAGAAATTGGAGATTAGGGAGTCCCTCTCATACAAAGAGTACATGGTCGCGTATTTAAAAATGGTGAGGGACCCTAGGGCGGGCCAGTCCCATTTGGTCTACTACCACATGGAACACCTCCAGCACCTGGCCGAAGATGCATTGGCCAGGGACTGGGCAGCGGCTAGGGCCTGGTCCCAAAACACATTGGATGAAATAGAAAGGGGAACTTATACATGGCAGGATGCACAAACTATTCAAATGGAGAGGCTACGGTTTGCCATTAATACACCAAGGGTAGAGGGCAAGCCCACCACATCTCACGTGGACAGGGAGGTCCCGTGCCGGGAATTTAATGGGGATAGGGGTTGCGCCTCCGGGGGACCGGGAAAGCACCACGGCTCAGGTGGCGTGAAGTTCTTACACTTCTGCGCTTACTGTATGGGCCAGGGCGCGGGAAGACACCCCCACCCCAAGTCCCAGTGTATAAGGAAGGATACGGACGCAGGCATTACTCCAGCATACAAAAGGTCTCAGCCAAAAAACGGCCTGTGAGCCTGCCTCAGCGTCACCATGAGGTAAGGCTCCCACACCAACCTGGGGTCCACGGTGTCGATGAACCTAATTGTGATAGTAATGTTTCCCCCCATTGTGTACAGGCGGCTGAGGTGGACCGACCCCCTTCAGAGACGGGGAACGGGCGACAGCTGCGGCTAGCAGAGACTACATCGCACACGGCCGGCGGCTCCCACCCGGCGGAGCGGGTCCACGCGGAGGTGTACGTCAGTGGCGTCGGACCAGGAGACCAATATAGGAGTAAGGATCAACAGGTGGGTCACCGGTCTGGACACGATCCACCGTTTCATGATATACTCGACATGTGTGCTAAAGATATTGATGTCGCCGGGGTGGAGGTTCACCCGGGGGCGTTTAGATCACATAGGCAGAGGGAATGGCCGGTGTTCACCGACGCGGTAGATGACATTGGGGGGGCCCCACAGTTGGCCCGCATATACGATGTAGTTAGGGCGTCGGGCCTACCTAACTGCATGAAGGCCCGAATCCCCCTGCCAAGTGGTTTGAACATTGAAGCATGGGAAAGGTATGTTGAAGGTGGTACGGACGAGGAGCAACTATTACAATTTGTGAGATATGGCTTCCCAATGGGCTATATGGGCCCAATCTCCGACACTACTGATATACCCAATCATGCTAGCGCAAGAGATAACCCTCAACATGTAAGTGAATTTATCGTCAAGGAGATGGGTGAAGGGGCCGTCTTGGGCCCTTTCTTGGCCCCCCCGTTTACACCATGGGCCCACGTGTCCCCATTGATGTCTAGGCCCAAGACCGATAGCACCAAACGGAGAATTATTTCAGACCTTACTTTCCCTCAAGAAAAGTCAGTCAATGCATATATTAGAAAAAATAACACGCTCGGGGTGGTAAGGGAACACTCTCTTCCCACGGTGGCTGATTTTGTTGATGATTTAAGGGAAGCAGGGGCAGGTGCATATATGTTTACAGTTGACATCGCCCGAGCATATAAAAACTTTAAGGTCGACCCGCTAGACTGGCCCTTGATGTGTATACGTTGGGAAGACTGCTTCTATCTTGATACTGCTATGCCCTTCGGCGCTAGATCATCATCTTGTAATATGCAGAGGGTAGCGAATTTTATTACAAGAATCTTAAACCAAGAGGGTATTAAGGCGCGAATGTATTTGGATGACCTTATAGTTGTTGCAGAATCACGACAGAGAGCTGAGACACAGTATTCCAGGGTCAGGTCGCTCTTTGAGGAACTTGGGCTGCCGGAGGCGGAGGACAAGGCGCAGCCTCCGTCTACCCGGGTTAGATGGCTCGGCATTGATATTTGTTCACAGTCTATGTCGTTGTCTGTTCCAGAGGACAAGCTGACAGCTATCCTGTCTGAGGTGGACAGGTGCCGTGTCAAGAATACCCTCCACCGTAAGCAATATGAGTCGCTCTTGGGAAGGCTACTTCACGTGGCCAAGTGCGTTCCCCCGGCGAGGACGTTCATGGCCAGGTTGCTACAGGCATACAGGGACGCCAGATCATGGTTCGTAAGGGTTACCCGAGAGGTCAGGGCTGACCTAGACTGGTTCGGGGAATTTTGTCGCCAGTGGAATGGTACGGCGATTATTCCACCGGCCAGCCCCACAAAGTGTATACAGGTGGATGCCAGCCTCACGGGCGTGGGCGCCTCTGATGGTGCATGCGCTTACTCGGGCAGGCTTACGGGGGATGAGGCCCCGTTTGAGAACATTACTGAAATTGAAACTGCCAATGTCATTATTGCTCTTCACACATTCTTGTCTGAACAGGATCGAGGGACACATGTGCTAGTTGAATGCGACAATATCGCTGCGGTCCAGGCCCTGAAGTGGGGTAGGGCGAGGAACCCGGTCCTGACAGAATGTGCACGACTTGCCTGGATGGTACAGTCCCTCCTGGACATCCAAATAACGTTTGCTCATATTGCAGGGGTGAATAACGGAGTCGCCGATGCACTGAGTCGGGCACACATGTCGCCAGCCCATTATCAAAGGGCACACCACCAAGTGACTAGTAATGCATTGACTATGATTGATCCGTGCCTCCATGTCCTCAGCGTTGTTCAATTTGCTTCTCCTAATAGACCCGTCGTACAACTGGATGGCCAGGGCAGCGGAAGTAAGGCAGCAGCACGCCAGGGCACCGGGCACCAGGGCCAACCACCACGGGGCCGTTCGGAGGTTGGCGGCCTACGCGAGGAGATTCGGAGTCGACCCAGCCCGAATGACGTACACCGACGTCTGCGTGTGGCTGGAGTTCCTGGCGGCAAACGGGGCAACACCGGGTACCATCAAGAATCAACTATCCCACGCGCGGGTGCACGCGCGACTGGTTGGAGGGAGCCTCCAGGGTCTGGACCACCCCAGAGTGGCTTTGGCCCTGGATGCCATGATGAGACGAAAGGATCACGCTCCTACGCCAAAGGAGGCTATTCCACTCGACATCTTCAGGCGGGTGCTGGAGCGCCTACCGGCTACCGTGGAGGAGCCGGTGGTAAGAGCAGCCCTGGTTGTGATGTACCTCGGAGCGATGAGACAGTCCGAGGTCGCCCCGCCTACAACCTCAAAGTTCGACCCCACAAGGCACTTAACTCGCGCGGACGTGCGAGTAACGGACAAGGTGGTAATAACACAAAAATGGGCCAAGAACTTGCAGAGGTACAACGAGAGAAGGAACATAGTGCTACTACCCACAGGACATGCGCCGACGTGCCCAGTCAGGGCCGTCCAGGCGGCATTGGCCATACATCCGGAGTTCCCAGCCGATTCCCCCTTTCTACTGTTCCCGAGGACAGCGCAGCCTGTTACTACGGGTTACCTCAGGAGCGCATGGTCGGAGGCACTGAGACGGGCGGGCGAGGACCCAAAGACATACTCCTTGCACAGTATTCGCAAGGCAGCGGCGACGGTCGCATTCAAGGAGGGCTGTTCCGAGCTGGAGGTGCAGCGCCACGGGGGATGGCGATCCCAGGCATATAAGTCATATATAAACACTGCGGACTCCACTAAAGTTCAACAAACACTCTCATCTACATTAAATAAATAATAATATAATTATTAGGTGCCCTCCCACCCACATCCTATTCAAAATTATTCCCTGGCGGAGTTTGGCTTCTTATACTACTATAACGACTTATATTGTCGTATATATTTAATATTTATATATATCAATTCTTATTTATTATCACTATTATTATTAAAACTTTTAATACGCCACTCCTGCCTTACACTTTATTCCTATATAAACTTATCAGGTATATGGGTAATGCTCATGTAATGGTGGTGGACATCATTACGGTTCATTGCCCCACCTGGTGGTTTACTTTGGCATTTAATATCCCACCTTATACTGATCCCTCACACCCCTCCATAGCCTTCCACATACCTACCTCAGGTACCAGTGACATGCATACTGGTTACCACCTTATACACCCTGTACTTCAGCAACCAGCTCACACACCCCCCTCACCTATAAAACCACAAGCAGCCCTTTGTCTCCTCCACTCTGCTCCCGCCTTCACCCGTCCACTGGTCCCGCCCACCCGCACCTATATCTTATCTTATCAGCCTTTCATGGCTTCTTATATTATATATTAATTGTATATTTTAATTATCAGCCACTAGGGCTTCTTATACTACTATAACGACTTATATTGTCGTATATATTTAATATTTATATATATCAATTCTTATTTATTATCATTATTATTATTAAAACTTTTAATACGCCACTCCTGCCTTACACTTTATTCCTATATAAACTTATCAGGTATATGGGTAATGATGTATACTGCATTTAGTTGGTTGAAAATGTTTAGGTTTTTGAATTCTTTACACTCAACTTTCCTTATGTTTGATCTCAATGTTCATCTGTAGTAACAGCTCCCTGCAGAGACCGACATTTTATTTACCTTCACAACTGCCAGGTTCGAGGTTGTTTCTCCCCCTTTGGAATGCATCCTAAGGAACTCTAATCAGCTGAACAACCACTGCTTCCTGTTCGATAGTTTAATGGCCGAGTTTTTATTGACAGACAATTTTTCCCTCATGGGGACACAGCTTAATGGTTTTACCTGGCTTGTGGTGTCCCTGCAGCATGCGCAGAGTACGTTGCAGGCTAGGGCTGAAGACACTATGGCCAGTACAAACTGGATCACCGCAATTACTACCATAACTGCACAGATTGCTATTATCTGGAATGGAAAACAGTGATTACAGATAAGTTACCTTATATGTGACCCATTCTAGCAAAATGAGTTGGATGTCGCAGAAAGTGAATATGAAATATGGGCCTAGGAAGTCAAAAATCACCGTTTTGGTATAACATTGGCTTTCTTTTGTTTTTTCAAATCTCCTGAAGTTTCTATTAAACAAATTTGGACCCCAAAGAAAGCACACAAACTGAACTGGCCAATGTGAGCCTTCAAAGTTGTATGCCCCCTAGACCAATTAGAATACATTTTCCAGATCATCGTTCTGTTAAGAAATGTTGCCAAGGAGGTCATAGAATTCGGCTTGCTGATTGTCTGAGGGTGCAATCATCTCTTGCAGTTTCGGATCTTTGCCCAATTCAAAGGGATGCATGCTCAGAGAGACGGATATACAGCATCACCTCTCTGACAATTTTAATTGTTCTAACCCCCAATCACTGCTGGATTTTGATGTGAATTACCTCCCAACACCATGACTGAGGAAGGTCATAGATCAAGAGGAGACTGAGGCTGAAGTTTCAACACGATCAATCAGGCAAAATTACATGGAGTACTTTCTCTTTACCAGGGAAGTGAAGGAGAAAGACGAGGCTCAGGAGGAAGAAGAATTTTCAAGAGAGGATCTAGGAGAATCAGAGGACAATGAGGATGAACCATTAGTCATCCCAGAACCCACGGATTAACTCCTTTGGGAGGAATGGGACAGGTGTAAGGTGAGTTCTGAAAATCTGTGTAACTGCCGACATGCAGTCCATAGACAAAACCCTACGAGATCTGCCTTTCCGCCACGGGTAATCCGGTCATCCGTATCTTCATACGAGTTGGGTTTTGTATTTATTATACTTTCACGGAATTGAGAAGGTTAATGGTATACATAGCAGAGATTTGGGCAATTCTAGAAGCGATTGGGGCAATTATTTACCAAAGATTAATTCGATCCGACCATTTTATTTGGAACTATGTGCGGCGGACTACGTTTGATGAAGGCGCAGAGGCGATTTGACCGACTTCGCCGCGACTTCAGACTTTCTGGTATTCTTACGCGGGTTCCCGCCGGTGAAAAGGCTATGTTTTTGAAAATTATCGAACAATTTCTATAATTTGTCGCCATTATACAGTCTCAGTGATACATATTCCATTATTATTCTTAATTATTAGCCTTTAAAATTATTCGACCGGCCGGATTCATTTGGGACTTTTTTCTGCGGCGGACTACAATTGACCGGAGTGATGCGGCTGAATGACCTACTTTTCGTTTGAACAAGCCGGCGGTTATGGCGCGAAGAGGGCAAATTGATCCTCCGGATTTCTTCAGTTTACGCTGGAAATACGATATATACGAGGTCTTCCTGCCTGCTGCACGTGAATAACATACCCGGGATGTACGAGGACGTGTGAAATGTATGTGTCATTCGCTAAATATGGAGATATTTGGTCTACAACTTTGGGGATTTTACTCGCCAACCCACGCGCCCGCCGCCATCTTCGCAGCTCGCCGAGGACCCCCTCTTCCATCCGCCAGAATTGCTTCAAAATATTACATATCTACGTGGCGAATGCGCTATATGTGTGGAAAATGCGTGGAGAACTACGTGTATCAAAGGCAGTGCGTGACATTACGGATTTATTCAATTCTAAGCACTCGGCAACAGGGCCTGCAACTCCCCCGGCAACAGTGCAAGTACAGGCGACCTCCTTGGGTCAGGTCGGGTCGTGTCGAAGGTCAGCACAACTTTCTGGATTCTTATATAGATTGAATTTTACGACTTCAAATTGAAGAAAACTTACAAAAATGTCCGATAAAGTACATTTTTTTTATGAAATACATGACATATGTACATCGCGAACAACCTGGAATGGTCGATTTTACCTTAGAATATTTTCAAAGTTTGAAAAAATGACTTTGAATTATTTTTACTATTATTTCATTCCAGCACCTGCAACGGCGCCCTTCAGTCCTGCAACGGCGCTGCTCTTCCCTGCAACAGTGGCAGGACTTATCAAAGCTGAGTACAACTTTCTCATTTCTTATATAGATTGATATTTACATCGATATGATTTAACTTTGAATATTTTTTTCATTTTTACATTTCAACAAGGACAGGAGCTCCAAGAATCTTATAAATATTATTCAACTTTGAATATTTTCCAAACTACGTGGAGAATTAACAGAATATTTCAGATTTTGCCCGGATTTTGCCCGGATTTCTTAGATTTTGTCCGGATTTTGCCCGGACTTGTAAAACAATGTGGAATTATCAGAATGTTTCAGATTTCGCCCGGATTTCACCCGGATTTCTCAGATTTTGCCCGGATTTTGCCCGGACTTCACATTGGTTGATTGTTCCCACTGTAATAGTTAAAGTTGATGTTTACAGATCCGTGAAAGATTGCCCCGCTGAGGAGTGCAGAGGCCTGAGGTAGGCTTGATGAGGAGGACTGGAAGAGGGGGCCAGCCTGCCACTGCCCCTGCCCCTGAGCTGCTGGGACGATGGTCAAGTCCATGGATCCTGCCGCCGCCTGCCCTGGAGTGGCCGCCGCCTGCCCTGGAGTGGCCGCCGCCTGCCCTGGAGTGGCCGCCGCCTGCCCTGGAGTGACCAACGCTGGACTTAGGGCCCTCACCGCTGGACTTAGGGCCATCACCGCTGGACTTATCCCTCCTGGAGGAGTTGTACTGTGGGGTGATGCTGTGGGAGGGGGCGTGGCACCCTGCCTCATAGGAGAGGTGGTAGGCCTTGGTGCTTCAATTGCTGGCCCTCCTGGAGGAGTTGCGCATTGTTCACCTTGGTTGGGGGCAGGAGGAGGGGCACCAAGGGCACAGGACACATGCCTTCTCTTTGGGGCACCGGACTCGAACCCTGGATGCTGAAGGGCCATGGAGACACCACTGCGATGGAGGGCAGAAGGTAGGGCCCTTTTCTTGGAGAGTCTGGCCCTCTCCTTATCACTGGTGAGAAGGTCAAACATCTCATATTGCATCGCCATGTCTGCTGTTGCTTAGTTGTTCAGTGATGCTGTATTGTTGTGTCCTGTGAGCTGACAGATCACAGTGGGATTCACCCCGCTGTGAAGGAGATCCGTGCAGGTTTTCTTGTGGATGCTGTGATTTGTCAGCTTCACACCAGTGATGTTACACTGCTTGGCCATTTCTTGACAATTTGGCTGAGGTTGTGGATTCCCAGGGGTTGGGCCTTGTACCACGTAGCTGCCCTTTTGGACTTGTTAATGGCCAAGAAGAAGAGGTCATTGGGGTTGGCCATCTTGGGGGGCCTGTGTGCCTTGAAGATGTTGTACATTTTGATGGCACACCGCTCTGGGTGCCTTTCATTTTCGAACAGTTTTGGCACAAACTTGCGACAATCCCCCCCATCCTGGCGTGTCTTGGAGAATCTTTCGTTAAAGGTCAAGTACACATAGCCATTTTCGTCAGAGACATTTACAATGTCCTCCCAGCACAGTTGCCTTCCCTCATGGATACCTCTGAGCCCAAAGCATTCCACCATGTACAGGAATAGGCCCCTTTGTAATGGTTCTGGCTTGTCCATTGAAATGGCCCCTTTTTCCCAGAAAAGGTTTACATGTTCAGCTGTAAGGGGGTCTGACCTATTGGACTTGTTGCCATATCCTTTCCCTTTCAGTTCATTTCTTTTTGTCCCTAGCACATCCCTGCTGGACTCAAATTCAGGGCTTTCCTTCATGCTGTAGCCATACTTGTTGCCCTTAAGGTGCCTGTCTATGGCCCCAAACATCCCTGTGAGTGTATCTGGCTCATATTCACCCCCATCTTTTTTTTTCACTGTCATGATGAAGGCACTTACCAGCACATTCAAGTTTCCAGGGGGCAACTGTAGAAACTCCTCTGATCCCTGACCTTTACAGTATTCGGTGAACCTTTTCACAACTTGTTCGGTCTTCCTTGTGGTGTTTTTGTTTTTCCCTGATTTTATGTAATTGTCTATGTCATCCTCAGTGATGTCCTGGTGCTCCTGATCCTGGCCCTCCTCCTCCTCCTCCAGGTCCTCCTCATACCCATCTTCACTGTCAGTATCCTCTGGAATGTAGGGGGGGTCTTCAAAATCCATACAATCCATTCCTGAAATGTTCCCTCCGTCTTCGGAGATGGTGTCGTATGTCGGCGGCACATTCACGGGCGTCGGCGGCACGTTTTCTGGCGTTGGCGGCACGTTTTCGTCCCTTTCCTGATGTTTTTCAGCCCTTTCCTTATGTTTTTCAGCCCTTTCCTGATGATTTTCAGCCCTTTCCTGATGTTTTTCAGCCCTTTCCTGGTGTTTTTCAGCCCTTTGCTGTTCAGTTATGGGAAAGGTAGGCTGTGTCTGGTTGACCAAAAAGTTGACAAACTTCAAAAGTGTCCAAAGCATTGGTGAGGTCAGTCTCAGAGCTGTCTGAATCAAACAACAGCATAGCACGGATGTCAGAGTCTGATAGATCAATGTAGAAGGTATCCATGATCACCTTTACCGGGTAGTCTGTACTTTCAGATGATTTTGTAAACCTTTTAGACATAATTTTTGCAAGTTTGAGACGTCCATGAATTTGTAAACGGCGGCCGTCAGCGTTTGTTGACGTCACGTGGGTTCCTAGATGCTATTTCATTGGTTTAAAGGGCCTCGGGGCCGTCGGGAAAGGTTTTTTTTTATGTAACATATTTTTGGGACGGTCTGGATAGCATTCTGCCATAAAAAAATTGTCTAATTTGGCAGGAAAACAATAAAAATCATCCTGGAAAGCGTTTGTTTTGGTATAGATTAAACTAGGTCGCGAGTGGATTTAACTAGGTCGTGACGCCCTCGGGACCTAGTTACGGCCGTTTTCATTGGTTCTGTAACTAGGTCGCACTACTTTCCTGTATTACCACACTGTGGTAATACAGAAAAAATATTACCACAGTCGAGGTCGTCACTGTATGCCTATTCAGCAGTTCCGAAAAAGTATAATAAATAGCAGCTTCTCATAAACATGTATGCAAAGTATCTAAATCCTTTCAATGTTGTTGAGACTGTTCTCGGTTTTGCTCTAGCATGCATTCTAACTGCCTATCTAGAAAATAGGATTATCCTATCCACTGACCTATTTAATGGCGTCAGCTGATCCGTCTGGTTGGTTGCTGTAGCTAATTATGTCCTAAACATCCATCAAGAGGGTAATCTAACTCTAAAATCATGTATATTATTGACTTTAAATGTTCCTGTAAGCATTTCAAAGACAGGGAGTGTAGCAAACCATTGACGTTCAAGCCAAAGGAGTCAAGCAGCATTAGGAAGTCTACCAGCTGTCCTCAGGTACTTGGCATTTGTTATGAAATACATGTTTTGAGAGGCTGTTGCTGCGGCCATGTAACTCAGTTGTTCTCTCTTAAAACTACTCCATCATCAAGAACAGTGTCTTGAAGTATAACTGACAACTCTTATAAATGATGCAGACCATTTTAGTGTGTTTATGGCCTGTAAAGATAGTTGGTAGGTCAAACTTGAAATGTGATTTAACAAATCACATGCATGTCAATGTACATGCTATTAAGGTTTTTGTGTTCTCCTATTTCAGCGGATAAGGACATGTTGCTGCTTGGCATCATCAGCACTTGTATAGACAATCCCACCTTGGTGTCCACCTGGAAGAAGGGACTCAAGGGGAAGGGAGAGAGGCATCATCTTAAAAGCCTCTTCACGGTCTTCTCCCTGACTGTCTGCAAGGGACACTTTCAAGTTCATCTACACATGAGTATCTTTGATATTCACCTTCTCTGCTCAAATAAGGTATTGCAAGATATCCATACTACTACTGTGTAATTAGAGACAGATTTTAGAAATACAATTGAATTGTAAATTCATTATAGATTAAACGCTAGGTGTTGAAAACGTATGGTCCTTCCTCCTCAGACGGCAACTTTGAAGTGAGGGGTGTCTCACTCTCCAACATAGCACTTTGCCTAGTATGGCATATAGTATTCCCGTAAAAAGATTGAACACTAGGTGTATGTTTAGGGTCTTTATATGAGTTCGTTGGGGATAACTAGGTCTTTACTTCTTATGTCTCTGATTGGGGTGTTCAGATCCAAAACACAGACAAAGCTCTGCAGAGGTTAACTTTATTACAGATAAAGAGTATCTTAATGCCACACAATCACCGATGTAATTCACAAGGAGTACAATGACCCAGAGGTGAGCTTTCCTATCACTAGTCAGCCTGTCTCTGTGTAGTCTCACAGACTGATGTAATTCCCTTGCTGGTCACCAGATGTCACCACCGACTCAATGCATCTCCCATACCGAATCCGTAAGATTTGTATTCTCCAAATGTGCATCGTCTCTGACCAATACTTGCTACTACTGCCCCTTTATACCAATGGCAGTGCTAGCACTGCTGCTGGTAGATTAGACCTGCTGCTACAAGGATGCAGGTTTGTAATACCTGCGTTAGGCACTACCTGTAACTTTGATTAAACTCACTTACAATTTCTAACTATTAATAATGTTTCAAATCATAACCCTTTGCAGTCTGGTGACCTTTCATTCAGCTTTCAATATCTAATCTATTCAAGTGGTTTAACAAAAACCTTACTTTGCGTCCCTTTTTGCATAAAAACACCTGCTTAAGCAAAGGCTGATGTCCATCATAAGGTGCTATAAGACCAACAGGTGCTGGCCAGGCAAAAGAAGGCTGGCAGGCAGTAGGCAACTACAAGGATCCTCCAGCTGGAGGACATTCAGCAGATTATTGACTTCATCCACACCTACACCGAAACCGATTGGCAGATCATTGACTTCAACAATTCCTACACCGAAACCAATGCCCTTCTCCTGCCCTTCTGTGAATCCATCCACAAACAGAATGACATCCTCCTCCTCCCCTCCTCTTTTGACTACAGGTTCTATAGTGCCACCATGGAGGAGGCTGAATCAACTTTTAGAAACCTGTGACTCCCACTCCTCTCCCTCATTGTTCGTTCCTGACCTATGAATATCTGTACTCCTTCGCTTATATTTTTTATCTATAATTATAATTAGTATCACTAACCTTGGTCTCGTGAGGAAATCAAAACAAATTAATTTCAACAACTCAAGGCCCAATACACTTGCATACTAACATGTCAACCTTTATTCAAGCTCAACTATCATCATCCACATCATCGTCACTATCTCCCCCATCATAATGGTGCAAAAATAGATAACTTTTTTGAACCGAGCAAAGCATAAGGGTTAAAAATTGTACACATGAACATACGCAGTCTCCTCCCTAAAATAGATCAATTCAATACTACATTTAATGATACTTCTATTGAAATTGATACACAAATGATAAACCTACCTGGTTTCAAAGCCTACCGATCAGACAGGAATAAGGTAACTCATTATAAAACTAGAAGAGCAGGATTAATTATGTAAATCAACAATAACTTGCCTGCAGAGACCTTATAAATACACAAATATGGGGTTTCATCAAAAGACTGAGCTTGACTAGCATTACTTTACTTAACTTGTTATATGGAGATCGAGCTGAATAATAATTATTCTCGCTTGGTTCTTATTGGGGATATATTTGATGTTTCGTCAGTCTGCATGATGTTAATAACTAGTCTTTTACTCACTTGCAAAATTGATTGTGATTAAATAAAGATGACTATAATAATTACTGGGGAGATTCTTCTTCATTGTTCATTGTGATAGCTAACTCTTCATTGTTAATTCAAATAGATCTTTCTTCAATACAAAGAACACACACTTGGCATGAGGTAATTTTATCATATCCATTGAGACATCCCAAAGATACAAGTAAATAGTTGATTCCATCCATACAATTCATGCCATCCATCTCTTTAAACAAGCAACATCAGTGACATTCCAACCAGCTACAGCTATGGTTAAGTTTCCCCTTACGAGATCTGTGAATACCCAGCGGCTAGTGTGAGCGTCACCTCCCATCAAACCTTCACCGGAGACCATTGGTGGGATCTCCAGTGCGTCCTGTACTCCGTCCATAAGGCTAGAGCCTAAGCTATTCCTGATCCTTACTGTCATCAATGATAGCCTTAGCTACTGCTTCAAACACTATCCATCTGATTCTGACTTGCTCCCGTGTGTTCATATTGAAGTCTATGATGGTCTGCTCGCTCGTCTTAAGTCTCACACCTTTATATAGTGGTAGCCGACGCTAGACACTATACTCAGCTACCCAAACTCTCATCAGATTCTCACTAGTCCCATAGTTTCATCATTCATACCTATACTAAAAGCTAATCTTATTATTATGTTAGATATTATAACACGGCAAGGGGGTAGCAACGTGCCGATCTAGACGTCCGCATGTTGTAACAAACGTTGTAAAAGCAGTGTAAAACGTTCAATCTTCACCAAACTTTGTAAACCCATTTGTAATGATGAAGTCCCAGCAAACACAAAACGTTGCTACAACGTTGTGCAACGTTGTGCTTTTGCAACGTTGTGATAAGATATGCCTGCAACGTTGCTACAACGGAACAAATGGAACAGGCAGACAATGTTGCAAAATTACGTTGCATTTACGTTGTTTGTGCAACGTAATTTTCACCACGTTGCTACAACGTTGTGGAACACACATGATAACAACATCCAGGTGGCACTAGTGTTTCCAAAGTTAAAATTTTCTAAAACGTTTTTCAATCTTAGGCTTTCTGAGCCACTGTTTTACAACTTTAGTTAATCAATGTACATCAATATGATATGATGAGCAACAGAATGCAGTTGACATATATCATAATGAATTAATCTGATGAATTGCAGATATTAGAAGCGAATTAAGATAATCTTAAATGTTAAACACCTTTTTGATATCAATATTATAGAGTCTCCAGGCCTTGAGACGTAATTTGTAATTGCAGGCCATGAACCTAATATGATCCAGCAGGATATAAGGCTTTGGGTTGGACTTAAAGATTATTTATCCACCATTGAAAGCTGGACTTGGGCTACACCTGCATTAAAAAAAAAACAGATAAATAATGAGAAAAAAATAATTTAAAAAAATTGCACCCAAAACGGGGGGTCATCCAAAATAAGGAATAATTAAAATGAATAACAATATTATCATTGATAATGCTGATTTTCCTAAACCTAGCTCTACTGCTAAATTTATATTTAGGTTGTGAGTTGGTTGTGAGCTGGTAACACTGCAACCTTGTTACAACGTTGCTGCAACGTTTCTGGGAGTCTACAAATTTCCGTTGTCACAACGTAAATTTACAACGTTGCTACAACCAAAAAGTTACGTTGTAGCAACGTTGTCACAACGTCAATTTGTTTGCTGGGGTAATAATGAAATATATTTCAAAACGATTATCTTTCCTGAATAAAAGCATTTTAAAAGGATTTTCTGGTTGCCACCTTGCCATGCATCTAGCCTGAGCTAGAAAACGCCTCTCCATGGACACATAGATAACATCCAATCACAGCACAGTTTTAAGATAACTAGGTCACGTTGCTATGCGTTGCTCCGTTGTGTTGCTATGTTGCTAGTGGAATGCAGGATGATATTTTTTTTTTGGACTTTTTGTACAATTTCGGCTGTATCTCTTTTGTGAGTAATCTAATCTATATACAGTAAGTGAGAAAGTTTTTTGTATTGATGTATGCTACAGGAATATCACAAAATTGTAAGTTTCCAATATCAAAATTTAACAGAATAAGAGAATACTGTAGCCACATTGAAAAAACAAAAAGTTACACATGTAAGATTATTTAAATACATTTAGATACTATTTTGATACACTTAGATACTATTTAGATAACATTCAGATACTATTTTGATACAATTCTCCAGGCCACTCGCCGCAGGGCCTGCGGCCTGCTGCGAGTGGCCCTCAGCCCCCCGTGCCTCTAGCCAAGCACTAGAAGGCCTCGACCCCACCCCTCCGTGCATTATTCCCTAAGTAGAAACTGTTGGCTTCATAATGTCCCCCTAAACTAGATTCTCCATCTTCCGCGCATCATAGGCATAACATCCCTTAGCAGTCTTCTTATTGCACCCGTGTCCCATGTATACCTGTGCATACCTGTCTAGGAGCGAACTAACTCAGTTATCACTATCTCCACGTGGAGGCGCCACCATCTTTGATAACTTTTATGCTATATCTAGTTACAAAACAGGAGTGCCGCTCTTCGCCTTGCTACGACATTAGCTCACCAAATCACAATGTACTCCTGCCAAACTTAGAGAGGCTACAATATCTGATATTAATATACTAAAAAATATTATAATTCTTTTTGCACTGTGTTTCAGTGCAAGACATCGAGGCACAATGGCTAGTGGTTAAGAGGCAAAACGCTAGAAACATACTTTTGTGCAATGCATATAGGCCCCAACTGGTAATATTAAGGCTGCCCTCATGAACCTTAGCAATGCTCTCGCTACCCTAACTAAAGAAGACAAGACGTATTTATTACTGGTGACCTAAATATAGATTATCAAAGTAAGAAAACCCCCTCCTATGCTGATGTAAGGGGTGACGTGCAGCCGCCGGCTCTCATCTCGGACAAACGATGGTGGTGTGAGGAGCGCATTCACCTGCTTGACTATGACATAATGAACAGATGTGAGCAAATCGATCATTACGGCCAGGGTGGGAATGGGGGTGTATACAGCCAACTTGGGCATTAAAGTCACGACACGGCAACTCTTTAAGGTCGCAATCCGGCTAAGCCGTGTGGATGCCGTTGGTCTGGCTGTAACCGCATGCCTTTTCCTTTCCCACTGGATACACTGAGTGTCATGCCAAGTGTACTTCTGCTTCTCTGCGACCTGCTGAATGTGATCCATGTGCACCATTCTGATATATGCGGCTACATATTCATGAAGGGGAAGAAAGTCTCTAAGCTCGAGTTTTTTCTTTGTCGCATTGGCCCCCGGGCGCTCAGTGAACATATATGGCTTAGGGGCCAGGGACTTGACAAAAACATCGGGATAAAAGGCCTTACCATCATACCTTCTAGGTAAGGCGAACACCTCCCTACGTAGCTGTTCTGATACAAAGTTCCTTTAATGGGGAGCATGGTGATCCAGTGGCACTGGCTGGCGTACCGCGTGGCGATGCCGGTCTGCGCCGAATGGTGGAGGTGACACAAGATGGCAGGCCTGCCGGTGAGTGGGTACCCCGTTGGTTGGCCCGTTCCTGGCACTGGGGAGTAGAAGCAACAGATTGAATTAATGTATCAAACTTCTGTGACATACCCAGGACTGCCGACTGCCGAGGAGGAGCAGGCGACGTTCTTGTGCTTCTGCCATGGTCTCGTCTGCGCGTGTTGAGCTGGGGCTGCTATGGAAGCGGAGGGATGCGTCCCATCTGTTTATAAAAATCCACACTCCCACTTCGCTTCAGATTCCCTTGTAATCATGCAGCGAGAAAGTAGTTTGATAAAAATCTCCGAGTCGTCAGGGGTGTGCAGACTCCCATTTATTTTAGCAAAACTCACAGCAAAATTCGCACAATCTAGTCACAAATTTGCACATTTTTGCATAGCATTTTCACTTTCCTATATAAATTTGTGCTAAAAATTCGCACATCCTGTGACAAAATTCGTACATTGGTGTGAATGTGTGAGCACTTGCACACCCCTGGTCGTGAGAGTCCTCGCCGTCTGTAGCCTGGTTTTCATCGTCCGCATGAGCCTGTTTGTACTGTTGTAACATACACCATGTTACTAGCTTGTAGTTTTATCGGCATACGTGTAGGAACCAGCCGTCATGCAGTCAGAGCTTTTAGACGTGGAGGGCTCAGCGGACAAAGACGAAGTGAGGTGGAAGGGTGGCAGTGGCCGGGCATCCAGCAGTGCGCATGCGCAGTGAGAAGGTGGAAGACACCAGGTGGAGTGATAGAAGGAGTGAGGGGGTGACCACAGTGCAGTCTGGTGAGGAGTTGGGGAGCAAGGTATTAGGAGGGATAAGTTTTAAATAAAAGGTCCACCAGGCGGGGCAATGACAAACCATACCCTAAACAGGTATGGAACCACATATGACCTATCTGAATTCATATTTTTCCGTAATCTATGCATTAATATTCATATTAAACTGAAAAATAGGCAAGGATAAAGAAATTCAACTCGGTCAGCGGAATTCAACGACGTACTTCCATAAAATTGGGACAACTGATCTCACATCTACGTAGAACCAACTATCTACGGGGATGGAGTACGTGTCAGAGCACAACGTGGACATGACAGTGCGTGGATTTAAAAGAATTTGGATATTTCAAATTGTCCAAATTGTCCAAATATGGAGGGCCCCTACTTGGAAAGGGCCCACGTGGGGCCCGAAATGGACCCAACAAGCTGGAACTCTAAGATGGATCTTACGGACCAAAATCCTTTTTCTATACAGAAACACCTCTTCATCATGTGTCCTACTAATTTAGATTCACTTGGATTACCTGCACATATGGACAGGCCTGCCAAATGATGCATACCTTTTTTTTCCAAAAAACTATTTGAATGTCCCATTTCAGTGTCCCATTTCTATTTCTATTCCAGGTCCAGGGATAGGGCAGGGACTTATTGGACTTATAGGGCTCCATTGACTTTAGACATTGAGGTGGAGGTGGTGCTGCTCGATATATTTAAATTCAAATTAATTGATACATTCCCACTGGTGACAGATCCTGATAATGGTCCAGTTAAAAACTTTACTAATCGTTCCATGTCAGTTTGGGGAATTATTTCTCTGGGATCACTGGTAGTACAAGCTGAGGCCCCCAATGAAGATGTAGTGGGTGGGGGTTGACTTGGCCATGGAAATTTTCTCGGAGTTTTCACAATTATCTGGTGCTCCGAGGGCTGCTCTGGCAAATTTTTTTTCCAGTTGTTAGCACATTTGACATGAACTTTTGCTGATCCGGGTCTACCACAACGTAGTGCTGGAGGGAATTAGTATTTTAATGGCCTGTCAGCTGGATAACTATCACTGGATCTATCCCAGCTGATGACAGATTCTGACATGTCATCCTCCTGACAGAGTGATTGGTCAGTTTCCCCTCCTGTCCTACTTTTTTTTAGCAATGCTTGGGATGGTGTCTCGTATCTTGTTTTTGCCATATGAACTAAAATTCCTTTTTGTATATATATATATAGAATTGAAATAAAGTAGAATGTCATTAAGGATAAAACCCACAAACTCATGCTTCTCTCTAGTGGCATTAAATTCCCCTAGGGCATAGGGAAATGTCCAACAACTTGATCTAAAATGTGATTCACAGTCTAAGAGGTATGTTCTTTAGTTCTAAACCAAAGTTTGATTGATTTAATGAATTTACCTCACACCTTAATAACCCATGTTGTGTGCTTAGTGACAAATATTATAGAGGACACTGATATTAATGTATATTTAAAAATTTCAGCTCTTTTGGGAATTACTCGGTGGTTTACTTATTTCACATAGTTTTTAATCACTGACATACAAAACATAAAATTTATAGGCTGTAGTGTAATTAGTCACAGAATAAATGTATAATGATCTCCCTGATACATTTTTCTTTATTATTATTATACTCAACTTCACATACAGGATAAGTTTGTGTTCTTCCGGCTGATTTCATAGAAGAAACATTAATAATAATTATATTAATCATATATATAAATTTCATCAGAATCTGATCTCTTATTTTCTGTGAAGATGCTCCAATGCAGTATTTCATAACTTCTAAATTAGCACTGGGACCCCCACTTTTCTTTTCACATATTTGGTTTGCATCACCAGTGGATCAATCATACCAATTCATAATGCATTACTATGTTTTGTTTAGTTAGTTGGCATTGTTCTTAAAAACACTTATGTATATAACACTAACTGAATTGTTATATAATTACCATTTTTTCTTATTTTCAAAAATCTAACATGTTATTTTTCTTATTTCCCCTCTTTTTCCTTAATATATTAAGTATACTGATCCACGCTCATATTTGCGGTTTTCTTTGTTGCACCAGTTGGCTACAAATTTTTTGTAATTATACATTGATATTTCTTGTATATACAGTTATTTTTCTAGAACAATAACAAGGGTGAACATTATAAAAGGGAAAAAAACTAAATAATCAAATAAATTGATGAAATTCATTATGAACAGGTATAGAAATGTGAAGCAGACCATTGTTAAAGATCAAGTCTGAAGGTCAGGGAAGACAGGAGATTTCCTACCCTTATATCAGTTGATTCAGTTGACTCAACAGAAGTTTCCCTGGAAGAAGAGGCACCAAAAGCGCTGCTCACAGCCCTATCAAAAGCGCGAACAACAACATGACCAAACCAATAGTTGAACAAACTAAATCCACTTGCTGTTATCAGTCCCGGAATAGCAACTACTGCAGCAATGATAGCCAGGACCAAAGAGGCAACGATCTGAAAGAAAATTGAAGCATCAGAAAGATATAATATATTCAAACCTGTAAGAATTGATAACGCACTATGTTTGATTAATATTTCAAACCAAATAATAGTCAAATAGACAGGTCAAAAGTAGTTATAGGCAAACACTATATATTCAAAGACATACTTTTTACCTATTGTCCAATACCCTGGTGATCTCAATCCAATCACCCAATCTAACCTAAGTTAGACAGAAGGATTGAGTGAAATATAGCTCAACATGTATATTAAGACATATCCATGTATATGTTTAGGCATGTGAACAAGTTCCCTGCTCACCATATCTGCATATTTCTATAATTGACAATAATAAAGTGTCTTCATAATATTGTCTGAATACCTAGGATGACATTTTATATGCTTACACTAAGGCTTACATAAATTTAGACCTAACCTGAATGCGATGTTCACTTCATAAAATATCATGTCTTAAATAGATGGGGGTTGGTGAACATACTGTAGCTAGTTAAGTTTATGTGACCTAATCTGACAAAATGAGTCACATGTATGTGGTCGAACCAAGGGGTTCTGAAGTCAGAAATTGGTCAACCATCAAAGTGACTTTTTTGGCATTTTCTTGTGACTACAATTTCCCAAATTCAATCTCTAAGTGTACATATATGGCCCTCAAAGTTCCCCATCTCATTCAGTGAGTTAGAACAAAAGCAACACTCGACCCAGATTTTGACTGATATTTTGACATGAGAGCCACTTTTAGGAGTCGAGATCCCCCAAACTTTTGGTAACACTCGAGAGTGCCAAACCTCCTCTAGTCAATGGCAAGGCCAGATTTTGAATTTGATCAGCAATGAACCAATTAACTTGATGCTCGGTTTATGTGGAAGGCTGCAGCATGATGTTAGTTAGATGCCCTATGCCCCGCTGGATAGCTGCAGTATTCCACAACCCATATCTACCTTATTAAGGATGCCAGATCAGGGGCGGATCCAGGAATTTTCAAAAGGGGGGGCGTGCTATTTTGAAAATGTCCTCCTGCCCTTTGGGCAGGAGTATTTTACATTAAAAAAAACTAAATTTTGGTCAAAAAAGGGGGGGCGCACGCCCCCCACGCCCCCCCCTAAATCCGCGACTGCAGATATCACCCTTTATAAATATACTGTTGGGGAGAAAGATAAGATGGAACTTCACTTCCATGTTTGTTTGCATTACATATCCCAATGATGTCATTGGAACTATTTTCACTATATAGAAGGAACTGTTGGAATTCAAAAGTGGGCCGTGTGCAAATATCTCAAATAACTGAACAAATTTGCCTCCATTGAACACATGCTAGAATGAGGCAATTTTGGGGTATACTTCCCCTTCTATCTATGACTGAAATAAGCACACCAAGATGTTGATAAATAATTCAGTGTAACACTAATCTTCTCCTAATTTTTGTTTAGATTTATTATTTCTTATTTAGATAGATAAAGGCCAAATCTTTTTGCTTAATTTCAAGAGGTCAGTGTCAACTCTATATGCAGGTTGGTATTTGTTACACTGAATGTTAGCCATCCACAGAATGCAGCAATCTGATTGGCTGAGGTGCACTCCATCCAAATATACTAGGTGGCAGCACCAGTATTAGTCTGTACAGTAGCCACTGTGCAGACATTATATGCAGGTTGGAATATGTTACAATGAATGTTAGCCATCCATAGAATGCAGTAATCTGATTGGCTGAGGTGCACTCCACTCCAAGTTACTCCATTAAAATCTGCTAGATGGCAGCACCAGTAATAGCCTGTACAGTAGCCACTGCGCAGACATAAGTCTGTGCAGTAACCACTAAGTAGACATATATATCTGTAGACTAGCAATCCCTATGAGGATGGATCTATCAGAGAATTCATTTATCAATCTCAATGTAGTCATCACATCTAACAAATTTGAAAGGAAGAGTTTAGTTCCTTTTCAACCGTCTTTTGTCAAATTTGCCGAAGGCACTTGTAAACTAATTAATTAATTAGTTAATGAGGCATAATTTGAGGACATTATGTGTCTCCATCACTTTCCTAACAGGCTGCAGCAATTTTGCACCAGGCTGCAACCCTTGGTACCCCTGGGTGGATGCTACATGCTGTAATGTCACCGACCACTGGCTGCAGCCTGCTGTGGTGAATTTTGATGTCTCCACTTATACTCATTGGTCATAACAAATCCGCTGTGTCCTACTTTCCAAGCGGTCGTTTCATACATCTGACAACCCCATGCTCTGTAACTATACACAATTCAAGCGAAATGGTACAATCCAAACAGCATATCATTGGATTGAAACAATCAAAGAAAATATTCCCAATGGTAAACTTTGGTGATACTGACTGCCAGCATTTGATAATTCAAAAATTGTCTGTAATAATATAGCAAAACACCATGCAAACTACATAACTTCAAATGGAATTAAAGCCCCTTTCTAATGATAAAATGTCTGTATTAAATTCATATTCCCATGTATGATTTCTGAAATTGGAAGTAATGTTGGCCATAAGAATGCCGCCTAAACCTATCTATGCGCGACTGTTCACATGCTGGACCACACAACAGAAGGTAACCTATTGAAAATTAAGAGTCCCCATTATCTTAAATTAATGATTGTTTTATAGGTACAAAGAATATTAGTGCACAGAGAAACAGCTCCCCAAGAAAAGTATACCTATATCAGACTAAAAGTGTTTGATATCTTACCGAGTAAGTGTTCCTCGCCTGACTTGACATAAGTCCAAGAGTACCAGAAATCATGAACTGAAAAAGTCAAATAATATTCGAGCTCAGCATGCTTCGTTAAGTGTCATGAACAATGACATGAGCCTTTGGCTATTTGGAGAACATGTGTTACTGTTCATATCACTTCTTAGTCCATGCATTGCTGCATGATAACATGTACAATTATGTGAAATTTAAAAATTAATTGTGAATGCTATTGTTTGTTTAGGGTATTATATTGTTCCATGCTCGGCTTATCAATTACATACTAGGTAGTGGAAGAACTAATCCACCCTCTGGGTGTTCAGATCCAAAACTTTGCACTTTGCAGAGATTCAGTTTTATTGTGGAATATCAAAAGCTTCACAAAGCCAGTGTATTTATCATTAAGTACAGTTACAAAGATCGTTCATCGACCAGGAGGTAAGCTTCCTTGGTAAAGTCCACCTATCTCCATATGGCCTCACAGATTGTTGTAGTTCCAATATTTGCCACCAGGTGTCACTAGACACTAACACTATCCAAACCCTCGGATCCCAAAGATCCGTGTTGATCCAAATGTATATCGGTTAACTCTGCCCCTAACCAGCTGTTGTCATTCTTTATTTCCCTTGATTATTGATTTTCCCTTCAGGTAGTGCTGCCTAGATAGACTGTGTTCACCTGCCGTTACCAACATAGGTTTACTATGCCCATCATAGGCCCTACCCATAGCTTTACAATGTAGAATTCACCTACAATTTGAAAAATGTTTTATGATATATCTTTTGCAGTCTGGTGACTTTCTATCAATTTACCATTCCATTCTTACTCACTATATATAGAAGTATTTAATTGCTACCTCAGTGCAATGGAGCATTTTCACTAGCAAAACTGAAGCAGTTTGCCTATATGTATTGTCCTATGGCCTAAGCTGTAGGGTGCTACTCACAAAGATGCCGGCCCAGATGCCCTGTCCAAAAGTAGTAATGCTGGACTCTCTAATGAGGATGACCTCCAGGATGATGCAAACCATGCCCAGCACCAGCTGGGTAATGGAATAGCCCAGCACAGCCTTGTGTTTGTAGTGCTCCTTTATGTCTGCCATGTTGCTTTGGGATCATCACTGACCTGGGAAGCTGAACAGAATGCCAAGATTGAATCACAGAATGCCAGGTCCATATACATTGTCAAGCAATGACGATTATATCAAAAATGTTGTCAGAGACAGACTACAGTGAATGGTGCCCAGTAGTTTGATGAGAAACCTCATTTTTTGGACTATGTTGACCGACTAAACACCTCCACAAATCAAACATGTCTGACTTAAGTAGACCAACAACAGAGTTTGGTTAAAGGGACGTTCTCGTCCGTGAGATGGACGTAATTTGATGTGTTGTAACCCTCTGCCTACCGCGCCACACTCAGGGCGTGACCAATGACGTCACGTTATTACGTTCTGAAAGGGCAAAACACGATGCCAGTGATGGTGTCATTAGGTTAACGTCGACATATGTAAGCCTAGAAACCCATGAACAAGAACGTCCCTTTAAGTTGCTGAGCAAAACTCTTTAATTGTCCAGCAACAGAAAATCTGATCAGTGGCAGTTATCGGCCAGTTGAACTACACTTGGTTGGCATTTGGAACCTGTCTTTATATCTTGCCTATTCAGGTTTGATGTTACTTTAAAAAAGGAAACTGATAATAATCTATGTTAAGAAGGATTTATGTAACCGTTTCTAGATACCTGAATCATAGATCCCAGGTGTATATGCCTGGCCCGTGTGGGGGGAGACTCTCAGGGTAATTTGGTCAGTTGGAACAGTAGGGGGAGATTCAATATTTGGGTCCATGTGATTGCTTGCTGGTTTGTTAAAGACCTCCAAGGGCCCCTGCTTAATTCACCCAACCACAGATGGCTGATTTATATTATTTCAAGCACCTGGAGGCTAATTTTGACAGATTCAGTTGACAAAACCTCTTGAAAAACCAATTGTAATGAATAATTGTGATATATCCACCTAAAACAAATGTATTTACAAACAACATGGAAAGTATTTAAGATATAGGGATACATATTTAGAAAATAATAATCTCTAGTTTTTCATTATGTCAAACTACAAAAGGTGACATGATTAATGACATTTCCTATTATAACATATTACCCAGCAGCATGCATCCTGATCAAGGTTAACCTGCAGGTTAAACTTAAGAAATTGTCTATCCGTCGTCGGGTGATCGCTTTACACCCTGTCCAAAATTCATGGGAAAGGGAAATCTTCAGGTCTCACATCATAAAGTTGCAGGTTATGTATTTGAAAAAAGCAAAATGATCAATACTTCATTAATAGAGTGCATTCTTTAGCTGTTTATATTTATGGAATATATTTGCATTTAGATTGTTTTTCTAAATGATTGTGAAGATTATTTATTAAATGTTTTGTGGTAACATTTAGGTCTCACAGAGGTCAGAACCTCGTTTTGGTGAAGGTGATTTTTGTTGCAGTTTAGATTTCAGCTATCAGCAGAGAACAACTTCCCAAAAGTCAGCTATCAGCAGACAAATGAGCAGAGTTCGAACTCTCCGGAGTCCACATAACGTCATGTCGACGTACGTCTTCACGTCGATGAACGTCGTCACGTTGACATACCTCATCACGTAGCCTATTGCATGGCCGCCACCTCTTGTTGGGACCTATCACAGTCTGCCATCAAGACTAAAGGTGGGAATTCCCACCTCCCCCAGAATAGGCTGGTTGCCGCCCCAACACCCAGAGCATCCCCTGTTGAACAGTATTATGCACTAGAAAGTCTAGTTGTCACGTCGACGGACGTCATGAAGGCCACGGACGTCGTCTTGGTGACGTAAGTAACCGTACGTCGCTATAGCGACGTACGTCGTTACGCACGGATCACTTTTTTCCACGGACACTACGCATTTCTTGTCTAAGCTGGTTTGAAAAATCATTGATTAGAAATAGATTCATAGCATAAATGTACATAAATTCCATATAGGATTTCAAGTCTTTTTGTCAACAAAACTAGTTCAAATTAGCCTGCAGGTGGTTAAAATACTGTAAATTAGCTATCTGTGGTAAGGAGTATTGGCTGTAACTTAACTAGTATGAATGAACGGGACATAACTGTCTAATATTCTCAGTAATATAGATGGACTTATTCAGCCCACCTTGCAAAATCTGGCTTACCTTTCTAACGACTACCAACTGCTCCTTCTGCATCTTATCCTTGTCTGATGACTCTTGTCCGTTATTGCATGCAAAACTATCTATGACCCACACCACCTGTTTAACTTCCTGCTTTCCCTGCGAAGTGACTTTTTCCCTTCACCAATAGAAATGTGAGAGCTGTACAAAATATACAGTGGCCTAAATCTGACGTTTTCTCTCTCTTATTTTAAGTGTTTTTTTTTTTTTTTTTTAGCTCGGATACACTTAAAATTTAGTCAATGGTTATTTTTTTTATTGTTTCCCACAGTCACATCTAGATAGGATTTGGGAATCTACTACATGGGGCTACTATCATAGTAGACGTTATATGTGGACTCTGAGCATTAAGGCTGACTTTTAATTCATTAAAGGAAAGCTTGCACATAAATTCATGAAGTGCCATTTTTTGTGCAGCTATCTTGACTCAAGTATTCTAAAAACTTGAAAATGTCAAGGTCATAGAGAATTACTCAGGAAAGGAATTTAATAATGGGAATTCCCTCAATGCTGGGCCCTCAGTACTCCCCTTGCTTCGTCATAGCTAAGGGAATTCATTCTTTAGTTATTTTGGAATTCCCTGATTAATGAATAGTTTTAGATGAATGTATATTTCAATTTATCATGAATTGCATTAGGCCAAATAAAAATATGTTGGGTTAGAGATCAAAATCTTATTACAAATTCTACAGGGTTTGATATTCCCTTAAGAGAGCATATGGGATTCCCCAAGAACTCCCCCTGCCATGTTACACATTGGGGGTTTCCCTTAAAAATGTACTACAGTGCAAGTCTTTTAATGCTACATAATTGCGTGTAAGCTAAATATTTTCCTCCCATTTTCCTTACATCGATAGTGCAAGTTATGAATAACATGCTTAATTGAATTCATTGAAAAATAACTGTTATGCAGTTATGTGCAAGCTTTCCTCTAATATCAATGTTATTCCCACATTAATAAGTTACTGTGAAATTGTATATGTATGTATATATATATATATATATATATACATAAATATATATATATTCACATATCTTTTCTCATATCTTTTTTCATTATTGCTGTACTTTTAAATAGTTTTGAATAGTGCACATATGATTTACCGGTAAGGGTGAAACACAACTGGTTTCTTTTATAAACTAACCTTCATATGCAAAAATCAAAGAATGCTAATCAACACGATACAGCTATTCGTGTTGCAAACATAAGGGCTGGTGCCAAAAACAGTCAGCAGGCTTCCTGCTACAATTAAAGCTCACTTCCCTAATGGCTTGTGCATTGGGGATGGCCGAATATCACGACTTTACTTTAACAGTGGCGTTTGTTATACATTTTTAGCATCGGTATCTAACTTCCCTGTGTGGCCCAGTGTATTGCTTTTTCTCAAAGCGATCCTCATTCAAACTAAATATAGAATTCAGAACATCACGACACTCATCAAGCATCACAGCATTCACTACTACATATATGATCCAGCAATTATTTGTTTCCTTTGTCACATGAATATTGTTTTCATTAAAACCATAACATATATGAACAGCACACACAATATTTTGTATGGAATAAACATGTAAACGTAGACAAATTGATAACGATTTTCCAGAACATACTCTTAAATGGGTTTTTCCTTTTAAATTAAAAATACAAAATAGGCATTTGAATATGACAAACAGGAAAGAAAGAAAGGAATAGAGAACACCTCACTCCCTGGTATGGACTCACGGGACCACAAGTATGCAATAAAATATTCTTGTATTTGAAAAAACTCTAAATCTTGATCGTATGTGCACAATTATTTTGGTGATAGTGTGGGAGTTAATGTTTCATCTGCTTTGTAGTTACCATATTATATTTAGACTTAGGCAATGGGGAAAGTTGTTTAATGGAAACTTTTAAGTCAAGTGGCAAAGAAGAAAATTACAAACGTACAGGTTGAGCCGAGCTAGAGAGATCACTCACCTGTAACCAACAAACATTTCTTGAGTGTCTTCGTGCAAAGACAATTTTTCATTGCTAGCAGAAGAAGGCTTTTCTTTGGCCTCTGTATGTATATGCTGGGCACAAGTTATCTGTTGTTAATGTCTAAACTAAAAGTCTTAGAAGAGCTTGGCTATATGATCTAGAAAAATGATTTGATTGATATTTTGTATCATTAATCTACTTCTAGATTTAAAATGTTTATCTTGAAATGGTTTGTAGTATCCATTAACCAAACAAATGCAATGTTTGGGGTCATTCCAGAGAAATTATGCAATAATTATCATGAGTCAAAGTACATCCATAAAACTTTCACAATACTTGTATTGAACAATCAGATGAGTTATACTAGACAGACTGCTGTATTGGAAAGTGGACTACATATTTATGTTCTTGAAAAGTAAGGCATTAAAGAGTATACCTTGAAAGCCATGCATCACTTGAAACAGCATAAAAACAGAATTGTAGAGTCTGGATAGTTCTAAGTTTTCTTGTACCTGCCATTATGCAAAATGACACATAGGCAAAAGAGGTTTCCCTATTTGCCTTTATATGATTGGATATTGAACTCAATGTCACATACAGACTGGGCAAAAGGCTAATTGAAACTTAAGACCATCCAGTCTTTAAGGAATTGGGGGTGTATGGCTTAAATTCTTATTTCCGATGCAATCTACTGCAAATTTGTAGCAAATTTAGCTTTTATATAGAGGATTACATTGAAACAATATAATCAATTTTCACTGTTTGTGATAAGAGCTAGAGCCTGATAAAGAAATAGATCTTCATCATTGATTATAATGGGAAATATCAGTTTTCTCGCTCTGAGCAAAAATACTACCAATGGAATTCTCATGAAAGTTCTGGAATAGTTAGCAATTACCTTAGAGCAAATATTTAAACAAAAGAAATGAATATTCAGCGTTTGTGAGAGAAGTTGTACTGGAAAATGTTAAAAATTGAGGTATCTTTGGTATCTATACTATGGTAATTTGATACCTTATAATTCTAATTGAACATAAACACCTTAGTTTTACTTCCCCTAGTATCATTGAACCTATAAGTATTTCAAGACAACTTTAAACAACTTTACCAATTTTCATTGTATTCTTAATCTATGACCCAGGTGGCACCCTGAACAGCAATGAGTACCTTTAAGGCTTGTCACATATTGAGACTGAGTCTTAAGAATCCTAAAGAGTCCAGTCTTAAATCTGATTAGTCTTGAGAAATGCCAGTTTTAAAAATATTGAACGTCGAAGGGTGCAATATGGACATAACATTTGCAAATGGCAATGCAAGTAGATAATATAGATATGGAATGCTCTTGCAACTTTCATTTGCAGAAATGTAAATACTGTGAGTTATACAGGAGAATTGTTAAGAGGTTTAAAAGATCAAATCATTTACATCATCTGTTCAAGCTAGAACAAGCTAGGATGATTGCATCAAGTACTCAACATTGATGAAGGCTGGGAACCACCGTGATGACTTGGATGGCCATGATGAAACGGGTGGCCATGACAATGTCTGTAGCCATTATGATGTAGGTAGTAACCTGATATTGCCGTTTGTCTGCAATTGTTTACATGTATGTATACACCTTTAAAAAAAAAAAAATGCACTCAATACTGATAAAACTCATAATTGTTATTATATAACTGTTAAATTGTTGACAGAGCAGGAGACTATGGACACTTAGATGTTATGCTAGATCTCGTTATTTGAATTGCTATTTCTTAACAATTGGCTAATGTATAATCAGATCCATCTGTAACAATTATATTGATTCTACAAACTTTGTAATGGCTGTTATATCATTTTTGTGTTGGACCCTCCTCCCCTTCCCCAACCAATCACCCTGTATGTTGCACTATGTCAGGCCCTTACCCTCCCCTCTTACCCAACCAACCACACTGTAAGTTTGCATTATATCAGACCCACACTCTGCCTACCCTTTTCCCAAACCATCACCATGTATGCCCGTACTGCACCAGACCCTTTATTCCCTTTCTCAATCTGTAAATATAATCTAAATATATATTTATAGTATACCCCCTTCCAATTGATGCATCAAACGGGAATTGTTGTAACACACTTTATATTATGTCTGTCGAAGTACCAAACTAGGAAGTCACAACAAATATTCTAGTATCATAATGAACAAGGTAACAAAAACCTCATATTGTGGACAGCCCCTTTGTGAACTTGAAAATATACAATTTTGCACATATATCCTTACCTGAAGATTACAATGGTATTTTAATAAATGCTTATATGCATAGTTATCATTTTACACTGTAAAAAATAACTGTAACTGGGGCAGTTATAAACTGTTAATTTCTTAATGTTAATACAGCTAACAATCAAACAACCCATGCGAGGCTTAACCAAGAAGGAAGGACGTACTTGGTTATTGACTAAATTATACTGTAGTATGTTCGCAGGAAAAATAAACCTTTCAATGCTGTTAAGATTACATCCAGTGTAAACTGTATGGCATAGTAGCATAGTACCACAGCAGTGTTTTACCATAAAATCTATGTTTTTATACATTACAGTATTATTATTGTTAAATTTTAAAGGTTTTCATCCATGAGAATATTACTGCTTAACTTAAATGGTGTTCATCTGTAAACACTATGGTCACACAGTAATTATGTTAGATTTACGGTATAAGTACATGTGTGGTTTTTTTTACAGTGTATAGCTAGATCTTTAAACGCTCAAAATTGATATCATGATTTTTACTATAGGATATTCTATGACTACCGAAATACACTGTGATATATTCAATTAAAATAATCCAGAGTATACAGGCTTTCATAAAAGGTTGTAACAGTCACACTTTCTTAGTTGATAGGTCTATAAGTCTGAAATACGTGTGCATCATTATACATGTTTCATCCCATTTTAGTTAATATACCATCTTTAGACTTAGCCAATGAGAAAGTTTGTTCAATTGATAAGAAGTCGAAAGGAGTCGAGTATTTTTCATTTCTTGGGGAAGAGAAAAACTCATAATATACAGGCCAAGAAAGGCTGAACAGATACCTTCTTTGTACCAACAAATATTCCTTGAGTTTGGTTGTGCATAGACAGTTCTTTTTACAGCGAGTGCAACTTACAAATATCCTGACAGCGTTTTAAGCCAAGGGATGCTTTTTTTTGTTAATGAATCAAATGGAATTCTATAAATTGATGTTAAAAGGGGCACTCTAGGACTAATTCCTGTAAATATTTGAGGTAATTTACATCATTCTAAATAGTTCTAAATAGAATGAAGTTGTGCAAAAAACGTGCATAACAGCAATCAAATTAAAAAGGAAAGGTTTTCTTGTTACAATCGATTGCTGTTACATTGGTTATTGTGTTGTGCAACGGGCCACTGCTGATGACCAGCCCTTAAAAAACTTCCCTCACAAACTGCATTGATGGTAAGGCAAGGAGTCAGTGGATTTCCCTTTATGACACAAACAATTTCCCCTGTGTGACGACTGTAATGATGGAATATAAGAATAGCCTTGTCGTAGTTACATACGGTGCCATATCAAAAGTTCAACTCAATTATTATGGTATCTTATTGAAAGATTCTGTGGTCCGTCGCATAATCTCCTCGCTGTTATGAGAGATGTCCATCCTAGAACTCTTACAACAGCAACGTCGCTGTTGCGAGAGGTATGTTATGTTAAATTGTGCCACTTCTCCTCATCCAATGTAAATTTTTATAAAGTTCTGAAGAGTATAGATCCAGATTTAATATCCCTGAAAATTTCAACTCTAAGAAATGATTATTAGTGGGGGGAAATTTGCTGTTGAATTTTTGCAACAGCGAGAGATTTTACACATAACAGCGAGACCTGCATAGAAGTCCTTGCTGTTTCGAGGGTTGGCTTATGCGACGGAGCACAAAAGACCATGGATTAAGTATAATTACAGGAAGCATTGCAGTCTGTTGAGGAGGTTGCATTACTTGTATTTAGGTCCTCATTTATCATAATTGATACAGGAGCACATAATAATTATGAATCCTGTACATATTCAACTAGTTTTTGTTATATATTCATTTAATCAATTTTACTTCAAATGGGAACATTAATATTTGAAGACAGAGGCGGGTTTTTCAAGGACCCAGATGTCGTTGTTCCTAATAAGCCCATCATACATCAAAATCAAAATTTACCATGAAATTAGATAGCAATTTATTCCCAATTTATTCCTCAAAGATAGTAGTATAAAACAAAATAAATCATGTTGATTTGGCTGACAAATTGCCCCTAAAATTTGTAAAATGTAACTTTACATATTGGCATTTTCTCCATAGGAACCAATGTTAAAGCCTGTCATCCCAACCTTTAATGTCTAACCCTATTCTGCCATGAAATACAGCGTTTTGACCTATAAGTCTGTCAATCGGTATAATTTAAGAAATCATAATGTTTTATCACTATTTGGTTATATAGAATAACATAATTCTTGGTTATTTCAGTAATCCCCACTCTAGAAGAAATGGATGGCTAATACAGTAATTTTGTCCAACGCTTGTCTAACCCTGGGATATACCCAATGTTGGATGGGCTTATTGTGAGGATGGAGTAGGATTCTCAGGGCCCTACACGTCATGGAGCGTAACCTTAAATGTCTCTAAATTGTCTCTAAATTCCCATTCAGGTTCTCGTTTTCATTTCATGACAAAGAGGTTGATTTTAAATGTTCCTTTTCAAAAATTTCATGTAATCTAAGACCTCACGGTATTTATGTGACATGTGACATGGGGATGTAGATGACGGGTGACATGGTCGTTTCTTATATTTGACATGCGACATTGAGGACCCCCCATCAAGGGCCCCATTACAGACTATAAAATGTAAGATGTGAGAAACGCATTTATGATTCTGCCAGTGTGAAACGCGCCCCAGGTCCATTCTTACTTTAGTGAAAAACCTCAAATTGAGAAAAGTTGCATTTCCATGAGCATGAGCCGAGACCCCTATATTCAGCATAGAGACGGGGCCAACTTTGAGCATATTGATAAAGGATATTCACTCTACACGGCACAAGGGCTAATTCTTAACTGCGAGCAGTCATTCACCTTAATGGCAAATGACAGAACAGTAAACATTATAATGACAGGTGACATAGGGGGCGTTTCACACTTGTCATAATTCTAAGATCTTATTTTCAGTTAAGATATTTGGACTTTTTCAAGGTTGTATTTCTGACATATGATCGTATCTTCCTATTTTTAAGCATAGATTTAAGACGACTGACTTTTAGAACATCTTATCTTAAACTTTTAGATATGAGAAACGCTTCTACGATTCCCCTAGTGTGAAACCTGCCCATATATATAGACATTAAGTAAATTAGATATAGTCTGTTTGCCAAAGCCCATTTTTGGGCTTAACCTTGACATGGCGTCCATACAATGTTTTTTGATGGATTCTTTATCTCCTGAATCCTCTGATTTCAAATCTGCCGGGTGCCAAGCTGAAATCTTTGGGCAACTCGAGTTATTCACGTTATAAGAAAAAAAGTTGGAAAATACAATTTAAATCATAAAAAAAAAACATTTTTGATGTATAGTTCACAACTACTGTATTGTGGAGCATTTAAGTCTATAAAACATGATAGAAAACATGTTACTAACCTTTTTGTTATATGTAATTGACCTATGACCTATCTAGGTCACTTATGTAGGTCACAGATATGAGATATTGTCAATCATTTTAATGAATGAGAATATAGGTTGCTTTACATGTCAGGGGCCAGAAATAATAGTAAATCACTATTAAACTTCACACAAGTAAGGTTCTTTAGATAAATACTTATCAATACATAGTTATCCACAATAGACTTGCTCTTTCTCCTCATACATATTATATGCTTGGAGACATACAAACATGTAGACCAAGAATCTTCCCATTGATATTTACTTCACTGAATATAGGTCCTGCCAATGTAGTAGTTTTTTAATAGAATCATAATCATCCAGGGAATTAGACTTGTTAAGGCCCTTAGGTTATGATGATAATTATATATCTATTTTTCAATGTAACCAAACTTTGTGAGAGCACAATTGTTTTCAGACCATGAACAGTCAGGAATAATAGCAAAATGACCTTTATTCAGACTTCATAAAGAATTCAGCATTAAATGTTGTGTGATAAATGATTATGATAGATATACACTTTCATGTTCATCATTGATAGCATAATTCATCAGTAATCAATCTTAAAAACATATTTCCGATTATATTCTGTAATGACTCATTTAAGATTATATAAACCATAAAGATTTAAGGGTCCTCTTGCTCTCTGTGAGGAAATACTGTGATATGGCAATATATTACATGAAATCCTGCCAAACTAACTTATGCCATCTTTAATCTGGGGACATACCTAGGAGATTATGATAGCCTTATTTATTCATCAATGTTGCACATCAACTTACCAATAATCATAGTAAATCATGATTATCGTGATGTCTTGGGTATGAAGAAAATGATCAATATTGTTTTGTTTGTTGGGGTAGCTTAACGTCTGGCCAACCCTTATTGGTTATTTCCAGGCTGCACAAGGTAATGCTTTTCAGCTAAGGGGTAATTGTATCTATGATATGATTTAGAAGAAACCCTCCACTGGGTGGAATACCTTACTCGTTCCGAAGAGTGGCAAGAGGTCTTTCATGTGCAATGTCCCATAGAAAGGACACCACACACCTGGCCTTTGGTGACCCTGTCGGGAGCACAGGGTAAATAATCAATAGATCACTGGCTTCTTATGCATCTATGTAGATGTCTTCCACACCTAAATATTTATCTTGACATACTTGTTTGGTAGTGCTCAAAATATATGCTCTTGAGAGAGGGAACACCCAACCTAAACCTATTTGTGCAGTTTTACATTTCTATGTGTTTTGACTTTTATTCAGACCTTGTGGTATTCCCAAGAGTTGAAAGAGTATCTCTGATAGGTCAGCTATAGATATCTACAAAATATTGTGCAGTTGAAGTGTGGGAATTCAAGAATATTATAAGGTCCTCAGTTGTCATCAGGATAATCTCTGTTTGGCATTTACCTAGTCTACCAGGTTAAGATCAAGTTTAAAAAGTAATATGAATGGGAATTCTCTATTATAGGCTTCTTTCTAGGATATCTCAATCTCTGAGACATGGGTCTTGAGAGGGATGTACAGGAAAAAACTTTTGCTGTGCCCCTATAGATTATCATACCCAGGTATTTTACAGAATTAAAAGTATGTATGTATTTTCATGTACATGTCCTGGAGTAGGGCCCATACAGTGTGCTTCTTTATACATGTAGGTAAAGGGGGCCAGACTTCTGACCACTGGAGGGCACTGCATGCCCACTCCCTGGTCAGAAGTCTCATCAGAACTTCCATCAGAACTCTGGGAATATATAAAGCCCATGATATTAGGGCTAGTGATTACGTCTGTTGTATGCCCTGGAGTAGTACAGACTATGTTCATTGCACTATTTGATATACTTCAACAATAAAGGACTATATATTTTCATCCTTTACTATTTAGTCTTTTGGGATATACCCTGGGGACACTTTGCTTTTCATATTATCAGGGGCTTGTACATTATATGGGGTAGATAACAATATCACCTACATAAAAACATACAGCTCTTTGTTTTTAACTGCAACTACAGATAATTATTAGTCAAATGAAGACACTTGACTATGAGAAAACATTAGCATTATGTGCTTTAAGAAAATCAGGGACTGTCTGAGATGGTTAGAAAGGGATATATGTTTTAAGGAGTAGCATTGACTGAACAAGACAGGGAGAGAATGTATTAATAAAATGAGAGCACTCCTATGTCACAGCTGTAGATGAAAATTAGAAAGACAAAAGGTGGAGAGAAACAAAGTTTTAACACATTTATAGGCCAGGAAAGTTAGTTTTTATAAACAATATAACTTAAATGCCAACACATACCCCAAAATAAGGTGAATTCATATTGGAATAGATGGAGATGATTTTATCGACAGACATATTTTCCGTAGATCTAGCTGTCCCTCCCTAATTTGTCCCTTTTAATCATAGCTGTAGAGCACTGCATAACATTTTAAGACAGCCCTCATACAAGTCTCATATTTTGCATTGTTTGTGTGTGCATTCTACAACAAGTAATTGTTTTTTTTATATACTGACATGACTTTGGAATAGTTCTAAGCAATGTCTATATTGTTTGATAGACCCATTTTTGTGAATAACTACAGTAAACTATATGTCAAATCTGAACATATGACTCATTTTTCCCCATAGCCCATTAGTCTACTCTAATCCTAAATTGTTTATTATCATTTGTAATTACTTGGTAAATGGAGTTACATGTGTTGTCTAAAAAATGTTTGATTACTTTGAACAATAGATATAAATCATTATAACATGAGGCCCTTAACAACTCTAATGATCTGGATGATTCTTGGTCTATTGAAAAATACGACATTGTTAAGGACCTAAATTCAGTGAAGTTAATATCAATTGGAAGATTCTTAGTCTATATGTTTGTATGTTTGCAAGCATATGATATATATGAGTGAGAAAGAGCAAGTCTATTGTGGATAACTATGCATAAGTTATTATTTATGTAAAGAATCTTTCTAATGTGAAGTTCAATAGTGATTTACAATTATTTATGGACCCAGACATGCACAGAAACCTTTATTCTCATTCATTAAAATGATTGACAATATCTCATACTTGTGACCTACATAAATGACCTAGAAAGGTCATAGGTCAATTACATATTACAAAAAGGTTAGTAACATGTTTTCTATCATCTTTTATGGATTGACATGCTCCACAATACTGTATTTGTGAACAAATAATCAAAAATGCATTTATTATGATTAAAATTGTATTTTTCAACTTTTTTTCTTAAAACGTGAATAACGCGAGTTGCCCAAGGATTTCAGCTTGGCACCCGGCAGATTTGAAATCAAAAGATTCAGGAGATAAAGAATCCATCAAAAAACATTGTATGGACGCCATGTCAAGGTATACCCCTCTGGCCAATAGACTAATACACAACATCAAGGACACCCCCCTCCCCGCACGCACATATGCAGGGCCCCGTCATGTGACCAAAGCCTACAGTAGCCTTGTTGGCACTAACAGGCGCATTAACAATAATATCAATTTACTTAAATGATAATGAAACATGTTTTAATTTCTATTGATTTTTTTTGGGGTTTCATTTTAAGGGTAACTAATTTTTGCCTGACCATTCTTGCTACTTTAATCAACATGACACATAACTTCAAATTCAAATAAAACAATCGCATCACAGGGGTGGTCCAAGGCGAATTCACACCGTTTAAGACTGTATTAAGACCCCCCTCTTTCGAGATTTGTATTCGCCCCTGCATCCTAGGTTGTGTGCGCAATGCCTTAAATGCTTAGACCCCTTGTCCGAAACGAAGAAGCCAAACGTACAATGCTTTTTCAGACTATGATTTCAATGTTACAGAAAATATGAAAAGTTTGTACTTGTTGGTTTTGGGTTTCTCCAAGTTGCCGGTAGGGACGTCGGAGGAGATCGTAGCGGTCTCACAGGTCACACGGCACAGAGTTATGGACACTCTGCCTCAGCTATTACCATGGCAGATCCCCACTTCTACGTATCTGACGGATCTGGGGGTGTATGTTCACAGTTATACATGGAGGTAGGGAGCTGACACCTTGAATATTACTTCCCCCTTCACCCAAGCATGTACTATAGACCATGTGCAGATACTGTCACCTGATCAAATGTTGGTGATCACCACGTGGTGATCGAGAAGCCAAGGCTATAGAATGAATTACAATTTTTCCATTCTAAATGTTGACAACTGTCAAGAACCATTCAGTGGAACTGACTTAATCAAAAGCAACATAGAAATAGTTATGGTTTAAACTATTCAGCAAGGTAAATAATAATGTTTTTAAATTGATCACTGATATCTCAGCCAAGGATGCGACGTTATTATAGTGTTGCAGCAACACTCTAGTTGGTTCTGGTCTGGTTCTTGTTATGTCGCTGCAACATGCTGCTGTTACATTGCACTGTGACATTATCACAACATTCTGGTTACGCTCTTCAACAAAAAACAGAATGTTCTCACAACATTGTGATATGGCTTGGTCTTGACCTTACCAAAAAGTAACATTGTAATAACATTGCGATTCGGTGAGGTTTCAACCTCACCATCAATAATCTAACTGTTGTGTGCCATCTTAGTAAGTAACAAACTGACTAAACCGTCATCTGCACAACGTCTATTAGCATATAAATCTAAAACCGTCCATCGCAGGGGCAGATACAGGATTTCAAAACAGGGGTCTGCATATAGGCTAAGTACTAAAAACTGTGTGCATCCATGCATGCTATGTCACATACCTTTCCCTTGGGCAAGTTTAAGTCCCAACAAAAAAAAGAGGGGAGGGGGGATGGTCAGGACCCCCTGGACTCCTCCTCCCCCACTCCTGGATCCGTCCCTACATAATTATGTTTTTCTCCGGGAGAGTTGGCATTATGGCGTTACCACCTCACTAGTTATAACTATACATGCCTTGTGCACTTCTGGGTCATATCCCAGCTAATGTATGGAAAGGTATACAAAAGCCCTCTACGTAGTTGTAAATGTGTGCCAGTAGTATTATTATTTTTACACTATATGATATATGCCCCGTGTGGAGATCATTGCAGTGTGCCTGAGACCGAGCATGATGTATAGTTGACATTATGCCGTCTTGTCAGAGGGAGCCTTCTCTATGAACAATTGTTAAGCAACTGAGGGTGCGTTTCAAACTAGGAGAATCATAAATGTGTTTCTCATATCTTAAATATCAAGATAAGATGCTTCTAGAAATCAATAATCTTAACTTGATATAATATATGACTAACAACAGGGACATATGATCGTAATGTGGAATACATTAATAAAAATGTCAAAACATCGTACTTGAAAATCATGATCTTAGAGTTATGACCAATGTGAAACACCTCCTAACTCAGGTAATTAGGGAATCGGGCATGACACAGCCAGGTTGGAATCAGAACTAATTTTACATGCTATCCTTTCCAATTTCGTATGAACCATTACTTCGCCCCTGATACTACATGTAGCTACATATTTGCCCTCTGGGGAGCTGTGCAGGAGATATGGCCGGCATCCAGACAATATGTACAAAAAACCCAACATCTATGATATTTATAATATCCACAACCATAACATTTTGTATCACGAGATTTAAGCTACTACAAAATTTTGTGGTTTGCTATTTTGATTCTTTGCCAGTCACCTTACAATATAACAAAAGGTTCAAAGGGTCTGTGCATACATAATTATATATCTCAAAAGTTGTTTTCACAAAATATTATGTTTTGGTATCACAATTTTACATGCAACTCCAACCGTGAAATTACATGAATCCTTTCTGGATGGCAACCCTGTATATTGACTAGAGGTAAAGGAAGCATTTCAGTTGTTATGGGATTATATGCCAACGCCTCTTAGATGCCAAGTACATTGGTCATGTTTATTTCACTTTCAGCAGTATCATTTTGACGTGGCCGTTTCAAAGGAAAGTTACCAATGTAATCACAACTTTCCCATGAACATCCAAAATCCACCATTTGCCTACCTTTTGAGGTTTTGGTAATTGGGTCATTTCACCACTTTGTAATGGTTTACTTTTAGACGCCCCCCCCCCCTCCTTGGTGGTGCCACTTAATTGAAAAAGATGTATTATAATTATGTAAGGGTCTCCTGCACAGCTCCCCCAGAGGGCCTACATACCTAGTATCAGGGGTGAATTAAAGATTGTATGAAATTGGAAAGGGAGACATGTAAAGTCAGATACTGTTCCTGTCCACCCTGACCTGTGACTCTTATTCTAGAGCAATGCCCAATCCCTAACCGGAGTTTGTTATATAACCGTTTGGATTATTTGGCAACTGATAAGGCCTATACAACATTTAAAAAAGACCTGCAGCCATAGGCCCATGGCTTCTTTGGTGCTCGTCAGGCATTATAACATGCGCAATCAGGAATCATTTAATCTATTTCACCACATTTACCAATAAAAAAAGTGGATTACAAGGCCAGGGTTTACACTTAGTATATTTCAAGTTTGCTTCATTTTCAAAGGGTTTTATATACATATTAACCCTAGCATAACATGGGATGAACAAAATAAATCATAGACATGTGTGGCTGATCCCGGCGCTAGTAGACTGTCCTTTTACATATTTTTGTTATTATCCAAAGGACAATACTAGTGACAATATTATGAACTCAATTCTGGCAGGTCTGTGTCTGTTGGTGGTGGTAGGAGTAATGGTGGGAGTTGGCAATAGCAACCACCAAACAAATGTGGTACACCTGACCACACACAGAGGGCAGCACTGAATGCTCCCTAGAATTGATATGACACATTGATACTATCAATATTTACACATTCACATGTATATCCAAGTATAAATGGGAACGATTTGTGGTGATATAAATAATGTATGATAGGAGGTAGCTGTTGTTGGTGCCGCCACCTGGTCTTCTCCTGTATACCTATAATAGTGGCCTAACAACCACTGCCATTGTTTACTTTACCTCGACAGCAGCTACAGTGTCTTGTACTTGAAAAATAAAAATAAAAATACTATGTCAATCAAATTCTTTGACCATGGAGTATGCATCAAGAAGTAGTAATTCTAGAAATATTTTTTACGGATATTCCAAGCATAGACACAGTGATGAGACTTTAATATTTGGTCTTTTAAGGGAAATCTCCTAATTTAGGACGTCACAAGGACACTAATTGGCAATCCCCAGGTTTCCAAAAAAGGGAATCCCCATGCAGTTCCAAATAATGTATAGAAAGGAATTTTAGCTGCAACATATCATATCAGGACACATACAGGTTACAAACACTTAATTTATTTTGAAAGGGAATTCCTTTTATCATGACATAGGAAGGACATAAATGAAAGCCTAGAAATTAGAGAATTCCCAAATTAAATTTCTTTCCTTTTTTTTTCTTTTGAACTATTTTGAGAATACAAGAGAGAAGTCAGACAGAGAATGTCACAATGATGGGTAAAATCATGGTAAAAAGCAGTTGTTTACAAGGTAAATGTGGTCATAATGTCCTTGGCCTGCCCACATAATCCGAGACTCTCCCTTGTTCACTTGTTTTCACTCATTGGAAATCTCATCATGAATGCATAGTTCCTAGTACTAGGCCTATATATATATATATATATATATATATATATATATATATATATATATATATATACAAGACGATGTACAAGACAATATATCGGATCTCAAAAAGGGGTGGGTCCATATATATATCGACCCACCCCTATGTATAGGCCAAGTACATTCTACTACTAGTTTCCTAGTGAAGACCTTCTGGTAGATCATGCCCTGACTCAACCGTACATGAAAACTCTTGAGTTCAACAGGTAAGCTCAAGGCCCCTGAATCCCGTTCAAACCCCAAATTTCTCGAGTACATCCAAGCGTTGAACTAGGCATTTACAATTTTGATGAAGTACTTCTTAATGATCGACAAGATTATTCTCCAAAAATGTGTCTCTAAGCTCACCTAACTGTACATCTTCTGAGTTCTCCATCTGACCACCAGAGGCTCCTAACCTCTATGGCGAACTCCTTGTTATTTTTTATCTAATACAGAAGAGTGATATGCCTGGCTCAAATATTTAGCACTTCTTTCTTTGTTTAAATCATCACCATACGCCTGAATTTATAAAGTAATTACATTGTTTTTAATTCCAATTTTCTATGCTATATAAGGCACTTCCATAATCTAGGTGTCTGCTTGATAATTCACAGAGTCCTGATTGTTAATTATGTTTTGGAAGACTTTGTAGTATTTGATGGTTCAAAACAGATTCAGGCATGCAAACCTGCTTTCACCGTGGAGATTATAGCTGTCATAATACAGACAAAGATGGGAATTATGTCTTTTAGAGAAACCTTTAGAGAAGTGCTGCAAGAAATGACAATGACAAATGTAGTTTGAACTTTATTAGTATTGAAATATTGATCATCTACAAGTACTTCAATCTGTCCATATAAAACTCAACTGGGATATACTGTTTATGTTTGAAGACCAAATTGTATGTCATATACTGAAAGCATATTTATATAATAACCAAACAATTTCAGATTATAAAAAATAAAGATAAGATATCCAATCATGCTTGTTATCCCTAATACCAAACATTGCTATATATGGGAAAACATTGTACAGTGTTGAAAGATAGTTTGTATCAAATAATAGGTGACATTGGAATATCAAAAATGGTTAATGAAATAATTCTTTCAAATTCAAAGAAATTGCTAAGAGGAATTATAGATAATAAGAAAAAAAACATTTGACATAAAAACTAGCATAATTATTCAGCAAATGGGAAATCAAAGTCTTTCTTTAAGCCTGTGTTCCACATACCAATTTAAATATCCTGATGAAAAAGTCAAAACATGTCAATCTGCCACAATTTTATTCATATGTTTGACTGAATAAAAAATCAACACTGTCCAACAACACTGCTGTCAAGTTTGGTGTATCCTCAACATCTTCAATTTCAATTTAGATATTGCAATTTTGAATTTGTTTGAATTTCTTCGAAAATATGGAATGATACCGTTCATCCTATATAAATTCGATAGAGAATAGTAAAACCTTTTCAGCATTTTTTAAAAATCAGCAGCAAAATGGACATGTGGAATGCAGGCTTTAGAGCAGTCAAATAAGTAATAAAAGACGATATGCTTTTCTTCTTGAGTAGTATAAATCACTAATACACACTTTTCTAAAAACAAAAAAAGCTTTGTCCCTTACTGCAGAAATTAACAATCCCTCTACCATTGATATCATTTTTCCTACAGACTAGCTAGCCTAGATGAGGGTGCATGCACGCTGGAAACGTCTATTGATAGGTGACAAGGTTTGAGCATATTGGTGGAAAACGAAAAGGTCCTCTCTCCTTGGACGGCTTGAGCATATTTTCACCTATTATTTCAATTTCTGGCTTAACATCTCGAAAGATATAGCATTGACTTTTCTTCAGTCAGTAAACATGTATGTATACACTTTTTTTAAAATTCAATTGTATTTTTTTGCATTCAATACTGATAAACCTCAAAATTTTTATTATATAACTCTTAAATTGTTGACACAACAGGAGACTATGGTCACTTAAATGTTATGCTAGATCTCCTAATTTGAATTGTTATTTCTTAACAATTGGCTAATGTATAATCAGATCCCTCTGTAACAAGTATATTGATTGTACAAACATTGCAATGGGTGTTATATCATTTGTTTGTTGAAAAAACTGACTTTCTTTTTACTGTGTAAAGAGAGAAAAAGGTAGACTTTGAAAATCCAACAGGTTAATTTCTACACTGTTAACCAACACTTTGAATAAGCAAAACACCCAGACAATTTGACAGTGATTTCAATTCTGAAGAAGGCTGTAACAATCCGAAATATATCACTGCACTGAATAATATCTCTACAAAAAGTATCAGCTCCAAAAAGTTGTTGGGTAAGATGTGCTCTTCAACCATTTTATAAATAAAGGTAGATATATCGCAGGTATTTCTATATTTTCTACATTTTTTCCTGTGTGTTTGCTGACAAGATTAGTTCAAATTCACCTGCAGTGGCCACTAATATTTGAAAACTGCTATCCATGGTAGGGAGTATTAATGCCTTTCTTGGATAATGTTCATCTAACATAGTAGGTTCTTTTCCTCAGAATGGCTCACAATCATGATCTTGATATGATAAATGCTCTATAACAATCCATACAGAGCCTACGACAGCTATTGTCTACTTCCCTAGTTCCCTTAAGGATTGACACCAGTGGTTGGGCTGTAAATCACGTTTTGGCCCATATCTCTGCACCTATGCTAGGTATAATGATGAAATGAACACTGGTCAAAAGTTCTAATTTGTTTCTTTCTTGTGGTATGAGTTATTAGAAAATCAGATAGGAATTCGAAAGGATATGAATTAAAATCCCATTTTTCAACTTTTATATTTTGAACAAGAATTATTCACTTACTAAAAGAGCTATGTGGCTATTTTTTTCATACATCTTATTCACTTCTAGATGCAGAGAAGGGTGTCTCAGAATTTTTATTTAGGCTTTAGTTTTCATTTTAGGCCAAAACACGGGCAACTTAAAGATATTTTCTTTTTTTTAAAAGATTGAAGACAGATATTCAAATTTAGAATGTTTAGAACAAGCATACAAAATTTCAAAGGCCTATGCCGAATGGTGACAGATAAATTGTTGTTGAAAAATTAAAAGTGAAAAAATTAACTTTTGTCTTTACAAGGGCATAATACTTATACATATATATTTTATATCATCAAATAAAGTATAAACTAAGTATTCGAACTATACACATCACAACAATGTGGATGTAGAGATACTTTATGAAAAATGCAATGGTCCTGAGTACCAGGAATCATGGCCCAACCACCAGTGTCAATCCTTAATCACATTCGCTTTTGAAAATTCCTTTGCTTTGTTGGTATAATGTTTCTGGTCATCATGCCTCATGAATATGCATTGTACATATAGTATAGTGTATATTAACGGTAACCAAAGCTCTGAACTCAGCGCCTTAACGCCCCTGATCTTGTATTGACTTGGATATTTAATTAATCATTTGCCTCTTATGTATATCTGCATGAGTATGCCTGATGTTGTATCTGCTACTGCAACAGTCTAATACAACTTTATGTTGCCTTGGTCATGGCCATATTGCTACCTAGATAGCATCATTTTACATTGCCTTGGTCATAGTTGTGACATTACTTATTTAGTAGTGGTTTACATTGCCAAAGTCACTGCTGTATCATATCCTATTTAGTACTGTTTTTCATTGCCCTGGTCAATGCTGTATCTTGACCTACTTAGTACCGCTTTATGTTGCCTTGGTCACTGCTGTATCCAGGAGCATAAGGAGCAGGCTGGTTGGACTGAGGGTAGTATCCACCTGGAAGTGAAACGCATTATGGACTTACAAAAAGTTTAGAACAATTGATAATTGTTATTTCATATATAGATATCATCAATGTGAATAAAATTTGAGCAATGGGGAAATCAACAATTTAGAGGGTGGATGTGATTGTAGCAAGGAGCACTGATACAGAATAGTGCAAGATCAATTATATCGTCTTCATCCTGTGAACAGGGGCACCTATCCTCTCTCACTATCTCTCATCACTACCCCACTAGTGTTCTGGCAGAGTTGACACCCACCTGGTACTCCTGGTTGCCCATAGGGGGCGCCTACAACCTGCTGCTGGCCCGTCATGTACTGCATCTGGCCTGCTGGTGCCACCTGGTGTCCCTGCAAACAAAGAGAATACACATGTATGTATACGTGTTGGGTTATAGAACAGTAGATGTTGGCCACAGATTTCAGATTCAGGTTGAGGAAAATGTAACAGGCAGAGAAATATATAAAAGAAATCTTATGCTCTGAACATTTTAAAAACCCATGGAATCAGATTAAACTCTAATGTTATTTTTTTCAAAATGGCCACCCAAAGATGAAAATATGTTCCTGAAAACTATCATACCAATGAATATAACTTGACAGCTATCTGTTTTATCATGTTAACATTGCTAAAATATAACATCAAAGAATACAGAGCCGAGGCATCAAAATAACTAGATACCGTCATCAACATGATTATTAACTGAAAGGTTAGATATTTCATCTGGACCAAATGCTTATGTGATATGAATGTTATGAATCTAGCACTGGTCTAAACCCAGTGATCTATGATAAGACAAAACACAAAACAATTTTTTCTCTTAAGAAAACACCATGTGACTTGTGTTAACGCTTTCTCAGCAGCACATATGAAGCATAGCAAAGCACCCTTGAGGCAGCCATTTTGAAAGGCTGAATTCATAGCCAGGCAACAAAATGCATTTTCATCACCTCTTGGAGACACAGCTTTGAGGGCCTACCTGGCGTGTATTATCCCCGCAGCAGAGGCCGTGGCAGGCTAGGGCTGAAGATACAATGGCCAGGACAGCCTGGATGACAGCAACAGCCACCATGATTGCATTGATTGCTATTACCTGGAAAAGAAAAAAGTAATTTCATTTTCAGGCTACATTTTGTGACCATTAATCTAACATGGCTATATAATATTGAAGATTTATCTTTCATGACTGCAAAACTTATACAATTATAAAGAAGGGTGTGTTATCTCATTATGATGTACGCCTCACTTTTTTTTTTAGAATAGATAATACAGAGAAAATGGTTACCTAAGTACATGATATATATGATGTAAAATTGTTGTTATGGGTGTTTACTTATTAAATGGGAAACTGCTATCACTTTATCGTCCAAATAGTCTTAGTTTAATCTCCCTTTATCCTCACTAGGCAAGTGGCAGACTAGTCCACGAGATGGGTGCTCGTATCCATAACGCAGACAACGATTGGTTGAGTGTCATGTTTATCAGTGGATATAATATTATATCAACTGCTTCATAATTGCCAGTGTAGTTACAGCCTGTCTTAATCCTATGTCCACAACAGACGCCGTCTGAAGGCAAGCTTCGTCAATAAAGTCCACCTGACTTTGTGTGGTTATGCAACAGTACAGTTCCGTTACTAGTCACCAGATGTCACGTATACAGCTATCCAAACCCCCGAATCCCTAAGACCAGAATTAATCCAAATGTGTATCGAATTGCTCTGCTCTTAGCTGCAGACTCCTACCTATATAAATTAGTTTAGTTATTGAGTTTTCTCCCGAGCAGTGCTGCTTACTAAGAGACGTAGCCTGTCTGCTGTAGCCGAACAGGTTTTTTGCATCTACCAGAAATGCCTACCATGTTTACATTACACAACGCAGTAATTTGTATAATTTTGAATACCTTTTATTTTATGTCTTCTACAATCTGGTGACTGTTCCTTCGTTTCATTTATACACTATTAATTACATGCACAAGGTGTTGTGCTAACTACCTTTGTGCAAAATATATATGTAATTATGAACATGATGTAGCTTTTTATGAATATTGATTAATGTTGTTAAAACAATAAGATCGGTAAGTGGTTTACTTGGTCTCATGATCATCCACAGCCTATGTGCTTATATGAACCAGAAATGTTTAAAGATCCTGTACTTTTAAGAAACAATTTTTATTAACAAACATTCTAATAATTGGAAATAATCATTTTAACACTTTGTACATTATCCCATAGGTTTAGAATATACAAATTGTTGCAGAATTCATTGGAAAGTTATCTTTCAAATAACATACAAAAAATCAATTGCGTATGTTAAAAACTCTGTGAAAGAAACCAAATCTCAGATAGAATTAAAAATGCCAAACAAGTATATAGGAATTAAACTGGATAGTGATCTAAATTCCAACTTCCACCTTAAAGAGCTGTTCAAAATAGTGTCACAGGAGCTGTTTATGATCAAGATAATATATAAAATATCATTCACTGATTTTACTGTAATAACAATTTTTAAAATAATGGATTTACAAAATACTTGGATATGGGAAATATTTACTTTGCTGATTGGTTAATATGTAGAAACTTGGTATGTTACTGATGGGACAACACTAAAAAAATCGTTAAATGGGAATTATTTAGGATGTTATGGATAACAAATAGAGAGAGTAAATGTGCTGCCGCTGCCTGATTGTCTATTATTGTTGCTTAGTTACTGCCCTGTGTTTGCTGCTTTCACTGTCGGACAGGTGCCCCTTTCCATGTTTCCATTTTTGTGGTTTACTTTGATGAACAGCATTGGAATGATAAAAAAAATAAGGCAAACTTTTTACACTTGTTCCAGGCCAAATGTAATTTACTGTTTGTGTCTCATTTTTTACAGTAACGTGTTTATATTTATATACACGTCAAATTGCATTTATTGAAAATGTACCATCTCAAATCATCAAAAACACTTTTTTTCAAGATTTCTGAATATGTTGAATGTTATAAAAAGGAATGGAAACATGAAGGAGGCCATGTTAAAGATTAAGCTATGGCTGGAAGTGAGGGAAGACAGGAGTTATGCAACTGTTCACAGGGTAAATTATATTTGGTCAATCACTTGCCGTCTGGGCCTGAAGAGTTCCATAGAAGTTAATGTAAAATCTATAATTAGATGATGATATATAGCCCGGGGCAGCAGCTATATGTGCAGTCAAATGAGCTGCACTTGCGCTGATCAGTCCCAGAATAGCGACTACTGCAGCAATGATAGCCAGGACCAAAAAGGCAGTGATCTGAAAAGAAAGTGAAGTGTCAGAAAGATGTAATATATACACACCTATAGTTATGAACAAAGCACTGTTATTCAATTAACCATATCAAACCAAATGACAGTCAAAGTTAATAAACAAGTCAATGATATGTCTGAGACGTTTTAGTCATAATTATGGTACGGCTTATTCAAGAGCTCGAGATTACTTTTTACCTATGGTTCACTAGGCGATACTGGCTGCTGGCAATTGATAAATATAAATTACCTTAAATGATATAGCAAAACAACAGGCATCCTACATTTCATTTCAAAGGAAATTCAAAGCCCTTTCTAGTGATATATAACATGTCTGTATTAAATCCATATTCTCATGGATGACTTATGAAATCAGCGGTAATATTGGCCAGGGTAATACCACCTTAACTAACCTATGAGGGACTGCCCGCATGTTGGACCATACACCAGAATGTGACCTACTCAAATTTAAGAGTCTCATTAATTTGTCTTAGATTCATGAATTTTTCAAAGGGAGGGGCCAGTGAATATGAAAATATACATTGTCATGGTAGGTACTATCCATGGAATGTGGATGCCAAATTTAATATCAATACATACAATAGTTTTTTTTAATGTGCATTTTTCTCACTTTTAAGGACTAGTAGCCTACCTGATGCACCTGGGGCACCTTGCACAGTGCACCTGTCTGTGTATGACGTCACAAACAGATGGGATAAAATATCAAAAAGGTTAAAATAACATAATCTAGTTATCCCAATGTTTTTTTCCTCAAACCTATATTGTTTTAAGTCGTAATATAGACTCATTAATGGAAAAAATGTGCATTCCAAACGTCTTTTTAAGAAATTGTAACTTCGAAATTTGAAAATGAGAATTTTGAGTGATGTCACACACAGACTTGTGTTCTCCTGAGGATCCAGACGATAAGATGCTCCTTTAAAGTAAACCATGTTTTTCACATGAAGGAGTCAATCAAAGGCATTGAAACTTTGCATACTTCTATATTAGCATAACACCTAACATATAAAGCGTTAAACAATCAGAATTGGAATATCACTGGCCCCTTTTTTTAAAGATCCAGAGAGTACTATATTACATCCAGAAACAGCTCCCTAAGCAAAGAGTACCTTATCAGGCTAAAACTGTTATGTGGCTTACTGAGCAAGTGTCCTTCCTCTGACTCGACAGAATTCCAAGAGAACCAGCAATGATGAACTGAATGGGTCAAACAAAATTCAAATTCAGTATGTTTGGTCAAGTTTCATACACAATAACATAAGCATTTGGTTATTTAGAGATCTTATTTTGTTATTCATGTTATATCTTAGGCCAGGCCGTGTTGCGTAAGAACAAGCACAATTAAATGAAATTGAAAAGGTTAATCATGGAGCATTTTCACTGTCAAGGGTGTCCCTGTCTGCTTAGAATACGTCCCTCTAGTGCCCATTATTACCCTCTTGCACTTCATGCAGTTTGTAGAAAGATTTAACATACAAAGAACTTGTATATATACCCCATCCGTTTCAAAAAAGAGAATGCAAGAGCCACCAGATTCAGGCCGGAGAGCAAAGCCTGCATGAAGAGCATGCAATTAGGCCCTGTCAGAGAATGTGTATGAGTTATATAGCATATTCATGGTTAATGTCTTGGGCTGGAAAGTGAAGCAAACTTTGGTATATTCGATTAGACATCTGACTAAACTGTGGTCTTCCCCAGTATGTTCTTTCAAATACATCTTTTTGTCATGGGAAGCACATTTGACAGCCATGGAAACATGACATAGATGCTTTTGGACATAATAACATTTTGGCATTGGTTTGCCTAATAAATTAGATTTTTGGTATGAGAATGTATGGTGGACTGAAATTAATAATTAAAACATGAAAAAAGGATTGTTTTTTGATGTTGAATATATACAAATGGATCCAAACTTTTGAAATTCAAACAACAACTTCTAGAGATACTTAAACAAATTGATAAGTAAGAGAGCACTTTTAACTATGTTTATATTTGTTTAAACCATACATATTACTCTTAGAGGATGACCCTCCAAACAGCAGCAAAAAAATGGGTCTGTGTTAGCATTCACATTAGGTATTTCATTCGATTTGGTATTTGTGTTAGGCACTAGAAATATGTTGACAATCAGGTTATAGTACTTACATATTATTATAAGTAATAAAATGTGATTCAAGTTGGGCAAAATATACCAACACTAGTTTTGTTTAAGATTTAGCATTTTGAAGTTGTTCTATTAATAAAACTGTGAACAAATTGCATTAGGTTTACAGAAAGATGTTGGTTTCAATGTGCGTTTGTCATGCAGTTTGCCAATGCTTAGTGTAATAATAATGGCTTTAACTGTGAAGTGCTACTCACAAAGATGCCGGCCCAGATGCCCTCTCCAGTAAAACTTAAAATAGTGTGCCCTGCGATGAGGACAATCTGCAGGATGATGCAGATGACACCCAGCACGATCTGGGTGATGGAGAGGCCCAGCACAGCATTGTGGAAGTAGTGCTCCTTTTTGTCTGCCATGCTGCTTGGGGATTGTCACTGACCTGGGAAGCTGAAAAGATTGAATTACAATAAGTGAGTGTCCTATAGGGAGACAAACACTTACAACTGTGTTGACAATTCGTGACAGACAGACAAAACTGAGTGATGCTAGGTTTATGGGTGAGAAACTTTTTCATTGGTCAGTCAAATTCTGCCCCAATGATCAGACATATTTGATCTTAGTTAGCAGGCAACTGCATTTAATCATCCAGCAACACTTTATAGTCCAGCAACACACATTTAATTAGTGGTATTTAATCAGGAGATTGTGACACTAATCAGCTACTCAGTGAAAACAGAAAAAACCCTTTGAATACTTTTTAAATTCATTATTATGATTGTGTTTTTTGCAAGTAGCTAGATCAAAGTTCAAGTCTATATATCATATCTTCCTCTGCCATACGATTAGCTTAACCATATTCTTACTTTTATAGATTATTTATGACAGATATCAATAAAAGTTCTGGTTCACCTGGAATTTAACAGCTCGTCTATAAAATTATCATAATTGAATACCCTGTATACATATTATATTATATATATATATATACATATAAATATTGCTTTTGTATGTTGTACTAAGACCAGGAGTGCCGACCAAAGAAATTTCACAAATCTATTTTTTCGTCCAACCTTGTCCAGAAAACGAGTACGCATCTAAATAATGATGCGTGAAAATGCAAAAAAGATGCGTGGTGGATTCGTGGAGGAAAATGTCCATATAAATAAATGTATAAAGAATAAATATTTACATAAAATGCTTCACTATATCCATTAGAATCAAATTGCAATTTAATTAGAGTGTTTTTAACCAAAAAAAATGTAAAATGCTTCACTATATCCATTAGAATCAAATTGCAATTTAATTAGAGTGTTTTTAACCAAAAAAAAAAGAGTCACGAATCTCAAATTTTGTGTTATTTCACGCATCCAAATTTTGGAATCGTGAGCATAAGATGCGTGAAATTTCTTTGGTCGGCACCCCTGGTAAGACAATAGACATGATGAAAAATTCTAGATTTATGTAAAATGAAAATTGTTTGACAATACAGGATCATAAATCCTATAGTCTCGGAGGAGGAATATGTACATATGTCTTACCTAAGTACTTGCTGTTAATTAGAAAAGAAATGAATGGATTATGGTAGTGGATTATGTATTACTACCTCTAAAATGTGTTATATTGAGAAATTACATTGAGACTATATGAAGACTAAGCTAAGGAAACAGCTAGGGACTACAGCAAATATGATAGAAATCCGTTATCTGATTTATTTTCATCCTCAGATTGGTCATCTTTCGTTGAATCTGAGGATGTAGAACATATATATATAATTGGGAGTATTTATAAAATATCATGATTGGAATATTATAAGGGATATGTCCATTGACAAATGTAAGTTGTAGAAACCTAAGGAATCGTTGGATTAGTAAAGAAATCATTGGACTGATACGAGATAGAGCATCTTATTTAAGCTTGTATAAAATATGAAAACACCACATCGTTTGTGTCCAATAGCGTCATAAAGCATGAGACTGACAAGGCCTAAATGACTTGATTATGAACTGCCAAACACGAAAACTGTATGGAAAGAGAATCAGTCAACAAAATGTTCTATTGTAGTATTTCAAGGGACTTCCGATCCCTTATTTGATTTGATAGGATGCTGGGATATTTCCTGTGCATTCATAATATCACCTGTTTTGTTGCTGGCAACTAGAGGTAGTTAAAAGCCCAGTAACCATTTATACACTAGTTCTGTGATGGTTTATTGAGACATTTTGGACATGTGTACTATTTCCCCCAAGTCACTGGCAATTAGTGCAGTTATTCTCCTAGCTTGAGAACCAATGTGTCCTCTAGTCACCAGCAGAGTGATTAGAAATGCATCACAACTTGGAGACTTTTTTCTTTTCACTGGGGACTAACTAGTTGCCTGTCGACGTACTAATTCACAAATCACTGGGGGATTAAAGTTAGTTGCTAGGGTTTAGTTGTCACATGGGGACCAGCCCTTAGGGGACCAGTGCTCTGTCACTGAGCTGACCCTCCTCCTGCTTTCATGTTCTCATTAGGTAATCTGCTTTTTGCCTAGATTATAGATGCATAATTATATGACCTGTCATCTTATAAACAACGCTAAGTAAAGCTAAAACTGAAAGGATATTTTGTTCTACTCTGCAATCTTGACAACAAGGGGAATAATTATCAACCGGTGTCATTCAAATGACGAGACTGCCTTTTTTTAAACACAAAAGTGTGTTTAGAAAAATATGTGTTTATTATCACAGAATCAAAAGTAGTAATATAAATTGATTATATTTCAAATGGTATAAATGAAATGCATAGGATACAACAGGTACTATTTTTGGGTATCATGTTATTTTTGCCGATATAACTATACATGTGCAACCCACCTTGCAAAAGCTGGCTTACCTTTGTAAGAAGTGCCAACTGCCCCTTCTGCGTCTTATCCTTGTCTGACTGCTTTTGATGTCAGTACCGGTACATCGAAACACATATTTTTTACCCACCTATTTCTACACACCTATAGAAACTATTCAGAATGTAGGGCACTTCCTACACCTGGCAAAACTCTAAGATCAGCCATTCAAATGAGGATATTTCACTTTGATATGATACCACGCTTCTCTTGTCAGATGTTTAGTATATAATAGTCAGGGGTAAACACAAACACACCTACATGCCTACTCATATACACACCTACACACCTATGCACACACATACCTACTCACCTACATATCTATACACTGACACACACCTAAACACCCACACACCTACACTCACACCAACACACCTTCACAACTATGCACCTACACATCTATAAACCTACACACACACACCTACACACCTAAACACCCCTATGAATACACTTATTTGAAAAAACTTTTTCTGAGCACGATGGGGACTTTTTGAATTTTCTACAGTCGTGCCTAAAAAAATTGGACTCTAGCGGTCGCACCGGTCGACACACACAGCCACGTCCACCACAACCCCTATGAATACACACCTACACACCTACACACCTATAGACATTGTGCAGATTCTGCACAGCAGCCAGAAAGGGACTGGGCGCCATATCGGTGATCATTTGAAAAATGCTTATTAGTCAGATTTGACAAACATCTAAATAATTTAATTTTGCTAAATGTTTCTCAAATGATTAAAAGATGCATTATTTCTGGAGTTCTGTATTTGGCATGTGGTAATGGAGTGCAAATGGTGTTCACCAAAAAGTGGTCACGTGACCAAATCTGAACAAGGTCTATACACCTATAAGAATACACCTCCATACACACACTTAAAGGCCATACCCACTTAGTGACTTTAGCAGCGATGGGAGACAGGCGACTGGGAGAATCTGAAGTGAAATCTTTGGGCGACTACAGATTACCGGGTGACTTCAGTTGGTATAGTGCATGTTCTGGGCAACTGGCGACGGATGACGTGATCGGCGGCAAAATCGCTGGTAAAATATCAAACTTGCTAGATATAACAGTTGCCTGGTGCCGAGGATGACGATGATTTCCCAGTTGAACTTCGCCCATCAACGGTCAGATCACTCAGTGGGTATGGGGATTTATTTCACCCCTAATTGGGTAGTGTCTATACATTTGCTATTTGAATGTCATATTCCCCGACCAGGGGAATAACAAAAATGACATTTCCCTGCTTTAAGCTCTTAAGTACAGGTCACAGGGGGATAACTAAAAGATATTCCCCTTGAAAACCAAGGAAACATTTGACCACGGCCTTTATATAAGGCTTACTTAATAAGAATCTACAGACCCAGGGCAATAACTTTTAGTTAGGCCATGCCCCCTTATGCTATCATCCAATCAGAGCGCAGCAGTGGAATATCATTGCTTGGTAGCGTTGTAGGTTGCGTTGCTAGGTCGCATGATGCGGCTGTTTGTTTACATTTTGCAGTAACTTTTGTCTAATGAGATCTCTGCTGAAATTTAGTGAATTTTCATGATTTAAAAAGTGAAATCGATAGTAAATAATGTATTCAATAGGATCCCAGATTTATAGATTCAGGGGGTTTAAAATAAATCCAGTACAGACCTCGGTATGATATCAGAATAGTTATTGCCCTGGTAGTCAAGGTCTCTGGCTTACGCTGCGCTTCAGCCCTCGACCATTGACTACCAGGGGAATTATGGGTGACATCAAAATTCAAGGGCTGTGAACCTGAGATGCTGTGGCAGGCTGCAGCGCAATGTTAGTAATAACCCCTATGTGCCAGTGAGTGGTTGCAGCATTTTATAACCTATTACTATCTCATTAAAGCCCCGTACCCACTAGGCGATTTTGTCCAGAGTCGGCCGATTATTGGTGCTAAAATCAGCCGACTCTACTGTAAGAGTCGGCTGTAAGAGTGGATTCTCCCATGCAGTCTCAAGTCGCAGGTAAAATTGCCTACTGGGTATGGGGCTTTAGGATGCCAGACACCAGCAATTATCAATATATAATTGGGGGAAAGATAGAATGGAACTTTTCTTTGAAAGTTGTATACATTGCATACCCTAATCACCTCATTAGGGCTAATTAACTAATTAATCAATTAGTTAATGAGGTCATTTGAGAACATTAAGATATTGTCCCCACCCTTTTTTTATAGGGCTGCAACCCTGCCGCAGCAGGCTGCAACCCTCGGTCCCCTGTGTGGTGGATACAAGCTGAGTTATCACTGACCACTCCCTGCAGTAGGCTGTGGGGAATTTTGATGTCTCCCCTAACTATTTTGATATCACACCTCGGTCAGTACTATATATTTACACCTACGCATCAACACATACCACCAACACATACACATAAACATCTACACACCTACAATCCTACACACGCACACCTACACACCTACACACCTATACGCGCACTGACACCCATATATACCAACACACCTACACCCACACATCTACTCATACACCGATACACCTACACACTACCATACACCTACACACCTACACACCTACACACCTACACACCTACATACTCACACACACACACATCTGCACACCTATAAACCTACACACCGTTTCTAGGCTAAACTAGTATTTTTTCTTTTCTTAAAAGAAATTCTGATTCGTGTGAAACAGTCATTAGTGTAGTAGAGGTAGGTGGTGGTTACAAAAAACGTCAACTTTTTTCCTGCCTCAGTTATTCCCCAACTCCCCATGTGAATGACCAAGTTTTACCACCTACTTTTTCAGGTAGTCGACTGCACAGAAGATTATCAAAGGCATTGAACTATTTATTCAAGTTACATAGTTCACGTTTGCCTTTCAGAATATATATATATATATATATATATAATATATAATATGGACATGCCTTTTAGTGTATAGATTAAAACTAGTTTTTCCACTTCGTTATAATCTACTTTGATAAAAGGTGTGAATCCCTTAATCCACAGTGTCACCTTATCTAAACTTTCAACCTTTTTGATTTGAACCATTCGGATTTATCAACAGTTTGGAAATAATCAATTAATTATAGATAATTATCAACTTATATGTTCATATTAATTTATATGATACTAATTATCAACTTATATTTTCATATTAATTTATATGATGCTCTCCAATAGATATTTAGAGTTTTCAATTTCCTTCTTTCAGACATATTTGATATATGTTTTTGGTAGCCATTATTGCTACATCATCAGTTGAATTTTGAGTATCAAACAGAGCAATCTTTTCAATGTTTTACCTCTCACTTCTGCCTTGTCTGTCAGTGTTAATGAGATGTGAATGGGGTCTTAAAGTGCTGCAGCTGTGCAGTGGCACATTCAGGTTATTGGGGCAAGGCAATATTCCACTATACAGTATTTTATTGCAGCCACCAGACGGCCGCAAACTTGTTTGGGGTAGGTACAGACCCATATCCCCCCTTCCTTCCCAAACCAATCATCCTGTGAGTTTACACTATACGAGACCCTTACGCCCTCCCTTCCCCAACCATTCATCCTGTAAGTTTACACTATATCAGACCCTTACCCCCCTCCCTTCCTCAACCAATCATCCTATGAGTTTACACTATACGAGACCCTTACCCCCCTCGCTTCCCCAACCAATCATCCTGTAAGTTTGCACTATGAAAGACCCTTACCCCGCTCCCTTCTCCAACCAATCATCCTTCGAGTTTACACTATACGAGACCCTTACCCCCCTCCCTTCCCCAACCATTCATCCTGTGAGTTTACACTATACAAAACCCTTACCCCCCTCCCTTCCCCAACAAATCATCCTGTGAGTTTACCCTATGTCAGACCCTTACCCTCCCCGCTCCCCAACCAATCATCCTGTAAGTTTGGACTATGTCAGACCCTTACCCCCCTCCCTTCCCAACCATTCATCCTGTGAGTTTGCACTATACGAGACCCTTCCCCTTCCCCATTCCCAAACCAATCATCCTGTAAGTTTGCACTATGTCAGACCCTTACCCTCCCCCTTAGCCAACCAATCACTCTGTATGTTTGCACTATATAAGACCCTTACCCTCCCCCTTTCCCCAACCAATCATCCTGTAAGTTTGCACTATGTCAGACCCTTACCCTCCCCCCTACCCAACCAATCATCCTGTAAGTTTGCATCATGTCAGACCCTTCCCCTCCCCCCTCCCCAACCAATCATCCTGTAAGTTTGCGCTATGTCAGACCCTTACCCTCCTCCTTTCCCCAACCAATCATCCTGTAAGTTTGCACTATGTCAGACCCTTACCCTCCCCCCTCCCCAACCAATCATCCTCTAAGTTTGCACTATGTCAGACCCTTACTCCCCCCTTCCCCGACCAATCATCCTGTAAGTTTGCACTATGTCAGACCCTAACCCTCCCCCCTTCTCCAACCAATCATCCTGTATGTTTGTACTATGACAGACCCTTACCCTCCACCCTTCTCCAACCAAGCATCATGTAAGTTTGAACTATGTCAGACCCTTACCCCCCCCCTCCCTTCCCCAACCAATCATCCTCTAAGTTTGCACTATGTCAGACCTTTACCCTCCCCCCTCCCCAACCAATCACACTATTTGATTGCACTATGTCAGACCCTTACCCCCCCCTTCCCCAACTATTCTTCCTCTAAGTTTGCACTATGTCGGGCCCTTACCCTCCCCCCTTCGCCAACCAATCATCCTCTAAGAATGCACTATGTCAGACCCATACTCCACCTCCCCTCTCTCAAACCATCACCATGTATTCAGGTACTGCACGAGACCCTTTTTTCCCTTTCTCAATCCATAACTATAATATTCATATATATTTATATTATACCCCCTTCCAATTGATGCATCACACGGGAATTGGTGAAACACACTTTATATTATGTTTGCACTATGTCAGACCCTTACCCTCCCCCCTCCCCAACCAATCATCCTGTAAGTTTGCACTTTGTCAGACCCTTACCCTCCCCTATCCCCAACCAATCATCCTCTAAGTTTGCACTTTGTCAGACCCTTACCCCCCCCTTCCCCAACCAATCATCCTGTAAGTTTGCACTATGTCAGACCCTTACCCTCCCCCGTTCTCCAACCAACCATCCTGTATGTTTGCACTATGACAGACCCTTACCCTCCCCCCTTCTCCAACCAAGCATCCTGTAAGTTTGCACTATGTCAGACCCTTACCCTCCCCCCTCCCCAACCAATCACACCGTTTGATTGTGCTATGTCAGACCCTTACCCTCCCCCCTTCCCCGACGATTCTTCCTCTAAGTTTGCACTATGTCGGGCCCTTACCCTCCCCCCTCCCAAACCAATCATCCGGTGAGTTTGCACTATGTCAGACCCTTAGCCACCCCCCTCCCCAACAAATCACCCTGTTAGTTTGCACTATGTCAGACCCTTACCCTCCCCCCTTCTCCAACCAATCATCCTGTATGTTTGTACTATGACAGACCCTTACCCCCCTCCCTTCCCCAACCATTCATCCTCTAAGTTTCCACTATGTCAGACCCTTACCCTCCCCCCTCCCAAACCAATCATCCGGTGAGTTTGCACTATGTCAGACCCTTACCCTCCCCCCTTCTCCAACCAATCATCCTGTATGTTTGTACTATGACAGACCCTTACCCCCCTCCCTTCCCCAACCAATCATCCTCTAAGTTTGCACTATGTCAGACCTTTACCCTCCCCCCTCCCAAACCAATCATACTGTTTGATTGCGCTATGTCAGACCCTTACCCTCCCCCCTTCCCCAACGATTCTTCCTCTAAGTTTGCACTTTGTCGGGCCCTTACCCTCCCCCTTCCCAAACCAATCATCCAGTGAGTTTGCACTATGTCAGACCCTTACCCTCCCCCCTTCCCCAACCAATCACACTGTTTGATTGCGCTATGTCAGACCCTTACCCTCCCCCCTTCCCCGACGATTCTTCCTCTAAGTTTGCACTATGTCGGGCCCTTACCCTCCCCTCTCCCAAACCAATCATCCGGTGAGTTTGCACTATGTCAGACCCTTAGCCACCCCCCTCCCCAACAAATCACCCTGTAAGTTTGCACTATGTCAGACCCTTACCCTCCCCCCTTCTCCAACCAATCATCCTGTATGTTTGTACTATGACAGACCCTTACCCTCCCCCCTTCCCCAACGATTCTTCCTCTAAGTTTGCACTTTGTCGGGCCCTTACCCTCCCCCTTCCAAAACCAATCATCCAGTGAGTTTGCACTATGTCAGACCCTTACCCTCCCCCCTTCCCCAACCATTCTTCCTCTAAGTTTGCACTATGTCGGGCCCTTACCCTCCCCCCTTCACCAACCAATCATCCCTTAAGAATGCACTATGTCATACCCATACTCTACCTCCCCTCTCCCAAACCATCGCCATGTATTCCGGTACTGCACGAGACCCTTTTTTCCCTTTCTCAATCCATAACTATAATATTCATATATATTTATATTATACACCCTTCCAATTGATGCATCATATTGGAATTGGTGAAACGCACTTTATATTATGTTTGCACTATGTCAGACCCTTACCCTCCCCCTCCCCAACCAATCATCCTGTAAGTTTGCACTTTGTCAGACCCTTACCCTCCCCTTCCCCAACCAATCATCCTGTAAGTTTGCACTATGTCAGACCCTTACCCTCCCCCCTTCTCCAACCAATCATCCTGTATGTTTGCACTATGACAGACCCTTACCCTCCCCCCTTCTCCAACCAAGCATCCTGTAAGTTTGCACTATGTCAGACCCTTACCCTCCCCCCTTCTCCAACCAATCATCCTGTATGTTTGCACTATGACAGACCCTTACCCTCCCCCCTTCTCCAACCAAGCATCCTGTAAGTTTGCCATATGTCAGACCCTTACCCTCCCCCCTTCTCCAACCAAGCATCCTGTATGTTTGCACTATGACAGACCCTTACCCTCCCCCCTTCTCCAACCAAGCATCCTGTATGTTTGCACTTTGACAGACCCTTACCCTCCCCCCTTCTCCAACCAAGCATCCTGTAAGTTTGCACTATGTCAGACCCTTACCCTCCCCCCTTCTCCAACCAAGCATCCTGTATGGTTACACTATATTTGACCCTTACCCTCCCCCCTCCCTAACCAATCACTCTGTAAGTTTGCACATGTCAGACCCTTACCCTCCCCCTCCCCAACCAATCATCCTGTAAGTTTGCACGATTCAGACCCTTACCCTCCCCCCTACCCAACCAATCATCCTGTAAGTTTGCACCATGTCAGACCCTTACCCTCCCCCCTTCATCAACCAATCATCCTGTATGTTTGCACTCTATCAGACCCTGTTCCCCCCTCCCTTCCCCAACCAATCACACTGTTTCATTGCACCATGTCAGACCCTTACCCTCCCCCCTTCTCCAACCAATCATCCTGTAAGTTTGCACCATGTCAGACCCTTACCCTCCCCCCTTGCCCAACCAATCATCCTGTATGTTTGCACTATGTCAGACCCTTACCCTCCCCCCTTCCCCAACCATTCTTCCTCTAAGTTTGCACTATGTCGGGCCCTTACCCTCCCCCCTTCCCCAACCAATCATCCTCTAAGTTTGCACTATGTCAGACCCATACTCTACCTCCCCTCTCCCAAACCATCACCATGTATTCCCGTACTGCACGAGACCCTTTTTTCCCTTTCTCAATCCATAACTATAATCTACATATATGTTTATGTTGAGTACGTAAGATGCTTTCTCCTCTGACGGCAACCGTGAAGTGAACATATATGTTTATATTATACCCTCTTCCAATTGATGCATCATACGGGAATTGGTGAAACACACTTTATATTATGTAGGCTGAAGTCCCAAACTAGGAAGTCACGACAAATTTTAGTATCATAATGACCAAGGTAACAAATACCTAGTATTATGGACAGCCCCTTTGTGTACTTGAAAATAAACAATCTGGTACATATGTCCTTACCTGAAGATTACAATGGTATTTTAATAAATGCTTATATGAATAGTTATTATTGTACACTGTAAAAAATAACTGTAACTGGGGTGGTTATATACTGTTAATTTGTTAAGGTTAATACAGCTAACAATCAAATAGCCCATGCAAGTGTAAACCAAGAAGGAAGGACCTACTTGGTTATTGGCTAAATTATCCTGTAGTGTGTTTGCAGGAAAAACCTTCAATGCTGCTAAGATTACATCCAGTGTAAACTGTATGGCATAGTAGCATAGTACCACAGTAGTGTTTTAGGGTAAAATCTATGTTTTTATACATTACGGTATATTATTGTTAAATTTAAATGGTTTTCATCCATGAGAATAAAAGTACACTGTATATTATGGTATATTACTGTTTAACTTAAATGGTGTTCACCTGTAAAAACTATGGTCACATGTACAGTAATTATGGTCACCCATTAGATTTATGGTATAAGTACATGGTTTTGTTTTACAGTGTATAGCTAGATCTTTAAACACTCAAAATTGATTTCATGATTTTTACTATAGGATATTCCACTGAAATAAGCACTGTGATATATTCAATTTAATGAATCCAGAGTATACAGGCTTTCATAAAAGATTGTAACAGTCTTTCTTAGTTGATAGGTCTATTGAGAGGGAGGCCTTCATTTTTACTACGTGCAGATGAGAACTTGTTGATACTTCAATGAAGGAAAAAAATTGTACAAATTATTTTGTTTCTTGTAATACGTTCTATGTGTATCCAGGACTTGTTTCACCGGCTTCCTGGTATTGCCCCAGCCATGGTTCAAAGTATTGTATGTATGTGCAATACAATTATTATATTATTATCTCTTAGATAACCCCTAAGTCTGAAATACGTGTGCATATTTATAAATGTTTCATCTCATTTGTAGTTACTATACCACCTTTAGACCTAGCCAATGAGGAAGTTTGTTCAATTGATAAGGAGTGGCAAGGAGTCGAGTACTTTTCTTGGGGCAGAGAAAAACTCAGTGATATACAGGCCAAGAAAGGCTGAACAGATATCTTCCTGGTACCAACAAATATTCCTTGAGTTTGGTTGTGCACAGACAGTTCTTTTCACAGTGAGTGCAACTTACAAATTTCCTGACGGCGTTTTAAGCCGAGGGAGGCCTTTTTCAGCCTCTGTATACGTTTTCCATGCCCCACTTATCTGCTGTGAATGCCCCTTAATATAGGCCTTACACGAGCTCTGCTTGCCAGGCTATTCAAAAGAGTGACACAATTGATGTTTTGTCATCAATCTTTCCTTGTTGTCTTTTTATAAAACTCTACATATTGAAATGGTCTGTGTTCTTTACAAAGACAAATCCTATTGCGATGTTCACACAAACAGGGAAATAGTGGTCTGTAAATGGCCTCAGCAAGAGATGATAGTTGGCAATACCAGCAAATTTTGGAGGAGCCGCTGACTTGGCTGAACGTCCGTGGCTGGTAATTGAATTATGAAGCACCGTTTTAAACAAAAGTGTTCGACTGTGAGGAAAAGTACCAATGAGACATTTATGATTGGTGTAACCACTGATCAGTGCCTAGAGGTTGCGGAGATGATTGTGGTCAAAACTTATCATCTGTGCGGCCTGTTGCACAGTACCAATTGTAACAGCAATCAGTTTAAAAAGACAACAAGGACATGTTTCCTAATAAGGACATCTTTGTCGTGATGATCCTTCTTGTGAAAGGCCTAAATCTTGTTTTTCTACTGTGGCCCGTTACACAATGAATTTCATAAAAATGAAAATAACAAAACTTTTCGATGTTAATATTTTCGTAACAATGATTATTTTGCAACAATTTTTTTCTATATTCAGAATGGCCTCAAAGAGCTTTTACTGCTTTTTTTTCTATTTTTTCCCCCTTCATATATCAATTTACAGAATTTAGTTTCATTCATTAGAACCAGAGATTTTACTATTTTCGTAAAAACGAAATTTTTTGTAACGACAAACATGTTCATTATGCTATCGTTAAGGTTATCATAACAACGAAATTCTATTGTGCAACGGGCCACAGAATCAAATGGAATTCTATAAAATGTTAAAAGGGGCACTCTAGGAGTGGTTCCTGTAAATTATTCAGGTTATTTACAGCATTCTAAATAGTTTTATTTTGAGGATGAAGACGTGCAAAAAATGTGCATAACAGCAATCAAATTAACAAGGAAAGGTTTCCTTGTTAAAATCAATTGCTGTTACAATCGGTCATTGTGCAACGGGACACTGCTGACGACCTGTGGCCCGTTGTACAATGGGTTTCGTAACAATGAAAATATGATAAACAACGAAACAGTTCATTGTTGCTTAATAAATTATTTGCAGTTATTTTCGTAACAACGAAACCTTTTTGAACAATTTTTTTTTCAATAGTTAGAATGCCCTCAATGAGTTGTAATTTTTACTGTTTTTTCTCTAATGTCTTGCCTTTTTATATCAATTAACATAATTCAATTCCATCCATTAGAAGCTGAGATTTTTACTATTTAAGTAAGAGTCTTACCCCCCTCCCTTCCCCATCCTCTTGATCCTCACAACGAAATTCTATTGTGCAACGGGCCACAGTGGCCCGTTGCACAATGGGTTTCGTAACAACGAAAATATTGTAAACAACGAAAGAGTTCGTTGTTACTTTTATCTTAACAACAATGGTTTTGCAATATTTTTTTTCTATATTTAGAATAGCCTCAAAGAGCTGTAACTTTGACTGCATTTTTTCTAAAATTTTTCTAGTTTAGAACAATTAACAGAATTTAATTTCATTCATTAGATCCCAAGATATTGTATTTTTGTTACAACAAAACTTTTCGTCACTAAGCAAAAGTTCGTTGTGCTTTCGTTGTTTTATCTTAGTAACGAAATTCTATTGTGCAACGGGCCACAGTGGCCCATAGCACAATAGAATTTTGTTGTGAGGATCAAACAAAGATATCTTTAACAAAGGTTTCGTTGTGGCTGGAGTTATATAAGCAGGCTTAATACCAGGAGACCGCACACACAGAATTACTTGTATACACGGCTGTCACGTCCGCGCACACAGTAAGGCCTGTATGCGTGGGACTGCAATGTCCGTGCACACTGATAGGTCCATATGCGCGGTGTTATGTCCGTGTTTATAGGCAGGGTAATGTACGCAGACGTACATCCATTTTACATCATTATATTATTTGTTAATCGGGGGCTAAGCCCCCGAACCCCCTTTTTTCTTTTTTAATTTCTATATTTGATCCCATTTCTGCCCATATGCAGTCTTAAAAATCCTTGATATACCACCTTGCCTTATGTCCGCGTATATTAGCAGATGTGTATGCGTGGACTTTATGCCCGCGTGTATAATAAATTATATAAACGCGACGGCCGCGTATGCGATAGTCGCGCGTATAACCACGCCCTTTTGTTGTTACGATTTTACAAAATATACGATTTTACAAAATAGTAAAATCTCTGGTTCTAATGAATGAAATTGAATTTCTGTAAATTGATGTTAAAAAAGAAAAAAAATTAGAGAAAACTCAATAAAAGTTACAGCTTTTGGGGGGCATTCTAAATATAGGAAAAAAATGTGTCAAAACCATCGTTGTTATGAAAATATTAATTTGGAGTTATATACGCAGGCTTAATACCAGGAGACCGCGCACACAGAATTACTTGTATACACGGCTGTCACGTCCGCGCACACAGTAAGGCCTGTATGCGTGGGACTGCAATGTCCGCGCACACTGATAGGTCCATATGCGCGGTGTTATGTCCGCGTTTATAGGCAGGGTAATGTACGCAGACGTACATCCATTTTACATCATTATATTATTTGTTAATCGGGGGCTAAGCCCCCGAACCCCCTTTTTTCTTTTTTAATTTCTATATTTGATCCCATTTCTGCCCATATGCAGTCTTAAAAATCCTTGATATACCACCTTGCCTTATGTCCGCGTATATTAGCAGATGTGTATGCGTGGACTTTATGCCCGCGTGTATAATAAATTATATAAACGCGACGGCTGCGTATGCGATAGTCGCGCGTATAACCACGCCCTTTTGTTGTTACGATTTTACAAAAATAGTAAAATCTCTGGTTCTAATGAATGAAATTGAATTTCTGTAAATTGATGTTAAAAAAGAAAAAAAATTAGAGAAAACTCAATAAAAGTTACAGCTTTTTGGGGGCATTCTAAATATAGGAAAAAAATGTGTCAAAACCATCGTTGTTATGAAAATATTAATTTCAATAATAAAATTATTTTCGTTGTTACGAAACCCATTGTGGAACAGGCCACAGCGCTTAAAAAGCAACTTCCCTCACAAACTGCATGAATGGTAAGGCAAGGAGTCAGTGGATTTCCCTTTATGACACAAATAATTTCCCCCATGTGATGAAGATCTCAGTAATAATGGAATGTACGATTCACCATGTCATAGTTACATATTATAATGCGATAACAAATATTCAACTGAATTATAATCCTGACGAAGACTTTCAACCAGTCGAAACATGTTGATCCTTGTGCTATACTAATTGTCTACACTACGATTAATAAATAACACAGTTGTCCAGGCAGAATTTATACTTGTTCTTGTAAAATTTTCTAACATTTTCTAATTAGGAAAAGAAACCTCTTTTGAGGCATTGATTCCAAGCGATTTTCCACGTTAAACGATAGAGGTGTCCTTAGGGACCTAATTTCAGGGATGGAGGAGGGTTCTCAGGGATCCACACATCATTCAGCCCAACATTCCTCTTGGGAGAGGCGTATCTCTAAATGCTCGTTCGGCTTCTCGTTTTACTTTCGTGATGGAAAAGTTATTTTATTTATTATTCTCAAAATTTCAGGAAAGTGAACCAGGACCCTACAGTGGATATTGAACAGTCTCGTTGGCGGATCCAGAAATTTTATTTAAAAAAAGCGGGGGGAGCACATATTAAAAAATAGTCCCAGCGCCCCCTCTGGATGCACCACTTTTACATAAACGAAAATTGATCTTAGGCCAAAACTTGGCACACACCTGGTACGCCCCCCCCCCCCCCAACCCCATGCACCTAAATCCGCTACTGCCACTGCCCAGGGGTAAAACGTTAAGCGACCCATGACCAGCAGTCTAGCAGTCACAGGGACAGTACCTAATCAATATCGGACATCTCCTTCTGCTGTCCAGCTAGTCTTCAACGTTAACCTTGTCCAGGCAACTAAACCTTTTAAGCTGCGACCCCATGTGGCAACTAAACCTCGACGATAAGTTGTAGCTGGTGGCCCGCAAGTATCAAACTAGTTCTAATAAAAGCGACTTGTCTCCCATAGAGCACTAGTTGCTGGGGAAGGGACAGATTTGGCACTTTGGACCACCGCACACAGCTAATCGCCTTGGTTTAGCCGCCATGTGGGGATCCGGCTTAAGCCTTTCAATGTATAAAGCGGGTATATTTTACAACAAAAAGAACAATGTGGATGCCGTTATGTTTGCACTGATTACTACGTCCGACAGTGTTTCCAGGGTGTCGTATGACGAGCATTTATTGGAACAGCATTGCTGGAAAGGAGTCGTAACTTTAGGATCGATTATTTTCTTTTTCATGGTTACATTTCAGACTTGCGATCTTAAGTTTGTGTTGTTAGTCATACAGTTTTTAAAGTTGAGATCATTGACTATAAAAGTCATCTTATTTCAAAATTCAGAAACACATTCATCATTCTGCCAGTGTGAAACGAATACTTTCAGTCTCAATGCGAGGCATGAAAAGCGAAAAGAAAAAATGTAAATTGAGCTAAGTTGTATCTCCATGAGCCTGAGTCTACACCCCTATATTGAAAACAGAGACATTGCCAACTTTGAGCATATTGACAAGCCACAGGGCCTATTCTTAAAATTAAGATATGATTATATAACTATAACACAGCTATACTGAAGATCATGTAAAATGAGCATGTAGAACGGTTTAATACAGCACCACACACACACCCAGGGCCCCATGAGGTGACCAAAGCCTGCGAAAGTCTGCCGACTAGCTAGCCTTAACCTCTATTTGCACTAAAAGGCACATTATCAATTATCAATTTACTTCAATTAAAATAACCAAAATGATAATGAAACATATTTTAATTTATATTGATATTTGGATTGCATTTATATAGGAAAGTAATTTTTGCATGACCGTTCTTGCGACTTTAAGCAACCTAACGTACTCTAAATTCAAATAAAACAAAAACATCACAGGGTGGGTCCAGGCGATTGCAGGACCCCCCCCCCCCCCCCCCATTCCCTTTGTTGAATCTTCTATCCGCTCCTGTATCATAGGCTGTATGCGCAATGACTCAAATACTAAGACCCCATGTCCAAAAGTCCAACCTACAAGGGTTTTTGAGACCACGATTTTTCAATGTTGCAGAAAATATAAAAAGTTTGTACTTGTTGGTTTTGGGTTTCTCCGAGTTGCCAGTGCAGACGGCGGAGGTGGTCGTAGTGGTCTCACAGGTCCGGACAACAGAGCGTTATGAACAATCTTCCTCAGCTGTTACTATGGCCGATCCCCCACTTCTACGTACCTGACGTATCTGGTTGCATCTGTGCACTGTTACACACGGAGGTGAGGAGCTGACACCTTGATTATCACTTCCCTGTTCACCCATGCATGTACTATAGACCATGTGCAGATACTGTCACCTGATCAACGTTTGGTGATCACCATGTGGTAATCAAAAACACGGTGCTATAAACTAAATAACAATTTTTCGATAGTAAATGATGACAACTGTGAGATGTATCAATCAGTGGAACTGACTTAATCAAAAGAAACAAAGAAATATGGGCTAAACTATTCAGCAAGGTAAATAATAATGTTTTTAAATTGATCACCAATATGGTGGCCATCTAAAAATGTACATCGAAAGGGCAGATACAGGATGTCAGAAAGGGGGGTCTGCATATAGGCTAAGTGTTTAAACAGTGTGCATTTGTCTGCATGTGTGCGACATATTTTTCTATTTGGCAAGTTTAAGTCCCCATCAAAGGGGAGTCCTGACTTCCTGCCACTTCCAATCCATCCCTACATATATTTTTCCCCGGGAGAGGGGTCATTAGGGCAATAACACCTCATTATTTATAACTATACATGCCTTGTGCACTACTGGGTCATATCCCAACTACTTATGGAAAGGTGTATAAAAGCCCTCTACGTAGTTGTATATGTGTGCCAGTAAACTTATTATTTTTACGCTACACTATTATAGGCCCCATGTGGACATCGTCATTGCAGTGTGCCTGAGACCAAGCATAACGTAGTTGACATAAGGCCCTGCTTATCGGAGGCAGCGTTCTCTGCGACCAAATGTTTATATTAAACTAGCTCAGGTAAGGGATCAGGCAGCACATTGGAATAAAAGTCACAGATCGGGGTGGAATAAGAACTAATTTTAGATGCTATCCTTTCCAATTTCATATGCACCATTACTTCCACCCTGATACTAGCTATGCAGGCCCTTTGGGGGGATCTGTGCCGGAGATATGGCTGACATCCAGGAAAGATTAACACAAAAATAAAGGGCTATGATCTTTATAACACTCACGACCATAATATTTCGTAGCATGAGATTTAAGCTCCTACGGAATTTCGTGGTTTCCTTTTTGATTGTTTTCTTTTTTCAAATCTTTTCAATCACCTTACAATATAAATGAAAAAGCAAAAAGTCTGAACATGCATATTCCTCACGACCTTTTGTGAATGTTATCTGGACAACGTTTTTGTATCGCCTTTGAACTTATGCACGGCTTCAACCATGAAATTATATTTATCTTTTTTGGTTTTCAACCCTGTTTAGTGACTAAAGGCCGTATTATAATAAGAAGGCCTGGGGAGGCAGTCCGACGGACCCCACAACGGCCCGAAATGCGAGGGCCGTCTGAGGGTACCAGGGCCATACAGATACCCGAGGACGGCATCTAAGGGCCTTCTTTATTCTATCACCCGTTTGTATTTTAAAATATTGTGAAATATTGTCAATTTTCGTTAAAGAAAAAGACCACCGGACGTGGTGCAGTACGTACGGCCTGGCAATAGAGAGTTTTTGCAAAGCACACCGATCTCAGTTCCCCTATCCCGTACCGGATCCCAGGGCTCTAGATGAATGGGCCACATGAACAATGTTAATAATAGGGGAAACAATGTCAAATTGAATTTTCCCTTGATTAAATGTGTCACAAATATATTATTTTTAGAATAATGAGCTTCTCTTATGTGATTTTGAAATTGAACAGCTGGATCACATTGATTCTGTGGATGTATATTTTGCTAAATACCAATGAGTCTGTGAAGGCCTACCTCACTAGCCCCTGGTCATGGTCTGCTGCTCCCTACTGTAGGCTCACTGGTCAGGGACACACAGGCATACGGATCTCCTGTTCATTGTTTTACAATTATTTGGGTCCCAATAAAGCAGAAAACTTTTCTTTGGCACAAATATATATATATATATATATATATATTCATGATTGGAGAGAGAAAGTGGTAAAGAAATAACATAGTAGTTTAATTGAAGAATACATTTATGTGATAGGGGAGGCCTCAGAACTGGGCCTGGTGACCACACTGCCCCTACGGGTCTACCTCTCTCCTCACTAGAAGTACCTGAGAATTGCTTATGTAACATGCTCTGACTGGGTGGTTCTTTTAGATCTGCCGGCACATGCCACAGCAATATAAACATACACTAGAATAATAGGACTAAAACCTTATAGGTAGCTGTGCTCAATACCAGCCTGTCCAATCATACTCATCGGGATAGGGATCGGGGCATTGAGATCTGTGTGTGTTGCAAAAACTCTCTATTATGCCCTCCCTACGCCCTGCTCGTCGATCCAGTGTGGTGTGGTGCATCAATCAAAGGACTCGTGTCATCCAAACCAACTGCTGGTCTGACAACCTGTAGTAACTCTCAAACCCAGCAGGTGGCGCCTCGGGGCCATGACCAGTGATTCCTCATAACTATCTCACATACTGTCTATGTATATCATCTGCGATCCCCAACGTGTGTCAAAATGTGTAATGTAATATACTTTATTTTGGGTCATGTTGTGCAACACAACCCAACAGACAGTGTTATATATAATTATCTTTAATAGTAGTCCCTTTTGGCAGAGTCACTCGAGGCGAACACAGAATCGACACATAGTGTAATCATGGCCTTAAATGTTGATCCAGACTGAGAACTCCCAACACTCACTAACAGGGATTCAAAGTAGGACAGATCATGTCTACCATTGGATATGGGATTTCCCAGCTCCCCCCATGGCACTGGGGCGAATGGCTGACCCCTGGGTCTTGGCTGGTGGTGAAGGATGGGATGACTCGGTACTTTTCCAATTAAGGATAGACAGCACCTCTCTACAGCCAATTCGCAGGACTCTCTTTTAATACCCTGCACAAAGGTAGAGATTAAATCATTTACTTTGTGCATGATAATTGAAATAGTGTAAAAGTGACCAGTTGAATACAAGAGGACAAATAAGAATTCTTCCAAATTACCTAGTTTATGACAATACCTAGTATAAATATGACGGGTGCCGCTGGTAGGTGTAAATATACCTGATGACAATGCTCACCGGGGTACACCTCCCAACAGGCGTCGATGCCTGGGGTAAAAATGAATACCAGACTGCTATAAGAGCAGGAACGCAGTGTAAGAGGGAGAGAGAGATTATTAGTGTTTGGATAATAAGGATCGAGAGATTCGTGGGGTTTTAGATAGTTATGCAACCACAGGGACATCTAGTGACTTACACGGTACTACCGCAGTACGGCAGAAGGTGAGATTAGGCAGACTCCGAGGAGAAAGCTTACTCTATACTGAATTGGAATTGTAACACCTAGGAACTTATCATCTCTTCACTGGCAATTGTACGCATCACCGTATCCACCAATAAACTTACCCTACTGCCAAGGGTTGTTCATGTTATGGATTGAGCGCCCATCTCGTGGACTTACTTACCACTCGACTAGCACCCATTAGGAATAATATCAATGACAGTAATTATCTCGGACAATGCACTATAACTATAATTAACCATAAACAATACAATAGCGTTCAACCCTATATATAATTCAATATCTAAAGCATGAATTATTCACCATTAAACACCGTATCTAATCATATAACCCATTTGATAATACAAATATATAATTTTATATATATATATATATATATACGTATGTGCATATATACATACATGTATGTGCACATATGTGCATGTCAGGAACACAAAACAGGTATTTTTAGCTTTTATCTTTTGGTCATGGATATCTTACTTAACACTGCACGGAGAGACATGATACTTTTACAGCGTATAGATGACATTCATTTAGAGGGATGGGTATCTCAGCTTTTTGATTTATGCATATGACCTAGCTTTTGTTTGATAAATCTAGATAATAATGTTGACAAAAATAATCAAAGGTTTCATATTTTTGATGGAAAACAAAAAGAAGGGTCTAAATAAGAAATCTGGGACATGCTTCTCTCGATACAGACTTTACTGACAAACACACACAAATTTATAAAAAATATCTTCAGTGGTAACTGAAATATTCATGTTAAAAATAATAACAGTGAAAAATTAAAATACTTTCACATTTATTTGTTGAACATGAACAAATTATATTTTTACCTTTATTATCTTTAATTGTAAAGTAATGACAAAATACTTTATAGCAAAATATGTTCTGTATATTGATGTACACTAACTTCATAACTCGACCTTTAACTTAAGAAATGCAATTTTAATTACTGGAAATGTCACTCTGAGAGGCATTGTCTATCGCTGAAGGGCCTGAAACAAGCCCTGACTAAAGGCCATATTCCACTTTGCGTTTGCGGCTTGCGGCCACCCGGAAAACAGCCACAAACGGCCACAAATGACGCAAACGCAAACGCGTCTGCAAGGTGGAATATAGGTGCTTGCGGCCAGTGCTTGTGGCCCCAGCTGTCTTAAGGCTATATTCCACTTGTTTGCGGCCACCAGACGCAAGCAAATGGCCGCAAACGTGTTTGTGGCGGCCGCAAAAGCGTTTGCGGCGGCCGTAAACTCGTTTGCGGTGGCTTCTAACGAGGTGGAATATAAGTGTTTGCGTCATCTGTTTGCGTCATCTGTTTGCGTCATCTGTTTGCGTCATCTGTTTGCGTCACCTGCTCAGGTATACCAACATGTTGGTATCAGAACCGCAAACTACTTGCGTTATCTGCAAATAGCGGCCGCAAACGGACCTGACGCAAAGTGGAATATGGCCTTAACTTCCCCCAACCCTCATAGTAATACTATGGTTGCAACTTAAGATTGTGACCATGAAGAGTAAGGATCTTATTTTAATAACAGGCCTTCAAATCATGGTTTACTATTTAGGGGAGAACTTCTGCATAAGGAGTGCATCATTAGGGATGAGCCCATAATTATTCTTATTCTGAATACATTATTACTGGGAGAAGGCTGAGGGTAGGCTACAATAAAATATGCTACAGATTTCTTACAAAAATGTGTCAGGGCATCATGCATTTAGCATAGTAAGTCATATTGTAAAAGGCAAAGATTTCTACAGATTTGACTTATACGGTATACATCTGTTCTATACTTTAAACATTGTGTCTCACATCCCCATTCATCTTCAAACATACCTGCTCTCTGTAGCTTTTTAATGTGCCCCTGTCGTCACAATATTTTTGTGTAAACATTTCCAAGTGACACCAACCCACATACATGTAGACTAAGTAAACAGGGGTATTCCAGGCACCAGGTGTGGGGGGACTTCTACCTGTGCTCAGTTCCCTGTCTCAGGCTAAGTCCTCCGACCCCTGCTGGCATTCAGACCCTGAGCCCCTGGCAGCCAGGTAGGTGAAGCTTTCTCATCTGATTGGTCAGCCTCTTGTCATATCTATGGTCAAAGTCAGGGCCAACTCCCCTGTTAGGGCCAACCCCCCTGTCAGGGCCCATCCCACTGTCAGGGCCCACACCCCTGTCAGGGCCCACACCCCTGTCAGGGCCCACACCCCTGTCAGGGCCCACACCCCTGTCAGGGCCCACACCCCTGTCAGGGCCCACACCCCTGTCAGGGCCCACCCCCCTGTCAGGGCCCACCCCCCTGTCAGGGCCCACCCCCCTGTCAGGGCCCATCCCCCTGTCAGGGCCCACACCCCTGTCAGGGCCCACACCCCTGTCAGGGACCACACCCTTGTCATGGCCCACACCCCTGTCAGGGCCCACCCCCTGTCAGGGCCCACACCCCTGTCAGGGCCCACACCCCTGTCAGGGCCCACACCCCTGTCAGGGCCCACACCCCTGTCAGGGCCCACACCCTTGTCATGGCCCATGCCCCTGTCAGGGCCCACCCCCCTGTCAGGGACCACACCCCTGTCAGGGACCACACCCATGTCATGGCCCACCCCCCTGTCAGGGACAAACCCTCTGCTTCAACTTTGCAATGATGGCAGACACTGAGGTTAGAAAAATGTTTGGTTTATCTCACATGACCCTCCCATAAGTATTTTTCTTGGAGTCCTTTCAGGAAGTCTCAATGCCGTGTCAATGTGGTAGGGAAACAGAACTCACGAAAACCAAACGCTGACATCCCTGGATGAATGCAAAGCCTGTATTCCCCCATAGTGTCAGAGAGTGACAAGTTTGAACAAACTGGTACGTGCAAATAAAGGAAGGTCCCCTGGATATAAGCGAACTGAATTGGATCTTGGTTAAGTCCCATCTATCATACCGTACAACTTTATTTTTTAAGTAATTCAAGATAAGATAATTTTATTGTTTTAACCTATTCAAATATGACTAGTGTTTATACATTGTCTCCCCTATCATTATATTCCATTCAAGATGATTTGTATGCTTTTGGAAGCTCATGGCGATGTAATAAGTCACTAGCCTCACTTAGCTTGCTCCTTGAGTCAATCCGGAATCCAGTCCTAGGGTTGTAAGTACAATTAACAAGTCAAAGAACAATCTAATTTGCTCCCATACAATAAAATAATAAAAACATAATAAAAACATATTACTCCATTAAAAGATGTTTATTTAAGGTAAGGACTTGCAACTGGGGCTGTACAAAAAGCATGGTGCATTACTTTCCAGCCTGTTATGAAATGCTTGAAATATACAAAACATGAATTGTTCTGTTGCATTAGATGATACATAAACACATCGATGTGCAAGATGGCCTTCCAGTCATTTTAAAGTAGGACATGACAAGTTCAACATGCAGACCTCCATAGTTTTCTTCGAGACAGCGGTAGAGTGGCATTCAATGTTCATGTATATTCAATTATTTTTTTTCATCTTCTTATAGATTATTTCTTAGGCTCTCATATACAAAACTATCCAAACAGAAAATGGATTTCCCTCAAATCATTTGCACTATGCCATTATCCTTGGCCTCATTATTCCGTTTATAGGATTACTACCATTTACTCCAGAACTATTGGAAAAAGATAAAACAATTGAGGTCTTTCCTAATTATGTAGTTCATCTCGTTAATGGCTAATTTGATGGAATTTGGTAAATGATTGTTTGAATAATTATAAAAGTATAGTATTTAGAAACATCAGTCTTGATGAACCTAAAGACTGTGATTAGTCAGGATTGATTTCTAACAACTTGGGAACTCTGTAAGATGTATTAATGATTTTAGAACCAGTGTTTTGCTTTTCAACATGTTCATTGCATATATGTTTGTGAATGAACGATAAAACCTCAATGAATGGGGCGGATTGCATCACAGTGGAGAAGAACTTGTCGGGATGTTTCTACAAGGGTCGTTACCAAAGGAACTCTGTTTGTCAAGTATGCTATCAATGTAAAAAACAGATATGTATTTATATTAGGAGGTTCACAACAAAAAAGGAGTGGCCCCATAAATCATTCTCTGGCCAGCATGGTTCTGAAATATCATATAATTATGGCAACATTACAAAAGCTTCTGACAGGCGTGAGGTAGTTCTAACAACATTTGCTACAAGGTAAATTAAGGGCATAAGGTAAAATAATGCCCTTGTTGCTCATGGACAAAAATAACAGTGAAAAACAGTCCAGGAGTGCAAAAAAACAACAATGATCCCTGGGAAGAAAGGCAAGGTTAACCTAGTTCCAGAATCCAGTGAATCCAGAATCCTTACAAACAACAAAGGATCTGCAGGTAGGGTGTCTAGGTAAACAACCAACATGTAAACACATGTATACTTGTTTTGGATTCAGGGAGAGCGGTTTACACTCACCAAATAGATCCAGTCAAAAACATGAACTGGCCCTCATATAGATGGAACATTGTTGGGCGGACCTACTCCAACAGACATCATCATCATCATAACCATTTGTGTATCACCATGTTAAATTGGGTTAATTTAGGTTTAATATGATAATATAAATAATTCTTACAAATGTGTATAAAATCAGTATGATGTTTCATAAAAATACTTCTGTACGGCTGCATGAATTTTGGGTTTAACAAAGTTCAACCACCTTTTTTGACACATTCCACGTTAATTATGTCTTCTACCTTCAGTCATGCATAAATGTGAATACTGTCTGTAAAATATACTTATTACTATTTTTTTCCTTATACTCGCCCAAAAACTGAATAAATATCCTTTTTTTTGTTAGAAAAATATATTATCTGTGTAAATAGATAGAGCTAAGTAAGGTATACCCTAGTAAAACGCCAGGTCCACAAAAAATAGTTTTTATCAGCAAAATTTATTTTTGTTTTGAAAATTATCAGATTTTAAGGAATATCATGTATCAGTAATAAAATACAATTTTTCTTTAATTTAACGTAATTTCCTCTGAATTTTCTAGATTTTTATCTACTTTGAAATCTGTCCACAGAATTGAGTAACCTTCGTCAGGATGATGCCTTAGGCATTATCTATCAAAAAAACAATTGAGGAATTTATGAATTTATATATGCCAAAAAGTGGACCCATATGAACATAATCATTAACAGTTTTTGGATTTCAACATTATTTTAATTTTGAGCAAGTTTCAGACATATAAGATTTTTAAGTTTGTGAGTATATTTAAGAGAGTAACCTCCGTCAGGATCCCTCCTATCCCTAAAAAAAGCCTACAAAAATAGTTCTTGTCCATCTACTATTCGAACTCTATCAAATAGATTGATTTAGATGACAGATATTAAATCTTCACAGGAAATGTGCATGTTTGAGGTCATTTATGAAGAAATGGTAACCTCCGTCAGGATAACCTCCGTCAGGACAACCTCCGTCATCAAAATCCCTGTTATAACAACCTTCATTTGAGCTTTAATCAATTTATATCCATATTACCGAATTGTAATTTCATGGAAAAGTACAAAAGACTGGACAAGTAAGGATATACCAATATTTAAAAAAATTGATTAAAAATATGACGGAGGTTACTTTTTCTTGATAGAAATATTATCTATTTTTCAAAAAATGGATGCATTTAATTAAAAAAGACCTACTGTGTGCCAATCTTTTGGGGAAATGTATCTCATGATATTATGTTCAATAAGAAATGTATATCGTTTTCAATACTTTTGATAATTTTTTTTCACTTTCCATACATCAAATGCAAGACTTAACGTGGATTGTGTCTTTTGTCATAGTAGCTACATGAGTTTCATTTAAAAATTGCTTTGATGAGTTTGGTTGTCATTACAAAAGTTCGGGGTGGATGTTACTAGAGTTTAGTATGCAGCAGTGGTTTATGTGAAGGTAAACCGCCGCAGAGGCGGCGTTTATGGTATATAACCTCCGAGGCGTCAGCCGAGGAGGTTATATACCATAAACGCCGCCTCTAAGGCGGTTTACGAGCTTATACTACATTCCATAACCCTAAGATATATACATGTAATACTAGATGATACAGGCACCTATTGGATATATATATATATATATATATATATTACGTACCTGACCCTAACCCTAACCCTATAAGCATATATGTGTGTGTGGGTGTTGGTAAGAGGGAGAGGAACATGTCCCACAAGCAGCCTCTGTAGGGTAGTGGTCAAGGTACTCGGCTCACATGTGGAAGATCCTGGGTTCAATCCTGCTCAGGGTCGTATGTGCATGCATTTTTAGGTAATGTTTTTCACTTTATGTTTTCAAAAATCATCATGTGTATAGCCATAATGTGTCTGTTTTATTCAATTCTTTTAAGTTTAGGCTTTTGTAAATTTGATGTGGAAACATTTGTTTGCACTTGCTAACAATTCTTATTAATTCAAGAGAGATATGTGCCTTGTGATACCATCTGCCTCAGTAGGGTAGTGGTTAGCCTGTGGGACTTTAAATTGGAAAGTTCCTAGTTCGATTCTAGACTAAATCTTTTCAAGAAAAAACAAACTAGGTTGGACGAAATGGTTGAATATTGTGGGTGTTTCACAATTAACCTCCTCAGGAGGTTATCTGGATAACCTCCTCCGGAGGTTAACCAAATAAACCTCCACTGGAGGTTTACCTGAGACAAAGCTGTAGGTTACACTCAGAAATCTCCGTAGAGAACAATAGAGGTACGCCCCGGGAGTAGTATAAGGGAGTTTCAAACTCTGGTACAGTTTCCATAAGCGCACATAAACTTCTGCAGCTACGGAAATTTATCATGAAACCAATATAGAGATTTGTCCATGTGGTTATTGTAAAAGTTACTGAATTCATTGTGTAAGCATCTAACTGTCTTATTATATCTACAGGAGGTGACTGCTTACAGAGGGAAGGACCATACCTGGGTCTGACAGCTGCTACAATGAAGTGGTAAGGGGTATAAACGAGTAGTCTTAGTATCCGGACTATGTATCTCCTCTTTAGGTTAAACAGCAGTGAGAGGCAGGTGGTTTGGAGGCACTCTTACCTTTTTATATTTCTCAATTTTGTTATGTGCAATGCTAGTTATTATTATCACATTTGAGTACTTGTCTATATCAGTATCATTTCTAATTGTATAGAATTCTATAAAGTACTTATCTATTTATAGACAATAGTATGAATTGATATAATTGTCTGTCCTTGAACTTAATTTACTCAATTAACTGTATCACATTCATAGAGCTTTATTCTCACTTTCAGTGCTTGCGGATTACGTTGAAATTGTACTGTTAGAATACACGAAATATATCTTTTTGTATATGCCATGGCCCCATGAGTGAAGCTTAGATAATCTATGCTCTGTTTCAGGTGTTGTGGCCTAGTCCTCCTGGGGAACCTGGGTCTCGTCAGCTTCACCATTATAGTGCCACCACTAGGTGAGAACCCGCTGAGCAATTTAATTTGGCAAAGATTCTGGTCGGACGTGATTAGACATTTTTTCCATGTGATTCACTGATTTTTGCAAGTTTTCTTGCCAAATTGTTCAAAAGAAACACATTTTCTCATCTTTTCAAAAGAAACACATTTTCTCATCTTTTGGTACTAGTTTTCCTCAGTTCTGGTCTTTTTCTACTAAAGTTCTAGTTACTAAAACTATTGAATTGCTGAACTGGTACCCCCTCTAGGAAACTGTTATCACTAAACATAGTGATGACGTTTGCACCTTACATCTGAGGCACCTTATATTTGAAGCTCTGCTCCGACAAACTTCAGACAACAAAAGTAGAGTATTGCATGGGTAAAAGGGCATTCAGAAACAATATAGATCTATGATTTTAACAATGCTTCAGGGATGCCACTTATGCAGGTGCAAACTTACAAAAACTCTCAGAATTACAAGATGATTACAAAGAATATAACCAAAACGACAACAAACTAATTTTATGAATAATAATAACAATCGGGGGACAAAACAAAAATTCCATTTATGCTACCTCATGTCCGAAAAATTGGTTAATGCTGAATGAATTTCTTTACAAACATAGAAATGTCTATTTCATCTTTATCTCCCATCTGAACTTTGAAAAAATGATTTATGCAGAGGGAGGAATATCCTTATCCATACTTATACTTCTCTCACCCAGTGACAATTAATTAAAAAGCATCACCAGTCAACACCGACCGGCACCCAGTTATTACTGTGTTCATGGAATCTCCTCTTTTGATATTATTACCAGTAGGGAAAGGATGAACATTGTTGTTGTTTTTCTCTGTGCTATTTGTCAGAGATAATGTGTATCATTCTGGTTATGTTTTGTTTTCTCCTCCTAATGCAGACTGCGACCTTCATCCTGCCGACCTGAGGTGTAACGAAACATTCACAGAAACTAGTGGGTGGATGTTGTCTCTCCGATCTGATACACTGTGAATGAAGCATTTGTTCTGTGACAGCAAGACAGACTATTTGGATATAAATGTTATTATCATTAATACAGAGCTTTGTGTCATTACACCCTGTTTATGGCATTTTGTTGGATGATAGTATCGTTATCAGTCCTTATCTATGTTAGACCCAGATCATATGAAAGTTCTCTTTGGGTTTTTCGACCTCTGCAAGATAGCCTCAGCTATCCAGAAATGAAAGAGTCTTTTTTTATCTAACATCCCAATTCTTCCAACAATGGATAGCCAGTTTTACCTGCAGATTAGCCTAAAACAGAAAGCATGCTGGGTAATATGTCGTCAAAACCTACTGCTTTAGTTTGAAATTTTCATGAATTTTGTAATTATTTGAAGAGTAACATTGTGAAAAACTAGCTGTCACTATTTTTGAAATTAGTATCAATATACATTTATTATTCTTCAGTTGTTTCAAAATCCATTCATTTTAGATGTTTATATAACAATTATTTGTAAGGTATTTACAAGTAGTGGTATGAAAGTACATACTATGAAAGTACATACTATGAAAGCACATACTATTAAAGCACATACATATAAAAGCACATACAGTAAAAAGGTAATTTTCGACATTTGCTCCTCGTTATTCCCTCTAAATTATACACCAAATGTGACAGCTGTAGATATGTTTGATTAATTGATTAAGGATAACTAAAATTTAGCGAAAGAAGGATTTTAATTTAAAAAACAAGTACTTACTTTTTGGATTACTTTTTTCAGGTGCTGTACAAGAAACCACTACTGAACCTTCTGCGAAATTTGAACTAGGTATGTAGTCTAGCTAACCAGCTCATTAAAATTAACTCGTGCTCATGCCCTTCTTAATGGCACCCCACTCCCATCCTACCCTGTCACTGTTGCCACTTTGGCAAGGCCGCCTATTCCCACAACACACAGTGACTGTATCTTGGGCACCCAACTCTTAAGGCCATATTACACTATGCATTGGGTCACACTTGCGTTGGGTCGCATTGCCAAACATGTCTGATTCGTGTCAATTTACACACGTTTGTAAAAAAACATGTTTGTAAAATGAATGTGACCCAACACAACCCAACGCAACCCCAACGAGTGGCAAAGCATGTAGAATAATATAGTATGTGTTGGGTCGCATCAGGTGCTGGTGCCCCACTCAAACGGCGTAGTGTAATTAGGGCTTTACCCTGTCACTGTCTCACGGAAATCATTACCAGACATCATCTCAGTAATAGTGAGCTTGACTGGTGTTATTTATCTTTGGGGCCTTCCATTAAGTATGTACGCACCAAGGGGGGTGGGGGGGTCTGAGATTTTTGAAAATTTGCGTACGTTCCTGTACAATTCCAATGCGTATTTTAGTCCAATGGGGGGTGGGGGGGTCTAGAATTTATGGAAATTTGCGTACGTACTAAATGGAAGGCCCCTTTAGTTAATTGCTATGATGTTTCGTTGATATAATTCTTAGTTTCGTTTGCATCTTATGGGGATATGTTCAATAGTTCGTTAGACTGCTTGATATTTATCGCATGTCATTTACTTTCTTGCTACTTGAAGATGCCCGAATAAAGACGATTACTATATAAATTAGGGGAGTTCTTCATTATTGTTCGCCACGTTAGCTAGCTTTCGTTCTTAATCCGATTAGATCTTATTTCGAATGTACGTCTGTTCTTCAGTGGTAGAGATTGTAATTAAAGGGGCCCATTCCTATACAAAGAACACGCGCTTGGCAAGAGGTGATTTTATTATATCCATTTAGACAGTCTGAAGATACAAGTAAATAGTCATTCCATCTATACAGTACATGCCATCCATCGACAATGCTAACAACATCAGTAATGTTCCAACCAGGTATAGCTATGGTTACGCTTCCCCTTTCAAAATCTATAATACCCAACGGCTGTTGGGAGAGTCACCTCCCATCTACCTGTGCCAGAGACCATCAGTAGAGTCTTCATTCCTTCCACTACTCCGTCCGTAAGGCTAAGCCTAAGCTGTTTCGATCCTTACTATCCCCTGTTGTAGCGGTTACTACCATCTTCAGTGTTGGACTTCAGTGCAATAGGTAAAAATGAGGGAAAATGAAAATAGGCAAATGGTCTGCAATAATACGGTAGGAACAGTTGCAGATAATAACTGTTTTTATTTCTGTTTTCTTGGGACACTTGGCAGGAAACTTTGTTAAAGCTTTCATGTGTTTGTCATGAATGTATAGACAAAATTAAACCTAGTAATGCTTCCCCCTCACTATCTTTATCTGCCTTTTCACTATTCAGGTTATAACCTTTGATTTAATTGTATATATCTTTCCAGGCATGACCACACCAAACGAGACAAGAGTGAATCAAATAAGTGAGTATGTCACAGAGGTACTGCAAACAACAGTATCTGGAGAGGTACTGCCGACAACAGTTCCCCAAGACATACTGCTGACAACAGTTCCCCAAGACATACTGCTGACAACAGTTCCCCAAGACATACTGCTGACAAGGGTCACTCAGGAGGTACTGCCAACAACAGTTCCCCAAGACATACTGCTGACACCAGTCCCTCAAGAGGTACTGCCAACAACAGTTCCCCAAGACATACTGCTGACAACAGTCACTCAGGAGGTACTGCCGACAATAGGTCCTCACCTAACAACAGAAAACCATTAAGCATGGAAAGAACAATCACCCAGAATGTTGCACGTAAAGACTGGTTTATACCTTTGATCCAACTTGTGATTTGGACATTCCAGATATCTAGCAGTTTATTTTTCTGACCTTCAGTACTATTGTTCTGCATGTGTTACACAAGTCTTTCCTTTCCTCTGTAACAAAGATGTGTCTTGACAGTTGCTTGTCAAGAGGTGCACATTGCTGGTATACATGAGATTCTGTGGACCTATAGAATAAAATGGCTACTTCACAGTTGCTGCTTTTCCCATTTGAGTTTAAAGGCAAGGGCAAAAGTACAAAACATCCAGTGATGTATGTGAGGTTTGAGCTGCAGCTTATACCAGATTTGTCTTTTCGATGGTGATGGTCAGGTTATCTGCCTGTCCCCACTGAAGGTAAAACATTAAATCTATGTATTTAGACTGTGCACTGATTGTCACATAGTATTTATGTGTCCTCACACAACACAAAGTCATTTGACCAAAGGGTTTCCAAGAACCCAGAGGATCCCACTTAAAAAAAAACCCAGCACTTCCAACTCAAAGAACCCTGTCCTCTCACTGTACACTGTTACAACTGGGTCACATTGACATTGACATAGCCTCACTGTAATGTTAACGTTTGCATTAGAAAAATATTCCCATTCACCATTATTCCTACAAGGTGCAACATGTTGAAATGCCTTGGTCACCCTTGAAGTTTTATTTTTCTTTGATATTTCAGGATCTTGGTACGTCATCACTATTGTACTCCTGACTCCATGGAAGGACACATATGCTAATAAGTCCAGTATTTGTTCTATCAGTGGATCCTTGCCAGCTGCCTGCCAACAGGTAAATAAACAGAAAGAACCGAGGAGGCACAAAGCAATAATCATTTCACCAATGTCAAAGCCCATTTTGATGGTCAAGGGCTTTGCCCAAGACCATAAAAATGGGATGAGACTGGGCTGTCAGGGTAGGTGACTGGGTCTATAGTAGGTCATACATCATTATAAAAGACCCTACCGGGTCATACTTCAGCGAAAGCTTTGTAAACTGTATAGCTTGAAGCAGTTATTCCAGGGGGGGGCCACCTAGAAAAATCTACGAAATTTCGTAAAGGCGTTTTCACCCATTTTTCATGGCTACGATAGTAAAATCTCCCCAGAAAAAAATGTACGAAAATTTCATGGACATTAAAATTCAGTGAAAATTGTACTTAAACCATTCATGACATGTGCAAATCAACCTAAAATAAAGTTTAATGTGCATTTGAAATACATTGGGACAATTTGGGAGTGTATAATTTTGAGAAAAAAAATGGGGAAAAAAATCCACAAAATCTTTTTTCTCTGAAATCCGACGAAAGAAAATAAACCTATCGTAGGTATTTTAACTCTTCGTGGACATGATTTTCCATGGAATTTTCTTGGTTGCCCCCCCTGGTGAACTATAAAACAGTAGGACAAATTTGGTTGAAAATACCTCTCGTTATTTAGTGAAAGATTTATTGGCAAATTAGAAACCATTGTTGGGTGAATAGCACAGGTTATGGTATTATACATTGGACATAGTTAACAAAAGAAAGATGTATTACAATTTTGGTTCATTTCTAGTGGTCTCTGGTGTTTCTGAATGTGCATACCTATTTCAGGTGGATCAGATGATTATACAAAATCTGCCTCAAGTGAATGGAAATCTTGGACTGTTGTAAGTGTCATTCGGCATAGATATGCAAATTTGAAATTCCCCTAACGATAAAAATGATAACTCAAAACTCTTGAATGCTCTATCTGACCTCTATACAATTTCAGACCGACCCTGAAGGATCAACCTGAAACTGCTCTGCTTTTCTATGTTTACCTGTCGGAGTCAGAAGTGAAAGGTTATCGTGGAGTTCTGAGTGAGTTTATCCGTCCCCGTCAGCTGGGCGGGGTCCCCGTGTCCCCGGAGGTCTCCATCAGCCCACCCTCAGGTAGGTGGGGTCGGCTCAGTCAGTCTGACATTAAAGGAAAGCTTGCATATAAGTAAAGGATTAATATTTTTCAATGTAATTCACTGAGGGTGGAGTTTGTACTAAAAACAAATGAATTCCGAAAAATTGTAATGATATTCCAATTACAGCCAAAGTTATGGGATATTGAAATTTGGATTATTTTTTATATTTTGAAAGGAAATCCTCCTAATTTGTGACGTCACACGGTGACTAATTGGGAATTCCCACTCTTCAATAAAAGGGAATCCCCCAGTGTCAAAGATATATAGATAGGCAAATAAGTTTTATTACACATTTTTAATGGAGGTCCCCATACACACAAAAATTAATTATATTTGTTACCCACTGAAATGTATTCAATAACCTAGAATTTCCAAGTTATTTAAAATAGGGATTCCCTTTATTATGACGTAGCAAGGGGAGTGCTGACCATCTCAGAAATAAGGGAATTCCCAAATTTTATTTTATTTCCTTTATAATTCACTTATACTTAGACATTTTTCCAATATTTTCTTTTGAAATAGTTTTAGAATACCCAGGAGTAGCTGATTAAACAAAAAATAGGTTTGTGACAAATTATGTGCAAGTTTTCCTTTAAGGAGGTTTAAGGTGGTATTTCACCCCCGATACGTAGTTGCGTATCTTTTAACACTGAGGAACACCTTCGAGTCAGCCCGGGTTGAACAGAGTTTGTATTGCCCTGGTGTGACGTCACGCCAGGGCTATCCAGCTCACCGCAGGGTGAGGTAAACAAAACGTGAATGAACATAAACAACTATGTATGAAATTCACACAATAAACGAATAATTGCTTTTCAGAACGCATTATTAAATGGGAAAAATGGCACCCAGGATCCCAGCCCAGTCAATATCTACTTAGTATTACACTATATGACATCAGCTGAGATTTTTTTTTTTTTAATTGTTCTTTTTTTTTTGTATCAAAGCTTCAGCATCGCTGATCTTCTATCCAACCTCACTTTATATGTAGATTTCTCAAAATGGGGATATCATGATGTTAGAGAAATCACATTCATTAGAGGCATGATTCTGTTTCACAAGATTATGTAAAATACTCTGGATTGCCAATTTCAAACAATTGTATCACTCCTCAGTACAATTTTTCTGTAATATCTGTTATTTCACCCTTAGCCTGATGGGTCATTGTCTTTTTCCTATTTAAACATTACAATAGGTCATTCAGGGGGAAAGTAAAACTGTAATGGTTCTATATTTTCTAGGATGAGCTTCAACTAATAATATTCAACCAAAGGCAGAAATTGTCTGAGATCCAGTTTTATTTAAACAAAGGTTCACTATAACAAAGGTCTTTAAACCAACAAGATAGCCTGACCTGACTCGCCAGAGTAGGTGAAGATAGTAAAACACACTCAGGGTTTTGCTAAAAGAGTGTCATAACAATAGAGGTGTTTTACAGGTGTTGTAAAGTAATGCCACTTTGTGGCTTAAAGTACAAAACTTAGGTATGAAATAACATTACATGATCATACAGTATAACAAGTTACACATTTTGATGTGAAAATGAAGATACCACATGTCATATTTAGAATAATATTAACGAAACACACCCATAATAGATGTGAACAACACTCAAAATGAGTTTCTCCCAAATAACACAAGGGGGAGTCGGTCACAACACAGTTTTGCAAAAAATTTAGAGTAACTAGCAACAATAATACCCAAATAGAAGTACAAACATTTAGATACACAAGTGAATGTGAATGTGAATTGCACTCACAGAAGTGAAAGTGAATGCAAGTCACTTTTCACAAAGTGAATGTGAATGTGAATTACACTCACAGAAGTGAAAGTGAATGCAACTCACATTCTCAAAATGAGTGTGAATGTGAATTGCATTCCCCAAATGAATGTGAAATGTGATTCACATTACTCAAAACTATGTCTATTACAAAACTGATATTCCCTCGATTTAAACTCTTAACTATAGGGACAAGTGGCCCATTGCACAATGGATTTTGGTTGTTAGGATCAAGTTGAGATAACATAAGGATCATTTGCTTAACAGCAGAATTATCGTTCTTACGAACGTTGTAAAAACCCTGTTAATAATGAATTAAATTGAATGCTGTAAATTGATATATGAAGGGGGAAAATTAGAAAAAAATCAGTAAAAGTTACAGGTCATTGAGGGCATTCTAAATTAGTTTAATGTTTTTTAGTGTCAAAACGATCATTGTTACAAAGAAAGTAACAATGAAAAGTTTCGTTGTTCAATTGGTTTTTGTGCAACGGGCCACAGGGGAATAACAAAATTTAATTGTTATTCCCCTGGAAAACAGAGGAAACATTAGCCACAACACTTTTATGGATAATCCAATAGTATTAGTAATGAAAGAAACTTGGGAATAACTTTTTGTTTTGTTATTAACCTGGTTTTTCTCTCTGGCCACACCCCCTTGAAAATATATATCAAAATGCACCAGTGTAAGTCACGCTGCTAGGCTTCGCAGTGTCGCATTGTGCTGAAATGCATGATTCGGCCCCGTGTTTACATTATTTTTTTTTTGTAACGTTTTTGAAATCAATATTTCTGTCAATTTTCAATCAATTTCTTTGATTTTTTAAAATGGTATTGAAAAGATATAATTGTTTAAAATGTCAATCTTTTATGATAGATTTATAGGAGTTGAAATAAATCCAGCACAGACCTAGGTATGCTATGAAAAAGGTTACTCCCTGGATTTTCAGGGTCCTGGGCCTGCGCTACACTAAGGCCCTCAACCCTGTAGGGACCAAGGGAATAACCTTTTTCATATCATAACTCGGTCAGTACTATCTATGTATTATGCCAATATTGCAGCTCAAAATTGTGCAGTGTAATAGCGCTTTAAGATAGCTTGACACTAGTTTTAGCAAAAGTAGGACGTTCATATTATTAGGGAGGTGTAGATATTTAAGTTTCATTTTGCTATATAAAATCAAATTTTACCTATATTCCGTTTACGTAATGTTCACGTCGCTGTGTGTCAATATCTAAAATTTCCCGATAGATTTTCACTCAAGTCAATGCAAAAGTGATGTCTGATGTAACAAGATTCTACTATTTCCTAACAAAAATCGCTTACATTTATTCTTTGTATCACATTCCATCAATTAGTGCAAATGTAAATATCTAAACCTCCCTTCTAGTGCAACCCGAAACATATCTCTTACACTTGCTGTAGTGTCTGATTCCAAGGTTATGTCATGACAGATTATCTTCGTTTCCCCTATGATCATTAACTCAAGGTTTACTTTTAACAAAACTTGTACTGTTAATCTTTTATGTGAATAGAAAGTTCTGAGATATGTCACATATTGACATGCATTGTGGTAGCTAAGACTTTTTTACTTGTGTTGACACAAATATAACATCAGGGACAAATCAAGGTCCATTGTATGTAGTCAATGGCAGAAACTGATGACGTCACTCGTCATGTTTGCATCAATGCAAACCAATATTAAACTTCGCTAATCAATGCAACCACACAGGCCTCCTATTCTGAAAACATATCATCTATGAGAATCTCAAATACAAGTTACACAGCAGTAAGTTAATATTCCACTTTGATTAATAGAATATCCTTATCAATAAGTTGATATGCATATGAAAAGCATTCCAGCTAACAAATTCTTGGTGCTAAGACGTTGTTGCGTTTTGGTTGTAATGTTATTACAATTAATGTTGTCATAATGTAAGTTTGTAGATTCCCAGAAAGGTTGCACCAACGGTTCACGACCTTGAATTGTAACTATTTCACAACCATTTTAAGCCAAACTATATTTTTAGAACATAGTAGAATGTTGATTATAACTAAAATATGTTAGATAATAACGAGAACAAGTTAGATTGGTTTGGCTATAAATATAACCATTGATATTTATTAATCCTTCTTACTTACATCGACTCTAAAATTTAAATCAACGGAGATGTTGCTTGCATGGTGGTTGGATCGTGAATGGCATGGTGGTTACACTAGCCACTAGTCACAGAACGGTTGAAATAATTATTTTGTTTAGGCCTTCCCCAACAAAACATTACATTATTGAAGCCCCAGTCTTGTTTTGCAAATATCAAATTCAACATTTAAGAATAATGGTGATATAATACTGTTCCCTAGTGATGGTATCACACATCTTGTGTTGTCCATTTACCATTGTGAAAGACAGCATTTTAAAAGAAACTCATCCAGAAACCAACATAATGATCACTATATTAGATCATGTCAGGTAAATGACCTGTTGTATTTACATTTCAAGACTCTCAAGACTGAATATACTGTACAACAATGACAATTTACACAAATAGTCTTCACGTAACCTTTAATTCTAATGCCCCTCCTTTTATCATAGATTTAAAACATATTGAGTGTCACAATATTTCCTGATTCAAGACACCTTATTTCTGCATTTCATTTCAATACAAATTTCAGATTCTTTTCTTTGATGGGTTAACTTAAAACAGCAACTTTGTACTTTTTAAACAGTGGTGCTGCCTGGATGTTGATGTTAAGGTTTCCTACTACATTGTGACAAAGTTGTAAAAGAAATAATCTTCATAAGAAATAATTGTCATTACGTTGTGAAAATGACGTTACCATGTGAATTTCAAATGTTGAATGCATATTGCAAACACAGCATTGTATATTTGGTTGTAGCAACGCTGCTGTAACATTTTTCTAAAACATTATGTTGCACAATGTTGCCTTAACATGTTTGTTGGAATATTGGGTAATAAAGCATTCATAAACTTATGTCTTTCTGTTTATTATCCAAATAGACCTCAAGTATTTGTTGAGACCAACCATGGGTCCCAAGTCTGGTGGAACCCTGCTGACAATTACTGGTGGCTTTGGGAATCTCAAAGCAGTTAACATTGGAGCGATCGGGTGTGACATTACTGTCAGGTGAGTAGTCTGCCAGTTTACTGTACATGTTTTTTTTTATATCAATTATCCAAAATTGAGAAACTTTAAGCCTCATAAGTCCTAGACTTAACAGCTAAAGGAAGTTATAAGTACAGACAAAGCTCGTTACTGATATATACATGGGTTGGGTTCGCCACAGCCCAGTCCTATGCTGGGGGCAGCTACAGTAGTTGGAGGTATCATGGGGAGGCATTTAACACACAAATCTATTCTTGTGACCATTATGTCTGAAGGAACAATGAAGGCACAATGTCACTGCACTGATCTAGATTCCATATCAGTACAGATACCTAAAATTTTGACATTTATTAGTAAAGCTTGACAAAACGGCCCACAACGATGGTTACAAAACATCGCAGCATTGTAAACAAACTGCATTACCACTGACGCAGGTAGTCCACCATGCCAACATATATATAGTTCCTAAACAATTCATCCAGTAATAACTAATTATCACATAAAACGTAGTTAATTAAGTTAATATGTATCATTGAACACAATTCACAATTACGGAAAAGTATGATAAATAATATTGATCTGATGATTAGTTTGAAACAAAAGTATAGTTGTGATATGGATGCTGTTGGATACGCACACAGAACAGACCGAGGGGGAATGGAGCCCAAATTATTTGAGCACACTGATGCATTGAGGACTTTAGCCCAAGACATATCATTGCGCTGAGAAGAGGGGAAATATTTTTTTGCTGAGTGATCCCTGAGGTCTGTTCTTGTTTTATTCTATACCTATAACCCTAGAAAATAACCCATTAATCCATGAAGTAATTAAGCGAGGACATTTTTTATTAACATTTATTTTTTAAGCGGGGAAATTTTTGATTATTTCGGTGTGGGGAAATAATTTTTGATTATTTCCCTTTAGGGAAATAACGCTGACCGTTACCCAACATTTCCTAGCAGGGAAGGACAATGATTAAGGTATAAGCAATACAAAGTTGGTATAGAATAAAAGCTGTATACTTTAAAAACAATGTAGATATGTTTCATTTGCTGACTTTGTATATTGCCTGGTACCCTTTGCAGCTCTCTGGTTGTGACCCTGTGCCTGACCAGGCCACTGACTGATGACAGCCTGGTGGACACTCCCATGGTGGTCACTATCACCAATGTCCGGGACATCAACTATCAAATTGCCAGTTTCAACTATAGTGGAGACCCCAGCATCAGCCTCATCAAGCCACTCAAGACCATAGTCACGTAAGACAGAGAACTTGGGAACTAAGGGGAAGCTGCTGATCATGTTTCTCACTGCAAAACTATAGTTAATAACAACTGTATACCTGGTTAGCAAGAATTAACTCAAATGCGTTCTTTGTTTTTGTGATGTGAGGATAAATTAAGTTTTGGCTTGGTATGTTTTATGTGTTCTATAGAAAGTGCTGTTTATCTATAGAGCGCATATTAAAGGGAAATGGCTTTTATGGGATGCTCATGGACCACACAGTTTGGTGTATACTAGGGTGATTTAATTTTTTATCCAGTAGCCTAAGAGAAATTGATACATCGAAGATCAGAAATATCAAGTGAAGTGACAGTACTTTTTGACTAAGGCATGAAATTTGTGTATTCTTTTGTGTAATGTTCTTTGTGATATTGTAACAAAGTCAAGGTTTACATTCTGGCAATTTATTGTATATTTTGAAGTTACAGTATGCATGCAGGCAATGCACCAAAAAGTACCACAAGTATTGGCCTTGTTGCCACTGTAGTATGGCCATCTTTGGATTGCAAATAACAAGAAACAACAAATACCATGCTTAATAATTAAAAACAATTGTGTAGTAAGAATGGACTGTTTATTCATAATGTATTGCCATGAATGATGGGGCCTCCTTTGAGGACATGTTGAAATTGTTAACAGAATAAAGCTCTTTTTCATAGCAAGGACAAATAAAAAATGACACCACTAAGAAACCTACACAGTGTAAAAGGTTTTACACAAACTCTGAAAGGAGGCGCTACCATTGTGACATCAAGAAAAATGCATAGGCAATGTTCAGACTTACATCTAATATTTTTTAGATTAACCTTAAAGTTTGGGAAAGTGACAATATGTGGGTTTCATAATTATGTCTTTAGGACACACTTTGCCACAGTGGCTACCAAGTGGTAACTTGTGGTTCTCCTTGTTGAACTCCCCTGGGAAAGGTCCAGTTGTCCTCTCCCTACATTTAAATGGCATGCAAACTCACTCACATTAACATCACCTCTCCCTACATCAGCAGATAAGGCTGAACATTCTCAATAGGGATGCTAGTACCTTCTGGATCTCAACTGAAATGAAGATTGTTAGATGAAAGAGTGAGATGAATAACCACTGGCTGTGTTTGTATGACTTCAGCGGTGGCGTGAACCTCACAGTGTCGGGAACCAACCTTCATGTGCCCAATAAAAGGGAGATGGTCACCCGTCGGACCCTGGTGAGAGCCGATGTCACTGAAACCTATCACACAGTGAGTACATACCACACTACAGACCCTAGTGACAGCCGACGTTACAGAAACTTGCCAAACACTGAGTTCATAGCACCCTCAGGACTGATGATGACAGAAGTCACTGAGACCTACCCGATGGTGAATGCTTTTCACCCTCAGAACCCTTGTGATGGCAGACATCACTGATGCATGGTGAATACATACTATCCTTAGCACCATGGTGAGGGCTGACATCACTAAAATCTAGAACACGGTCAGTACAACAACCCTCAGGACACTGATAACTAGCAATTACTCAAAATGAGCATCTGAAAGATGTGATCTTGTACAATGACATTACATTCATCTAGTCAAAATGTGTTAAAAATGTTTGTTACATAGTTACATGATCTGAAACTTGTCCAGTTTTCCCGGTAAACCAAATTGTGAAGCATTGAAAAGAAATATATACAACACAAGCCTCATATTTCTTAAATTAAATAGATTTCAATTGTTGACCCGTTTGAGGTCAAAAGAAAACAAAAATCTTGGTTAACCACTGTACTGAACAGTTCTATATCTTCATTACCTGTAACTGAAGTTTGTAAACGGAATAAAATTAGTTCAAATGTAAAACAGATACCAGTGAAAGCTGAGAATTTGACCAGCTTGTGTTTTGAAAATGTTAATACAAAAAGGAAAAATTTGTTTCTCAAACAATGATCTTGTGAATTCATAGAGACAATATTTCAATATTTGCACTATTTTTTTTCATTCAGCAAATTACTGTTTTTTATAGGATTGCAAAGGTAGTTCCCCTACTGAGATGTTCTGCCCAACCCCCTACTTCAACAACTACACGCTAGTTCCGTCCACCCCTACTGAGCCCACAGACGCTGGTGGTACCCCAGAGAAGCTGTTTGTGGTGGAGATTAGCTTCGTGCTGGATGCAGTGCCTGACTTCACCAACCTCAGCACCCACACCAACCTGTCACAGTACAGCCAGGTGCAGGTGTTTGCCAGTCCCCAGATCCCCACCTGGGGACAGAGCAGGACCAGGATGTTTGTTCCTACATGGCCAGTCAACGACAGGCGGATTGAGATCCAGGTGGGTGGAATTATGAGTGAAGTTGGAATTACATGGACTATGACAGGTTTTCTATTTGTGGTTAGGAATATGATCCTAATTATAAACTGTTTGTTTGAATCCTATTTGGTCCCGTACTAAAAAAAGGCAAAAATAAGTACACAATGTAACGGTTTCTTACTATTGAATAGTTAGTTAAACAAAGTGCAAGTGAATATTCAAATATTATTATAAAGATTCACAAGAAAACCCAAGTTCCACAATTAGTCTATTGCCACAGAAATTTTTTTGATGTTGATACATAAAAGGAGTTATTTTTGCAAGATGAGAAAACAATGAATACACTTAACAAAATGATATAATAATATATCTGAGATTTCTTGATTTATACAACAAACATTACATTTATGCCTCTGGGAGGCATTTAAGAACATAAGTAGTTACAAAGATTCAAAGAAAACCATAAATGTTTCATCAATAACCCCACTATTGTCATTTATTACGTTCCAAGCATGCTATTGCCAATCCACTCTCCTACAAAAGCAATTTTCATGATCACAAAACTTTAGTCTGGTTCAATTTCTTTACTATATTGGCAGGGTAAAGACATGCTGACGGGATTGGAGCAGAAGGATTATAAGATAATGATTGGGGTGGCAGTTTGTAAAAACACCCGTGTATTTGACAACCTTATCACCTGTGAACCGCCCCTCACCCGCCCGGAGGTTCCCCCAGCTGATTGGGTGGGGTACAACCAGATCCCTGTGAAGGTACAATCCTTTAGACATCACAGCCTATGTGACAGCTAGTGAAATAATTCATCAAATACATAATCTTTAAATAATTATACAAAAACTAGGAAATGACCTTCAACTGTTCCTTTTTTATTGGTTTAAATTTAGTTTTGATAATGTTTACAGCTTCCAAATCTAAGTGCTACAAGAAACTGTACATACTAATTTTATCATTATGGAGCATAATGCAGAATATTTTGTGTACAGGCTGAACCCTTGCTATATATTGAGAGGTACCTGCCTGATGTTTGCTTCCAAAGCGACATATGAAATGTTTAATGGGGTCTGTTTCTGCTGTTTCAGGTTCTGTATGCCAACATGCCAGCATTCCCTGGTTTCCTCATCTACCAGCAGAATTTGTGGGAGTACCCTTTGGGCCGTCACTGTATTATCGCGGGTATCTGTGTTATTGTCTTCATTGCCCTGGTCTTCATTCTCTGTGTCTACTGCTGTAGACATCGTAGACAAGCTGACAGGGACAGGACAGTATTACGTCATCCTACTGCTAAAAAGCAGCTGAACCTAGTAGAGCGGGTCAAGAGATGGAGTCGGGTCACCCCACGCAGGTTCAGCTCCTTTGTCCCCACAGGGCCCAGGGAAGCCCCCAATTATACGGGCACTCTGAATGACGTAAATGTACTCCCCTACAGAAACCAGGCAGGGCTGTACAGAGAGCACTACCCATCTATATACAGGGATAAGGGCATGGACCAATGGTGAAAGGTGTGCATCTCAATGATTTGCTAATAATTTGAAAAGTATGCTTAAAATGACTCTTGCATTCTTAATTTGGATTTTAAGAGAGAGCAATAGATGACTCTCAGGGGGAATCCATGAATTTGAAAGGCAGGGGGATATTTATGACAAGAGTCATGCACCCTATATACTGTGGCACAACTTATACTTGAAAACAACTGTGTTTGGTCAAAAAATAAGGAGACATATATATGATGGTGGACCTCTTAACTCCTGCATCTCCTAGCCTTTCCATGAAAAGGGACTGTTGTATCCTGTGACCTGTTTCATGAAAGCCTGTGCTAGCCTGCCTGGACATGTATGCTTTTTCTTGACTTTGTGACTGCTTTGTTTCATATTAATATGACTAACCACAAATGATTTATTGTCCATTTCACAAATTGGTACTCAACTAGGAGACTAGGAGAAAAGAAGTGGACATTTTTCTATTGGGTATCCAGTCCAAAGAGGCTTGCATAGTTGATTAGAGTTGTGTTACTTGAGAAAAATAGTAAAAACCTGTTTTACACTGGCCAAATGACAAATAACAATTGTATATTTAATTTGTGTGCATTTTTACCAACATTCTTAAAGTGCATTTGATAGGCTATGATATCTTCTGCAAGAAGGTAAGAATTGTGTCAGAAATCTGTGTTTGGGCTAATTTCTAGATAAGATGTCTAACATAAGGATAGACAACACCTCTCAGGGTGCCATTTACAGTAATGCAAATGGCACTCTGTCTAGTCTTGGTACAATAACATAGTGTACATCATCTGTTCTAATATGAGTTATCAAAGTAGACAGTAGCCAGGTCTATTGAAAAGGTATATAATTATTATAACACTCATATTCAGTCTATAAATGTTGAAATACAACTCAGAGTTGTCTATCCTGAAGAGTACTTAATGCTCAATGGCCAAGTATAATTTTTATGAATCTAAAATAAGGCCTTCTGCATCTCTGACCAGGTTTGAACTCTGGCATCCAGCACAACAGTCACTTTGGAGGCTGCTGGTGTTGTGCATTTACTTTGAATGCCATAATTATATAAGGTAATATTTTGTGATATTAGTCTTTCAGTTGGAGGTGAGCCCCAAAATGACTGTATTAGGTACAAAAATATGGCCCTACCAGTAGAACAAATGATTGAAAATAAAACATCATAGCTGAGCATCAAAAGAGAAGCTTAATGTGAAATGCCCTTTAAGATATGTTTGTTAAAACACTGCTCAGCTCAATGGTTTTTCACCATTCTCAAAGAAAAGATGTGTGCAGATTTCCCAGATTCTTAAAATCATAGCTTGGTTCTTCAACACAAATGCATATATATGCATATATGGTCGATTCTCACGAAACGTGCCCAATTCGCAGCAATAGGGGTCTCCAGGGTGATTTTTTTTTTTTTTTTCAAATTCTTTCAATCTTCTGGTATACTTGAAAGGGTGTATTGTACACTATGTATACTCATTTGGGAACACTAATATAGTTTTTTCTGAATTCTATTGCGTTTTTAATATCATTGTTTTAGACCTTGCCCCCATGAACGATGACAAGCCCCCACGAACGATGACAGAGCCCCCACGAACGATGACAAGCCCCCACGGACGATGATAATGCCCCCACGGACGATGATAATGCCCCCACGGATCATGACAGAGCCCCCACCGACTATGATACGAAGAACCTACAAATACTACATTTGTTTAATTTATATAACCGTACCTAAATTTTGAATAAATATTGAATAAATATTAATCATAAATTTAATTAATCGTTTTATTCCATTGTCTTCACTTAAAATTACTAATATTGCATCTTTCTAATATCGTTTCAAACTATTTTTCCTATTTTTTTTTTATTCAATTCTCATTCATCAATAAAGATATTTAATAAACACCAATGAAAAATACAGTATATTACAATTTCTGAAATATTCTTTATTATTTACATATTTTTATCGAATTATTACATTTTCTAATAGTAATTTCATATATTTTGAATACATCTTCATTACAATTCAATTCAATAAACATTATACTATACATTTTCCCATACAGTAAATTTATGCTGCTTCTATTCCTTTCCTCCATGAACGGGAAATCTCAATTCTCCTAACAACTATACAATACAAATTACATATTTAAAGTACAAATTACTTTTATTTTCCATTACAAATTCATAATTTCCCAATTTCATTAGGTCTTCAAATTTTTTTAACTTTGTCCTAATATTTTCCACGATCTATACCATTATTTATGTGTACATTCATATTTTCATTATTTCTAATCCTCACACAACTTTAAATTTCCAGTAATTCGATTACCCTTTTATCAACTCAGCATAATATTTCCTAAACTTTTTATAACATTTCATCAATCTCGCAGCACTGAGTATCCATCACAAATTCTATCAGTACTATACCAAATACTAGAGCATCATATTTAGATTACTTAATTTTTCATAACATTTCTTAAGCAGTTAAGTTCTTAATTTTAACCTCAATGCTTCTGAAAATGTACTAAGTATGCATCACAACTTGTATGAGTACTATACCAAATACTATAGCACAATATTCATATTACTAAATATTTCATAAGATATTGTTTAAACTATTGAAAATACTGTGAACGGTCTATATCTTATAGAACCCCCCAAACTCTTCCCCCACGGTTCCCCCATTGACCATGACAACTGTCCCCCACGGACCATCACAACTTCCACCGCTATACAGCACATTTTCTATCACGCAACAGTCAACTTGTGAATCATAACCACACTGCATCTTAAAATCGACTAAGTATGCATTAATAACTTCCCCCACCATTTATTAGAGCTGCCACCACCATCCATCAGAACCGCCCCCACGGTCCCCCCACCGACAAGCACAACTGGCCTCACGAACTATCGGAAAGTTCTCCGCAAACGATACAGCACAAGTTCTAAATACTAGAGCATGATATTCACATTACTACATTTATCATAACATTTCGTGAAAACTGTTGAAAATACTGTCAACGGTCTACATCTTCAAGAACCGCCCCCACGGTGCCCCCACGGACCATGACAACTGTCCCCCATGCACCATCACAACTTCCACCGCTATACAGCACATTTCCTATCACGCAACAGTCAACTTGTGAATCATAACCACACTCCTTCTTAAAATCGACTAAGTATGCATTAAGAACTTCCCCCACCATTTATCAGAGCTGCCACCACCATCCATCAGAACCGCCCCCACGGTGCCCCCACGGACGATGACAACTGCCCTCACGAACTATCGGAAAGTTCTCCGCAAACGATACAGCACAAGTTCCCCCATCACATCGCAAAAGTTCTTTACAAAATATTATTCCATCATAAATTTGCTCTAAATACTATGCTAAATACTAGAGCATGATATTCACATTACTGCATTTATCATAACATTTCGTGAAAACTGTTGAAAATACTGTCAACGATCTACATCTTCAAGAACCGCCCCCACGGTGCCCCCACGGACCATGACAACTGTCCCCCACGCACCATCACAACTTCCACCGCTATACAGCACATTTCCTATCACGCAACAGTCAACTTGTGAATCATAACCACACTCCTTCTTAAAATCGACTAAGTATGCATTAAGAACTTCCCCCACCATTTATCAGAGCTGCCACCACCATCCATCAGAACCGCCCCCACGGTGCCCCCACGGACGATGACAACTGCCCCCACGAACTATCGGAAAATTCTCCGCAAACGATACAGCACAAGTTCCCCCATCACATTGCAAAAGTTCTTTACAAAATATTATTCCATCATAAATTTGCTCTAAATACTATGCTAAATACTAGAGCATGATATTCACATTACTGCATTTATCATAACATTTCGTGAAAACTGTTGAAAATACTGTCAACGGTTTACATCTTCAAGAACCGCCCCCACGGTGCCTCCACGGACCATGACAACTGTCCCCCACGCACCATCACAACTTCCACCGCTATACAGCACATTTTCCTATCACGCAACAGTCAACTTGTGAATCATAACCACACTCCTTCTTAAAATCGACTAAGTATGCATTAAGAACTTCCCCCACCATTTATCAGAGCTGCCACCACCATCCATCAGAACCGCCCCCACGGTGCCCCCACGGACGATGACAACTGCCCCCACGAACTATCGGAAAGTTCTCCGCAAACGATACAGCACAAGTTCCCCCATCACATCGCAAAAGTTCTTTACAAAATATTATTCCATCATAAATTTGCTCTAAATACTATGCTAAATACTAGAGCATGATATTCACATTACTGCATTTATCATAACATTTCGTCAACGGTCCCCACGGTGCCCCCACGGACCATCACAACTTTCCCCAAGGGAATCACATCTCAAAAGTTCTGTACCAAATATTGCATCATTTCCTAATAGGGTATTACTTTATATTTAAATCCATTTGTCTCAGTACTAATTTTACAATATAGCAAAATTCTCTAAATAAATATGGCTACACACATGAGGCCTGGCAGCTTAGGCAACTGAATTTAAACTTGTATGGAACCGGTGAAGACTACAGCAAACTTCATGGCAGGCAGTTTGTCTTGTTGTGGTGTTCAGGTGTTGAGTTATGTAGATCTTACAGGAGTTACAGGAGTTGGTAGTCCAGTTATCTTCTGGGTCAAAGGTATTGACGAAGCTACTTGCTACACACACTATGCCTGGCAGCTGAGGCAAATTAAAAAAAAATTAAATCTATTACGAGTGCCCCCACGAACGTGCCCCCACGAATGATGACAAATACCCCCACGAACTAAATTAAAATGCTATTTTTAAAATTACAAAAATGTCCAACTATTCCGAGTACCCCCACAAACCATGACACATAACCCAAAATACCAAACAATACCCCCACTTACCATTACAGAATACCCCCACCATCTAAATATTACAATACCCCCCACAGTCTACAAACTAAGCAAAAGTTGTAACTTCGTCTCCACCCCTTTCCTCTCCGATGGCGTCACATCAAACACTTTTCCAGAGCCTGATGGTTTTGGCTTCTGGATCCGTGTAAGAATGTTACCCATCTCTATGGTCCCTACATCCTCCAGTTTAGTCCACACGAACTTGTTGTTGTAATGCTTCATGTACCGGATGTGAAGTATCGGTCCATCCACCTTACGGCACACCTGCACCGGGTACCACTTCTTCTGGTACATCACTGTCACAAAGCTGCCCACCTTGAGTGGTTGCTTGTCACGTACCCTTACCAGTTCCATATTATCCTCAGAGTCCCACGACTCGGACGACACCTGGAGACGAGACAGCTTGACATCATCTTCCGATTCAGACGAGGGTTCCGTATGACGTACTTCCCCATCCTCTTCAGAGTCCGACGACACATGCCTCTTCTGTGTCTTCCACAGGCCAGACAGCTTAACGTCTTCTTCCGATTCAGACGAGGGTTCCGTATGACGTACTTCCCCATCCTCTTCAGAGTCCGACGCTATCCATGGCTCCGTCTCACATAGCTGAACATCCTCATTGCGCAGCAAAGAAACCTTTTCTTCATCTTCCGATTCAGACGAGGGCTCCATATCGGAGTCGCACGACTTGCACGACTCGGACGACACCTCATCACGTACTTGTGCGAGTGTCATGTTGTCCTCATCATCATCATCATCAGAGTCCGAAGACGGCTGTACAGCTGGTTCTGGTTGGTGTAGATCCAGTGGCACGGTGCGCCATCCAGGGCAGGTGGGAGACAATTTGCAGCATGGGCCAAAGCAAGAGGTGTCCCGTATGGCCACACCAGTAGGGACTGATACACACGCGTGCGTACTCATCATTCCCTTGATGGGCAGAACGTTCCACCTCTTCACTTCATTCTGTGTTGCCTCCACCTCTTCCAGTGATGCCGACAGCAGGTACATGTTCAGGGGTGAGCTGTTTGCAGCGGTGATGAACTCACTGGTGTTGCGGATAACTTGTCCACCCTTGACGAGGTTGCTCATCTTCCGTTTCAGTGAGCCACCCACCCCGTCACAAGGACCTTTACCGTGTCCTGCCTCCAACCACGTCCACGATGCCTTGATGTTGTGCATGTGGGCGAAAGTACCGATCATATGCACAGCCGTCCGGTTCCTATACTGGCTTGAGGGGCTGTCCGTGATGAAGTGCAGAACCTCCAACTCCGGCAGAAGAACTTCCAACCTGGCCAGCAGTTTCTTCAAGAAAGTGTACGTTGTGGGTATGGTGTGTGAGCCCACAGTCGTAACTCCAACAAAGCTTTTGACCCGCAGCTTCACCCCGTTGTGGTAATGGACCACCATCGGGTGAAGTGCAGTTTGTGCTTTGTCGAAGTACACAGCCGTAACTTCGAATGGGAACTCTGCCGACCAGTTCTCAGAGTAGTCCATCTGTAGTGTGGCCTCCTTGAATGGTATGAGTGCTTCCTTCAGGGTGCGTATCTGTGCATGCTGCACTTCAACGCGATGGCAGTGTCCCCTGAAGAAAAGCATCTTCTGACGGATGGTGGACTGCACTTCTTCCTTCGCCATGTGAAAGTCAACCAACTTGGTCTTCTTTATGTCGTCCTCTTTGTAAGTGACGGAGGTCCGTGCCCACTGCTGGACGGTGTAGTGGTCCTTCGTCATCCCGTGGAACAACTGATCCAGTTCATCTTCTGATAGTTGGCCAATATCCGGTGGGGAGGTGGGCATGCCCGGCACTGCCCCACTCAGCAATGTCATGTTTGCACAATGCGAGCATAGGCACTGACGTCGCTGAGTGAATGCGATGGTTTTCACGTACTTTGGTCGTGACCGACAGAAAGTCGCCAAAGATAACTTTCCTCCCTCCTCCTGGTACTTGCGGTGAAGGCTGCTCAGGGTGTAGTTGAGCCCGTGAATCTGTTGTCCCTTGACATGGTCCCGTTTCGATGGCATCACCGAACTGCTTTCTGGCCGGCACATGTAGGCTTCAACAGAAGCTCGGTTTTTTTCTTTATTCAACGCCCTCTGACTGATGTTAACCTTGCGCTTTCCAAGGAGTTTCCTGGATATTCCGATCTTTCTACTTATCTGCGAAGCACATCTTGTTGTTTGTTTAGTTGCTTCCGGAATTGAAGTGAACAGCTCCTTCTTGGTCTTTGTAGAGGCTCCTTTCACCGCTGATACAGTAACAGTGAAAGGCATTATGTTCCGTATACGTCCTAGTGTGGGAGTTATTTCTAACTTCTCACACAGGTGGAAGGCCTCTTTCTGAGGAGTCGACCAACTCTGTTTCATATTTACTTTTCTGTGTTTATCTTTCTTTAAATTGTCATGGTCGTCATTATCCGTGGAGGTATTGTCGTCGTCGTCGTCCATGGGGGCATTTTCATCATCGTCCGTGGGGACGTCATCCGTTGCGGCGGCGTCCGTGGGGGCATCGTCCGTGGGGGCGTCGTCCGTGGGGGCGTCGTCCGTGGGGGCTTTATCATCATCGTCCGTTTCTTCTTCACTTTCTAAATCCCCATCATATTCTGAAGATATATCGCTCATGTCTTCTCCCTCATCCTCCGTTTCCAAAAGTAGTCAACTGTTATCATTGTCGCTTAGCGCTTCGCTTCTGTTTCTTATCGATGTTACGAATTTTTCATACACCTCACTCTCCTCATCAGTATCATACTGATCTTTTTCCTCATGATAATCTTAGTCTTCCTTCTCTTCCTCATCACAATCTTTCTCATCCATATAGTCATCATCCTTCTCCTCGTCATCATACTCCTCCTGATCATCATCCTTCTTCTCCCTCTCTTCCTCATCCTTCTTCTCCCTCTCTTCCTCATCCGTATACTGCTCATTACCTTCTGTCTCTTCCTCTCCCTTCTCTTCCTCATCGCTACTATCATTACACTTGTCCTCGTCCTTATCCTCCTCCTCCTCCACCTCTCCATAATTCTCCTTCTCCTCATACTCTTCCCTGTCTTCATCATCATCATCCTTCTTGTCCCTCTCTTCCTCATGCGTATGCTGCTCATTACCTTCTCTCTCTTCCTCTCCCTTCTCTTCCTCATCGCTACTATCATTACACTTGTCCTCGTCCTTATCCTCCTCCTCCACCTCTCCGTCCTTCTCCTTCTCCTCATCCTCTTCCCTGTCTTCATCATCATCATCCTTCTTCTCTCTCTCTTCCTCATCCTTCTTCTCCCTCTCTTCCTCATCCGTATACTGCTCATTACCTTCTGTCTCTTCCTCTCCCTTCTCTTCCTCATCGCTACTATCATTACACTTGTCCTCGTCCTTATCCTCCTCCTCCACCTCTCCGTCCTTCTCCTTCTCCTCATCCTCTTCCCTCTCTTCCTCATCATCATCCTTCTTCTCCCTCTCTTCCTCATCCTTCTTCTCCCTCTCTTCCTCATCCGTATACTGCTCATTACCTTCTGTCTCTTCCTCTCCCTTCTCTTCCTCATCGCTACTATCATTACACTTGTCCTCGTCCTTATCCTCCTCCTCCACCTCTCTGTCCTTCTCCTTCTCCTCATCCTCTTCCCTCTCTTCCTCATCATCATCCTTCTTCTCTCTCTCTTCCTCATCCTTCTTCTCTCTCTCTTCCTCATCCGTATACTGCTCATTACCTTCTGTCTCTTCCTCTCCCTTCTCTTCCTCATCGCTACTATCATTACACTTGTCCTCGTCCTTATCCTCCTCCTCCACCTCTCCGTCCTTATCCTTCTCCTCATCCTCTTCCCTCTCTTCCTCATCATCATCCTTCTTCTCCCTCTCTTCCTCATCCTTCTTCTCCCTCTCTTCCTCATCCGTATACTGCTCATTACCTTCTGTCTCTTCCTCTCCCTTCTCTTCCTCATCGCTACTATCATTACACTTGTCCTCGTCCTTATCCTCCTCCTCCACCTCTCCGTCCTTCTCCTTCTCCTCATCCTCTTCCCTCTCTTCCTCATCATCATCCTTCTTCTCCCTCTCTTCCTCATCCTTCCTCTCCCTTCTCTTCCTCATCGCTACTATCATTACACTTGTCCTCGTCCTTATCCTCCTCCTCCACCTCTCCGTCCTTCTCCTTCTCCTCATCCTCTTCCCTCTCTTCCTCATCATCATCCTTCTTCTCCCTCTCTTCCTCATCCTTCTTCTCCCTCTCTTCCTCATCCGTATACTGCTCATTACCTTCTGTCTCTTCCTCTCCCTTCTCTTCCTCATCGCTACTATCATTACACTTGTCCTCGTCCTTATCCTCCTCCTCCACCTCTCTGTCCTTCTCCTTCTCCTCATCCTCTTCCCTCTCTTCCTCATCATCATCCTTCTTCTCCCTCTCTTCCTCATCCTTCTTCTCCCTCTCTTCCTCATCCCTATCCTGCTCATTACCTTCTTTCTCTTCCTCTCCCTTCTCTTCCTCATCTCTACTCTCATTACACTTATCCTCGTCCTTATCCTCCTCCTGAACCTCTCCGTCCTTCTCCTTCTCCTCATCCTCTTCCCTCTCTTCATCATCATCATCCTTCTCTTCCTTATACACGTCATGATCGTACTGCTCCTTATCCTTATCCTCTTTCTCCACATTTTTCTCCTTCTCCTTCTGATTCTCTTCGATCTCTTCTAATGTTAAGAGAGTCTGTATTATATCGTTTTCATCCATGGACGACCACGAGTCTTCATTGTTCTCAAGTTCCTCACTATCTTTTATAACGTGTCCCTCTTTTTTCTGAACGTCCGTGGGGGCGGTTGTGATGGTCGGGGGTGGGGGCACCGTCGAACTCTCGTCTTCTTCATGACTCTCCTTTATCGGGTGGTGTTCGATTTTAACAAAGTCCGTGGGGGCGGTTGTCATGGTCCGGCGTGGGGGCACCGTCGAACTCTCGTCTTCTTCATGACTCTCCTTTATCGGGTGGTGTTCGATTTTAACAAAGTCCGTGGGGGCGGTTGTGATGGTCGGGCGTGGGGGCACCGTGGAACTCTCGTCTTCTTCATCACTCTCCTTTATCGGGTGGTGTTCGATTTTAATAAAGTCCGTGGGGGCGGTTGTCATGGTCCGGCGTGGGGGCACCGTGGAACTCTCGTCTTCTTCATGACTCTCCTTTATCGGGTGTTGTTCGATTTTAATAAAGTCCGTGGGGGCAGTTGTCATGGTCCGGCGTGGGGGCACCGTGGGACTCTCGTCTTCTTCATCACTCTCCTTTATCGGGTGTTGTTCGATTTTAATAAAGTCCGTGGGGGCAGTTGTCATGGTCCGGCGTGGGGGCACCGTCGAGTCCGTGGCATTTTCCACCTTCTCATCCTCCTTCTCCTCCTCATCTCCCCCTACCCCTATTTCTATGAGCCACTCTTCGTACGATGATTGTTTTTCCTCATTAGGGGCATCGTCCGTGGGGGCGTCGTGGGGGCGTTTTTCCTCATTAGGTTTAGGTAGAACACCTATTTCTATGAGCCATTCCTCATAGGACTTTTGAGGTTGATCATTCTGGAATGGAGGTTCAAGAATTGCTTCCAGGTCCTCCTCCCACAATTCTTTATTTTTATTTGATGTTTCTTTTAAAAATGTCAGATTTATGGGAGAGGAGGAGGAGGAGGAGGAGGAGAAGGAGCACGTCGTATCCTCTATAACGACAACATCATTTTCATTCGTTTCCTTGACTGCTTGATAGTGAATAATCTTCTTCTCTGTTTCTTGTTTTACCAGCCATAGTGGCTTCCTTGGTTTAACCATTGTTTTTCCACGAGAAGGTGTTGGAATACTTGTTGTGAGAGGTCCACCATTTGTTTGTTTAGTTTTGTTCAGCCCTTTTGGTGTTTTCGGTAAACCTGGTCTTCTAGGTTTCTTTTTGTTTGTGACTTGAAGAGGTGTGGTTTTTTTCTTTCTTGGGGGGGAGGAGTTTTCACTGTCTGACCCAGTACCGATTTTCGTTTTTCTTTTTTTCAATTCACAAGGTGTTTCTTGTTTTGGTGTACACTTTTTCTTTGGAGCAGGAGGACAAGTAGGGGAGCAATTGTCCCTTTTTGGTGTTGTTTTCTTTTTTCCTTCAGTAATCGTTTCCGTGTTTTTTCCTTTAGTTGTTTTATTAGGTGGGGTGGAGCACTCATGTGATTTTACTACTTCTAGTTCTTTTGTTTTCTTTTTAATTTCTGCTTTCATTATCTGCATTTTGTCTTCTTGTATGCGAACTTTACGTTGAAGAGCCCTGGTTTTCGGATGGTGGCTGTGAGGTGTTTTTGTATTCCTGGAAATACATGAATTTCTAAATACTGAGTTATCTAATAAATACTACCATGTATTAGAATAAGTATGATCTGTATTAGTTATTTATAAAATACAATAACTTGTCAGTATAATTGTACTGTTACATAATACCCCAAAAGAATATGATGTATACATACACCCCCCATGAATGTTCACAGTTCCATAACGGACCAGGACGGGAGAGCGGCACCATGAGAGAATTAGCCGACTTTAGATTACATCCCCCACGAATTTCGACGAGGTGCCCCCACGGACCATGACAGATGGGGAGTGCCCCCACCAACCATGGAAGAATAAGCCCATCCCAGTTTACACCAACATCAAGCTTTACTACCCCAAAAGAATATGATGTATACATGTACACCCCCCATGAATGTTCACAGTTCCATAATGGACCATGACGCCACACAGGCACCAAGAGAGAATTAGCCGACTTTAGATTACCGCCCCCACGAATTTCGACGAGGTGCCCCCACGGACCATGACAGATGGGGAGCGCCCCCACCAACCATGGAGCTCATCCCAGTTTACACCAACATCAAGCTTTACTATAAAATATTTTAAATATTGCCCCCATGCTTATTGCATGAAGTGACTTGAATAATACAAAAGTAATGAAAGATATTTAGTTGACAGAATTAGCCGAAAGCCCCCACGAATTTTGACGAGGTGCCCCCACGGACGATGACGGTCCCCACGAACCATGACAGAATGACCCCACTATCAGTTACAGCCCAAACGAATCCTGAGTAATCACAATAAGAAGCAATACTAACGATGATAGAAAAAAAGAAAGATTCAAGCATGTAACGTTACACAAATATTATCATTTATTCATACACAATAGAAATTTACTCGTCCAGTAACTTATCTACTCACACCCAAGAAAAATGTCTGAAAGACGTATAAAAATAGGGTTTGTTTAATTTTGAAGAGCCACTGTGGTTTAACGAATGGTATACCTTTCACAAATCCAGACTTTTATATCATGCCGAGCTTTACATTGACATTGAAATGATCTCAACACGTCAAAACAATTTACTCGTCATTCACAATAATGTAACACATATTATAACCTGAAGGAAGTAACTGCAAAACAACATATTACAATATAGTTTTTTTTTAACCGTAGCCAGAAATGATGGGCAGTTAGTACATTATAACCATGTAATTTTTAAAATTGGACACACCACATAAATGGCATGAGTGTTTGATAACATGCAACTTTGGTATACACAAGTAGCACTTAAGCATCCAACTTCTATCATGCCCACTCACGATACTAACATGAAAAATGCAGTTCCTGTCCCCAAACCACAGGATCAAGTAGCACCATTTTTGTTAAATATTACCGTTCTAATCAACCAGTGACTACGGCATAAGAGATGCCAGTGGGGCTCTGGTGATTACAAAATACTTCTGTTTAAAAAGAACTATTATTTTACTAGGATTATTATACGAGTTTTACATATTTCTTATGTATTACAGGGTTGCTTGCTACACACACTATGCCTGGCAGCTGAGGCAAATTAAACAAACAAAAAATCTATTACGAGTGCCCCCACGAACGTGCCCCCACGAACGATGACAAATAGCCCCACTAACGAAATTAAAATGCTATGCTTACAGGCACAAGTAACTCTCACACAGTTAAAGAACCATAACAGATGCCAGTGGGGCGCTGGTGATTACAAAATACTTCTGTTTAAAAAAGAACTATTATTTTACTAGGATTATTATACGAGTTTTACATATTTCTTATGTATTACAGGGTTGCTTGCTACACACACTATGCCTGGCAGCTGAGGCAAATTAAACAAAAAAAAAATCTATTACGAGTGCCCCCACGAACGTGCCCCCACGAACGATGACAAATAGCCCCACTAACGAAATTAAAATGCTATGCTTACAGGCACAAGTAACTCTCACACAGTTAAAGAACCATAACAGATGCCAGTGGGGCGCTGGTGATTACAAAATACTTCTGTTTAAAAAAGAACTATTATTTTACTAGGATTATTATACGAGTTTTACATATTTCTTATGTATTACAGGGTTGCTTGCTACACACACTATGCCTGGCAGCTGAGGCAAATTAAACAACAACAAAATCTATTACGAGTGCCCCCACGAACGTGCCCCCACGAACGATGACAAATAGCCCCACGAACGAAATTAAAATGCTATGCTTACAGGCACAAGTAACTCTCACACAGTTAAATAACGTTGTTTAGAACATTCTGAGGTTGTTCATCACTGTAGGGTCAAAAATACAAAGTACAAAGTATAGTACTCCACCATTTTTTGTTTGAATTTGAAATTCCTACACAATATACTTGGGTTAGAGAAATTATACAGAACCATAAGAACTGTAGAATGTTAGCTTGCAAAAAAATACTAGTTTAAGTATATGAAATTACTACAAAATCTCTATAATGTTCTACAGTACTTATTAGATTGGGCGAGGCAAGCGTTTTAGGTTAGGAAAGATAAAATTGAAATTTACAAAATGATTACTATAGATTTACAAAATCACGTAAGTGCTAACGTGACAAATGTTAAAACTTAAAGTGAAAAGCTGAAGTTAAAACATTAAATTACAGGGATTCAGTCGATCCCGAAGAGAAATGTATAGAATGGGAAGGGGAATGGGAAGTGGAAGGGGAAGGGGAAGGGGAAGGGGAACGGGATGTAAAATGCAGTTGGTGCAGGTATGCCTGTTTTTTTATTCTCACGAATTTGAGACATGAAATTATGGAATGGGGATGATGATGCTAGTGGGGACAAGGGTTGGTGGGTAGAAGGTGACTGGGAGGAGGAGGTGGGGGGGGATGTAGGTGGACGGGGCATGGAGCGGGTCGGGGTACCTTTACGTTTACGTGATTTGGAGAGGGTGGAGGTATGACGGGGGGACCGGGTGTGGGGGCGGGCTTCAGGGGAAGGGGATCTAAGGTCTATGTGGGTGTCGGGATTGGGGGTGGAGCGGGTGGAGGGAGGCTGTGTTGAGGTGGGACGTGTAGGGGGACGTTTCAGGGAAGAGGAGGTGGAGCGGGATGTTGAGGGCTTCGGGGAGGTGGGACGTGTAGGGGGATGGGGGGTGGACCGGGTGTGAGGGCGGGCTTCAGGGGATCTAAGGGCTATGTGGGTGTCGGGATTGGGGGTGGAGCGGGTGGAGGGAGGCTGTGTTGAGGTGGGACGTGTAGGGGGACGTTTCAGGGAAGAGGAGGTGGAGCGGGATGTTGAGGGCTTCGGGGAGGTGGGACGTGTAGGGGGATGGGGGGTGGACCGGGTGTGAGGGCGGGCTTCAGGGGATCTAAGGTCTATGTGGGTGTCGGGATGGGAGGTGGAGCGGGTGGAGGGAGGCTGTGTTGAGGTGGGATGTTTAGGGGGACGTTTCAGGGAAGAGGAGGTGGAGCGGGATGTTGAGGGCTTCGGGGAGGTGGGACGTGTAGGGGGATGGGGGGTGGACCGGGTGTGAGGGCGGGCTTCAGGGGATCTAAGGACTATGTGGGTGTCGGGATGGGGGGTGGAGCGGGTGTGGGGGCGGGCTTCAGGGGATATAAGGTCTACGTACGTGTCGGGATGGGGGGTGGAGCGGGTGTGGGGGCGGGCTTCAGGGGATATAAGGTCTACGTACGTGTCGGGATGGGGGGTGGAGCGGGTGGAGGGAGGCTGGGTTGAGGTGGGACGTGTAGGGGGACGTTTCAGGGAAGAGGAGGTGGAGCGGGATGTTGAGGGCTTCGGGGAGGTGGGACGTGTAGGGGGATGGGGGGTGGACCGGGTGTGAGGGCGGGCTTCGGGGGAAGGGGATCTAAGGTCTATGTACGTCTGGGGATGGGGCGTGTACTGGGTGTGGGGGCGTGAGGGAGGGGAAATCAGGTCTATGTGGGTGTGGGGATGAGGGGTGGAGAAGGTGTGGGACTGTGAGGTAGAGGTGGGGGGGTTACATTCTTGCCAAAACGCTTGCCGCGCCCAATCTAATAATCCCTCAGTCTCTTGTTCTTGCTCATCCTCTGTTGTTGTTGAAGTTATGCCAAGGAACTGGGGCCTGAAGGACGTGCCAAAAATGGCCTCCCCGTCTGCAATGTCTTCTTCCCAGACAGTTCTGACACGTCTCTCCTCCTCGCTATTTTTAAAAATGAATAAGAATAACAAACCAAAAAAATAATAAATAATGTAAAATAATAGAAAGTACAGAATTGCTACCAAATGTCCTTATATTGAATAATGATACGGGAACAAGGGACGTGAAAATAAAACAATAACGAAGTATAAAAAGTGCCCCCACGAACTACGAGAAAGTGCCCCCACGGACGATGACAGTGCCCCCACGAACTGTAAGAGCTAAAGTGAAGGAAAAATAATGGCATTCCACTTTTCATTTGGGGTTACAAAAAAAATAAAGAAAAATCTTTTTCTATATATTGAACGAATAGATTAGCATTATTATTTCTTAAATTTCATGAGTTGAATTAGTTAATTTTGTGAGTAACGTCTAAATAAGACCCCCACGAACTCTCACAAAGTGCCCCCACGAACTACGAGAAAGTGCCCCCACGGACGATGAAAGTGCCCCCACGAACTGTAAGAGCTAAAGTGAAGGAAAAATAATGGCATTCGACATTTCAGTTGGGGTTAAAAAAATAATAAACAATAATCTTTTTCTATATATTGAACGACTAGATTAGCATTATTATTTCTTAAATTTCATGAGTTGAATTAGTTAATTTTGTGAGTTACGTGTAAACGAGACCACGACGAACTCTCAAAAAGTGCCCCCACGAACTATGAGAAAGTGCCCCCACGAACGAAGAATGAATTGAATTTTAAGGACATTTGGTAACAGTTCAGCATAAAAATAATATTTCAAAGAAATGTGGTTCAACAATAATAATATTAGTTAATTAAGAAATGTCACCTTATCTCCTATTGAGGGTATAGTTCTTTTAAAAGGTTCGTTTTAAAGCGGAATGTACAATAAATCCAATAATTTTGTGCCATTTTTATACAATGATGGTGGTTAAAAAAAATACAATATATTTTTTCTCTAATTTCCAGTACAGGAATGGCCTTTTTTAAAGTTAACCCAATAAGAGATTATAATTTTTTAGAATTAAAGCAATGCAAGATTGCACATTACTATAATAGTATAAGTAACTACGTTCCCTATTTGAAGATGTTGTGACAAACATTAACATAATTAAGCAAACTATTTGTGAATAATGGAAAAATCATACAAATCATTTTATTGAAAGTACATCTAAAAAAATGGGAAACTTACGTTTCCACTGGTAGAGTTTCACATGTCTCAGTGCGCCTGGACCTCAAAGAGTGGGTCGTGGTGGACTCTCCTGAAGATCTGTAAAATAAGAAAAAGTAAAACAAATTAAGAAGTGCTGCCACAAATGGTACAAGGTGCAAGCCACCACTATTTTTTTTTTAAAGTGTCCCCACGAATGCCATAGTGCCCCCACGAATTACGAGAAAGTGCCCCCACGAACAATGAGAGAAACCGACCACTAAGTACTCATTTATAAGTTGAGGAAGTCCGTTACGTGATGATACTAATATGACGTTAAGTGTCTATGTTTCAAGAAGAATATTGGGAAAAGCACAACTTACCTTCTTCCGTGAAGGGTGGAGGAGGTGGCGGCCTGCCCCTGGGATGTACGATCGTCTGCCTCGGATTCAAAGTGCTCTCTGCGCGATCTGTAAATTAAAACAAACAAAACAAAGTTCAAGTTATGTGAAAAGAAATAAAATATTTTAGGGGGAAAAAGAAGGAAAACAAATTAAGAAGTGCTGCCACGAAAGGTACAAGGTGCAAGCCCCCACTATTTTTTTTTTTAAAAGTGTCCCCACGAACGCCATAGTGCCCCCACGAATTACGAGAAAGTGCCCCCACGAACAATGACAGAAACCGACCACTAAGTACTCATTTATTTATAAGTTGAGGAAGCCCGTTACGTGATGATACTAATATGACGTTAAGTGTCTATGTTTCAAGAAGAATATTGGGAAAAGCACAACTTACCTTCTTCCGTGAAGGGTGGAGGAGGTGGCGGCCTGCCCCTGGGATGTACGATCGTCTGCCTCGGATTCAAACTGCTCTCTGCGCGATCTGTAAATTAAAACAAACAAAACAAAGTTCAAGTTATGTGAAAAGAAATAAAATATTTTAGGGGGAAAAAGAAGGAAAACAAATTAAGAAGTGCTGCCACGAAAGGTACAAGGTGCAAGCCCCCACTATTTTTTTTTTTAAAAGTGTCCCCACGAACGCCATAGTGCCCCCACGAATTACGAGAAAGTGCCCCCACGAACAATGACAGAAACCGACCACTAAGTACTCATTTATTTATAAGTTGAGGAAGCCCGTTACGTGATGATACTAATATGACGTTAAGTGTCTATGTTTCAAGAAGAATATTGGGAAAAGCACAACTTACCTTCTTTCGTGAAGGGTGGAGGAGGTGGCGGCCTGCCCCTGGGATGTACGATCTTCTGCCTCGGATTCAAACTGCTCTCTGCGCGATCTGTAAATTAAAACAAACAAAACAAAGTTCAAGTTATGTGAAAAGAAATAAAATATTTTAGGGGGAAAAAGAAGGAAAACAAATTAAGAAGTGCTGCCACGAAAGGTACAAGGTGCAAGCCCCCACTATTTTTTTTTTTAAAAGTGTCCCCACGAATGCCATAGTGCCCCCACGAATTACGAGAAAGTGCCCCCACGAACAATGAGAGAAACCGACCACTAAGTACTCATTTATAAGTTGAGGAAGTCCGTTACGTGATGATACTAATATGACGTTAAGTGTCTATGTTTCAAGAAGAATATTGGGAAAAGCACAACTTACCTTCTTTCGTGAAGGGTGGAGGAGGTGGCGGCCTGCCCCTGGGATGTACGATCTTCTGCCTTTGATTCAAACTGCTCTCTGCGCGATCTGTAAATTAAAACAAACAAAACAAAGTTCAAGTTATGTGAAAAGAAATAAAATATTTTAGGGGGAAAAAGAAGGAAAACAAATTAAGAAGTGCTGCCACGAAAGGTACAAGGTGCAAGCCCCCACTATTTTTTTTTTAAAAGTGTCCCCACGAACGCCATAGTGCCCCCACGAATTACGAGAAAGTGCCCCCACGAACAATGACAGAAACCGACCACTAAGTACTCATTTATTTATAAGTTGAGGAAGCCCGTTACGTGATGATACTAATATGACGTTAAGTGTCTATGTTTCAAGAAGAATATTGGGAAAAGCACAACTTACCTTCTTCCGTGAAGGGTGGAGGAGGTGGCGGCCTGCCCCTGGGATGTACGATCTTCTGCCTCGGATTCAAACTGCTCTCTGCGCGATCTGTAAATTAAAACAAACAAAACAAAGTTCAAGTTATGTGAAATGAAATAAAATATTTTAGGGGGAAAAAGAAGGAAAACAAATTAAGAAGTGCTGCCACGAAAGGTACAAGGTGCAAGCCCCCACTATTTTTTTTTTTAAAAGTGTCCACACGAATGCCATAGTGCCCCCACGAATTACGAGAAAGTGCCCCCACGAACAATGACAGAAACCGACCACTAAGTACTCATTTATAAGTTGAGGAAGCCCGTTACGTGATGATACTAATATGACGTTAAGTGTCTATGTTTCAAGAAGAATATTGGGAAAAGCACAACTTACCTTCTTCCGTGAAGGGTGGAGGAGGTGGCGGCCTGCCCCTGGGATGTACGATCGTCTGCCTCGGATTCAAACTGCTCTCTGCGCGATCTGTAAATTAAAACAAACAAAACAAAGTTCAAGTTATGTGAAAAGAAATAAAATATTTTAGGGGGAAAAAGAAGGAAAACAAATTAAGAAGTGCTGCCACGAAAGGTACAAGGTGCAAGCCCCCACTATTTTTTTTTTAAAAGTGTACACACGAACGCCATAGTGCCCCCACGAATTACGAGAAAGTGCCCCCACGAACAATGACAGAAACCGAGCACTAAGTATTATAAGTTGAGGAACCCCGTTACGTGATGATACTAATATGACGTTAACTGTCTATGTTTGCTTTTTTTTAATTTGACACGGGACAACCCATCTAGACTCTAAGTATGGGGTTTAACCCAGGGGATCAACACTGTGACACTAACACACGGGAAAACCGTTTTTTCAGTGGTGAAAACCGCATTTCTTGTTTAAAAGTGCAACCACGATCAATGAGAGAAAGCCCCCACTAAGTATTAAGTTGCGGAAGCCCGTTAAGTGATGATGATAATATGACGTTTACTGTGTATGTTTCAAGCAGAATATTGGGAAAAGCACGACTTACCTTCTTACGTCATGCGGGGTGCCCTGTCCTTCGTCTGACCCGACATACTGCACGTCACTGTCGCTAGTAGGCGGACGGCCCTGTGCCTCTGCAGGTTCGGTTTTGGTAAATAACATGCATTGTTAAGTATATTTAGTGAATTATGGGGAATATAATTTTTGTTTTTCGGTGCTCGCTATGGTTACTGCCTACGGTAAGAATTAAAGTGTAGTAATGGAGTAATTCTACTTGTGATTGTCCGTTTGGGCACGTCCGTGGGTGGACATCCGTTTGACACGTCCGTGGGGGCACGTCCGTGGATGCACGTCCGTGATGGGATGTCCGTGGGGGCACGTGCGTGGGGGCACGTGCGTGGGGGCAATATTATATTATACTTGGTAGGGGCAGTGTTAATGGTTGGTGGGTTAAAGTTAGATTTACTTTTGTAGATCAAGAAGTTAAAAACTATGAATGAAACACTGCATACTTCTATATTAGAATAAGTTATAAAATATCTAAACAGTGAAATGAATATAATTTAAATTTCACTCATATATTTCATACTTACTGTCTTGTGTCTGGGAGGCCCACATTGAGCGCTTGTACTCTTTTTCACGTTTTTGTTTCAGCCCCCTCTCATGCTCCGACATTCCACCCTCATCTGCTATGCGCTGACGCCTCGCCTGAGGTATAAATAGATAAATTTTGAAGTTAGCAAGGTGTTATGAAAAAAGTTATTATTTGTACAAAATTGTGGTAGCCACCGAACGAGAATTACAGTGTGCACAATATAGAGAAAATTCCTTACAGTGTTACATGCTATTAGAATAGGTACAAAACAATATTCTGGAGGTAATATTTCATGTGTTAATTTGGAATAATTATCTGGTGTTAAGAAGCACCACCAAAATTTAAATTCTTCAGGTACGGATTTTATGGTGGTCGAGGACAGGGGGATACACATATTTTCATAGCATTATTATATTAGTGGTACAGGAATAGAATAGATAATTATATTTGAATATTAAAAGAAATATTTTAAAAATAATGCTAAATGCAAAGGTATATTATTACCTGACTGCGCTTCTTGTCTTTATCGCGGGTGTCATGCGTCTTACGGTATTCCACCATGTACCTTCTATTACTCTCTTTCTCTTTGGTCGATTTCGGCTTCTTTACTCGTTTTTTTTTCTTCTTAGGGGGAACTTGTTGTTCTACCTCTTGTTGTGCGTGTTGTTGTTGTTGTTGTTGTTGTTGTTGGGATTTTAGTGTGCGTCGGGATCGGGATCGTGCTGGTGGTGGTGGTGGTGGTGGTGGTGGTGGTGGTGATGGTGGTTGAGATGGTGTTGATGATGATGATGGTGCGGGTGATTGTGTGGTGTTACGCTTGCGCTTCGCCATTTCTGAAAAAATTTATAAGAAAAACAATTAAAAAACGAATTAGAACATTTTAATTTCAAAGAAGAATAAGTTGTACAATACAGGGGTACAAATTTAGACGGGAGGTAGGGTTTCATTTTTCAATGAAAAAGTTTTCCCCAACGGATGCGCCCCGACGGATTATGTTTAGCCCCCACGAATTATTTCATATGGACATTATTCATTAAGAGATAAAGAATTGGTGGGGATGAAAGTCGGTGAATACATGGCACTTAGTATTAGATTTCTATGAAAAATTTAGCAAAATGTATCCAACTTCTTATAACACTCCAAGAATTTGTGGGGCCTGACGAAATGATAGGTGGGGGCAGACGGTATGATTCGTGGGGGCTGATTCGTGGAGGCTTATTCGACGTGGTGAGGGTATGAATAGAGGGGGATGATGGGATAGGTCGTGGACGCCATAATGGTGGGTGGATACACGGGACGTATTATTACAACATTTTCTATGAAAAAAGTTTGCAAAATGAATGGCCATTAAATTAGATTACTGATAGAATTCGTGGGGGTGAGGAAATGATTCGTGGGGGCTAATTTCAAGTAGTGACGGAATAAAAGGTGGTGGGTGGTGGGCGATGATGGGATAGGTGGTTGAGGGAGTGATCGTGAGTAGATAAACGGCACCTATCATTACCACATTTCTATGAAAAACTTTGCAAAATGTATGGACATTATTCTATGATACTGAAACAATTCGTGGGGACTTACGAAATAATCCGTGGGGGCTAAAGGAATGGTTCGTGGGGGCTTATTGCTCCGGGCGAATCGTGGGGGCAAAAATGGTGGCGGGATCCACGTCTTGACGAAATTTCGAAAGCATTTTTCGATCAAAAAGTTTATGTGTACCTTAACTGTATGAGAAAAAGTTGATATCTAGAATCTATACATATTATTCTATCATATTAACATAGGTTTGCATAGTTGACATTATGAAATTAAGAATAATGGTGCTAGATTCACAAGAAATATGAAGAAAGACGTTACTCACCGAAAACGCTGCAGAACTCCGCGTCCCTGTGACGTCATGGTTTTCCTCCGTAAATCGGTAGATGGCGCCACGAATTAGTTCCAGATATGAACGGTAGATGTAGGTATGGTATTGCGCGCTTTGACAGAAGGAACACCACGAACGATATGAGCCCCCACGGGCCCCCACGAACGCTGACATAGGTGCCCCCACGGACGATAATGCCCCCACGAACGTTAAGACGGGTGCCCCCACGGACGATAATACCCCCACGAACGATGACAAAATAGCCCCCACGAACGATGACAGCCCCCACGATCGATGACAGTAGAGTTTATGGAAGGAAATTTTTAATAAATACTATTGATATAAATTCAGTTTTACAAGAGTGGATTGAGGAAGGTTAATGCTTGATAAGGTGGATAATATTATTAAATAATGATATATAATTTGCAAGATATAATGGATATTGTTACGTTATGCCCCCACGAACGATGACAGGGAAAAAGTACACCACTTTTCTATTTTATCGTATTTAGGTGACAAATTGAATAATTTTATAAACTTTTAAAGTATTATAATATGCAAATAAGTATAGGTATTTGTTTAGAAGTAAGTATTGAAATAAATTGATATTTTTTAAAATGTACTGTACTGTTAGTAATGGTTTTAAGTGCCCCCACGGACGATGACAAAAAAAATGTACAAGTGATTAAAGACTGGAATAAATATTATATTTTATTCATATGTTTATGTACTGATGGAATAGTAAATAAAAGAATGTATACAAAGTGATAAAAAAAAAACCAGAAAGTATGTATAATTAATTCATTACAAAAAAAGCCGTTAAATTAGAGTATACAAGAAAAAACAGTGAAAACGGGACAGAAATCATACATTTTTAGGGGAAATTCATAAAATATTTAAGTTAAGGGTGAAAATGTAAGTTGCAAAATGTAGACATATTAGGTATTCATACTCAAATACAAAAAACAGATATCAATTTGGTTAAATAACTTAGTAATGAGGAAATAATGTTGAAATCCATGAATTGGGCACGTTTCGTGAGAATCGACCATATATATATGGCGGTATTAAAAGCAACATTGTTCAAGGCACAATACGTTAAGGTCACTAGCAAAATGTTCCAAATAACTTCCCAATAAGGGGATATTGTGAAGTTCATATTGTATTATGTTCATTTTAATATTTTAACATTCATGCTGTCATATTAATACAAAGTATCTACTTATGAGTGTTTGTGTACAAATACTTTTGGCCGGTTATAGTTTTTATGATTATAGAAATAAGGCATGTGTCATGCATAATGAAATTAACTAAAACATTTGTTAATTATCACTGCATTTCCATATTATATGTAAATATCAAAGCTACATTGTGTCTCTCATTCATTGTTCTCCATAGCAAATAGATAAAAACATTACCATTTTGAATATAAAGGCCTGTTTCCACCGAACGACATTTTGCCACCGACCATGAACGATTCACAAATCTTTTGTGGTCATTAGTAAAATCGTTCAGTGGAAACAAAAAATAGGGGATAAAGACATTTGCAAACGACTACAAACGACATTTGTGAACAACATATGTGAACAATTCACCAACGACCAAATATTAAACCTGTTTGATATTTTTGGACGACAGTTGCTCATGACTTTTTCCAAGGGTAATTAAAGACTATTTAATCTATTGTTCCCTGACTTTTCTGAGCTCTGTCGTTTGAAAAGTTGTCCAGAATGTCCGAGAATCGTTCAACTATCAGTATATTTAGTCGTTCAGTGGAAACAAGAAATATCTTATTCCTGAACGACCAAAACGGCTGATGACAATTTATCTTTTACAGTCTTTTGCAGTCGTTACATATTCTAAACCACAATTGCTTTATTTGTATACTCTTGTTCAGATTTTAAGGTCAGCTGCAGATTATGGTGTTTCATACTATACCAGATGTAATAACTATTCTTATAGTGGTTAGAATGTATATACCTATCCAACTATAAACAGTTACAGGGACAGATAGATTCATTTATCATAGAAGCAAGTCATATTATTTTATAAAACATCTGTATTATACATCAATATTCAACAGAGCCTGCTGCAACAGGTTGCAGACGCTTGTTGTGAGTTGGCAGCAACTGGCATATAGCATCAAAGCAATGCATTACATTTCTATAATTACAATATTGAATTTCCATACTTATAATTATTTCATTATTAAGATATTCGGAACTACTGTCAAAAACATTTGGAACATTCAGGGAGATATCAATATTCACTGCTACCTTGCACAGCACTGACTTTACCTTTCTATTATTACTTGAGAGAATGTGATTTAAGGGGTTTTGAATCATTATTTGATTGCAATTAATAGACATAGGTATGTTTGTAACTACCTATGCTTGACCAGGCATGGCCCTTGGATTTTGATATCACTTCTCAGAGTTATTTATTTAGAATCGTGTAGGCCAGTTTTCTATTGTAAGAAAACACAAGGGTCACCCATAGAATAATGGTGCACTCTGTTTTTACTTGAACAAATGCCAATTTAATGATGACTATATTGGTTAGCCTGTCCTCAAATAGAATAAGGGGGCAATTTTGGCAGGAGATATTCCTTAAAATTAGGAGGAATTGAAGATTTTGACATGTTACTCTATTTTGTTTCTGCAATATGTTATTGTGTAGTTACTGCAACATGTTCCTGCAACATATTACTGTGCCATGTTACTGTAATATGTTACTGTGCCATGTTACTGCGACATGTTACTGTGACATGTTACTACAACATGTTAATGTGACATGTTCCTGTGACATAGATATTGGAACACTTAGCTTGATTTACTTTTAGCATAGATACTGTACAATCTTAAATACTTTGCAAATACTTTATAATATATAAAATATGTATAAGTATTAAATATTACGTTAAAGTCTCATTCATGTAGATAGAGTTACAAGTCTGACAATTTGTAAATATCATGTTACTTCTCATTCTTAAATTATTTTTCAAATCTACTCCATAAACATAAGGTAGTAAGTCTGAAACATCACCATAAAAAAAGTGATAATATCTTACTTATAAATACTATCTTAAAGGTCCAACCAGTGTGAAACACCCCCTAAGATAAGTACTGCTACTAAGTCAAAGCATACCTCTTCAGTATTTCAATGTTTTATTGCATAAATTTCCAAGCCATCCATGACACTTTCGTTAATATTTAGTTTGGTATATCCTCCATTCTTTGTTTCACACCCCTGTGAATGTACCTTTCTACATCCCTGTGAAATTGAAACTACAAATATTCCTTGTAATAAAGGATGAACTTACAATTGTAAGTGACTGCTGAACAAATAAAATAGTATGAGTCAACATCGGACAAACACAATTGAACTACTATCAACATTGGGCTTGCGATAAACAGTAAAGGCCATTTTACACTACGAATTGGCTGGTTCGCGTTAGGGCCGTTTCATACACGCTTTTGCCGACATAAATAGCAAACACGATTCTGGTGGCCCAACGCATAGTGTAATATAGAAAAATGCAACCCAATGCTAGCCAATGCGACCCAACGCCAGCCAATGCGACCCAAAGCATCCCCAATGCGACCCAAAACCTGAAGTGTAATATACTTCACATTGGGTGGCATTGGGAACCAATGCAACCCAACGCATAGTGTCATATGGGCTTAATTCACGGCAAATTAGCCACGTTGGGCAACGCGACTCGATGCATCCTTTGACTAAGTGCATAGTGTAATTAGGGCTTTATGCAACCTCAACGTGTGCCAACACAACCCCAACACGTGCAGACGCTACCCAATGCGTGCCAAAACGTGTAGTATTTTCGGACCATTTTAAGACAACGATTGTGTGGTGGCAGTTTCACTTGTGATCTGAGAATGGGGATAAAAGGGATGAGGTAAAAGGGAGATCTCGGAGGGGAGGTCGTCCCCTGCACGCAAGGATCGATTGCACAATACAGTGACAAGAACAAGAGGAAAGAGATGGGCAGCATAGGTTGGACTCCTACATCGACTGGAGAAGGATGGCTGGGAAACTGCACCTAGAGTTCATACCAGGAATGGTAAAATGGTAGCATGTTGGCCTAGCGCCCAATACTTTCCTCATGCCTATCTTGTCAATCGCCTTAAGTTCATACCAGGTTACAGGTATACCCTTATTTCACGACTTTTGTTTAAGTCCAAATAGTGATCTTTGACGTAACTATGCATCACTCTCCATGACTAGTTATTTCTTCATTCCCGAACGCCTCATCAGAGTTTGACACAAAATGTAAGATGTTGATGACACTCTGAGAACCCAAGAGTGAATTGGTTGAAATATTAATGAATAGGAAACCAAAACTATATATTTGCATGTATGTGCATGTCAGGAATACAAACACATATTTTCAGCTTTAATTTTTTGTAATTTTTAATGTCAATGTAATGTTAGTGTGCTAGGTGGCAGCAGTGAAGCGTAGTCAGTATTGTAAAGTACTAATCCGTGGTGCCCCGAGCCGCACTGTGTGAACAAAATGAGTTAGCTGAAATCATAAAGGTAAACAATAGGTAAAACTAGATGTCATTACAGATATCAGGGGATGTCATGTATTTCCCATCAAATAGAGATTATAGGAGGAAGTTAAGTAGCTCCAACTAATAGGAGGATGGTATGAAAAAAAGTTCATTCCAAAATAAAGACTTAATCCTGAAAGGGGAATTATAACTCTACACTTTGGTAATAGATTTTTGAAATAATGAATATTGTAAGCTACACAAATAGACAGGATTTAGAATTACTGACAAATAAAATCTAATGTATTATAAGAGCCAGTGATAGGTAGTATACAAAGGGCCAGACCCTATAGGTTAGTGAGCAAACTACATCAATCATTGAGAAGGACAGATGGGAGCTAGATAGTGAACATCAAGGGTAGGCTTAACCAGGTGAAGACTTGGACATAGATACTGGAACAGCTAGAGCACAGGCTTACGGAGGCATTGAGATAGACCAAAAGACACAGAAACCTTTGTGGACTTAGACGCTCCATTTTAGATAGAGTACTGTGCTATTGCACGGAATAGTATGTTTAAAGTGGATTACGAATGAGAACTAACTATTACTATGATTATATGTTGCATGTGAATGTCTAACATACTATTGTACAAGATTTGAAAAAGACGCGGTGAGGATATTCGTGTATATTCCACGGATTAATAAACTATTTAACCTATTGTCAAAGAGTGTTCTTTATATGGACATGAACCCCCATATAGAGATTCCCCTACCACTATACCAGAACTTCAATGGATTCATTAATAAGTAAATATGTCTTAACCAAAGATATACTGCATAGACCGATGAACTAACGATAATTATAGCGATGACGCGTTGCATGCTTTCCTCGATACTAACAGTACTAACAAGTATCCACAATTTTGTGACAACACCTTTCTATAACTGTAAGATAAAATATATTTTATGAAAAGGTAGAGCAAAATCTGTTCTATATTCTGATGTATACTACATAACTCTACCTATAATATATAGAGGGCAATTTAAATTAAAGGTAGGCTACAATATAATTACTGTTTCCCAAGATTACAGATCATCCAATAGGAATGTGTCATCACATCATACATGTTAGCATACTATGTTATATTGAGAAAGGCATTTGTCCCATATGGTTTTCCCTGTTATATACTTCTCCCAGTCTACCTCATATCCCCATTCATTGTCAAATATGAGAGCTCTCTGTAGCTTTTTAATGAGCTCCTCTCATCACAATGTGTCTGTGTCCTAGGGTAAACATTTCCCACAAACCGTGCTACACCACCCCTCGCACATATAGACTAAGTAAACAAGGGGACTCCAGTCGGCAGGTACAGGGGGACCTGCCACCCCTGTTTGGTTTATCCTACCCCTGCTTACTTCCCTGTTCCAGATTAGGTCTTCCTACTGCTGCTGACACTCCGACCCTGAACACCTGGCAGCCAGGTAGGTGGACCTTTTTCATCTTAAAGGTCAGCAAATATGTCATGCATATGGTCAGAGTCAGGGCCAACACCCCCATCAGTGGCCCACCCTGTCAGGGCCCACACCCCTTGGTCCTATAGCTCTTTGGTTATTATAAGAGGATGTCAAATGATTAGTTACCACTCCTAATGGAGTAGATAGAAGTGGATTTATACTAACCTCTGCTCAATAATCAATCAGCATCAGTTATTAGGTAAACAAAGATGTAGGCATCCATCAATTGTTTTGTATCAAATATTGTTATCAATTATTTCTAAGTCTTGAATCTATGACATAAATTAAATTAGACACATTTATATCATATTCTGTCCAATACATTAACCCTTGGACCCATTTTGGACCTTGGCCTACTGGCCGCAGTCCAAATGATCTAGGAGATTACTATATCAGACCTCATACTCCATAGTAGTTTCTTCTTACTAGAGTATATCACAATGTGAAATTAGGTTCAATATGATGTAAATATTTCTTACAAATGTGCCCAAAACCTGGAGTGACTTGTCCATGTAGTTATTATAAAAATAACTGAATTCATTTCATAGGTATCTAACCGCTGTTGTCTACAGGAGGTGACTTACAAGGGGAAGGACCGAACCAAGCTCCTGAAGCTGCAGACATGAAGTGGTAAGGGGTATCAATGGGTAGTCCTAGTATAAACTATGGCCCTCCTCTTTGGGCTAATAGCAGGATGTATGGTTTGGAGCATCTTATATTCTATCATCCTTAGTGTTTTTATTTGAAGTACTAGCCATTATCATCATATCTAAGGATAGACACCAGTTGCCAGTGACCAATATGAATTAAAGTTCAAATTGATTCTTTTACCTTTATTATTTGAACATCAATATCTTGGTCAATATAGTCAACTGACAGGAATCACCTTTGCAAAGACCTTCATATAATTTTATGCGGGGAAGAGTGTCATAGATTTTTTTAGTATAGCCTTAGGTCTTATTTTATCATCATAATTGACAAAAACTAAATCAATAGATAGCGTTTTAAACTTGCATCATATCAACATAATTATATATGTATAGCAATGCAGTAAGGAACGACCTTGGTTAAAGGGAGCGGCTCTATTCTCCCCTTCACCACTGGTGTCCTCAAGTGCTTTTCTATTTCTAAATAATTTCTAATTGGATACATGTCTACAAAAGAGTAGTCTTTGTTTTTTACATTTTGAACTTATGCAGATATCGCTGAACTTTATTGGGTCATTTAACTATAAAATCACATCCACAGAGCTTCCTTTTCATTTTTAATGCTAAAACTAGCCAAATTCATTGAAATCTTCCAAACTCAAATACTTATGGAAATCCTTTCCCTGAGCCTATTTCTCGCCCATGTTAAAATCTAAACCATGAAATATGGTAAAAAAAAAAAATTAAAAACCAGTTTTTCTTGCTCAAATCAATTAATGTGGAACCCCAAAAATAGTGTTTGTTTACGAACAAATATAAATTCACCATCTCATGTGGCATTCTACTTCAGTTTCAGCTAGTTTTCACAGCTAATACTTTACTACTGACCTTAACTGGACTCATCTAATATATTTCTATACTTATCTGAGTTTTGAAAATGTTGTCAATATTATTGGTTTTGGTTCCCTTTAACATTGAAGGTGTAATGTTAGGACAGATGACCACCCACTGCTATGTCTCACAGCTCAGGAAAGCGGCCCCTTATCGAAACAAATGGTGGTATTTTCTGTGAAGCTGTGCTCACCTTTGCTCTGTACTCTGTTTCAGGTTGTACGGCCTAATCCTGTTGGGGAACCTGTATTTTGTCAGCTTCGCAATTCTTCCAACCCGAGGACCAACTGGTCAAACTCGTCAAACTGGAGGTACCGGTCAGAACCCGCTAAAGCCCAATTCACTGTGGGCATTTTTTCACTGCGATAAAATAATCGCAATCAAGAAAAAAACTTAATTTTGACTAAATAATCACATGACCTTATAAATTGGGGGCTGGTTTGTAAACCACAAAAATATTTTCCAAAAATGGTAAGTCTAAATACCAAATGATTACAATTGTATGTCAGGTTGCAATGGAAAAGTGCCCAGGGCAAATGGGGCTTCAGCGATGTTACTAAGACTGTGGTCGAATGGCGATCGCTGCTGATCCATCTTAAGGGAGTTCCCATTTAGAGAATCAACAAATATTTGTATCATTTCGACCAGTTCTGGCTCAATTCTGATCAAAATGACCGTGCGATAACATTCCTGGTAAGTACCAGGTTGTGCATGCGATGGGCAGCACAAGTCTTCTTTGCTGCAATTCAAGCATGCAGTACTGCCTTCAACTTCTGCCTCAGCATCAGCGTCAGCCCAAGCTACAGTCCCACCGACATCAAGTACTAATAAAAACGCCTACGCCAAGGCCCCGGAGGCCCTGCAGGCAACCTGTTCAACTGTAGTGACCTGAGCAGATACCAACTCCAGTCACACTTATTAATGTAAATAATAGTTAACACCATGAGAATGGGGAGGAAGCCAAGGAAAAGGGATGAGTGAAAGAGTAGAAAACCACCACTGCAAAGAACTTTAAATAGAAGGCAGACACAAGCAACAAATCACTCTTGCGACCCCAGATGCTTATGACACATTTTGCTGCTGTACAATGAAGATTCAGAACACCACAGCCATGAAAACTATGGTGGCATGGTGTTTAAATTGAGGGAATAAACAGGGACTGAGATCCCAACACTGACCATTCCATAATCTAACATGACTCTTAATCAATTTAGCGATACAAAATCCTACTCCTTTCAAATACACAAACCATGCTATTCAACGTTGCAAATACATTTTATTTTTGTATTGTTTCATTTTCATCTATGTTATTGCTCTTCCGAAGCCATCTTTTTCTGCCAACTGACTGCCCTGCCAGGTTCTCACAGACACATTTTCCGACATTTGACGGTTTCCTTAACCTTGCCTGCCAAGGAAGAAAAGGCTCAAGCTGGCATTCCATTACTAACTGCCCATGGTTTTCAGCTGGCGCTGTGCAGTCTGAGATGTAGTTCTTCCCACATTTTCAGCAAAGGAAATTGTGGAGAATGCAGCAAGACATAACCACATTCCATGCAATATTACCCTCTCCTACAATGAGTGGTAGGTAGAAAGATTTGACATACAACCATCCTGTATGTACCACTCCTCGTTTTGAAACAAAAGATAGTCCCCCCCTTGCATCTGGGGGTCGGGATGGCCAATGTCGTGGAGCGATGGTACCACCTGCTGGCATTGGCACTTCATGGGTTCGAGTCCCATGGAGTGCAGTATGGAAAAAGGACATTTTGATGAGCCCTGCATGGAATTTTGTCCAAATGGTTCACAGGACCCAATGGTCCAGGACTGCATTGAAAGAGCATTTAATAAAGAAAACTCAGCCTGTATAAAAAATACCAAAAAAAAGAATCCCTCATCTCTGGCTCCCTGCGGCCGCTAAAGAAAACACACATTTACAACCCCCCCCCCCCCCCCAGAAAAAAACTAATCTAAAATTCTTTTAGTTATGGAGTATTTTTCAACCATATCTAAAGTGTGATATGTAAATGGTACAGGTCAGTAACCTGACAGCATCTCACCTTGATAAAAATTAAGGTTGGTTTTGTGGATGTGTATTCACTCTCGAAAGAAGATTAGGTGACTAAAGCTGGTTCTTAATATACATATATCATATATAATTCGTATATGTACACAAACAATGTCGTGGTGAAAAAAAGAAATTGCCAATGAGTCAAGGATGGTGTTGGTACTTCTTGAATAAGCATAAGAAAATTCCTGAGCATCAAACATATCATACATCTCTATGGAAATTCTAGGTGTACCAATAGATTTATCAAGGTTCTGAAAAGGTTGTAAATAAGCCCATACCACATTGCTTATATGCTGGGGTTGGACAAGGGTTGGACAAAATAGACATATATGCCGTCCTTCTCTCCAAGACTTGGGATCACTTAGATAAGCAAGAATTGTATTTTTCTATATCCTCAAGTACTGCTAAAACATTTTCATCCCTTCAATTTTATCAGTTTACAGATATGCAGGTTTGCCAGCCAATCAAAATACTGTATTCTAGGGCAAAATAGGGTTGGATATCATAGGTTGTACTGACAGGCTTTACCATTGGTTCCTATAGGGAAAGGTCCAAAATGTAGGGTCACATTTAAGACATATTTGGTTAATTTTGTATTTTACAACTCTCTTCAGGGAATAGGCGCAGAAGCAGTTTTGATAATATTTCATAGTAAACTTCATTGTTGGTATAAACTGGGATGGGCTGATTGGTAACCTTTCTGGAAGTCCACATTTTTATGCTGTGACAACGTTAATTTGCAACCTTGCTACAACCTAAGTGCAACGTTATAGCAATGTTGTAACAACGTGAAATTGTTGGCTGGGCTTACAGTTCTCTCCTTGCTACGTCATAATACAAGGAATTCCTTTCAAAATAGCTTGGAAATCTAGGGTACTTATATATATATTTATTTAGGTGAACAAAGGATACAAGTGTTTATAGCCTGAATGTGGCCTCATGTAAGTAGTAAATAATGCAGCTAAAATTCATTTCTATACGGTATTGAGACTTGGGGATTTACTTTTTTGAAAACTTGGGATCTCCAATTCCCCCTACCGCGGATAGCTAAATAACAGTATTCTATGCACCTGCAAGCTAATTTTGACTAAGATTGTCGACAAAACCCTTTGAAAAACTGTAGAAAATAAACAAGTCATTGTTATATTTCTATCTATAATGAAAACATTTTCAAACTACTTTAAAGTATTAAATATATAATGTATACAAATAAAAAAAAATGATCACTAGTTTTTCACCTTATTTAAGAACAAATAGTCACATTATTAATAAAAATCTTTATGCTAAAGCCTTATGATTTGTCGACATATTACCCAGCATGCACCCTGATGTAGGCTAACCTGCAGGTAAATATCAAAAGTTTGACTATCCGTGGTTGGGAGAATTAGTGTTCTTGGTGTACATAAGGGGGTCATTCCGACAAATCGGCTACTGCTGCAATGGGTGGATTCACCCAAAGCTACACATTGACCTGTCCTGGCCTCTCTTTCATTCACGGTTGTGATTGGTCACTCCTCCATCACCAGTGGTGCTACACATAAGGTGAACATTCTCTTTATGTAAACAGGTGTGTAAAGTGTTAGGTGTTAGGCAAGAGACATGTCAATCCCATCCAGTTTTGGGTCCAGACGATTCCAATTCACTAAACAATCCAGAGGGTAGGTGATAAAGTATACGGTAGTGTTTAGATCGAAGAATAACGTCCAATTAGTGTTCTTGTGACATCACAAATTTGGGTATGTTTCTTAAAAAAGTAAAAGAGACCAAATGATATAGTCTTATACCTATGTCTATGTTTGGAATATCCTTAAAGTATTTCTAGTACTACTAGTTATTGATCCGTGTTCCATGTTTAAAGAATTTCATTAAAACATTCGTATTCTTTAATCATGTGCAAGGTTCCCTTTGAGACCTCATTTTTGGTGAAATCTGTTTTACAAAAAATAAATAAATTGGTAAGGTCTTATTCTGGTACCAGTAAAGAACTATTACTTTACAAAGTGGTATATATCATATCTTATATAACCAGGTGCATATGACTGAGATTAAAAGAGGTTATTTACAATAAATCACAAATTGACAAAATGGCTTCTTTCTGTTTATTGAAGGCTATGGTTGTCTCTTCCTCTTGAAAGCCTTGTCAGTTTGATAACCATTATCAGTCAGTCTGAGTAACTTTGATGACTATACCAACATTCACTTTATTCAGAATGGCTTACACAATTTAACTAAGGTAACATATGTATCTAAGGTTGTATATTTCTATTCCTATAATGCCAGGGATTTTCAGTGTAAGTAGAAATGAGGGAAGAAAATGAACTATCAGAGACATTAACTTCTTTGTTTTCCTTAAACTTTCCTGGCAGAAGATTCAGATAAAGCTTTCATGTGGTTGTCATAAATGTATAGACAATCTTATAATCCAGTAAACCCGGTAGATCTACCAACCCCCCTCACTATCATTATCTTCATATTCACTATTTAGGTTACAACCTTTGGATTAATTCTGTATATCTTTACAGGCATGATCACCTTACACCCAACCGCATTGTATCCAAGAACAACATTTCGTCAAGAGGTACTGCCAACAACAGTTCCCCACCTGATGCCAGAACCATCAACCATGGAAAGAACAATGACTCAGAACATGACACGTAAAGAGTGGTTTAATTCTTTGAGCCTTGAGATTTGGAGATTTTTGAAAAGCAGTTGTATAATTTCTAACACTACCCTAACTTTTGTTGAAAGATGTGTTATGGTGTCGATCACTTATACGTTTGGTAGTTTGTTTCTCTAACCTTCACAACTGTTCTGCATGTCCTCCACAAGTAGTTCCCTTCCCTGTAACAAAAGCTTGTGTTGACATGTGCTTGTCAAGGGTGGACATTGCTGGTATACATGAGATTCTGTGAACCCATAGAATAAAACAGTTACTTTCCTGTTGCTGCTTTACTTGTTTGAGTTTAAAGGAAAAGGCATAAGTAAAAAATGTCCAGAATGTGTGGTTTCAGCATCAAAACTTTTGTTTTTAATAGCAAAGGCCAGGTTATCTACCTTTCGCTGCTGAAACCAAAACTTTAAATATTGGTATTTAGACTGTGCACTGATTGCTGCATAGTGTTAGTTAATCTCCTAACACAAAGTCATTTTCCTTAAACCCTGAGTATCCCACTCCAATAAACCATACTTCCAACTCAAAGAACCTGGTCTTCTTCTTGTACCATTATACAACAGGCCACACTGGCATTGAAATGACTTCATTATAGTCATGTTTGCATTAGAAAAATGCTCCCATCTGGCATTATTCCCATAAGATGCAAAATTTTTGAATTGCCTTAGTCAATCTTGAAACAATTCTGTTCTTTAATATTTCAGGAAGTGCATACACCATCACTATCGTACTCCTGACTCCATGGAAGGACACATACGCCAATAAGTCCAGTATTTGTTCTATCAATGTGTTCTCGCCAGCTGCCTGCCAACAGGTAAGGCTTATGGAAAACACTCATGGTCACATTAAAACCAAGCAGAGGAATAGAGAAATATGAATAGTTTTATTGTGAATTTCAATTTAAAACTTGTGATTATTGCCAAGATGAGCATTCTTAAAAAAATATATATGTTAGTATATAATCATTTCCCGACACATGAAATGATGGCCCCTACATATCAGTGTAGATGACCCCTGTGGCCTGTTGCACAATGGGTTTGTAACAATGAAAATAATTTTTTTGAAAAAAATTGATATTTTCGTAACGAGGATGGTTTATACACATTTTTTTTCTATATTTAGAATGCAGCCAGGAGAGCTGTAACTTTTACTGATTTGTCCTTAATGTTTTTCCTTTTTACATCAATTTACAGAATTCAATTTCATTCATTAAACCAGAGAGTTTACTATGTTTGTCAAATCTTAACAAAGATATCTTTAACAAAGGTATCTTTGTTTGATCCTAACAACGAAATTCTATTGTGCAACGGGCCACTGTGGACCGTTGCACAATAGAATTTCGTTGTGAGGATCAAACAATGAAAGCACAACGAACTTTTGCTTAACAGGGAAATGTTTCTTTGTTACGAAAATTTTCCCATGTTACTTAAACAGTAAAAATCTCTGGTTCTAATGAATAGAATCAAATTCTGTGAATTGATATGAAAAGGGGAAACATTAGAGAAAAACCAGTAAAAGTAACAACTCTTTGAGCGCGTTCTAAATATAGAAAACAAGATTTTAGTTGTTAAGAAAATAACTGCAAATAATTTATTAAGCAACAACGAACTATTTCACAATTTATTATATTTTCGTTGTTACGAAACCCATTGTGCGACGGGCCACTGTGGCCCATTGCACAATACCAATCGTAACAATGAAAATCTTTTAAACAACAAAACATTTTCTTGTTATTTTTATCATAACAACAATCGTTTTGACGATTAAAAGAACCTTATTTAGAATGGCCTCAAATAACCGTAATTTTTACTGATTTTTTTAGATATTTGTTCACTTCATATATCAACTTACAGAATTTAATTTCATATACTAGAACCAGAGATATTAAGGTGTTGCTGTTACAATAATTAAATGAAAGTAATCTTAAAGTTATCTTAAAGTTATTGTTGTTACCAAAATCCATTGTGCAAGGGGCCACTTTCAGATCATTTTTATAACAGCAATAGGTTTCATAACAGCAACACTTTTAAATCTCTGTTTCTACTTGGTGAAATAAAATTCTGTAAAATTGATATATTTAGGGAAAAACTGTTACAGCAAATTGAGGACATTCTAAATAACTCCTTTTTTCATTGTTAAAATAATATTGTTGCTGATCAGTATTGTGCAACGGGCCACTTTAGGTCATATGGTATCATAAAGAACCCTTGTAGGTCACACATCATTATGAAGGACCCTAGTAAAGATAGTGAATGGATTTTGTTGAATAGTTGAATAGATATCTTGGAGTATAGTATTATATAGACATTGGTTAACAAAACAAACACCATCATATTGGTATTTGGTTTGTTTCTATTGTTCTTGATTTTCAGAATATGCTCACCATTTCAGGTGAAACAGATCATTAGCGAAAAACTGCCCCAGGGAACTATTTTTCTTGGAATCTCGTAAGTTTGCAATAATTTACAATTTTTGAGATCTTAAGGATAACTAAAACCTTATGATATAATTATTTGGAAGTTCATTTTAAACCACATGAACAGGTCTGTCTAGAACTTTATTCTATAATTATCTGATATCTGTACTATTTCAGACCAACCCCAAAGGATCAACCTGAAACTGCTGTGGTTTTTCAAGCTTTGCTCCTTGAGTCAGAAGTGGCAGGCTTGCGCGGAGTGCTGAATGGGTTTGTAGGCTCTGGTCAGGTGGGCGGGGTCCCTGTGTCCCGAGAGGTCTCGATCATCCCCACCTCAGGTAGGTAATGGTACCTCAGATAGTCTGATGTTAGGGAGGTTCAGGGTGGTATTTCACTACATGACATGAGCTGAGGTGTGATGATGCCACATAATTCACACATATAAGAGACACAATTCTTTGTTACACATAATGTAAAATACTCTGAATTGCCAATTTCAAACATTTATATCACTCCTGTGTGCGCTTTTTCTGTAACACCATTGTAGTGTGCCTATATCACAACTCAAATTCATATAGAGTAGTAGGTCTTTCAGCCAGCCTGACATTAGGGAAGTTTAATAGGGGGGTTCATATTATTAGGGAGGTTAAGATATTTATGCATCAACTTTTTTCTGCCATTTTCTACATAAAAGTGACCTAGATTCGTTCTTCATTTCACATTCACGTCAGCGCATGTAAATATCTAAACCTCCCTTCTAAAGCATCCTATAACATATCTACTCTCCTTGCTGCAATGTTTGGTTCCAAGGTTATGTCATGAGAGATACACTTATATTCCCCTGTTATCAGTAGATTGATGTTTGCTTTTAAGAAATCTTGTGATGGTAATCTGTAATGTACAGTTTCTGATTCATTGACGTATCAAGATGTTTTGTAATGGCTCCATCTCCCTGATATAACTTGTGTTGATACAAATGTGACATGAAGGGCAAATTGAGGTATATTGTATGTAGCAAATGGTAGAAACTGATGCTGTCACCCATTGAATTGAAATCAACACAAGTCAAAATATTTGAAATATATTGCATGTTTTCCTCAACTTCATTTACCATACAATACTGCTGGAAGAACTTATTCAGGCCTCCTATTTCAAAACGATATGATCTACAATAATCTCAGATACAAGTTACACAGTAGTAAGTTAATATTCCACTTTGATGAATGGAATATCCCTATTGCCTTGTCTTGTAAATATCAAATTCAAAATTAAAGAATAATGGTGACATATTCCTGTTCCCTGATGATGATATCACACATCCTGTGTTGTCCCTAAACAATTATGAAAGACATTTAAAAAATTAAGATGAACTCATCTTGAAAACAACAAAATGTTCATTTATGTTAGATCAAGGCAGGTCAATGACTTGTTGCATTAACGATTTATGACTATCAAGACTAAACAGATTGTACAATGCTGACCAACTAGACAAAATGTGCTTAACTTGAACTTTTATTTCAATGCCCCTCTTTTCATCATAAATTTAAAACATTATGAATTAAAACAATTTTCCCTTATTCAGGACAACTTATTTCTGCAATTCATTTCAATTTCAATTCTTTTTTTCAATGCCTTAACTTAAAAAAAGACTTTTGGAACTTTGTACTTTTAAATAGTGGTTCCACTTGTATGTTGATTTTAAGGTGACAAAGTTATGACAGGAATGTTGTCATAACATTGTGAAAATGACCCTGTTACAATGTAAATTTGAAATGTATGTATGTTGCAGATTTTCTTGTACTACCGCTGCTGTGATGTTATTCTAAACATGTTGTAAAAGGACACTGTTACACAACATTGTCTGAACATTTTGTGTTTCCTCAGATATTGGGAAAATTAGCGTTCATAAGCTTATAACTATCTGCTTATTATCCAAATAGACATCAAGTATTCTGTGAAACCAAGCATTGGTCCAAAGGCTGGTGGAACCCTGTTGACAATTACTGGTGACCTTACCTTTCTCCGTATGGTGGACGTTGGGGTGATTGGGTGCAACGTCACTGTTCAGTGAGTAGCATGTTAGTGAGAATGCACAGGTTTTCCATCAATTATCCAAAAGTTAACATTTTCAAGCCTCAGATGTTGAAGACAGAGACAACGCTGGTGTCTCATTGCCTGTGCATACATCAGTGGGGTTCATCATGGCCCAGTCCAATGCTGGGGGTAGCTGCAGCAGTACTAGTGTTATGTATCATAGAGTGGCAAATGACACACAGAACTATTCTTTTGACCATTATATCGGAAAAAAACAACTTTTATTTAGCAACTCATTTGGTGGGTGAGTGTAACAAAGGCAGATGAAAGAAAAGCAGAGAATGCAGTTTCCAAATGAAATTAATTCAAATTTTAACTCTGCAAATACTTGTCTTTCTATTGCTTCAATGAATAGAATGAAGCAAAGTAAAGTTGTGGGATTAATGTTGTTGGATACAAAATATATAGTGCACTTTAAATACAGTGTAAAGTTATATTTTTCAATTGCTGACTTCCTATACTGTGTGATACCTTTGGCAGCACTCAGGTTGTGGCTCTGTGCCTGACCGGGCAGGTGACAGACAACAGCCTGGTTGACACTGCCATGGTGGTCACTGTTACCAACACCCTGAATATCCGCTACCAAATTGCCAACTTCACGTACAGTGGGGACCCCGGCATCACCCTCATCCGGCCACTCAAGACCATAGTCAGGTAAGGCAGAGAACTTGGGAACTTAGGAACAGCTGCTGATTATGTTTCTTGCTGCAAAACAATAGTTTATGATAATTATAAATCTGGTTAACAAGAATCAACTCATTTATCTAATTTGTGTGATATGAGAATAGATCAAGTTTCGAAAATTCAAAGCATCTTAACAAGAGGTCAAGTTGGTGATTTAGCATTTTGTGTATTCTTTTGTGTAATGTTCTTCATCACACTGTTATATAGGCAAGCTTTCCGTGACAATTCATTCTTAAATTTTGAAGTTACAGTATGCATAAGGGCAGTGCATCAGATAATATTAAAAGTATTGACTTTGTGGCCACCCCAGTTATAGTTACCCTTGGATTGCAAGTAGCAATAAACAGCTAATACAATGCTTGATATTAATAATATGTGTATAGCAAGCAAAGATTGTTTATTCTTGACATTTCATCCTGAATAAAGGGGGCCCCTCTGTGCAAATCATTTTAAAAAATATCATAGTCAGGCACTTTCTGTCTTTTTCACAACATAAACAAATGATCAATGACATCTCTAAAAAGCCAAAACAAACTACAAATTGTAACGTTTCTTACAAACTTTCATTTTAGGTACTTCATTGTGACACCAAGAAAATTGCTTAGGCAATGGTCAGAATATCATATCTTAGTGAAGCTAAAACAGTTTTGAGATAAACCTGAAAGTATGTGGAAGTAGCACAACTGAACGCCTCAAACGAGAAGCACTTCTACGTTGTTATTTTTGTATGTTTATACATTCATGAGGTAGTCAATGACTAATGGCATGGATGTGACCTCACATTCAGGTCAGTATGACACATGTTTCAGCAGTGATCACTAATTGGTAACATGTGGTTCATGTTGTTGAACTCCCCATATAGGTTGTAGGAGTTGGGAAAGGTCCAGTTCTCTTCGCCTATTTGAAATGGTATGAAAGCCCACTCACATTAACATAATTCCTCCCTACATCATTTGGTAGGGCTGAACATTTAGAATAAAAGTTTTAGTACCCTCTGGATCTCAACTGAAATAAAGATTCTAGATAAAAGAATGAGAGCAATAACCACTGGCTGTGTTTGTATGACTTCAGCGGCGGTGTGTTCCTCACAGTGTCGGGAACAAACCTTCATGTGCCCAATAGAAGGGAGATGGTCACCCATCGGATCCTGGTGAGAGCTGATGTCACTGAAACCTATCACACAGTGAGTACTTACCATGCTAAGGATCTTAGTGACAGCCGACATTACGGGAACCTACAAAATAGTGAGTATGTACCACCCACAGGATCCTGGGGATGGCCGACGTCACTAAAACCTACCACACTGTGAGTACATTTCACCCTCAGTACCACGTGGTGATTCGCTGATGGCATACCATACTCGGAACTCTGTTTCAAGAGTAATTTTAATCTTAGCCTCAGATTCAGAGTGAGCCTAAACCATAATTATTGATATTCACTTGTAATCCTTTCAAAGTCAGATTTTCACATGGATAGTTCTTTTGCTCAAAAGTACTACTCAATCTTTGCAGAAATGTGTAATTACAAAATAAGCCACAGCATGGTGGACATTCAGCCTCACAACAAGAGGAAGGTATAAGTTTTCTGTTGCCCTTGCTTCCAGGAATAAGTTTAAGACCCAGACAAAATTGTAAGTGACTGCATAACAGTGCCATTGTTTCTAACTCCCATCCAGTTTCTGAGAGAAATGTGAGGACAATATCATGCAACATCTAGGTATATGTATTTGTGTGTGTATGTGTGCATGTGTGTGTATGTGAGTGTATGTGTTTCTCATTATGTATTTTGCCCTTTTCCCTTTTCTTTTTCTTCATTCCTTTATCTAATTTTCTTTTGGGTGAAGGAGGAGGGTGTGCATGTTGTGTTTTAGGGTTCTGTTGCTGTGTTTTCATAAGGGCGGCATGTGTGTTTTTGTGAATTTAAATTTGTAAAAACAATGTTTGAATATTCACTTGCAATGTGTTTAACTATTTGACAAAGTTTTTTTTTTTTTTTAGGATTGCACAGGTAGTTCCCCTACTGAGATGTTCTGCCCAACCCCCTACTTCAACAACTACACGCTTGTTCAGTCCACCCCTACTGAGCCCACAGACGCTGGTGGTACCCCAGAGAAGCTGTTTGTGGTGGAGATTAGCTTTGTGCTGGATGCAGTGCCTGACTTCACCAACCTCAGCGCCCACACCAACCTGTCCCAGTACAGCCAGGTGCAGGTGTTTGCCAGTCCCCAGATCCCCACCTGGGGACAGAGCAGGACCAAGATGTTTGTTCCTACATGGCCAGTCAACGATAGGCGGATTGAGATCCAGGTGGGTGGAATTATGAGTGAAGTTGGAATTACGTGGACTATGACAGGTTTTCTATTTGTGAGGTAGGAATATAATTCTAATTATAGACTGTATGTTTGAATCCTATTTGGTCCGGTACTAAAAACACGCAAAAATAAGTACACAATGTAATGGTTTCTTACTATTGAATAGTATAAACAAAGTGCAAGTGAATATTCAAATATTATTTATAAAGATTCACAAGAAAACCCAAGTTCCACAATTAGTCTATTGCCCCAGACATTTTTTTGATGTTGATACATAAAAGGAGTTTTTTTGCAAGATGAGAAAACAATGAATACACTTAACAAAGTGATATAAATTGTTCATCTGATGTATCTGAGATTTATTGATTTATACAACAAACATTACATTTATGCCTCTGGGAGGCATTTAAGAACATAAGTAGTTGCAAAGATTCAAAGAAAACGATAAATGTTTCATCAATAACCACACTATTGTCATTTATTAGCCTCCAAGCATACTATTGCCAATCCACTCACCTACAAAAGCAATTTTCATGATCACGAAACTTAGGTCTGGTTCAATTTCTTTACTATATTGGCAGGGTAAAGACATGCTGACAGGATTGGAGCAGAAGGATTATAAGATAATGATTGGGATGGCGGTTTGTGAAAACACCCGTGTATTTGACAACCTTATCACCTGTGAACCGCCCCTCACCCGCCCGGAGGTGCCCCCTGCTGATTGGGTGGGGTACAACCAGATCCCTGTGAAGGTACAATCTTGTAGACATCACAGCCTATGTGACAGCTCGAGAAATAATTCCTACAATACATAATCTTTAAATAATTATACAAAAACTAGGAAATGACCTTCAACTGTTCATTTTTTATTGGTTTAGATTTAGTTTTAGTAATGTTTACATCAACCAGGTCTAAGTGCTACAAGAAACTGTACATACTAATTGTATCATTATAGAGCATAATGCAGAGTATTTTGTGTACAGGCTGAACCCTTGCTATATATATTGAGAGGTAACTGCATGTTTAATGTGGTCTGTCTCTGCTGTTTTAGGTTCTGTATGCCAACATGCCAGCTCTCCCTGGTTTCCTCATCTACCAGCAGAATTTGTGGGAGTACCCTTTGGGCCGTCACTGTATTATCGCGGGTATCTGTGTTATTGTCTTCATTGCCCTAGTCATCATTCTCTGTGTCTACTGCTGTAGACGTAGTAGACGAGCTGACAGGGACAGGACAGTATTACGTCATCCTACTGCTAAAAAGCAGCTGAACCTAGTAGAGCGGGTCAAGAGATGGAGTCGGGTCACCCCACGTAGGTTCAGCTCCTTCGTCCCCACTGGACCCAGGGAAGCCCCCAATTATACGGGCACTCTGAATGATGTAAATGTACTCCCCTACAGAAACCAGGCAGGGCTGTACAGGGAGCACTACCCAGCTATATACAGGGATAAGGGCATGGACCAATGGTGAAAGGTGTACATCTCAATGATTTGCTAATAATTTGAAAAGTATCCTTAAAAGGACTCTTGCATTCTTAATATGGATTTTAAGAGAGAGAGCAATCGTTGACTCTCAGGGGGAATCCAGGAATTTGAAAGGCAGGGGGATATTTAAGAAAAGAGTCAAGCACGCTATATCCTGTGGCACAACTTATACTTGAAAACAGCAGTATTTGGTCAAAAAATAAGGAGACATATGATGGTGGACCTCTAAACTCCTGCATCTCCTAGCCTTTCCATGAAAAGGGACTGTTGTATCCTGTGTCCTGTTTCATGAAAGCCTGTGCTAGCCTGCCTGGACAGGGATGCTTTATCTTGACTTTGAGACTGCTTTGTTTCATATTAATATGACTAACCACAAATGATTTATTGTCCATTTCACAAATTGGTACTCAACTAGGAGACTTATGTTCTGAAAAAGAAGTGGACATTTTGCTATTGGGTATCCAAAGAGCGTCCAAAGAGGCTTGCATAGTTGATTAGAGTTGTGTTACTTGAGAAAAATAGTAAAAACCTGTTTTACACTGGCCAAATTATAAATTACAATTGTATATATAATTTGTGTGTATTTTTACCAACATTCTTTAAGTGTATTTGATAGGTTATGATATCTTCTGCAAGAAGGTAAGAATTGTGTCAGAAATCTGTGTTTGGGCTCATTTTTAGATAAGATGTCTAACATAAGGATAGACAACACCTCTCAGGGTGCCATCTACAGTAATGCAAATGGCACTCTGTCTAGTCTTGGTACAATAACATAGTGTACATCATCTGTTCTAATATGAGTTATCAAAGTAGACAGTAGCCAGGTCTATTAAAAAGGTATATAATTATTATAACACTCATATTCAGTCTATAAATGTTGAAATACAACTCAGAGTTGTCTATCCTGAAGAGTACTTAATGCTCAATGGCCAAGTATAATTTTTATGAATCTAAAATAAGGCCTTCTGCATCTCTGACCAGGTTTGAACTCTGGCATCCAGCACAACAGTCACTTTGGAGGCTGCTGGTGTTGTGCATTTACTTTGAATGCCATATATAAGGTAATATTTTGTGATATTAGTCTTTCAGTTGGAGGTGAGCCCCAAAATGACTGTATTAGGTACAAAAATATGACCCTACCAGTAGAACAAATGATTGAAAATAAAACATCATAGCTGAGCATCAAAAGAGAAGCTTAATGTGAAATGCCCTTTAAGATATGTTTGTTAAAACACTGCTCAGCTTAATGGTTTTTCACCATTCTCAAAACAAGATGTGTGCAGATTTCCCAGATTCTTAAAATCATAGCTTGGTTCTTCAACACAAATGCATATATATGCATATATATATATGGTGGTATTAAAAGCAAGGATTATCTCAACATTGTTCAAGGCACAATATGTTAAGGTCACTAGCAAAATGTTCCAAATAACTTCCCAATTAGGGGATATTGTGAAGTTCATACTGTATTATGTTCATTTTAATATTTTAACATTCATGCTGTCATATTAATACAAAGTATCTACTTATGAGTTTTTGTGTACAAATACTTTTGGCCGGTTATAGTTTTTATGATTATAGAAATAAGGCATGTGTCATGCATAATGAAATTAACTAAAACATTTGTTAATTATCACTGCATTTCCATATTATATGTAAATATCAAAGCTACATTGTGTCTCTCATTCATTGTTCTCCATAGCAAATAGATAAAAACATTACCATTTTGAATATAAAGGCCTGTTTCCACCGAACGACATTTTGCTACCGACCATGAACGATTCACAAATCTTTTGTGGTCATTAGTAAAATCGTTCAGTGGAAACAAAAAATAGGGGATAAAGACATTTGCGAACGACTACAAACGACATTTGTGAACGACATATGTGAAAAATTCACCAACGACCAAATATTAAACCTGTTTGATATTTTTGGACGACAGTTGCTCATGACTTTTTCCAAGGGTAATTAAAGACTATTTTATCTTTTGTTCCCTGACTTTTCTGAGCTCTGTCGTTTGAAAAGTTGTCCAGAATGTCCGAGAATCGTTCAACTATCAGTATATTTAGTCGTTCAATGGAAACAAGAAATATCTTATTCCTGAACGACCAAAACAGCTGATGACAATTTATCTTTTACAGTCTTTTGCAGTCGTTACATATTCTCAACCACAATCGTTCGGTGGAAACCCGGCTTTATTTGTATACTCTTGTTCAGATTTTAAGGTCAGCTACAGATTATGGTGTTTCATACTATACCAGATGTAATAACTATTCTTATAGTGGTTAGAATGTATATACCTATCCAACTATAAACAGTTACAGGGACAGATAGATTCATTTATCATAGAAGCAAGTCATATTATTTTATAAAACATCTGTATTATACATCAATATTCAACAGAGCCTGCTGCAACAGGTTGCAGATGCTTGTTGTGAGTTGGCAGCACCTAGCATATAGCATCAAAGCAATACATTACATTTCTATAATTACAATATTGAATTTCCATACTTATAATTATTTCATTATTAAGATATTCGGAACTACTGTCAAAAACATTTGGAACATTCAGGGAGATATCAATATTCACTGCTACCTCACACAGCACTGACCTTACCTTTCTATTATTACTTGAAAGAATGTGATTTAAGGGGTTTTGAATCATTATTTGATTGTAATTAATAGACATAGGTATGTTTGTCACTACCTATGCTTGACCAGGCATGGCCCTTGGATTTTGATATCACTTCTCAGAGTTATTTATTTAGAATCGTGTAGGCCAGTTTTCTATTGTAAGAAAACACAAGGGTCACCCATAGAATAATGGTGCAATCTGTTTTTACTTGAACAAATGCCAATTTTATGATGACTATATTGGTTAGCCTGTCCTCAAATAGAATATGGGGGCAATTTTGGCAGGAGATATTCCTAAAAATTAAGAGGAATTGAAGATTTTGACCTGTTACTCTATTTTGTTTCTGCAATATGTTACTGTGACATGTTACTGCAACATGTTACTGTGACATGTCACTACAACCAGTTACTGTGACATGTTCCTGTGACATAGATATTAAAACACTTGATGTACTATAAGCGTAGATACTGTACAATCTTACATACATTGCAAATACATATATTGCAAATACTTTATAATATGAAACTTATAAAATATGTATAATTATGAATTACTATGTTAAAGCCTCCTTCATGTAGATAAAGTTGAAAGTCAATTTGTAAATATTCGATGTTATCATGTTACAAACAATGTTCAAAATGTTTTTCAAATTTACTATGTAAACATAAGGTAGTAATTCTGAAACGTCAACTTGAAAAAGTGGAAAATATCTTACTTCTTAATACTATCTTAAAGGTCCAACCAGTGTGAAACACTCCCTAAGATAATTACTATAACTAAGTCAAAACATACTTATTCCGCATTTCATTGTTTTATTGCATAAATTCCCAAGCCATCCATGACACTTTCATTAATATTGAGTTTGCTATATCCTCCATTCTTTATTTCACAACCCTGTCCATGTACCTTTCTTCATCCCTGTGAAATAAAAACTACAAATATTCCTTGTAATAAAAGATGAATTGACAATTATGTGACTGCTGAACAAATAAAACACTACAAGTCAATGTCAGACAAACACAATTGATCTAATATGAACATTCGGCTTGTGATAAACAGTAATCAGTGTTCCAACCCATTTTTGAAAATGAATTTAAGACCTATTTCAGACCATTTTAAGACCATGCTGGAGTGGTGTCAGTTTCACTTGTGATCTGACAATGGGGATAAATGGGACTTCACCTCACACTTGAGAGTAAAAGCTCAAGAATAACAAGTTAAAAGGGAGATGTTGGAGGGGAGGTTGTACCCTGTACACAAGGATTGATTGCACAATACAGTGGCAAGAACAAGAGGAGAGAGATGGGAAGTATAGGTTGGATTCCTACATGGACTGGAGATGGATGGATGGGAGACTTCACCCAGAGTTCATGCCAGGAATAGTAAAGTGGTAGCATGTTGGCCCAGCACCCAAAACTTTCCTCGTGCCAATCTTGTCAATTGCCTTAAGTTCATACCAGGTTACAGGTATACCCTTATTGTTGTCTAAGTCTTTCTGTTGAAGTCCAAATAGTGATCATTGGCGTAACTATGCATCACTTTTCATGACTAGCTATTTCTTCATTCCCAAACTCCTCAACAGAGTTTGACACAAAATGGAAGAAGGCGATGACACACTGAGAACCCAAGAGGATCTATTTATTCCATAACAAACGCAGGCTTGATAGCAGAGGGTATAATGGCTAACACTTTAATTATTACTAGAAGTAGAACACTTACAGTAAGGCTACATAAATATAGTAAAGGAGAATGGTAACCAGACTGCGGTAAATAAGATAAAACTTGAACAAAGTAAGACAAGAATTTAGATAATAGTAAAGGCCTATTGCTGGCTAAAGGCAGTGTCAAAGGGAGATGAGACAGTCATATTGTTGAGACAGCAGTCTCACCTACTGGAGTCAGCACTGTAATGGCTGTTTACTGGTACATACACAATATCAAGTATATATAAAGAACCCAGTCCAACCCAAAAGGGGAGAGTGAGAAATGAATTGAAACTCGCATAAACCTTTAGGTTCTGGGGTTGGGTAGAAATAACCTCGGTTGTTTCGGTGACATTCTCTGGTGACCATAGGTTGAACCACCAATATCTTGAGAGGCATAGGATTAGCATAGGCAGACTTAGTGATAAGGAAACCTATATGGCAGTAGGGAGTTGCAGGCCATAACACTTTTTCAAATCCCCTGTTCTAGACCCCATTGGTCAATGTTTACCTCACACCTATTAACAGATAAAACATGTATGGACAGAGGAATGATAAGGGTGGCAGACTAGGGTACCCACTTCTCTGTTGTGGTAGCCACCCAATTTAGGCATTGTCTAACTAGATGACTAAATCCCTAAAACAACATCAACAAGACATTTTAAGACCTCCATGAGAACCCTGAGCAAGGAACATCTAAGTGTATTGATCCCTAGTCTCCAGCTGAAAACGAAACACAGAAAATAATAAGGAGATAAGTAAGGAGATAAGAAAAGTTAAACTTCTGAACCTAGAAATACAGGTGATACACACTCCATGAGGACTTCACTCAGGAGACCAACTCTCTTAAAGATCACTTTTTCCTGCCAGAATAATTTCCTCTATTTCATTGTTGATTGTAGTCTCTCCCTTTTCCTTTCCCCCCTCAGAATTTCCGGGCTTTTCATCTTTGGTCACACCTAATTGTCCAATAGCCAATATATAAATAGGCAACATATTCACTCACTAAGTGTCAGTCCATGTCTGGGCTTTTGGCCTGGTCAGGTGACCCTGGGAATCAGGTGGCAGGAGGGGAGGGTGATACTTTAGGGCCATTTGGCTTGATGTACTGAATATTGATGAGGAGGATTAAATCTGATTATCCATGAAATTCAAAGGTCTTGGAGAGAAAAGGTATGCTGAGAAGAAAGTGGATCGGCTGAAATAATAATGAATGGGAAAAAATACTATATATATGCAACATATTTGGAAGAAAATCATATATTGTCAAAACTGCAAAATGGCTTCAGGAAAAATAGATCTACTACTATTACGATTGCTGACTTCACTGATGACATATTGTTAGGCCTTAATACTAAATTATATACAGTAGCAGCGTTTATTGACCTTTGGCTTTGACAATACAATCATAAGATGGTTGACTAGTTACCTGACTAATAGAAATCAAAGATGCCTAGCTAACGGATATTTGTCTGATATACTTGATATTAGGTGTGGTGTCCCGCAAGGATCTATATTGGGTCCGACCTTGTTCTCATTGTATATTAATGATCTGACTACATGTATATGTCACTGTGATACAAAACTCTATGCTGATGATACTGTAATATATGCCACAAACAAGTCTGAGAAAAGAGCTCATCGACTTGTTTCTGATGACTTGGAATCACTCTGTGAATGGCTGTCCAAAAATCAATTGACCATGAATATAAAAAAAAAAAAAAACTTATGCTATTTGGTACAAAGAATATGCTGAAGAAAGCTGACCATTGTGAAATCAAAATTAACAATGTGCCAATTCAATATGTTAATCATTTTAATTATCTGGGTATAAAATTAGATTGTAAGTTGAACTTTGAATTACATGCAAATGAATGTACGAAATTAGTATCTCACAAAATTTATTTGCTAGGACGGATTAATTTTTTTTTGGATAATTACCAAGCAATGGCAATTTTTAAGAGCAAAATACTCCTTTATTTTGATTATGGGAACATCTTTTTTATAGGATTGAATAAAAACATTTTGGACAAATTACAGAAATTACAGAATAGGGCAATTAGGCTTGTGCTTGGTAAGGACTCAAGGTATAATGTGTGGAACCTTCATAATGAAGCCGGTGTACCTTTTCTTAAGGATAGATGTCAATGTCATCTTAAAAATTTATGTTTTCGCCGTAAAATATACCCGGAATATATTAAACCTGCTGTAAGAGAGCTACGAAATTATGAAGGCCCTGTTTTCAAAGAAGTTCTACCTAACAATAGTTCCTTTGAGCGGAGTGTCCTGTATCAAGGGGCTAAAACATGGAATAGATTACCTGTATCGGTTAGATCTGAACAATCACTTTGTAAATTTAAGATGAGGTCAAAACATGAGATGTTATTACCTATTCTATAACAAATCATTGCCTCATAATGGTAGATATAAAAAGGTGTAGAATATGGTACTACACTGAGAACTACTGTTTATGTTGTATATGTATTTATATTGAGTCTGGAGTCATCCTACTGTTATGTCTGTATTTGGGTTGGGGGGTGGGGTTTTGTATCTATCTTATAGTATTTGTTATCATGCCTATGTAGCTCATTTGTAAAGGTAATATTGAATCTTACTATGTTGTCTATAATTATCAAGTTGTATCAAAACACATTGAATGTATGACGCTGAGGAAGCACTGAAAACAGGCTTTAAGCCTATTTGTATTTTTCTCAGGATAATAAAAATTGAATAAAAAAAAAAAAAAAAAAAAAATGCATGTATATGCATGTCAGGAAAACAAACACGTATTTTCAGCTCATCTAACCTATTGTTACACAGATTAGCACTGCACTGAAGTCAAATGCAATTAACTGATATATATATATATATATATATGTATATATATATATATGTATATATATATGTATATATATATGTATATATATATATCTATCCTATATCTATCTATCCTAGAAAGCCTTCATATATATATGTATGTATATATCTAGGATAAAACAAGGTGATTTAGTGAATAAAAATGTCAATGTAATATTAATGCCCTAGGTGGCAGCAGTGAAGCTAAGTCAGTATCACAAGATACAGGAAGACATTATGAAAGAAGGTTCATTCCAAAATATAAACTTAATCCTGAAAGGGGAATTATAACTCTATGCTTTGGTAATATATTTCTGAAGTAATGAATACTGTAAGCTACAAAAATAGATAGGAATTAGAAGTACTGACAAATAATATCTAATGTATTATTAGGGCCAGTGATAGGCAGTATAGGTGAGTGAGCAGACTACATCAACCATTGGGAAAGACAGATGGGAGCTAGATAGTGAACATCAAGGGTAGGCTTAAAAAGGTGAAGACTTGGACATATATACTCGATCAGCTAGAGCACAGGCTTACCGAGGCATCAAGATAGAACAAAAGGCACAGAAACCTTTGTGGACTTAAGCGGATTAATGGGAGCGATGATCCATTATGGATGGAGTACTGTTTAAGGTGGATTATGAATGGGAACTAACTATTACTATGATTATATGTTGCATACAGTGGTTGATTCTCACGAAACGGGGCCACAGACCTGATTTTCATAATTTCATTCGTAAAATTGCATCAATAAGTAATAGCCATTCTATCAGAGCCTCAATCGATGTGTCTTTATCAAACCTTTAATGGGAACCCTACTTTTAAGTGAATTATATGAATATTTTAGAATTTATAGCTTAAAATGTACCATTTTTGACACATTTTTCAACCAAAATCACGTTTTACATTTAAATCAAGTCATGTAACTTTTTTAAATTTGGGCCCTGCAAATATTCTCTTTTCAGGTATTATAAGCAGCAAATTGATTGTTTTCAATTGAATAAAATTGGTGTAAATTTTTAACAATTTCCATGTTTTTTTACCAAATTATCCATTGTGTAGAAAATGCATCATAGTACATATACAGAAATACAGCAGCCTAATCATATCAAGAAAATAAAACAAATGCATAAAAAAATGCATAAGAAAATGCAATAATGTATTGGCTTTGTTCATGGATGAAATTACATTTATTTATGAAGAACTAATCATTGGGCAACAGAAAATGTAAATCCAGGTAGGGTTGGGGTAGCAAATGCATCATAGTACATATACAGATTAAACATCCCATAAAATTAAAACATGCAAACATTAATGGAAAATATTTGTGTCCAATATAGATTGACCTAATATTATCATATTAACATTAAAATCGGGAAAAAAATCTATTTGGTTTTCAAATAGTATCAAATATAAAATCAAAAATGACAGAACGCATCATAGTACATATACACATCATAGTACATATACAGACAATTAATTGTGTTATAATTCTTTAAAAAATACAAATGGTCAATAGCGAAAGTATGTGCACTAAACTCATGTTTAAATGCTACTTAATGAAACATTTTTGATATTCATAATTTTAAAGAAATTGTTTAAATATGTTAAATTATGGAAATAATAAATGCATCATAGTACATATACAGGTGTAACCATATGCAATTGCATCATAGTACATATACAAAATTGAATTTATCTCTGAAACCAGTATGTTTGGGCTGTCCTAAAAAGCAAACCTAAAATGATTAAATCATACACATGCAATGCTTGCAGGAGTAATTTTATGTTTATATCTCTGAAAAGATTAGGTTAAATTATGGAAGTTTTGTTTTATAAATGCATCATAGTACATATACTGCATCATAGTACATATACAAAACTAAAAACCTTAATAACTCAAAGAATTATGAAGATTAGTGTTCCCAACTTTGGGAATGCATTCCAACATAAGCAGTCCTTCAGTCCACAAAGTTTCATCGAGATATTTTCATTTTAAGTTTTTACTAATTTTCTTTCCCCTGTGGCCCCGATTGGTGAGAATCAACCATGTGTATGTCTAACATACTATTGTGCAAGAATTGAAATAGACTCGGCAAGGATATTTGTGTATATTCCACGGATTAATAAACTATCTAACCTCTTGTCAAAGAGTGTTCTTTAAATTGACATGAACCCCAATATAGAGATTCCCCTACCACTATGCCAGAACTTCAATGGATTCATTAACAAGTAAATATGTCTTACCGAAGATATATTGTGTACACCGATGAACTAACAATAATTATAGCGATGACGCGTTGCATGCTTTCCTTGATACTTAAGGCCATATTCCACTATGCAGCATTTTGTTTTATATTGTTTTATATTATTAAATATTTTTCTTTTACTTTTTTATGATTTTATTATGACTTTTATGATTTTTTTTATGATTTTATATTTATAATTTAAAATGATTTTATCTTTTTTTTCCTTTTGAATGCTTGCGGTGGCAGAAACAAACATGTTGGTTTCTGAAGTGCAAGTTACTTGCGGTGGTTGAACAGCCCACCGCAAACGGCCCCCCACCGCATAGTGGAATATGGGCTTTACATTACTAACAAGCATCCACGATTTTGTAACAACACCTTTCTCTAACTGTAAAGTAAAATACATTTTGCGAAAAGGTAGAACAAAATCTGTTCTATATTCTGATGTATACTACATAACTCTACCTATAATAGTGAGAGGACAATTTAAATTACTGGAAAAGGCACCCAGAAAGGTCTTGTCTATCCTTAAAGGCCCCGAAACAAATTATGCTTTAGCAACTCCCCTCACCTCCAAGTATGGTTGAAACTTAAAATGATTATCTTGACGAGTAAGAATCTTACCTTATCACAACATTGGACAGGCCTTGGGGGACTACTAATAAAATACATTGATAGGGATGAGACTACATTCTTATTTTTAATACTTTATTTCTCTGAATGATGAAGACTGAGGGTAGGCTACAGTTTAATTACTATTTCCCAAGACTACAGATCATCCTGTAGGAATGTGTCAGGGTATAATACATTTTAGCATACTATGTCATATTGAAAAAGGCACAAGTTTCTAGAAATCTTCCTATGTGGTTTACGCCTGTCCTATACTTCTCACAGTTTGCCTCATATCCCTATTCATTGTCAAACACGACTGCTCTCTGTAGCTTTTTAACACAATCTGTCTGTGTACTGGGGTAAACATTTCCCACAAACCGCCCCACACCACCCCTCATACATATAGACTAAGTAAACAAGGGGACTCTGGTCGGCAGGTGCCAGGGGACCTGCTGCCCCGGTTTGGTTCATCCCACCCCTGCTTGGTTCCCTGTCCCAGACTAGGTCGCCCTACCCCCTCATTTTATATAAATTTTGAACTGCAGAAATACAATAAGCTTAGTTTAGCTCACACCACCAGTTTAGCTCAACCCCCTCAGTATTTGTTTGAAGACCCTTAACAGAACACGTATTTAATTTATTACAGACGGCTGAATGCAGTAGCAAAGTGGTAAGGAATCTGAACTCATGAAACAAAATGTTGACATCTTTGGATGAATGCAAAGCCTGTATTACCCCATGGTGTCAGAGAGTGACATGTAGGACCAAACTGGTACGTGCAAATAAAGGAAGGGCCCCCTGTACATAAGTCAGCTGATTTGGATTTAGGTTGAGTTCCATTTGTCATACTGTAAAACTTTACTTTTAAAAGCAATTCACAATAAGGTGCAATGTTTTAACCTATTCAAATATGACCTCCTTTTACTTGTTGTTTCCCGATTACAATTATTTCATTCAAGGTGATGTGTATCTATCTGAAAGCTCAATATATAAATCATTAGCCTAAATTGCTCCTGGAGATGTCCAGATCTTCCACGAACATGTTTTGTTTATATGATTTCTTCCATGCAATAAAGTGATAACAACAGTGGGTACCCTTGTAAAAGTATTTTTGCACTTTACTATAACATTTGGGATAACTCTGTTTATTTGAAGTAAAAACTGACACCTTGCAAAACGCACTGTGCATTACTTCCCAGCCTGTTATGAATTGCTCGAAACTTGCTGCATAAACACACTGGCCTTCCATTGGCCAGTCATTCTAAAGCAGGACATGACATATCCAACTGACAGACTTTGGCAGAGCTTCCTTTTAGACATAGACATAGGGATGGTGTGGCAAGTCATTTTCATGCTTATGCAACTTAGTATTTTTCATTGTAGATTTTACCTGTTAGGTCTTTCCTATACAAAACTGTTCAAGTGGAAATATTATGGTTTTACATTAAATCATTTGGATTATGTCATTTTCTTTGATCTCATTATTTCATTCATAGCAATACTACAATCAAACTCAGAACCAGGTAAAAAGCAAAACAATTGAAGTTTTGGATACTTGGCAAAATTACTGCGATTCATCTTGTTAACGGTCAATACACATTTAATAGTAAATGGCAAATGAATGTCTAAAAATTAATGACCGTGTCATGATGTACTTAAAATCTGTGATTAGTGCTTGTTAGGATATGGCATTTTTGAAAAATATATTCATAATAACTAAGGAACTCAATAGTGTGCCCTATTTCTTTAGAACCAGTGTGTTGCTTTTTGACATGATTTTTGCATGGTTATGCACGGTTTTGCACGTAGAGGTGTTTGCAAAAGGGTCATTAACAATAGAACTCTATTTGTCAAGCAAAGCATGCTATCAATGTATAAAAGAACATATAAAGTTGTATTTTGCAGTTCAACAAAATAGGGATGTATTGAATTCTTTTTATCATTTTGGATCTGGGGCTTGAATTTCACCATGAATATGATATATTTCGTCCCCATATGCCTCCCCCCCCCACCATAAATCCGTCTCTGGTTAACATGATTATTATAACTGTCAAAAATGCTCACGGTATCTTTATGAAAAAGCAATATTACGTCAATATTCAGCAAAAATTAAAATATTGAAATACAATCTATGACTATAACTTAGGCCCATGATAAAATGTAGGCAGTGAAAACAGGCTTTGAGTCACCAAAATTGGTTTGTGTATAATTATAGGCATAAAAGTGGGAAGCTTTCACGGATTTTAAATTAAGTTAAAGTACGTTTTCATGGTTTAGACTGTATTACTAGTCGTGGTAATACTCAGAATATGTCTCTATAATTGCTTGAGTTTGCCAAATATTGTAATATTTTAACAGCATACAGCATTACATTTGGCTCCCTTAAACAGTGAGAAATAGTTCAGGAGCAGAAAGACACAACGACCCCTGGGAAACCAGGGCAAGGTTAACTTAGTCCCGAGATTAACTTCTAATACAAACATGTTAACTATAGATCCAGCAGGCAAGAAATAGCTGTTTTTCTATTTTGATAATACAGATGAAATTGAATAGTCCACTAAATATGGAAAACCCTCCTTAGTTTTTCAGATTTATGTTTTCTGTAAAATAACAATTGGTCTAGTGTTGATCTGTTTATATTTTTAAAGGTCAGCCGACAATGTCATGTATGCATGAAGATATGGGTAGTTGAAAATGACCTCCATAGACTAAACACAGGTACCGAACAGCCAATATCTCCAGGGTCTGAACACTAATGTTTATTTAGGGTATTAACCACTAGAATGGGGAACAGTTATCACTTTACTCTCGAGCTCCTATACATCTTTACTTAATCATCTTTATCTTCGCTAGTCAAGTGGTAGAACTAGTCCACAAGATGGGCGCTCATATCCATAACACAGACAATGCTTGGTTGAGAGACAAGTTTATTAGTGGATGTCAACTGCTTCACAATTGCTGGTGTAGTCACAACATGCCTTAATCCTATGTATACAGTCAATCACTTTCCGGAGGTAAGCTTCCTCAATAAAGTCTGCCTAACTCCGTACTGTTCGAAATAGTATAGTTCTTCCTTTAGTCACCAGATGTCACCCAATATTATGAGTAGCTATCCAAACCCCCAAATCCCTAAGACTCGAATTGATCCAAATGTGTATCGGCTTGCTCGGCCCCTAACTACTGATCATGATCCTTATATATTAGCCGGATATTGATATTCTTCCAAGTGTAGTCCTGCTACTGACAGACTTAGTCTGTCTACCATAACTGAGCAGGTGTATTACACCTACCAGAAGCGCCTTCCATAATTAAACTATATAGTACAGCAATTTATATAATTTCGCATACTGTTTATAATATATCTGCTAGAATCTGGTGCATGTTTCTTTATTTTATTTGTACACTACTAATTATACGCACAATGTGTTTTACTAGCTACCTTTGTGCAGGTCTATGGGATACCCCTCTGCCCATAGTCATTGGTGAGCTACTTTGGCACCATTAATGCATCAATCTCCAAGCAGGCTATACATGAATTAACTTATAGAGTGTATAGCAGAAGCAGGATTTTAACAGCTGTTTTAGAAAAGTGGGATTGTCCTGCTTTCATCTGTAATATATGTAGAGTGATTCATATTGTGCAAAAGGAATTTCTTCATTATAATTTCTTACAAATTATGCATCCACTTTTTAAAAGCTTATTTAACTTCATCCTCTACATCAAAATGTTCCTGAAATCAGTATGCGCCATCTACCATAAGCTGAAGGTGTCAATGAAATTAGTTAAAACATATGAGACATCATTCATTTTAGTCTAAAGTGTTTTCAGAAGTAATGGGTTTAGTCACTTGAGAATTATTTTTCATATTATTATACCAATATTTCCTACAAATGCGTATACAATCTGTAGTCACTTGTCCAAGCAATTATAATTGAAGTAGGTACGCATCTGTCTTGTTATATCTACAGGAGGCAACTTCTTACAGAGGGAAGGAGGCGACTTCTTACAGAGGGAAGGACGATACCTGGCTCTAAAAGCTGCTACAATGAAGTGGTAAGCAATATTAATGAGCAGTCCTAGTATCCTGACTTTGAACCTCCTCTTAGGGTTTAACAGCAGTGAGAGGCAGGTCGTTTGGAGGCACTGTTATTTTATAAATTATTCAGTTTTGTTATTTGTACTAATTGCTATAATCCTATTTGATTGATTGTCTATTTCAGAATAATTTCTTACTGCATAGAATTCTACAAAGTACCTGTCTATTTATGGACAAGAGTATGAACTTATATAACTATTTGTCTTTGACCTTGATTAGATACGGTATATATGATATCATATCATATCCACGGAGCTTTATTTTCAGTTTCAATGCTTGTTGTTTACATTGAAGTTGTAATGTAAGAATAGTTGAAATGTTATTAATTGCCACAGCCCCATGAGTGAAGCTGTGGCAATCAGTGGTCATCGTAGTTCTGTTTCAGGTGTTTTGGCCTAGTCCTCCTGGGGAACCTGGGTCTTGCCAGCTTAACCACTGTGCCCCCTCCACAAGGTGAGAACCCGCTGAGAAATTCCACTAAGATTCTGGTTAATTATAGAGGTCACTCCTGACCAATATCTAATGTGTTTAGATATTTTCTAAGCAATGAACAAATGGTTAAAAAATTGATTTTTTTTTTTAAAGTTTACCCTGGGCCGATTTTACGGTTCCCAAATATTGAACCGGTCTTCAGGTCAACCCAGAAGTGTAACATAAAGTGCTGAGAAATATATTTAACATGGGGAATGAACATAGATGTCATGATATTGCACAAAGGTAGAGATTAAAACATCTGCTTTGTGCATGCTTATTGAATTAGTGTAAGGGTCACCAGATGAATACAAAATGATAAGAATTCCTCTAAATTACTTAGTTTATGAAAATATCTAGTAATGGCAGGTGCCGCTGGTAGGTGTTAATATACCTGACGACAAAGCTCACCGGGACACACTTCCCCGCAAGCACCGATGCCTTGGGTAAAATCGATATCAGACTGCTTTATAAGCAAGAGTGCAGGGTAATCGAGAGAGAGAGACCATTAGCGTTTGGATCATACGGATCGGGAGATTCGAAGGGGTTTAGATAGCTATACGATCAAAGGGACATCTGGTGACTTATATGGTACTACCGCACGACGGCCGGAGGTGAGACTAGGCGGACTCTACGGAGGAAGCTTACTCCACTCTAAACTGGAACTGTTATACCTTGGACTTATTGCCATCACGAGCAGCTGTACGCATCACCATATCCATCAATAAACTAACCGTACTGCCAAGCGTTGTTCATGTTATGGATTGAGCGCCCATCTCGTGGACTTACTCACCACTTGACTAGCATCCCATTAGAGACAATATTAATAACAATAATCATCTCGGACAATGCACTATAATTATAATCAACCCTAAACACAACAATAGCGTTCAATATTACATGAAAGGGTTCAATGATATGAATGAGATGCTCGATAACAGCAGACCTTTTACTTAGTACTATTGCAATATTTCTAGAGAATAAATTATGAATCATGCTAACATGTTAGACAATCTTTTTGTAGCGTATTTAAACTTTTTAGATTATTCTAATTTTCTAAATTCCATCTGTTGTTTATTTCATAAGTTTGCGCCTTTTAAAAATGAGACTTTTGAAGTTGTCTATTGTCAATTAAATGATTCATACATTGCCTCCTATACATGAAGTTTAAAATAATGAATATCCCTTCTTTTTTTGTAATAATGCTTATTAATAATATCAAGATTTAACAAGGCAAACAGCACATACTATAGATGCATATCAGATACATACCGAAACCTCCACAAACTGTTCTTCAGTGTTAGAGATGGGTCAAACAGGTACTGGCAAATATGTGAGCAAATAAACATGGTGCCACGTGAGTTGATGAGTTATGTCCATCTTAATTGAATGAACCTATACGATGCTTTTTTATTTATTCTACTAGGAATTAGAACAGTATTGAAAAAAGATGTGGAAAAGGATTATATGATTGTTTTTCAAATAAATTTAATTGATTAGATAAGCAACCGTACAGTTACATTCAAATGATATTTCAGATCTTAATTTTACAGGAAATTATGGAAATTGTACCAGAGGTAGGTCAAAGAAAATTTAATGCTTTAAGTTAATCTTTCTGACCTAGATTTCTCAATCTCTTTGTTCATCGCAATTAAACAAGAAGGTGCATAGACTGATTACCAGGTGCTAACACATTGATATAAGATTTCATTTTTAATCGCTAATATTAATATTCGTAGATATCTTAAATCAAATTCATGTAAATACATTTATGACTAAAAAGCTAAAATAGTTGTCTTTTTTATGCTACTAAAGGATGGTATATTATTTCAAAGTTTAAATATGTTCCCAGTAAGGCTAGAATTTGACTTTTATTATTTTTAACACCCTTTAGCTTCTCTGTCCTTTTGAAGTTGTACATTTAGAAAAGTATATGATCCGAGGCCTAGGGTTAATAATCTTCAATAAAATTTATTACTGTTTTGCAGGGGACAGGTACGCCACTTTGAGAATAAGAAACTATCCATACAACTGGTCTCTGCATGATAGGACGAGCGAGTACTACCAATTCCTACTTGATGAGGTTATAAAAGAGGTGATTATTGTTATTCAGTTAACTTATTTTCATAAAATATATCTAATAAAGGGATTTGAACTTACTATAACACATTCGGACATCAGCTGAATAACATTTTTTTTTTTTTTTTAATTTGATTTTTATTTGGGCTAAATAGGTTCGGCTTAGCCGATCTTCCACCCTCACCCCTAAATGGTGCATTATCTAGTGGGTGCGGGTTTTTCAGTACAATATCTTACTTGTCGTTCTTTTAACTTGCCATAAGAACGGCAATTGGTATGGTTATAATGAGATGAAATGAGATGATCAATGTATGTTTAGTTATCCAGTATCAGATACGAATCTCAACCAATTGTAATAACATACAGTTCATATACAGATATAGAACATTCTGACATGCTTATCTAAATGAATTATTCACAGTATTTTAACAAAAGGATTTGCTATTGAGTTTTTCATAGTATTCTTAAACAAAACTTTGTCCATTATCAAGCGATGCTCAACTGACTGTTCATTCCACAAAGCCATGATCCTGAATTGTGGATTTCTTGTGAATTTAGGATGTTTTGTCTTTGGTAAACGGAAGAGTTTACCATTGTGAATCCTAGTCACAATAGGTCTATCATCAAGCAAATCATCGTTCATAGATAAACGATGTGCAAATTGTAGGAGATGTAATTTCCGTCTATGAACAAGCCTATACACTCGACAATTCATATGCAATGTTTCTGTTGAGTCCCGTTGGTCATAAGGTTTAATGTGTTGGTTATACACTATTAAAAGGCCCTGATTCTGGAGTTTTTGTAAATTATAATTTAAGTATTTAATACCATGGTCATATACAAAGTCAGCATATTCAATTACTGGGAGTATCATATTCTTATACACTGAGACAGCAGCCTTCAAAGTAATGTTTTTACGTATCTTCTTAAAATAATTTAGTTTTAGCTGTACAGTGCCTCTTAACAAGTTTTGATGTTCCACAAAAGACAGTGATCTATCAACCAACAGGCCTAGATATCTATATTTACAAACTTCTTGCAACGGGATCCCATTTATACTAAACATATTATGGTAATCTATTTCTAGCCTTCTTTTTTATAAAAAATATTGGAAGATGATCACTTACATTCCAATTCAATGCACCAGCATGTGTGATATTTTCAATATCAGTAAAACATAAATCTAGCGTCTTCTGAGTATTACTTGTTATTCGTGTGTGACTTGTAATGACTTGTTTTAAGTTAAGTTTATTTTCAAAAGCTAACAATCTATTCCGTCCCATACCTTTCTTATCAGCATAGTCCATATTAAAGTCTCCACAGATAACTAAGTCATTCCTGCTCCTATCTATTTCCTCAGTTAATTTATATAGGACCTTGAGACAGTTCACCTGTGAGCCATCTGGGGGTCGATAAAGTAGAATGATCATTATTGGTTTTTGTTTTGGTGGCTTCACTTTGACAAACAAAAATTCTACATCCTTGTTGTCATAATTTATTGTGGGATTTATAACCGTATACTGTATGCTATCTTTCAGATATATACAGATTCCTCCACCTCTTTTATTACCTCTATTTCTGTCCTTCCTTACCAAGTTGAATCCTGGAATTGTAATGGCTGGGTTTGGTATGGAATCAGTTAACCATGTTTCACCCACCAATAACAAGTCAGACCCACTGAAATAATGTTTCACTTGATCAATTTTTGGGAAAATACTTCTAATATTTATGTGTGCAATTTTAAAACCCTTATTATCATTAATAACATCTATATCATATGCATTCATTTAGTGAAATAATACAAGCCATGATCGATAACACGTCATAAGATTCACATCTATGTTGATGAATGTGAAATGTAGTGATATGAGGACATATGAATGATATATAAAGGTTATGCATGACAGTTGGTATTGTAGTAGTTGTTGATGACGGAGGTGAGATACTACATGACTACCTATTGGTTACCCCAGGTATTCTCCCCATGCTCATCGAACAGGTGGATCCATGTTGTATATGTTCCATCATCAACGTTATATTTAACTATAATCAATTCTGTAATTTTGATTTATAAGTTACAAATAATGATATCCAAAATTTCAACTAGTCAGATTAGTTAAATTAATTATTTAATTATTTTGTGTATGAGTCAATAAGTTGTTCATTTCGTATTTGTTTGTTCACTCTAGTATTCATCGATAAAGATATTACTTGCTGCACATATATAAGTATGGTGGCTCGTAGAACTCGCCATACAATTAATGATGATTCTGTCTCGACAGTAAATGGTTCATCAAACTGTATATGTCAATCACGTTGTTTATCAATAAGGATAGTTCCTGGCGTGTACATAATAAGCATGGTGGCTCGTAGAACTCGCCATACATTAGATAATAATCCAGTCTTGACAATTAATGGCCCGTTGAACTCATCAATTAGTACCAGTATACAATGTCCAGCTATGAATTGAATGTATTCTATGCTATTGGCTCGTCGAACTCAGTTAGTATTCATACATTCATTCCTCCTGTAGAACTCGCCATATATTTGATGATAATACAGTCTTGACAATTGATGGCTCGTTGAACTCATCAATTAGTACCTGTATACAAAGTTCAGCTATGACTTCAATGTATTCTATACTATTGGCTCGTCGAACTCAATTAGTATTCATACATTCATTCCTCCTGTAACCAGCTCTCGTCCATCACCTTAATATCCTTGTTTACCTATTATTAGTGTTCAGGATATTGTACTATACTACCGACTTGTTGAACTCACTTAGTAATAGTAGTTTAGATCAGATATGTCATATCTTGATCTGGGTTAGATCCTGGTGAATGTTTAGATATCTGCGAGGCATTTACACACTTCCTCAACACAATGGATTCTTACTTTCCACGCGTAGTGGCAGCCGTCATGTAACAGCTTATACTTGTGAGAATACCTCCCACTGCCTTTGCAACAGTGGATTTTCTTTGAGAGCCAGGGTATTGTAACGTCCCGGTCGTTACAATTTACCAAGATTTTGTTCAACTCAGTTAACATCTTGTTCAGTTTGATCTGGTCTCGTCTGGATGCTGGCTCCTTGTTGAATCTGCCTAGATCTAGACCATTGGTTGGGGCAATTACAACCTTTACATGTGGATATTCCACGTTGAGTTTTTGCTTACCAGTATGAATTATCTTCTCCATTTTCCTCGCGAACTTACTGATTGATTTGGTACGTAGATAAGCCTTGTGATTGCTATCCAATTTTGTAATGTTGCAGATGCCTCCTGCAATTATTACTACTCTAAACTGTGCAACAGCTAATATTCTTTGTGCCCGTCTAAAGAGCATACCAAGATCAGCCCCTTTATAGATCTTGACAATCACAACGTTGGGTGCCCGTTCATCAAAAAGAGTTTGTAAGCCTCTACCACGAGAGTCTGTGATTAATAAGGCCGTCATTATGTACAAATATATACAGTATGATACACTTATAATAGTAATGTTCGTCACTTAGCTGGGCTCCTTTGGTCAGATAATTTCCCGTTGGGATGATGTTTGTATTGGTTCCTTTGGTCGGGCTGCTAAATTCTCAATGTTCAACTGTTTACATACGGACACGTCCGTACCGCCGGTAGAGTCCTTTGTTTCGGTCACCTGGTCTGCAGCTCTAGCCCTCAGCGCGTCGTTCGTCAGACTGCCACTGGTCAGGTCCTTTGTGTCTGTTACCTGCTCTGTCGCTCCAGTTTTGGTTCGACTTTGTGACTGAGTATCTATAGGTTTGGATCTCCCGCCTACAGCTCCCAATTCCTCTTCTACTGATGCGGACCTTTCTGGCTCACTTCTCACTGCATCATCATAGTCTCTAATTTCCGTTCTCAGTTCTTCTAACATAAATCCCGTGAGATTCTGGCCTGGATATTTACCTGTTACAAATATTTTGCTATCTATCGTGATGCCAGCTGCCCATTTCTTGTTAGATGTACATTCTACCAAGCGGGATGTCCCAGTTTCGAGAAGCATTTTTCGGAGTGTTGGGTTCTGCAGATATTTTTCTCTAATTACCCGACGCGTCTGAGATTCTTCTACCTGTTGCCATCCCTCCACTTGTATGCTATTCCCAAGGCTTTTGGCCGTATATGGGTTTCGCGTGTCTAGAATCTTTTGTGCAACTTTTTCTGCTCTCCCAAACTTTGCTCTGAGAAATTGAATCGCCTGTTCAGCCGAGCAAAAGACAATTCCGTCCAACATAATGTCACATGCGTACATATTTGACAGTGGGGCAAGATGTCCTTGAAATCCAGTTATATTGTTTTCAGTACGCGTTCTGGTGGATTCCAGTTTTATGCACTCAGGCAGTTGGTCGAACCGGTGGTGTGGGTAGAATACGTCTCTGACCACCACTCCTGTGCCCCTCTGCTTTGCCGTAAAACCTTGTCTGTTAGCTTCTTTTGTCAGGGCCCTTGCCTCGGATCTTTGCTTAAATATCACAGGATTTGGGTCGTCATTTAGCCATATGGACCTAAGTTCCCTTCTATCTTTGAGATTTTTCTTATTTTTCATTATATGATCCCTCTTGGTAACACTCTTAAAAATTACCAAGATTGGCTTGTTCTGCTGACCTGGCCGGAAAACTCTTTGCGCCATATCTATTTCCTGTTCTGTTATGGTTTGATCCACAACCAGGAGAATATCTAGGGCAATATCTAGTGTGTTTTCCCCGGGGGTTTCTTTAACCCCTGCTATTAGGACATTTTTGCGTCTGCTAGAATGGTCAAGCTGTGCCATTTGGAGCTCTAGATCTGACATTCTTCTATCTAGGTCTCTGTTCTGGCTTTCAAGTGTATCATTTCTTTTGTTCAGAACTTCCTTTTCTTGGTTTAGATGGCGTATTTCTTTCTCCATGATATTGATCTTCTCATGTGCAAAGTCTACAGACTTATTAGTTGTGGTTGTTGAAAGTCGCAACTCTCGCAATGTTTGCCCATGTTCTTTCAGTTCATCACTGATCTCTCCAAGTAATTGCAACAGGACAGGGTGTGGCGGATCCAATCCAGTCTCATCTACCCCCTGTAGTTTTTCTTCAAGAACCATTCCTTTAGTGCCTCTATCAGTATTGGGCCTATTTGGGGGGTTTACGGTACTGTCTTTGTTTGTTTTTACCTCCGGACATGGTTCACTGGTTTCTGTACTCTGCGTGGTAGGATTTTTTGATTTTTTACTAAACACATTTGAGACTGATGATTTCCTAGTCGTAATGTTAATCAGGCCTTCCCTTGGTTCAAAGATCGCATCATTGTTAGTGATAGTAAAAGGTGACTTATCTGTATCTCTTTGTGTTGATCGCTCATGGGGTGGGATATATGCACTGGTAGTCGCCATTATTGCGTAGTACTCCAGTCCTGGTCCCGTACACATAAATCCAAATAATCGTCAGTATTGTCGATATTCCAGGTATTATTTGTACGATTGTTTGTTCCCAGATTGTTCATGATCCTTATGTCCAAGTCTCGTAACCATGAAGTTCACATAACACTGGGTTGTACCATTGATCCCACCAGAGCCATATAACACACGTCTAACCGCCCGCCATACCCCTGAACATCGAGCAACATAAGGTCGCATCTGAAAAATGCATATTCTGAGAAGGTGCTAATTTAAGAAATACAACTCTTTTTAAAGGTGTATATACTGCACTAAGATAGTTGGTAAAACACCTTGTGCATATAATTGGTAGTAATGTATAAATAAGATAAGCAATGGTCACCAGACTGCGAAAGATGCATTTTAAAAAGGTTTGAAGTTACATCAACTATTCTATCATACAGTTTGGCTATGGTTGGCGTTGCTGGTAGGTATATTAAACCTGTTCGGTCATGACAGACAGGCCAGGTCTACCAGTGGCAGCACTATCTGGGAGAAAATCAATAACTAACCAATAAAATTTAATGATGATGATGACAGTCAGTATAGGAGCAGAGTTAGCCCATTATATTATACGTTTGGATCAATTCGAGTCTTAAGGATTCGGGGGTTTGATTAGCTATGAATAGCATCTGGTGACATCTTGTGACTAAGAGAGAAACCAAGACTGTTTGTGAAACCGCATGGAGAAAGGCAGACTTTATTGAGGAAGCTTACCTGACAGACTGTTGTACATAGGAATTAGAACATCTTATTGGCACACTGGCAATTGTGATGCAGTAGACATCCACAATAAACTAACTCTCAACCAAGTGTTGTCTGCGTTTGGATATGAGCGCCCAGCTCGTGGACTAGTTTTACAGTTTGACTAGCAAGTATAAAATGATGAAATAATGATGCATATGATGACAAAGTGATTGAAGTTCCCCATTCTTACAATCAAACACTAAACTGACACTAGCGTTCAATACTTTTATTTATTTTTTCAAATATTATGATATTTGATTCCTTAGAAGAGCAATCTACTGAAAATCCTTTGGTAATTTAATGATATTAATGTGTAGCGAAATTTATGGTGTTACTATAGTAACACATACAGAATGTATTTCAGATACGACTTCATACTATTCAACTTTAAGGGAAAAAGCTGGAAATCAGTGAAAAACATAAGGCCGTATCTGGCAAGTATAAATGTGAGAAAAATACAAATAAGATCCATATTACTAATGCAAATTCCAAAAAAAAAACTTATAGTGTGAAACCAATATGATATTATATTTGGCAAATTACTATTCCAAAAATAGTGAAGGTTAATATGATATTTATAGTGACACATTTAAATGCCGCCCAGATACGACCTTTTGTTATTCAGCATACTTTGTTCAGTAAACAAAGGCCATATCTTTTTTTAATTATATTTCTAAATGTATTTCTCATTTTAAACATTTAATCATAATATTGCACTTTAAAGTTTACATGACAGTTATCTGAAAAATTAAGTCATAAAATATTTTTATTTTGCATGAATTATCACATTTTATCAAGAATATAACATTTGCTTATTTCAGGTACAACCTTCTGTTATTCACTGAAAAGTGCAATGGTACAGATACGACCTTTGTTTATTGATTAATAGCATTGAAAAGATTTGGAAAATTCAAAAATATTCTAAATCCTCAGTTACCTTGGGGGTAAAAGAAACATCTTAAAAATATAAAAATAAAATATATTTTTATGAGATACAATCTAATGTTATTCAGCTGACGTGGTGACCCCTCCACAAAATTAAAGAGAACTTTGATCTACCAAAGAATGAAATATTTTACCTATATACTTATGATGTTTGTATCATAATTATAAGATCAAGCAGAGCTATCAAAGGTACCACTGGACAGAACATGGACCTGTACTGAAATCGTCTTAATATGATAGTTTAAAAAAAGAGCCATTTTCTACTTAATTATAGGTCTGTTTGGGAATATGGAGTTTTGTTCGTGGTTTTGAAAACTGCTGCTCTAGTATTATTTATTTCTCGTAAGTATCATGTTTAAATTATCAGAACTTTGAATCACATAACTACTTGTCTTACCACTTGTCTTGATGCCTCTTAAGCTTATTGTAGGTTTAAATAACCTTGGATGTTCGTTGGACCATCACATATGTTTTTGAATAGACATTCTACAGTCACTATCTGAGTAATGTATCCAATTTGAACATAGAAATGCCATATCGACATTTTTCTGTTATATTTGGTGAGCCAGCAATAATAGAAATAAAGGTTAATATCTTCACATTAGTAATAAGGCATTCCATACAACTTAATTGCTGGGATAAAAAAAAACTGCAAATAGATATATAATAACAGAATATGTGTTTGTTGGTGACCTGGTTCATGCAGGGCTGGATATGCAGTTGCGTATATTCCCTATGAGGGAACAGCGACACCAGCTGAGTTACGGGCTGCTACTATCATTGCAGTAAATGAAACCTGCCACACAGGAGCTGCTACCCTACAGTTAGCTGACCATTGTCCAGGTAAGTGTTATTAAGCTTAAGACCACAATCTAGTCAAACCTACCTATAAATTATAATGGTGTACTCCCCAATCCAACAGTGGTTCTTCCTGGTAAAAATACCATTTTTCCATATTTACTTTGTATTATTACAAGGTAACCACTTTCATTGGTGTCCAACAGATATATGTGGTCAACATGTTGTTTAAAAGGTTCTTTGATTTTCTGAAATACATACCATATTTCAATAATTTGGATTGACAAACAAGATTCACATCGTTGGATATGTTTGATACAAACATAGTACTAAACAAAATCTAATGTTGTATATTTTACCTGGTTTTTAATTGTAGTTTTATGATATTTTTTAAATTGTCTATATTTGGTGAACCTCCTTAACCACAAAGAATTGCGGAAATCCCTTGCTAGGGAAATCCATGAGATCTAAAGACTTAAAGAAGGACCTTTAAACATAACTACATCCTTCTCCTACATTTGGATAGCCAGCAGTAAAAGAATAAAGGTAAAATCCTACAAACCATGGAAAACACCAGACAGAGAGATTGGTAAAATAGAAAAACATACCTTTCGGAAACAATGAATATTATCATTGCAGTTTTTATTAGAAAAGAAATGCAGACCTTTTCAAATGAGTTTGTGAATCTCTTTTTTGTTCAGTGGGATTTCCGCATAATATTCACTCAATATCTTGCTGATTTTCTGACAGAATATTGTGTATTTTATTGCAGTGTCTTCAACAGAAAGTATAACTGCAAGTACTGAAGTGACACACGAACTAACATCTTCTGTCATAGGTAACAGACACAGTTATGTTTCCTTTAAGACTCATTCAAGCAAGTTTCACAATATCTTAAGCCTAAACATAGCTCAAATTAAAGATAGAAATTGCAGGGGAAATAAAGACGCATTATATATCATTAGAGATTCTTTTTCAAATATCATGTACCACAAATTGTATTCCATATGGAATACAGGCTTTATGCTTGCACTGTCAAGTGAGAAGAGAACACATTAATGTAATTCTTCCTGTATAAGGATGTACCTTGAATCAATAATGTGCTCATTATTCATGCTATAGAAAAATACATGTTTTGCAGTTGACTAAAAATATGTTATAAAGACCATCAGCAATGTAATCTATTGATCTGTTGCTGACCTGATAGCAGAACAAACTACTGATAAGACATCTGAGATGCCAACGACTCCAATGTCAACAGAACAGACAACAGAACCAACGTCAGAGACTCCTACTACTGTCATAACAAGTAACCAGCCTACTGAAAAACCTACCATACTAGTTTCAACTGACAAGATATCTGAGGCCACAACTGATGGTATCACAACTGATAAGACCACAGGTGAGGCTACAGAAACAAAAGCGATTTAATTGTACTTTAATCTCTGCAATGCCCTTCTGATTCACTATGTTACTTAAGTCAGAGTCATAATTATATATATATATATATTATATATATATATGGGCTTTTGAATGACATGTATCCCATAATATGCTAAACCAGGGTGAAGTAAGTGAGAAGGGCCAAACTAGATGACATAACACACATAGCAGCCAGTGTTGCTATGTCTTTCCTATGTGAAATCCCTGTATTCCTAACTTACTAAACCATGGATATGATATTACAGTAATCACTTCCTTACATCCTTATGCATTAATATGGAAAGGCATATATATATATATATATATATATATATATATATATATATATATAGGCCTAACAAGAAGACTTCTCGAAATCCAACAAATTGTATATTTTTGGTACAACAGTGAGCAAAACTACTAATAAAACCTCAGAGGCACCAACAACTCAAATGTTAACAGAACAGACCACTGTCTCCAGGTGTTTCTTTTGTTTCTTTTTTGTTTTTTATTCATCAAATTATCCTGAATGGGTTCAAGCTGTTGCCTGTTCTACTGCTGTCGTGACAAGTGGAAAGACTACTGAAACACCTACTATACTAGACTCCACAGTGAAACAAACAAGTGAGCCCGTCACAGAGGTACTGCTGACAACAGTTCCCAAAGAGGTACTGCCGACAACAGTTCCCCGAGAGGTACTGCCGACAACAGTTCCCGAAGACATACTGCTGACAACAGTCACTCAGGAGGTACTGTCGACAACAGTTCCCCACCTGACAACAGAACCATCAACCATGGAAAGAACAACGACACAGCGGGTTGCACGTAAAACTAATTTAAATCTTTGATACAACTTAAAATTTGCAGATTTCTGCCATGTTTGAAAAACAGCTGTATGACTCCTTTAAATTTCCTATGAAACTTGGTCAAAAACAATTAGAAACAACCAAATCATTCCACAGAAAACATTTTGAAACAAATGTCATCTTAGCTTCTTATTCAAATCTACCTTAACTTTTGTATAAAGAGGCATATATATTGTGTCAGCCGCTTATCAACCAATACGTCAGACGTCTGGCAGTTTGTTTCTCTATCCTTCACTATTGTTCTGCATGTCTTCCACAAGTCTTTCCCTCTCTCGTAACAAGAGCTCATGCTGACATTTGTTTGTCAAGGGATGGAATTTGCTGGTATACACGAGATTCTGTGAACCTATAGAATAAAACAGTTACTTTCCAGTTGCTGCTTTACCTGTTTGAGTTAAAAGGCAAAGGCATAAGTAAAAATTGTCCAGAATGTGTGGTTTCAGCATCAAAACTTTTGCTTTTAATAGCAAAGGCCAGGTTATCTACCTTTCGCTGCTGAAACCAAAACTTTAAATATTGGTATTTAGACTGTGCACTGATTGTTGCATAGTGTTAGTTAATCTCCTAACACAAAGTCATTTTCCTTAAACCCTGAGTATCCCACTCCAATAAACCATACTTCCAACTCAAAGAACCTGGTTTTCTTCTTGTACCATTATACGACAGGCCCCACTGGTATTGAAATGACTTCATATATAGTCATGTTTGCATTAGAAAAATGCTCCCATCTAGCATTATTCCCATAAGATGCAACATGTTTGAATTGCCTTAGTCAATCTTGAATCAATTCTGTTCTTTAATATTTCAGGAAGTGCATACACCATCACTATTGTACTCCTGACTCCATGGAAGGACACGTATGCCAATAAGTCCAGTATTTGTTCTATCAATGTGTTCTCACCAGCTGCCTGCCAACAGGTAAGGCTTATGCAAAACACCCATGGTCACATAAAAACCAAGCAGAGGAATAGAGAAATATGAAAAGTTTTATTGTGAATTTCAATTTAAAACTTATAATTATTGCCAAGATGAGCATTCTTAAAAAAATATGTATGTTAGTATATAATCATTTCCCGACACATGAAATGATGGCCCCTACATATCAGTGTAGATGACCCTTGTGGCCCGTTGCACAATGATTTTCATAACAAAGAAAATAAAAAAACAACGAAACATTTCGTTGTTACTTTTATCTTAACAACAAACATTTTGACGCATTTTTTTCTATATTTAGAGTACTCTCAAAGAGCTGTAACTTTTACTGAATTTTTGCAATCTTTTTTTCCTTTTTATAACAATTTACAGATAAATTCCATTCATTAGAACCAAAGATATTGCATTTTTGTTACAGCGAAACATTTTGTTGTTAAGCAAAAGTTTGTTGTGCTTTCGTTGTTTGATCCTCACAATGAAAATCCATTGTGCAACAGGCCACTGTGGCCCGTTGTGCAATACTGATTGTAACAATGAAAATCAATTAAACAACAAAACATTTTCTTGTCACTTTTATCGTAACAACAATTGTTTTGACAATTAAAAGACCTTATTTAGAATGGCCTCAAATAACCGTAATTTTTACTGATTTTTTAGATATTTGTTCACTTCATATATCAACTTACAGAATTTAATTTCATATACTAGAACCAGAGATATAAAGGTGTTGCTATTATGATAATTATTGCTGTTATGAAAGTAATCTTAAAGTTATCTTAAGGTTATTGTTGTTACCAAAATCCATTGTACAACGGGCCACTTTAAGATCATTTTTATAACAGCAATAGGTTTCATAACAGCAACACTTTTAAATCTCTGTTTGTACTAGGTGAAATTAAATTCTGTAAATTGATTTATGAAGGGAAAAACTGTTACAGCTCATTGAGGACATTCTAAATAACTCCTTTTTAATTGTTAAAATTATTGCTGATCAGTATGGTGCAACGGGCCACTTTAGGTCATATAGTATCATAAAGAACCCTTGTAGGTCACACATCATTATGAAGGACCCTAGTAAAGATATTGAATGGATTTTGTTGAATAGTTGAATAGATATCTTGGAGTATAGTATTATATAGACATTGGTTAACAAATCAAACACCATCATATTGGTATTTGGTTTGTTTCTATTGTTCTTGATTTTCAGAATATGCTCACCATTTCAGGTGAAACAGATCATTAGCGAAAAACTGCCCCAGGGAACTATTTTTCTTGGAATCTCGTAAGTTTGCAATAATTTACAATTTTTGAGATCTTAAGGATAACTAAAACCTTATGATATATTTGGAAGTTCATTTTAAACCACATGAACAGGTCCGTCTAGAACTTTATCTGTACTATTTCAGACCAACCCCAAAGGATAAACCAAAAACTGCTGTGGTTTTTCAAGCTTTGCTCCTTGAGTCAGAAGTGGCAGGCTTGCGCGGAGTGCTGAATGGGTTTGTAGGCCCTGGTCAGGTGGGCGGGGTCCCTGTGTCCAGGGAGGTCTCGATCATCCCCACCTCAGGTAGGTAATGGTACCTCAGATAATCTGATGTTAGGGAGGTTCAGGGTGGTATTTCACTACATGACATGAGCTGAGGTGTGATGATGCCACAGTATTCACACATATAAGAGACACAATTCTTTGTTACACATAATGTAAAATACTCTGAATTGCCAATTTCAAAGATTTATATCACTCCTGTGTGCGATTTTTCTGTAACATCATTGTAGTGTGCCTATATCACAACTCAAATTCATATAGAGTAGTAGGTCTTTCAGCCAGCCTGACATTAGGGAAGTTTAGTAGGGAGGTTCATATTATTAGGGAGGTTAAGATATTTATGCATCAACTTGTTTCTGCCATTTTCTACATAAAAGTGACCTAGATTCGTTCTTCATTTCACATTCACGCATGTAAATATCTAAACCTCCCTTCTAAAGCATCCTATAACATATCTACTATCCTTGCTGTAATGTTTGGTTCCAAGGTTATGTCATAAGAGATACACTTTCCCCTGTTATCAGTAGATTGATGTTTACTTTTAAGAAATCTTGTGATGGTAATTTGTAATGTACAGTTTGTGATTCATCAACGTATCAAGATGTTTTGTAATAGCTCCATCTCCCTGTTATAACTTGTGTTGATACAAATGTGACATGAAGGGCAAATTGAGGTATATTGTATGTAGCAAATGGTACACAGTAGATAATAAAATGTTTGAAGCTACACCGAACCCGACACAAGAGTGTTGATGACTTGTTTTTATTAATCAGACGTGTTATAATCGGCGAATCAACTAGTTTCGGCTTTTCACGGCCTGCATTAGGATTGGAATTATACCTCAAAATTGGTCTGGTATATCAATAATTAACAGTGTTGATTAACAGTGTGAAATTAACCATGTAGATTAACAGAGTAGTAATTACGCGGTTGATTCTACAAGTCAAAATTTTTTGTATTTTTAGTTATTTTGAAAAGTAGCAATAAAAGTGGAAAGTCTTTGTCTGTTGTTTCTAGTATCTCTAGAGTATATATATATATATATTAGAATGATAATCTGTTAAATTCTTGGTTAAATAATGAAAACTACCAACACCACTAGGGTGTGAAATGACGAGGAGAGTTCAAATCGTAGAATTTCTTTTTTTCGTAATACAATTACAAAGGTATGAGAGTTATTCACCGTTGTCCTGTACTAAGACGGTTGTCGGTGGACGATTGAAGAGGTATTGAAAGAGAATGAACTCCCCCATGAATGCACCGTGGCCGGGTAGAATCTCGTTAATCAGGGTAGAGATGGTCATGATCCTACGCTGTAGGTCCACATTGTACATGTGTGAAATAGTGTTGAAGTTCTGTCCATTTTGGGTATCGGTGTTGGAGGGCGTTGGCGAGTCGGCTGCAGTGGTAGCTTCGGGGTTGGTCGATTTAGGTTGGGGACGTGGTTTTTCCCCGTCGTCCGATGAGGGGTCAGTGCTAGCATAGTTAACCAGGCTTTCACAGTGGTCGATGTTGGTGATTGTGTGTGTTGGTGATGAGGACACTCCCATGTTCACTGGTTGGGGGGATTGTTTGGGTGAATCCCACTGAGAGGTGACGCTAGGTGCCGGGGTAGACGGGTCCGGGGGCATTGATAATACAGTCTCGATGGCCTCTTTCACAACAGTCGGGGTGACCGTTGTTGTAACAGGCGGTGAACTGATCCACGGGCGAAAACGTCAGGAAGGTGTTAAATCCAGAGCGGAGGTGGCAACCGGAGATAGAATCATGTGGAATGTTTGTGTAAAGTGACGAGACATCGATGGTCATCAAAGTGTAACTGTACTGGGCTGGGTAACGATTGTACATGGGGTTTTAGGATGGCGTCCACAAATGCAGATATTTTCTCAGTAGGGCCTCCACAGGCTGAAATCATTGGTCTCCCTGGGTTGTTGGCTTTGTGAATCTTTGGTAAGAGGTACAGGGTTGGTAGACGATTGGTCTTGTATGTCAGATGTAGGTGGGTCAGCGGTGGTAGATAAGAAGCTTTCACTAGGTTGGTGAGGTATGTCTTGATTTTCTTTGCTGAAGCTTCGAATAGGGGTTTGGTGGATAATTCGTAGTGTTGACGGTTGTTGAGTTGTCGTTCGGCTTCATGTATGTAGTCCTTGATATCCATTATAACTATTGCTCCACCCTTGTCCGCTGGTTTGATGATTATAGTGTTGTTCGTTCGTAGGTCTTTTAACGCTGTGAGTTCGCCAGAGGTTAGGTTGGTCTGTTGGCTTAACGGAGGGGTCAGATGTGAGATGTGGTTGGTGAAGTTGCCAATGTAGCTATCAAGGTAGATGTCCTTACCAGGTGGAGGTGTCCACCCTGTAGAGGGTTTGAAGGTAGAGTAGATGTCTCGTTGGTCCTGAGAATCTGTACTGTCTATAAAGTGATAGGTGAGTCGGAGTCTACGGTTGAAAAGAAATACATCTCTGAGTGTCTGGCATGGGTGGTTAGGTGGTGGTGTGGGACAATAGCTCAGGCCCTTTGACAGAAGTGAAGTGTGGTTATGGTCTAACGCTTTCGAACTAAGGTTGACAATGGAGTTGTCTGAGGAACTCGTAGGAATTGCCGGCTTCTTGAAGTTACACAGTAGTAAGTTAATATTCCACTTTGATGAATGGAATATCCCTATTGCCTTGTCTTGTAAATATCAAATTCAAAATTATTATTATTCAATAATGGTGACATATTCCTGTTCCCTGATGATGATATCACACATCCTATGTTGTCCCTAAACAATGATGAAAGACATTTAAAAAATTAAGATGAACTCATCTAGAAAACAACAAAATGTTCATTTATGTTAGATCAAGTCAGGTCAATGACTTGTTGCATTAACGATTTATGACTCTCAAGACTAAACAGATTGTACAATGCCGACCAACTAGACAAAATGTGTTTAACTTGAACTTTTATTTCAATGCCCCTCTTTTCATCATAAATTTAAAACATTATGAATTAAAACAATTTCCCCTTATTCAGGACAACTTATTTCTGCAATTCATTTCAATTGCAATTCTTTTTTTCAATGGCTTAATTTAAAAAAAGACTTTTGGAACTTTGTACCTTTAAATAGTGGTCCCACTTGTATGTTGATTTTAAGGTGACAAAGTTATGACAGGAATGTTGTCATAACATTGTGAAAACGACCTTGTTACAATGTAAATTTGAAATGTATGTATGTTGCAGATTTTCTCGTACTTACGCTGCTGTGATATTATTCTAAACATGTTGTAAAAGGACAATGTTACACAATATTGTCTGAACGTTGTGTGTTTGCTCAGATATTGGGAAAATTAGCGTTCATAAGCTTATAACTATCTGCTTATTATCCAAATAGACATCAAGTATTCTGTGAAACCAAGCATTGGTCCAAAGGCTGGTGGAACCCTGTTGACAATTACTGGTGACCTTACCTTTCTCCGTATGGTGGACGTTGGGGTGATTGGGTGCAACGTCACTGTTCAGTAAGTAGCATGTTAGTGAGAATGCACATGTTTTCCATCAATTATCCAAAAGTTAACATTTTCAAGCCTCAGATGTTGAAGACAGAGACAACGCTGGTGTCTCATTGCCTGTGAATACATCAGTGGGGTTCATCATGGCCCAGTCCTATGCTGGGGGTAGCTGCAGCAGTACTAGTGTTATGTATCAAAGAGTGCCAAATGACACATAGATCTATTCTTTTGACCATTATATCTGGAAAAAAACTTTTATTTAGCAACTCATTTGGTAGGTGAGTGTAACAAAGTAAGATGAAAGAAAAGCAGAGAATGCAGTTTCCGACTGAAATTAATTCAAATTTTAACTCAGCAAATACTTGTCTTTCTATGGCTTGGATGAATAGAATGAAGCAAAGTAAAGTTGTGGGATTAATGTTGTTGGATACAAAATATATAGTGCACTTTAAATACAGTGTAAAGTTATATGTTTCAATTGCTGACTTCCTATACTGTGCGATACCTTTGGCAGCACTCAGGTTGTGGCCCTGTGCCTGACCGGGCAGCTGACAGACACCAGCCTGGTTGACACTGCCATGGTGGTCACTGTCACCAACACCCTGAATATCCGCTACCAAATTGCCAACTTCACGTACAGTGGGGACCCCGGCATCAGCCTCATCAGGCCACTCAAGACCATAGTCAGGTAAGGCAGAGAACTTGGGAACTTAGGAACAGCTGCTGATTATGTTTCTTGCTGCAAAACAATAGTTTATGATAATTATAAATCTGGTTAACAAGAATCAACTCATTTGTGTAATTTGTGTGATATGAGAATAGATCAAGTTTCGAAAATTCAAAGCATCTTAACAAGAGGTCAAGTTGGTGATTTAGCATTTTGTGTATTCTTTTGTGCAACATTCTTCATCACACTGTTATATAGGCAAGCTTTCCGTGACAATTCATTCTTAAATTTTGAAGTTACAGTATGCATAAAGGCAGTGCATCAGATAATATTTAAAGTATTGACTTTGCGGCCACCCCAGTTATAGTTACCTTTGGATTGCAAGTAACAGTAAACAGCTAACACCATGCTTGATATTAATAATATGTGTATAGTAAGCAAATATTGTTTATTCTTGACATTTCATCCTGAATAAAGGGGGCCCCTCTGTGCAAATCATTTTAAAAAATATCACAGTCAGGCACTTTCTGTTTTTTTCACAGCATAAACAAATGATCAATGACATCTCTAAAAAGCCCAAAACAAACTACACATTGTAACGTTTCTTACAGACTTTCACATGAGGTACTTCATTGTGACACCAAGAAAATTGCTTAGGCAATGGTCAGAATATCATATCTTAGTGAAGCTAAAATGGTTTTGAGATAAACCTGAAAGTATGTGGAAGTAGCACAACTGAACGTCTCAAACTAGAAGCACTTCTACGTTGTTATTTTTGTATGTTTATACATTCATGAGGTAGTCAATGACTAATGGCAGGGATGTGACCTCACATTGAGGTCAGTATGACACATGTTTAAGCAGTGGTCACTAATTGGTAACATGTGGTTCATGTTGTTGAAATCCCCATAATAGGTTGTAGGAGTTTGGAAAGGTCCAGTTCTCTTCGCCTATTTGAAATGGTATGAAAGCCCACTCACATTAACATAATTCCTCCCTACATCATTTGGTAGGGCTGAACATTTAGAATAAAAGTTTTAGTACCCTCTGGATCTCAACTGAAATAAAGATTCTAGATAAAAGAATAAGAGCAATAACAACTGCTGTGTTTGTATGACTTCAGCGGCGGCGTGTTCCTCACAGTGTCGGGAACAAACCTTGATGTGCCCAATAGAAGGGAGATGGTCACCCGTCGGATCCTGGTGAGAGCTGATGTCACTGAAACCTATCACACAGTGAGTACTTACCATGCTAAGGACCTTAGTGACAGCCGACATTATGGGAACCTACCAAATAGTGAGTATGTACCACCCACAGGACCCTGGGGATGGCCGACATCACTAAAACCTACCACACTGTGAGTACATTTCACCCTCAGTACCACGTGGTGATTTGCTGATGGCATACCATACTCAGAACTCTGGTTCAGGAGTAATTCTAATCTTAGCCTCAGATTCAGAGTGAGCCTAAACCATAATTACTGATATTCACTTGTAATCCTTTCAAAGTCAGATTTTTACGTGGATAGTTCTTTTGATCAAAAGTACTACTCAGTCTTTGCAGAAATGTGTAATTACAAAATAAACCACAGCATGGTGGACATTCAGCCTCACAACAAGAGGAAGGTATAAGTTTCCTGTTGCCCTTGCTTCCAGGAATAAGTTTAAGACCCAGACAAAATTGTAAGTGACTGCATAACAGTGCCATTGTTTCTAACTCCCTTCCAGTTATTGAGAGAAATGTGAGGACAATATCATGCAACATCTAGGTATATGTATTTGTGTGTGTATGTGTGCATGTGTGTGTATGTGAGTGTATGTGTTTCTCATTATGTATTTTGCCCTTTTCCTTTTCCTTTTTCTTCATTCCTTTATCTAATTTTCTTTTGGGTGAGGGAGGAGGGTGTGTGTGTTGTGTTTTAGGGTACTGTTGCTGTGTTTTCATGAGGGCGGCATGGATGTTTTTGTGAATTTGTAAAAACAATGTTTGAATATTCACTTGCAGTGTGTTTAACTATTCCACAAAGTTATTATTTTATTTTTTTAGGATTGCACAGGTAGTTCCCCTACTGAGATGTTCTGCCCAACCCCCTACTTCAACAACTACACGCTTGTTCCGTCCACCCCTACTCAGCCCACAGAAGCTGGTGGTACCCCAGAGAAGCTGTTTGTGGTGGAGATTAGCTTTGTGCTGGATGCAGTGCCTGACTTCACCAACCTCAGCGCCCACACCAACCTGTCCCAGTACAGCCAGGTGCAGGTGTTCGCCAGTCCCCAGATCCCCACCTGGGGACAGAGCAGGACCAGGATGTTTGTTCCCACATGGCCAGTCAACGACAGGCGGATTGAGATCCAGGTGGGTGGAAATATAGGTGGAGTTGGAATTACATTGAATATGATAAGTCTTCTCTGGGAGGAAGGAATACAGGCCAAATTAAACCCTTTGTTGGAATTTTATTGGTTGGTCAAATATGTAACACTCAAAAATCAGTCTATCCTGACAGACAATTTTATAATATGAATACACAAAAGTATGATTTAACTGAACAAAATGTTCATGCTGGTTCCTCTTATGTATGTATGATTTCTTAATTTATGTAACAAACATAACATGAATACACACAGAAGATATTTAAGAACACTGGTAATTGAAAAAATCATCAATCTGTCATTGATAACTTAAATATTGTTGCTTATTTGCCTCTAAGCACACCATGGCTCATCTACTCATCTGCTAAAGTAATTTGATTTCCATGATCAAGACACTTTAGGGTTGTCCAATTTCTTTACTATATTGGCAGGGTAAAGACATGCTGATGGGATTGGAGCAGAAGGATTATAAGATAATGATTGGGATGGCAGTTTGTGAAAACACCCGTGTATTTGACAACCTCATCACCTGCGAACCACCCCTCACCCGCCCGGAGGTGCCCCCTGCTGATTGGGTGGGGTACAACCAGATCCCTGTGAAGGTACAATTATAAAGACATTCCAACCCACATGACATGTTTACTACTATTCATGTATACAGAATGAATGCACATGAAGAAACTTCCTACAGTGCACACATTTTTAAACAATTCTGCAAAATCCAGGAAATACTTCTGAAATTTACTTATTTTATTAGTTAGATTTTTGTTTTAGTAATAATTTAAGGGCCCAATTGATATTGTTTGTGCTGAGAAAGACCACACATACTAAGTATATAAATATAAAGAGCATAATGCAGAATTTAATTTGTATAGGCTGATCCCTTGCTATTTACTTTCTATACTTGCTATATATTGGGGGATACCTGCCTGACAGGAGCTTCCAAAGGGATCTATTAAATGTCCAAGCCATTTTCAGAATTCAGAAGTAGGCTGTTTCTGCTGTTTCAGGTTCTGTATGCCACCATGCCAGCAGTCCCTGGTTTCCTCGTCTACCAGCAGAACCTGTGGGAGTACCCTTTGGGTCGTCACTGCATCATTGCCGGTATCTGTGTTATTGTTCTCATCGCCCTGATATTCATTCTCTGTGTCTACTGCTGCTGGCGTAATAGACAAGCTGCCAGGAACAGAACGATACTACGTCATCCCTCTGTTCAACAACATCTGAACCTGGTGGAGCGGGTCAAGAGATGGAGTCGAGTCAGCCCACGCAGGTTCAGCTCCTTTGTCCCCACTGGACCAAGGGAAGCCCCGAATTATACGGGCACTCTGAATGATGTAAACGTACTCCCCTACAGAAACCAGGCAGGGCTTTACAGAGAGCACTACCCATCTATATACAGGGATAAGGACATTGATGAATGGTGAAAGGTGTACATCTTAATGATTTGCTGATAATCTATCGGGTATGCTATAAAGGTCTCCTGGGTTCACCAATTTAATGCCATTCCTTTAGATGAATGGTAAGAGAGATCAATCAATGACTTCTCAGGGGGAAGCCAGGAATTTTGAAAAGCACAGGAAGGCTTATGTAAAGAATCATGGTGCTAAATTCCTGCTGCTGCATGCCTTTGCAACTAATCGGACTGTTGTATCAGGCCCAGTGACTTATTACATGATGGAATACGCTGTCCTGCTTGGACATTTCACAAATTTATACTCGTCGTAACCATAGGTTCTAAGAAAGATATGGATATTTTTCCTTGGGGTATCCAGTCCCAAGAAGCTTGCTTAGTTGTTTAGAGTTCTACTTGAGTAAAATAGTAAAAAGGTGGCTTGCACTGGCCAGATGACAATCATAAATTGTATTTAAAGAATGTGTTGCTTACCAACACTTCTAAACCACATTTGGTTGGCTAGGATATTGGTATCCTCTTCAAAGAGGTAAGAACTGTTTCAGGTCATTGTTTGTTGGCCTAATTTTTAGATAAGATGTCTCATCTTGAGGAGAGACAACACCTCTTAGGGCACCATTTATAGTAATTCAAATGGCATTCTCTCTAGTTTTGGGACAATATATGATAAAGTGTACATCATCTGTTGAAATATGAATTATACAATTATATAAGTAGACAGGCCAGGGTTATTATTATACCTTATGGTGGTACAAATTAGTAGTTAAGAGTTTAACACAGGGTGATACAAACCTGGATGATAACCAGCCTTGTATCGCACTGCAGTGTGATACAGAATTTTTTTATTTTTCTAAAATTCATGAAAAAATCAAATCATTAAGAAATAAAAAATCTAACATATGCATTATCTGCACAACATTCCTAGCTACATTTTACTGTTTACTGTTTGTGGATTTGATGGATATCAAAAGAGTTATATAAAAAAACTTGTGCAGCATCACAGTCCCACCATTACTGATTGCTGTGCATCCTTCCTTGGAAGCTCAGATCTAACAGAAAAGGTATAATAAATCCATAACCAACCTCAAAGGGAGTACTCGGGTAGTTATCACCCCTTGCCGAGACCCCGATATCAGCCCTCGGCCGGGCCTTCAGTCCCTGGCCTCAGGCTGATATCGGGGTCCCGGCGAGGGGTGATAACCACCCTCATACTCCCTTCTCAGTTGGTTATATGTATTTATTATGCTATAAATAATAAAATACAACTGACAGTTGTTGTCTATCCTGAAGTGTACTCAATGCTCATTGCCAAGTAAAACTTTTATGATTTGGAAATAAGTCCTGCTGTATCTCTGACAATGTTTGAAGCTCAGCTGTCAGCACAACAGTCGCTTTGGAAGCCGCTGGTATTTACATTGACTTTGTATGGCATGTGTAAGGTAATGTTTTATGATATTAGTCTTTGAGGCAGAAGTGAGAAGTTCCTATAAACAGTACATAGATATGACCCTACAAGTAGAATAGATGATTGAAAATCAGACCTCATAGATGAGTGTGTATGATCATAAGAACAGCTTAATGTGAAATGCCCTTGTGTCAACTGAAACACTGTTTTAACAATTTTATTGGTTCGTCACCATTTTCAAAACATGATGTGCGGGGATCCATCAGATCCCAAAAAGTGTAGTATGGTTCTTCAAAACAGATACTCATCAATATAATTTATATGTGTGCTGATATTAAAAAAACTTAAAAGCTTTAAGATTATCTTGACATTGTTCAAGGCACATGTTGTTAAAGTCACTGGATAAATGCTCCAAATAACTTATGAAGTATTGGATAATAGGGTTAATTCTCTTAAATGTTTATTTTGATATTGTGATATTCATGTTGATTGCTTTTGCTCAATTATAACCTTTATGATTATGGAAATAGGGAATGATAGAATTAACTTCAATACTTGGTGATAATCATTGCATGTCCATAACATACATATAGATCCAATTCTTTGTTTTCTGCAATTAAAACATCCCCATATCCAGCCAGCTGCAGATTCAATATAATTTATATTATCTTGTCCAAATGGTAGAATGTATGGCAGATTCTACTACACTAGATCGATTAACTATTCTTATAATGGTGTGTATACCTATCCTACTACAGACATAGAGATAGATTAATTTGTTATAGAGATCATTTGTAATACTGTAGAAAGTATTCTATCATACTTGGAGATATCAATATTAAGTCTTCCTAATATAGCTCTGCTATGTAATACATTAACCATTGGCTGCTATGTTATCTTTCCCCATCTAGGACGGATACAGAGCTGTTTGACGGAGAACTGTGTTCAGAAGAGCCTGTTGCAACAGGTTGTAGACAGTTGTTGTGATATAGCAGTATCTAGCCTCTAGCATCAAAGCAACATATTACCTTTCTAATATTACTTGAATGAATGTCATTTTAATTTTTTATCACAGCAGGCAACAATGTCATAAAGGCTAAGCATGCTGGAATTCATCTAAGGGGTTTTGCATTATTATTTGATTGTGATTAACAGAAATAAAGTAAAAAAATTTCCACTTGTAAACTATTTTTAACTTTCAACGGCTTTCAACTGCCGAATTCAACACTGTAGATCCGAATCTACCGTTTTGAAATTTCCACACTTTAGAAATCTACACTTTTGATTGTCACATATAAAAGCCAATTGAACACTTTCCTATTCAATCCTGATGAAGACACTAATCTGTCAAAACATGTCGATTCAGCCAATCACTTACTAAATAAAAGTCAACTTTTCAACTTATACTGTCGTCAGTTGTTGTTCAGTTATATATCAAAAGAAAAAGCAAGAGTCAATTAAAGAATATTGGTGCAATACGATTATACTTGGCCAGACCATACCGAACTTATTCTCCTTTATAGATTGGTTAGCATGTCCTCAATGTGAATTTTGGGGCAATTTTGGCAGGAGACCTTCCTCAAAATTAGACAGAATTACAGGTTTTGACATGTCACTTAATTTTGTTTCTGCAATATGTTAGTTTGACATGTTACTGCAACAAGATACAGCTTCATGTTACTGCAACAAGATACTGTGACTTGTTACTGCATTATTTCACTATGTCATGTTACTGTGAAATGTTACTGTGAAATGTTAGTTTGACGTGTTACTTGACATGTTACTGCATCATGACATGAAACCATGACTAGTTACCATGACATGTTACCATGACATGGAACTGTGACATTGAACCGTAACATGTTACCATGACATGATACCGTGGCATGTTACTGTGGCATGTTACCATGACAAGGAACCATAACATGTTACCGAAACATGTTACCGAGACATGTTACCGAGACATTGCACAAAGGTAGTTAGTAAAACACCTTGTGCATATAATCAATTGTATGGGAATATAATGAAGAAACGTCACCAGTTCTATAGAAGGAATATCATAAAGTATTTAAAATTATGTGAATTACTAAATCATACAGTGTAAATATAGCATGGACTGCTGGTAGGTGTAAATATACCTGTTTGGCAACAGCAGATGGGATGTGTCTCCCAGTGAGTACCAATGCTTGGGTAAAATCAATAAACCAGACTGATATATATAGGGTAGAGCCTATGGTTACAGGGGAGAACACTACTTGATACCTTAAGTATCTTAAGTATTCGAGGGGTTTGAATAGCTATACGTAGAAGGACATCTGGTGACTGTTAATAGAACTACTGTGTTGAATCTGATCGTGAGACCAGGCGGACTCTAAAGGAGAAAACTTGCTCTCAGACACTTGGAATTGTGAACCTAGGATTTATATACCATCACCGCACCGGCATATTGTACGCATTCAAGACATCCACAAATAAACCTGACTTTCAGCCAAGTGTTGTTCGCATTATGGACATAAACGCCGATCTCGTGAATTTACCTACCACTTGACTAGTCTCTATAAAGAAGTTGATTCGAATAGTTCGACTGAGCATATCATAAGAACAGTTCCCCATTATTAAATAATAACCATAACAAACAACTAGCTTTTAACATGTTACCAAGACATGTTACTGAGACATGTTACCGAGACATGTTACTGAGACATGATACTGAGACATGTTACCAAAACATGTTACCAAAACATGTTGCCATGACATGTTACTGTGACAATGTAGCCATGACAATGTTGACATGACAATGTTGACATGACAATGTTGCTATGGCAAAGTTGCCATGGCAATGTTGACATGACAATGTTACCATGTCATGTTACTTTGATATGTTACAGTGACATGTTTTGATGACATGCTACTGTGACATGCCACTGGACCATGTTACCATGTCATGTTACTGTGACATTTGACTTAGATCAGATCTGAAAACAGATGAAGTTCAACACTGCAAGACAAGATATATGGCAAAACATATGTGAAGGTCAATTTTACAACCACAATACATCAACTACAAATAGATATGAGCTCTTCGTTGATTTTCATCTGAAGCTAGTACTCTCCCCTATAAGCTGAATGCGGAAGTTTAAAACGTCAGGGAGTCTGGGGACTTTGTCCCCTGTTTGTTTACAGGGACAATATCACGATGTACCCTCTCGGTACACAGCATGAAAAACGGGCCGAAAAAAAGGCCTGGAACGGTAAACACTGCACAGGATTCAGAAGGTTTAAACCTAGATAACAGCTTTTGGCATGATGTTTAATACAGTCCTACTCTGTGTTTAAAGCCCTGTGTGCTATTTATTGTCTGTATGGTTTCTCCTCACCTATTGGGAGCAATTTGGTCCCCATTAATGTTTTTTCATGTTGCATTTGGAGTGATTTATATGGACACCCTCCTGTGCTTCATCTGTTTTTTCCACTTATAGAGAAAGGGGCGCATACAGGATTTCTGAAATTGGGGAATTGGCATACAGGCTTAGTAGTAAAACTATTAATAAAACTACCATAAAATGTCAATAACTACATCAAATAATGAAACGCAAACTACAATTTCATGAAATTCATTGCCATTTCATTTCTGTTTGAAATATTCATATATTTTTTTTCAGAACATGGCCAAGGCTTTGATTTAGAATTCTTATTTTCGGAAATTTAGTTTTAATCAATGGTTACCATGGAAACCATTATTTGCATAACACTAGCAGCAACAGCCGGTTTGAGTGTTCTATCAACATTCTGGTTACTGTGGCAACCTCGGCCAAATATCACGAAATTGTCACCACAAATGAAAAAATTATGGAAAATTTAATTTTTGTAATGAATTAAGCTTATACTTTATTAATTTGTATGATTTCTAAACTAAATAAAAGCTCTAGAGCTGTGAATAAACACATATCCTTAAAGCTGGAAATCGCAGAGTCTGTCCCTTGAGGCTGTGATTCACATACCAACTTTATGATTGACGATATTGTATCATATTTCTCTATATTTATTTGTCTATATTCATCCTCCATTCAAACTGCCGATTTTAAAAATCGTCAGCAAAATCGACTTGTGAAATATACTTTAATCAGCAGAGGGTGAGGCTAAGGGGTGAGGGGTAAAAGCTAGACAGGAGCACAGTCAACATGACATGGAGCATGGCACCGCTTACCTCGGTATACAATGACAATGTCAAAAGGACCTGAAGAAATACTGGGGCAGCTTCAGCTGACACCGGGCTTTCCCCGAAGGCAGTTTTTGGGGAAAGCTAAGTTAAGGTGGGGGTAGGAAGCAGAGTTGTAGATTTATGTCCAACCTGCTGGAGAGACGGGAGATGGGGAGTCATTCTGCACAATTTGTATCTCCAGTGAGTACGCTGTATGGTTCTATCATGTTGAATTCTCCCAACCACGGCTAGGCTAGTTCTGCCTGTAGATTAGCCTAGATTCTGGGTAATATGTAGACAAATCACAAGGCTTTAGCATAGGAATTTTCACGAATCATTTGATTATTAGAAGTTTAGCATAATGTAAAACTAGAGATCACTTTTATCTAAATCGGTATCCATATACATTTTTTATATTTTCTAAGAATATTAAAACTGTGCTCATTATAGATGGATATTCTATTTTTTTTATTTTATTTTATTTTTTTATTTCGCAATTCATACATTTACAGCATGATCTTCCATTGCATGGTGGGAAAAGTTGTCATTATATGACAATTATCTGTTTATTTTCTATAGTTTGTCCAGAGGTTTTGTCTACATATAAAGACCAAATTAGTCTGCAGGTGCAATACTGTAAATCAACTATCCGTGGTGGGGAGAATTCTTGTCTGATACAAAGGGATTTTGACAGATTAGCTTGTGTTTATTACAGAGTGTTACTTTGTTAATCTAGTTAACTGGAGCCCTTTAGTTCTTACCTATCAAAGTATTCTCAGACAAAGACTCATGAATAGTGTTATCATGCTGAAAGGACACTTAAATCTATTATCTACACTTTTGAATCGTTTTCGACACAGGTAACCAAACTGTTACCTTCCAAACTGGGGACTTTTCTAAACTATAGAATCCAAACTATTGTTTTACTAGTATATAATTTAATGTGACTCTACAGAATTCCCGTCATCCTGATGAAAGGTGAGTTTCACGTTAGCATTATTATAAATACGTTTCTCACATCTGAAATTGTAAGATTAGATGTTTTCTAGAGTCAATAATCTTAAATTTGTTTACTATATATATAGCTATCTGCAAAGACATAAGGTAGTAATATTCTGAAATATCACCGTGGGTAAAGTGAAAATATATCACTTAGAAATACGACCTTAAAGTTTGGCCCCGTCTGGAACACCCCCTAAGAATGTCATTAGGTCATAGCATGTTTATTCAGTATTTCAATGTTTTATTGAACAAATATACAAGCCATCCACTACACTATCGTTTAGTTGGGTATACCAAGCCAAGGATGTGACGTTATTATAGTGTTGCAGCAACGTTCTGGTTGGTTCTGTACTCCTTCTTCATACATTCTTTTGATGACTCCCAATTATGTCACTGCAACATGCTACTGTGACATCGCATTGTGACATTATTACAACATTTTGGTTACGTTCTTCAACACAAACCAAAGGTTCTTAGAATGTTCTGTTATGGTTTTGTTCTAACCTCACCAAAAATAATGTAATAATAATATTCTGATTTGGTGAGGCTTCAACCTCACCATCAATGATGTAACTGTTACGTGCCATTTTAGTAAGTAACAAATTGACTAAAAAGTATGGTTGCAGAACGTTTCTGTTACGTCGCAGGCTGGCTGGGTATTCACCATTCTTTAGTTCCTATTTGGTAAGACAAAGTCAAGCTAATTATAGAAAGATTCAATGCATATTGAGGTCAGCATGTATCAGCATGTACACTCGCCAGTCGGGAGTACTGCTGCAGACGTTTGGCGACGTGGGAAGCCATACTCCATCAGCCTTATTAATAACTCACGTTCACTATTACCTATTATTTGTACACTTTATTTGATTCATATTCACTCAAACAGGGGAGGTGGGTAAGATGATACTTAAGCAACAATGTACTCTCTGGGGGAGTTTCACACTGGTCTTAACTCTAAGATTGTATTTTTAGTTAAGATATTTGTATTTTTTCATGATTGTGTTTCAGAAGTACGATCATATGTCTTTGTTGTTATCTTTATACTATGTAGAGTTAGATTATTGACTGTTAAAAATATTTGATCTTATTGTTTAAGATGTGTGAAACGCATTTATGATTGTGCTAGTATGGAACTGGCACTCAGAGTGGCTGTAACTAGTACAGGAGGGGTAGGTAAAAGGGGACATAAAACAGCAATGCACTCTGAGACTCGAAGGTAAACGAAACTCCACCTTGCAAAATTCCATACTTCTTACAGGTGGATGATATTACACTTTTCCCATGACGGACATGTTAGCATGAGTCCAAAAGCAAATATCTTTTCAAGAGGAAAACATTCAATCATTCATGTAAACTGGCATAACAACGTCTTCATCTAGATCTGTTCCAGATTCATTTGAAAGAATCTATTTAGTTTGTATCGGAGGACAGAGGATATAGAGCCAGCCATGTAAAGTTATGAGTGAGTTTCTTTCTTTGTCAGACTTAGGTGTGCTGTGAGTCGAGCCTCCACTATTCCTGTCCCCGGGTACGGACGGTCTCCGTAGACGTCTCCTCCTCTGTCAGATGAATACTGAAACCTGCGATGATGAAATGGTGAGAGACTCAGAAACTTCTTTAGAATATGCTGTCTTGTATATGTGATTGAACACAACGTCTATGTCTCCATTTAAATATTGTGTACATTGTAACAAAAATAATACATAGTATGTTCAAGGGTTTTAGGGCACATGGGAAGTCTTTGTAAACCTTACTTTCAAACTCCAAATAAACTTTAAAACCTTAAGTTAAGCCATTCACTGTTAAGGCTCATATCAACAACCAGAATGCACGAGTCAACTATCCTGAGCTGTAAAGGTCATATCAAAGTACACAAGAGAAAACACAATCTAAGTGATGCGAGCACAATCTTGTCGAGTTTGACCATGATGTTTGAATACCATAATATAGTCAAAACGCCCATAGAGACCTTTTAAATTAGTATGCCACTTTACTAGCTTGATACACCTGGACCAATGAACTGAGGTATGACTTTAAAAGGACTCCTGGGCCATGGCACAATGCCATTTTGTAACAGCGCAAGGTCAAGAATATCTTTAAGAAAGGTTGCCTACCAACACAAGGTTGAGTTGTTACAAAACTCCTTATATATCTGTTTTAATGGATCAAATTAAATTCTGTGAATTGATGTAAAAAGGGAAAAAATATTTTAAAAAGTCCTGTAAAGGTAACAGCTCAGTGTGACCATTCTAAATAGCTTTTTCCTTGGTGTAAAACGTGTGCTGTTACGATCAAAGTAACAATGAAATGTTGCGTTGTTTTATTATTTTCGTTGTTATGAAACCCTTTGTGCATCTGGCCACAGTGGCCTGTTGCACAATGATTTTTGTAAGAAAGAAAATAAAAATCAATGAAACTATTCCTTGTTACTTTTATCGTAACAACGAACGTTTTGACATATTTTTTTCTGTATTTAGAATGCCATCAAAGAGCTGTAACTTTTACTGATTTTTTTCTAATTTTTTCTCTTTTTATAACAAGTTACAGATTTCAATTTCATTCATTAGAACCAGAGATATTGCATTTTCCTTACAATGAAACATTTCGTTACTAAGCAAATCTATTGTGCAATGGGCCACTGTGGCCCGTTGCACAATGGATTTTCGTTGTGAGGATCAAACAATGAAAGCACAACGAACAAATGCTTAACAGCAAAATGTTTCTTTGTTACGAAAATAATCACATGTTACAAAAATAGTAAAAAATTCTGGTTCTAATGAATGGAATTGAATTCTGTAAATTGATATAACAAGGGGAGATATTAGAGAAAAAAACAGTAAACGTTACAGCTCTTTGAGGGCATTCTAAATAGAAAAATAATTGTTGAAAAATCTTTCATTGTTACAAAGATAACTGCAAATAATTTATTAAACAACATTGAACTGTTTCGCTATTTAATTAATTTTCGTTGTTACAAAACCCATTGTGCAACCGGCCACAGGGGTTACACAATCATAAAAATGTCAAAATATCTTAATTAAAACTAAAATATTAGAGTTATGACTAGTGTGAAACACCCTCTGTATATAGTCCTTACCTTCCAGCTTCGTCCACCTGGTGTTACTGGGCAGCCTTATCATCAATCAAGCAAGTAAGTGTTATATACGTGTAATCTTGTAGGGAAGTAACATTCTTATTGTTAATAACCCTTGATTCCTTAGCTGATAATTTATAAAAGAATTTATGAGCTTGAGATGATTTGAAATGTATTTTGAATTCTGTTGGTAGTTGATATCCACTGGTTCAAAACTTAATCCCATAATGTCAGTGTCTTTCAGACAAGATTTGTTATTCTTTTTATCCCAGAATGTTAATTGATAAATTGCAGCCTTGGATTGACTGTTTAAACCTGAAACTAACAATTAAATTTTACCATATTTAAAACTTTTAAAAATCAACCCAATATAAATGTCAATGACCAAAAGGGATACATGTAAATTCCTACGGAATATTGGCAGCTCAATATCATTGCTCATTACCAAAACCTGTGAGTTTCCTGACAAACCCCCCTACGCCTTGTTGGCCTGTTTCCTCTCATCTAATTCAGTGGAACTCACAGTATACTACGCTTAGCCATAGACACATAGACCTTGTGCAGACGTGGTCACGTGACCACTTTTTGGTGATCACCACGTGCTCTTCATGACCACATGGCCATTACATAAATCCAGATATCATATGATCATTTCATATCAATTTAACAATGTCCTGGATGTTGGTGGATTGTTAATAACAAGAATTCTAAATTGATCTCCAAGATGGCGCCTTTCTGAGTACTGTGACGTCATATGCACAACGTCTATAGCCCTATATCTCTATGCCTTAGCTTACATATATACTTTACAAGTTTCAAGGTTTCTGATATCACAGTTTTAGGTGCGCTCGCTGTAACGAGTGGAATCCTAACAGAACCTGACCCAACAAGTGAAGGACCAACTGAAGGACAGGCTCCATTGGGTGAGATTCTATCTTTATGAGTCCTTAAGCCCCATACCCACCAGACGGCTTTACCATCGACGGGCGACAGGCAAAAGGGAGAATCACCCATAAAGTTGTTGAGCTACTGGGTTATCAGTGGATTGGGATCGGTGATAAGGGGGAGTTTCACACTGGTCATAATTTTAACATCGTATTTTTAGTTAAGATATTTTGACTTTTTCATGATAGAGTTACACATTTTATGATCTTATGTTCCTATTAGAGTTACGAGTATTGGTTATTAAGAACATCTTATCTTAAATCTTGTGGGATGTTAGAAACGCATTTCCAATTTCCCTAGTGTGAAACTCACCCTGAATCCTGTGATGACCACAATGATCCTCCCAGTCGCCCATCGCCCGTCATCGGTAAAATCGCCTAGTGGGTATTGCACTGTACAGCCATACATATGATGAGCTTGCTTCTCCCCATACTATTTGGCATGACGAGCAGAATCATAATGAGGTATTCTGTTCATATGAGGCACACACAGCAGCCTCCATAACAGCCTCACCAGACCCCGTAAGAATCTTCCTATGCATGTGAAGCATAACAAAATTATGAAACAACAAAATTTATAGAAGCTTTGATTACTCAAGTTTTCAGTACCTTCCTATCTAAGTATTTTCTCACCAACAATATTTTTGTAATTTCGTTAAGACTGCTTAAATGTGTTATTTCTAATTTGAATAAGCCAAACCATGGTGTGACATACTGTAACATTGTAATTGTGTCGCATGTCACTGAACGTTATAAGAACATTGCAGAAAATGATCTTTACCTTCCCCTTGGCTGGGGTATTCTATAATGGTAACTTAACTGAAAAAAAAAGGATTTTGAATAATTTGTTTTCCCACCAGATGGTGTGTCTCTTTAAATGTACTTTCAAATCGTCGTAGCTTTTTTTTTTTAAATCAAGTCCAATTTGAAGTGAAACGACCAATTCCCGCTACAGAGTAGGTCTTCTCTGAGGTAATGACTCCATTGAAACGAGCTCAAGGTGCGAGGGTGAACAGTGGGTGATACCGTTAAGAATGTAAATATTTGTTTATCAATATTAGTTTACAGTCTCATGTAATAGCCTTGGACACCAAGGGCCAACTGAAGCTCAGTCACTGAAGCTCAGTCTATGGAAAACGACCCCATACATATTATAATATCGTTGGCTGAGTAACCAAAGCTCGTACATGAAAAATAGGGATTTTGGGAAATTACAAAAATAGAAATTTGTATTACTTTAACTCTCAATAAAAGATTAAATATTTTATCAAGACTTTATGAATTTACTTTGAATGAATGGGGATTATGTTATGAACATAACAATGGTTTTAGAGGCACAAATGTTGGATATTAAAGTATCCATGGTGACATCAAAGGGAATTAATGCATATACGACCTTTGGTGACTCAATCTTTCAGAGAGAATGGAAAATTATGTTAGTAACCAAAGGTCGTATCTAGTAAGCATTATAATAGATTAAAATGCATATTAATGAAACCCTGTTGACTTGAGAATTATGAAATAATGAATTATAGTCAACGACAATACAGTCTTATCCATTTCATGATATCAAATCAAAATTAAATTATTTAAATAAGGTCTATAGTGACAAAACTGAAGGTAACTGTCATATACGACCTTTGGTAACTCAACCTAAAAATCATTGGTTTAGTAATCAAAGGTCGTATATGACATTTTTTCTATTATATTGATAAATTTCATACAATTGATCAAAATTGTACTTAATGTTATGTCATATGACCGTTTGAATAATTATGTAAAAGATATTAATTTAAATCATTATATTTTATCAAAAAACCTATATTTTCTTAACAGATACAACCTTTGGTTACTCACTGAAGAAGGAGTCAGGTCAGATGCGACCTTTGTTTACTGACCCATAACACTCAAAAGAACAATTCCAAATTTTCTAAAAATTAATGTCTCAACATGTCAGGAAATGTATTCAATAATAATGATAAAATAATATTTTTGAGATATGATCTTTGGTTATACAGCCAACGAATTATAATCTGTCTAAATATAAATGCTTGTATATCCGTCTGTGTGTTTTAGTGTATTTAGCGTGTTGTTTAGTGATTGGTCAAATCAAAAGATTCTATTGTCATGGCATTCCATTATTTACCCTTTACATGACTCAATAAGTCAATCACAACTATGTGGCCATTTCTTTGGGGTGCTGACCCTGGCTAATCCCCCCTTGGATGCTCGAACGACGGCCATCCCCTGGGAGGGGGCCCTTGAGTGTGAAGTCCAACAGTTGAATGTTGAATTTAAGAACATATATAATATCATATATTAAAAAAACAGTTACTAGAAATAGGGACGAGTTAACCTTTGGGGTATGAATTCTAAAGATCAATCAGAATAGAGGGATGTATATTTAGTTTATTCCCCATTATCAAAAACTGTGGATGTTGGACCTGGCGTGACCCACCCATCATGGGTCCAAATAGGATCAGGGGCATCGACTCTTAGTCCTTATGTAATCTACTGGGGGGTCAGATGCCCATGACACATAACTACCCACAGTCCTGACACCCGCCCCGATGTTTGTATCTTCACAGGGCAAGGTTACACCATCAGTCTCTTAGTGTATGTCCCCTCGACAGCTCCTATATTATATAACTCTACACAGTCCTGACCCCCACCCCAGTACACAGGGCCGGGTTATGCCTTCAGTCTCTTGGTCTATATCCCCTATATAACTATCCACAGTCCTGATCCCAACCCAGTGTATTGGATGAGTCCTATATATAACTACCCACAGTCCTGACTCCCACCCCGGTGTTTGGGACGACTCCTATATATAACTATCCACAGTCCTGATCCCAACCCAGTGTATTGGATGAGTCCTATATGTAACTCCCAACAGTCCTGACTCCCACCCCGGTGTTTGGGACGACTCCTATATATAACTACCCACAGTCCTGACCCCCACCCCGGTGTTTGGGACGACTCCTATATATAACTCTCCACAGTCCTGACCCCCCCACCCCGGTGTTTGGTACGACTCCTATATATAACTCTCCACAGTCCTGACTCCCACCCCGGTGTTTGGGACAACTCCTATATATAACTCACCACAGTCCTGACCCCCACCCCAGTGTTTGGGACGACTCCTATATATAACTCACCACAGTCCTGATCCCCACCCCGGTGTTTGGGATGACTCCTATATATAACTCTCCACAGTCCTGACCCCCACCCCGGTGTTTGGGACAACTCCTATATATAACTACCCACAGTCCTGACCCCCGCCCCGGTGTTTGGGACGACTCCTATATATAACTACCCACAGTCCTGACCCCCGCCCCGGTGTTTGGGACAACTCCTATATATAACTCACCACAGTCCTGACCCCCCCACCCCGGTGTTTGGGACGACTCCTATATATAACAACCCACAGTCCTGACCCCCCCACCCCGGTGTTTGGGACAACTCCTATATATAACTCCCCACAGTCCTGACCCCCACCCCGGTGTTTGGGACGACTCCTATATATAACAACCCACAGTCCTGACCCCCCCACCCCGGTGTTTGGGACAACTCCTATATATAACTACCCACAGTCCTGAACCCCACCCCAGTGTTTGGGACGACTCCTATATATAACTCACCACAGTCCTGACCCCCACCCCGGTGTTTGGGACGACTCCTATATATAACTCACCACAGTCCTGACTCCCACCCCGGTGTTTGGGACGACTCCTATATATAACTCACCACAGTCCTGACCCCCCCACCCCGGTGTTTGGGACGACTCCTATATATAACTCACCACAGTCCTGACCCCCACCCCGGTGTTTGGGACGACTCCTATATATAACTCACCACAGTCCTGACTCCCACCCCGGTGTTTGGGACAACTCCTATATATAACTCACCACAGTCCTGACCCCCCCACCCCAGTGTTTGGGACGACTCCTATATATAACTACCCACAGTCCTGACCCCCACCCCAGTGTTTGGGACGACTCCTATATATAACTCACCACAGTCCTGACCCCCACCCCGGTGTTTGGGACAACTCCTATATATAACTACCCACAGTCCTGACCCCCCCACCCCGGTGTTTGGGACAACTCCTATATATAACTACCCACAGTCCTGACCCCCACCCCGGTGTTTGGGACAACTCCTATATATAACTACCCACAGTCCTGACCCCCCCACCCCGGTGTTTGGGACAACTCCTATATATAACTACCCACAGTCCTGACCCCCACCCCGGTGTTTGGGATGACTCCTATATATAACTCACCACAGTCCTGACACCCACCCCGGTGTTTGGGACGACTCCTATATATAACTCACCACAGTCCTGACCCCCACCCCGGTGTTTGGGACGACTCCTATATATAACTACCCACAGTCCAAACACCCACCCCTGTGTTTGGGACAACTCCTATATATAACTACCCACAGTCCTGACCCCCCCACCCCGGTGTTTGGGACAACTCCTATATATAACTCACCACAGTCCTGACCCCCACCCCAGTGTTTGGGACAACTCCTATATATAACTACCCACAGTCCAAACACCCACCCCTGTGTTTGGGACAACTCCTATATATAACTACCCACAGTCCAAACACCCACCCCTGTGTTTGAGACAACTCCTATATATAACTACCCACAGTCCTGACCCCCACCCCAGTGTTTGGGACGACTCCTATATATAACTCCCCACAGTCCTGACCCCCACCCCAGTGTTTGGGACAACTCCTATATATAACTCACCACAGTCCTGACCCCCACCCCAGTGTTTGGGACGACTCCTATATATAACTACCCACAGTCCAAACACCCACCCCTGTGTTTGGGACAACTCCTATATATAACTACCCACAGTCCTGACCCCCACCCCGGTGTTTGGGACAACTCCTATATATAACTCCCCACAGTCCTGACCCCCCCACCCCGGTGTTTGGGACAACTCCTATATATAACTACCCACAGTCCTGACCCCCACCCCAGTGTTTGGGACGACTCCTATATATAACTACCCACAGTCCTGACCCCCACCCCGGTGTTTGGGACGACTCCTATATATAACTACCCACAGTCCTGACCCCCACCCCGGTGTTTGGGACGACTCCTATATATAACTACCCACAGTCCTGACCCCCACCCCAGTGTTTGGGACGACTCCTATATATAACTACCCACAGTCCTGACCCCCACCTCGGTGTTTGGTATGACTCCTATATATAACTACCCACAGTCCTGACCCCCACCTCGGTGTTTGGTATGACTCCTATATATAACTACCCACAGTCCTGACCCCCACCCCAGTGTTTGGTATGACTCCTATATATAACTACCCACAGTCCTGACCCCCACCCCAGTGTTTGGGACGACTCCTATATATAACTACCCACAGTCCTGACACCCACCCCGGTGTTTGGGATGACTCCTATATATAACTACCCACAGTCCTGACCCCCACCCCGGTGTTTGAGACAACTCCTATATATAACTACCCACAGTCCTGACCCCCCCACCCCGGTGTTTGGGATGACTCCTATATATAACTACCCACAGTCCTGACCCCCCCACCCCGGTGTTTGGGATGACTCCTATATATAACTACCCACAGTCCTGACCCCCACCCCGGTGTTTGGGACGACTCCTATATATAACTCTCCACAGTCCAAACACCCACCCCGGTGTATGGGACAACTCCTATATATAACTACCTACAGTCCTGACCCCTACCCCAGTGTTTGGGACAACTCCTATATATAACTACCCACAGTCCTGACCCCCCCACCACCCCCACCCCAGTGTTTGGGACGACTCCTATATATAACTACCCACAGTCCTGACCCCCACCGCAGTGTTTGGGACGACTCCTATATATAACTCCCCACAGTCCTGACCCCCACCCCAGTGTTTGGGACGACTCCTATATATAACTACCCACAGTCCTGACCCCCACCCCAGTGTTTGGGACGACTCCTATATATAACTACCCACAGTCCTGACCCCCACCCCGGTGTTTGGGACGACTCCTATATATAACTACCCACAGTCCTGACACCCACCCCAGTGTTTGGGACGACTCCTATATATAACTACCCACAGTCCTGACCCCCACCTCGGTGTTTGGTATGACTCCTATATATAACTACCCACAGTCCTGACCCCCACCCCAGTGTTTGGGACGACTCCTATATATAACTACCCACAGTCCTGACACCCACCCCGGTGTTTGGGACGACTCCTATATATAACTACCCACAGTCCTGACCCCCACCCCGGTGTTTGGGACGACTCCTATATATAACTACCCACAGTCCTGACCCCCACCTCGGTGTTTGGTATGACTCCTATATATAACTACCCACAGTCCTGACCCCCACCCCGGTGTTTGGGACGACTCCTATATATAACTACCCACAGTCCTGACCCCCACCCCGGTGTTTGGGACGACTCCTATATATAACTACCCACAGTCCTGACCCCCATCCCAGTGTTTGGGACGACTCCTATATATAACTACCTACAGTCCTGACCCCCACCCCAGTGTTTGGGACGATTCCTATATATAACTCTCCACAGTCCTGACCCCCATCCCAGTGTTTGGGACGACTCCTATATATAACTACCCACAGTCCTGACCCCCACCTCGGTGTTTGGTATGACTCCTATATATAACTACCCACAGTCCTGAACCCCCCATCCCAGTGTTTGGGACGACTCCTATATATAACTACCCACAGTCCTGACCCCCATCCCAGTGTTTGAGACAACTCCTATATATAACTACCCACAGTCCTGACCCCCACCCCAGTGTTTGGGACGACTCCTATATATAACTACCCACAGTCCTGACACCCACCCCAGTGTTTGGGACGACTCCTATATATAACTACCCACAGTCCTGACCCCCACCCCAGTGTTTGGGACGACTCCTATATATAACTCCCCACAGTCCTGACCCCCACCCCAGTGTTTGGGACGACTCCTATATATAACTACCCACAGTCCTGACCCCCACCCCGGTGTTTGGGACGACTCCTATATATAACTACCCACAGTCCTGACACCCACCCCAGTGTTTGGGACGACTCCTATATATAACTACCCACAGTCCTGACCCCCACCCCAGTGTTTGGGACGACTCCTATATATAACTACCCACAGTCCTGACCCCCACCCGAGTGTTTGGGACGACTCCTATATATAACTACCCACAGTCCTGACCCCCACCCCGGTGTTTGGGACGACTCCTATATATAACTACCCACAGTCCTGACCCCCACCCCAGTGTTTGGGACGGCTCCTATATATAACTACCCACAGTCCTGACCCCCACCCCGGTGTTTGGGACGACTCCTATATATAACTACCCACAGTCCTGACCCCCACCCCGGTGTTTGGGACGACTCCTATATATAACTACCCACAGTCCTGACCCCCATCCCAGTGTTTGGGACGACTCCTATATATAACTACCTACAGTCCTGACCCCCACCCCAGTGTTTGGGACGATTCCTATATATAACTCCCCACAGTCCTGACCCCCACCCCGGTGTTTGGTATGACTCCTATATATAATTCCCCACAGTCCTGACCCCCACCCCGGTGTTTGGGACGACTCCTATATATAACTCTCCACAGTCCTAACACCCACCCCGGTGTTTGGGACGACTCCTATATATAACTCCCCACAGTCCTGACCCCCACCCCAGTGTTTGGGACGACTCCTATATATAACTCCCCACAGTCCTGACCCCCATCCCAGTGTTTGGGACGACTCCTATATATAACTACCTACAGTCCTGACCCCCACCCCAGTGTTTGGGACGATTCCTATATATAACTCTCCACAGTCCTGACCCCCAGCCCAGTGTATTGGCTGACTCCTATATATAACTACCTACAGTCCTGACCCCCACCCCGGTGTTTGGGACGACTCCTATATATAACTACCTACAGTCCAAACACCCACCCCGGTGTTTGGGACGACTCCTATATATAACTACCTACAGTCCTAACACCCACCCCGGTGTTTGGGACGACTCCTATATATACCTCTCCACAGTCCTGACCCCCACCCCGGTGTTTGGGACGACTCCTATATATAACTCCCCACAGTCCTGACCCCCACCCCAGTTTTTGGGACGACTCCTATATATAACTCCCCACAGTCCTGACCCCCACCCCAGCATTTGGGACGGCTCCTATATATAACTCCCCACAGTCCTGACCCCCACCCCAGTGTTTGGGACGACTCCTATATATAACTACCTACAGTCCTAACACCCACCCCGGTGTTTGGGACGACTCCTATATATAACTACCCACAGTCCTGACCCCCACCCCGGTGTTTAGGACGACTCCTATATATAACTCTCCACAGTCCTGAACCCCCCACCACCCCCACCGCAGTGTTTGGGACGACTCCTATATATATAACTCACCACAGTCCTGACCCCCACCCCAGTGTTTGGGACGACTCCTATATATAACTACCCACAGTCCAAACACCCACCCCGGTGTTTGAGACGACTCCTATATATAACTACCCACAGTCCTGACCCCCCCACCACCCCCACCCCAGTGTTTGGGATAACTCCTATATATAACTCCACAGTCCTGACCCCCATCCCAGTGTTTGGGACGACTCCTATATATAACTCCCCACAGTCCTGACCCCCACCCCGGTGTTTGGGACGACTCCTATATATAACTCCACAGTCCTGACCCCCACCCCTGTGTTTGAGACAACTCCTATATATAACTACCCACAGTCCTGACCCCCACCCCGGTGTTTGAGACAACTCCTATATATAACTACCTACAGTCCTGACCCCCACCCCCGTGTTTGAGACAACTCCTATATATAACTACCCACAGTCCTGACCCCCCCACCCCGGTGTTTGAGACAACTCCTATATATAACTACCCACAGTCCTGAGCCCCACCCCGGTGTTTGGGACGACTCCTATATATAACTCCACAGTCCTGAACCCCAACCCGGTGTTTGGTATGACTCCTATATATAACTACCCACAGTCCTGACCCCGACCCCAGTGTATTGGCTGACTCCTATATATAACTACCCACAGTCCTGACCCCCCCACCCAGGTGTTTGGGATGACTCCTATATATAACTACCCACAGTCCTGACCCCCACCCCGGTGTTTGGGACGACTCCTATATATAACTACCCACAGTCCTGACCCCCCCACCCCGGTGTTTGGGATGACTCCTATATATAACTACCCACAGTCCTGAACCCCACCCCGGTGTTTGGGACGACTCCTATATATAACTACCCACAGTCCTGAACCCCCCACCACCCCCACCCCAGTGTTTGGGACAACTCCTATATATAACTCCCCACAGTCCTGACCCCCACCCCGGTGTTTGGGACAACTCCTATATATAACTACCCACAGTCCTGAACCCCACCCCGGTGTTTGGGACGACTCCTATATATAACTCACCACAGTCCTGACCCCCACCCCAGTGTTTGGTATGACTCCTATATATAACTATCCACAGTCCCGACCCCCACCCCGGTGTTTGAGACAACTCCTATATATAACTACCCACAGTCCTGACCCCCACCCCGGTGTTTGAGACAACTCCTATATATAACTACCCACAGTCCTGAGCCCCACCCCGGTGTTTGGGACGACTCCTATATATAACTCCACAGTCCTGAACCCCAACCCGGTGTTTGGTATGACTCCTATATATAACTACCCATAGTCCTGACCCCCACCCCAGTGTATTGGCTGACTCCTATATATAACTACCCACAGTCCTGACCCCCCCACCCCGGTGTTTGGGATGACTCCTATATATAACTACCCACAGTCCTGAGCCCCACCCCGGTGTTTGGGACGACTCCTATATATAACTCCACAGTCCTGAACCCCAACCCGGTGTTTGGGATGACTCCTATATATAACTACCCACAGTCCTGAACCCCACCCCGGTGTTTGGGACGACTCCTATATATAACTACCCACAGTCCTGAACCCCCCACCACCCCCACCCCAGTGTTTGGGACAACTCCTATATATAACTCCCCACAGTCCTGAGCCCCACCCCGGTGTTTGGGACAACTCCTATATATAACTACCCACAGTCCTGAACCCCACCCCAGTGTTTGGTATGACTCCTATATATAACTACCCACAGTCCTGACCCCCACCCCGGTGTTTGGGACGACTCCTATATATAACTACCCACAGTCCTGACCCCCATCCCAGTGTTTGGGACGACTCCTATATATAACTCTCCACAGTCCTAACACCCACCCCAGTGTTTGGGACGACTCCTATATATAACTATCCACAGTCCCGACCCCCACCCCGGTGTTTGGGACAACTCCTATATATAACTACCCACAGTCCTGACCCCCACCTCGGTGTTTGGGATGACTCCTATATATAACTCCCCACAGTCCTGACCCCCATCCCAGTGTTTGGGACGACTCCTATATATAACTACCCACAGTCCTGACCCCCACCCCGGTGTTTGGGACGACTCCTATATATAACTAACCACAGTCCTGACCCCCATCCCACCGTTTGGGACGACTCCTATATATAACTACCTACAGTCCTAACACCCACCCCGGTGTTTGGGACGACTCCTATATATAACTCCCAACAGTCCTGAACCCCCCACCACCCCCACCCCAGTGTTTGGGACAACTCCTATATATAACTACCCACAGTCCTGACCCCCACCCCGGTGTTTGTATCTACACAGGGTCGGGTTATGCCGTCAGTCTCTTGGTGTATATCCCCTGGGATGACTCCTTTGCCACTCGGTCCTGTGGGGTTGAGGACACCATCAACACCGTCTGTCAAAAGGTAGGAGGACAATATTTAACACTAAGTGTATGTTTAGGTTCTTTATATGAGTTTGTTAACTAGATCTTTACTTCTAATGCTTCATAGTTAGTCCCTGCAGCTGTAGTCAGTTCTTACTGCTAGCCAGTGGTAGAACTAGTCTCCGATTGGAGTGTTCAGATCCAAAACACAGACAATGCTTTGCAGAGGTTAGGTTAGGTGGAGTATCAAAATGTCACACAATCACTGATGTAATTCCCAATGAGTATGATGACAGGTAAGGTTCATAGACCCCAGAGGAAGGCTTCCCTATCGCTAGTCAGCCTGTCTCCGTGTAGTCTCACAGACTGATGTAGTTCCCTTGCTGGTCACCAGTGGCCCGTTGCACACTAGAACCAATGTTATGGTAACATTAACGATAGCATAACAAACGTTTGCTTAACAGCAAAATGTTTCTTTGTTACAAAATTGTAATATCTCTGGTTCTAATGAATGAAATTGACTTCTGTATATCGATATAAATAGGGAAAAGAGTAGAAAAAATCAGTAAAAGTCACAGCTCTTTGAGGACATTCTAGATCTAGAAAAAAATTGTTGCAAAACGATTGTAACAACTAAAAAAGTAACAACGAAAGGTTTCGTTAATAATATTATTTTTGTTGCTAAGAAACCCATTGTGCAACGGGCCACAGATGTCACCACAGACTCAATGTGTCTCACTACCAAGCCCCCAGATCCCTAAGATCCATATTGATCCAAATGTATATCATCTCCGCCCAATACTGGTTACTACTGCCCCTTTAAACCAATGATTATTGATTTCCCATGACAGTGCTACTGCTGGTAGACTAGACCAACTGCTACTACCGGGACAGAGGTTTGTCACACCTACCTTAGGTGCTGCCTATAGCTTTCATTAAGCTTATTTACAATTTCGAATTATTAATAATATTTCAGATCATACACCTTTGCCATCTGGTGACCTTTCCTTCAACTTTCAATATCTAATCTATTCAAGTGTTGCCACTAATTATATGCATGAGGTATTAATTCCTACCTCAGTGCAATATGATGAACAATCCTGCGGCATATCCCATCGGAAGTCAAAGTACTTAAGTGGAAATATTTAGCATGCATCTTAATTCCGTTCAGTTTTTATTTAACGGGATTAATACTAAGGACTGTCTGGCAAGTTTCTAAATGACCCAGCAATAGCCTCGATAATTATGACTTATGGTGTGAGACCAATACTGTGGGAATGATAACTATGATAAAAAGCATGTTTCCATATTTGTTTTCAAAATAAATGGGTGTGCAACAGATAGTCATTACTATAGGTTTCTATGGGAAAACAATAGTTCTTAATCTCCTGAGAAATTTAATCAGCATATATATATATATATATATATATATATATCTATATATAATATAATATATATATAACCCTTAGAAACAGAATAATATGGCAATTCTTGTACACTCCTGTATAGTCCTTTTGAAATTACCTGAAATATTCTTAATCTTTTCCAGGTAAAGGAGTTCCAAACAGATGATGATGGGGACTACTTTGCAACGATACACTTCATCGGAAATGTGTAAGTACAATGCATCTCGCACAAATACACTTTGACTGTTTCTGAATGGTTTCCTCTCGTGCTTTATCCCCCACACTGTCGATGGGCGGTATGTGCGGGGTGTGGTGCACATCGGTGTACCATACATGCCACTCATCGTTTTAATAGTTTTTAACATTGCATTATGTTTGGGTGGTAAGATATAGAAGTGGCTGTTGGGTCATCCTTGGGTGGCTGTACAACCCATGGGGATTGTACGCACCTCAGGCTTCACCCTGGTTCGCGATCATCACCGTACCGCCACCCTAGGATACCGCCCCCCTCCACTTCTTATTCTCATAGTATTCAGTGTCATCTTATTGTACTAAGCATTTCCCTAAATATCGTTGTTCAAAGGTGTTATACATGAGTCAATTGCGTTTATATTTTGCAGAATATATCAGCGGCTTAACAGGTTAATTTAGAATTATCGTCTGAATGGTCATAATTTTAACTTGTAAATTAAGTGTAGATTATGTGGATATTTACTGAAATTAATTGTACGAGGTTCACTCGATGTTGACTTAAATATTCCGGTAAAAGAGGTAAAGCACACGTCACTATTACGTTATGGTATATGTTGTCATGGTTATGACAGCATTTCAAGGTGAACTTACAGCTATTTTTATACCACGATGGTGAGAAAAGGGATCAAACTGAAATAGGTAGGGACTGGTTTCACACCAGTAATATCATGAGTTTGTTTCTCACTCCTTATCCTAAATCCTCAGAGGGAATGTTATGTCGACGTCCTGTGTTCACTAGCAGGAGAATTATATAATAACGTGGGTAAGATCAGTGATGTCTAGAATGGTAAAGGGACGTTCTCGCCTGCGAGTTCAAAGAGATATGTCCGCCGACGTTAGCCTGACGATGTGACAACCGGCGATGTGTTTTGCTCTTTTGGAACGTAATCCAGCGATGTTATTGGACACGTCACGAATTTGGCGCTGCCGTACGGGAGTTACAATGTATCAAATAACGACGGCCTTACGGACAAGAAAAAAGCCCCTTTAAGGCGGTGATCCACGACACGAAGAAAATGGACCGACAGTGGAGTGATTTCAAAATTCTCAGAATTTGGTTCAGAATAGGTTCAGAATCGGTCCACTATGGTCCACAATCTTGCCATGGATCATGCCAATGTTTTAAAACCAGTTTTAGAACTGACAATTGAAATAGAAAATTTCTGACACATTTCAAAACGACAATTGAACGACAAAATTATTAAGCATGTTTATTATTTTGGGACTGATTCTGGACTGCTTTTAGGGTTTTTAAATACTATTTCATTTATTTTAGGGTTCATTAGATTACAAATTTGACATAACTAATTAAATTAAATGCATGTCTATTTGATACTTGATTTGATGCTGTCTGATGGATATTTATTATTTTCACATATTTTGTTTGTAGAAATTAAATATGGTATATTTTTGGGTGCTTTAACGTTATTAATACGTTTAATACAAAATTCTTTCTCAAATTTCAATAATCAAACCAAACGATTTGTTTTCATCGTTTTCTTACTTATTTCTAGTTAAAAACACAAGGAATCAATCAGTTTTCACCTTAACAGTTGATCATTGGTAGGGACCGATTCTGGACCGATTTAAGGACCAACAGGTTTAATTACCAAACAAATGATGGACCTACAACAAAAACCATCGGTCCTAAGTCGGTTTGCCCCTAGATTTTTTCGTCGTTTCGTCAAAAATATTGTCTTGTGGATCATCAGCTTAAGTAACGAACCTTCACCAATTCCTGTTCCAGGCCCAGTGCAGAGGGGTGGACGCAGATGGTGTTTCTGGTTGAGCACTTTTTGGGGATCGAGAAGTTCGAGTCCCCAGCTGTTATCATACAAGCTTGGGTTGAAGGAGAACTGGGTCGTGGTGCTCTTGGCAAAGTCGACGCCTCCACGTCGGTGCGGGTCGTCCCCTTTACAGGTACTCCTATATACAGCCACCTACAGCGTCCTCATGAATTATTCTATACCAACTTTGTAGTGCCTATACCTTCATCATTGTCCCTCCCTGCTAGGAAATATTGGGTAACGGTCAGCGTTAGTTCCCTGAAGGGAAATAATCAAAATTATTTCCTCAGAGGGAAAAAATGAAAAACCATTTCTCTGGAGGGAAATGAAAAAAAATTTATTTCCCTGTTTAATTAATTAATCCCCGCTTCATGGATTAATGGGTTATTTTCCAAGGTTATTGATATAGAATAAAACAAGAACAGACCTCGGGGATCACTCACCAAACATTATTTCCCCTCGTCTCCACGCATTGATACGTCTCAGGCTAAAACCCTCGATGCATCAATGCACTCCGACAGGGGGAATAATTTTGGCTTCGTTGCCCCTCAGTCTGTTTTGTGTATCTATTTAGTATATTGCCCTTTAAAAGATACCGTGCACATGACTACAGGATGTTTATTTTTGAATGAAATCGGTATGACGTTCACAGGTAGCCGACCTTATGTGAGGAAAATATAAGCAAAAATTCCTAGGTTAGACAAAGTTATGAGAAATTGAAAAAACTTGCATTTCATTGTATCTTTAAGAGAAATCCCCATATTCATGACGTCAAATGGTGAGTTAATAGGGGACCCCTTCAATTTATCAAAGGGGATTCTATAAAATGTATGACAAGGAACATGTGCCTAAACATGTATGTACGTACTTAGCATATTTGCTCAAATAAGGGTTGTTATTTGGTATAAAATTAACTCTTACGCCATTAGATTGGGAATCTTATGTAGTTTTTAAGGGGAATCCCCACCATTATGACGTCACACAATGAGTTCTGAACAACCAAGAAATTAGGGAATTCCCGAAATTAATGTTATTTCATACATATAATGTGCATATAATGATTCACTAATTCCCTTGTCATTTTCCAATTTCCTTTTTAAATAGTTTTAGAAGATTTAAGTCAAGTTGATGACAATGTGTGAATTTTTGTGCAAGGAAGCCTTTAAGTATAGAAAAGAATGGGTTCCTTTGGCCAATAAGGATAGATAAAGTGGCATCCTGTGCTGTTTGCTTTACCTTAACTTTCAAACATCCCTTTATAAGGAATTTTGGTTTAATTATTGTTCCTTGTTAAATAGGTAGTTTTTCCGGTAAACACCCAGTGTTCACTCAATATTGAAAGAGGATTGAACCAGTAATCAATCATATCTAAATGCTCATCAAAATTAATGTTGATTTCCCAATATTGTTTCAATACTGGCAACTGATGTTGATTCAATGTTGAGTTATCAATTTTAAAGAATTCAATGTTGCCTAGATATTTTGATAATCAATCCTAAATCAATCCTTTTTTACATTGATTTACAATTGAGACATCAATGTTGAAGCAATGTTGGATTTTCAATTGCACATCAATCCACCACCAGGGGGCATTGTCTGCCAAATTTGTCAAAATGTTGAGGATTTCAATGTAAGAAGGAACCCAAGTCATAATTGCCTAAATAATTCAGAAACATCTGTTGGTATCTCAGACTAAGTTTACCATTACAAATTCTTTCACATAAAAAATATTCACACACTGTTTGTTATTTATCAATTTTTGAAGCATGGCATTTAAAAACACCTTTTTCATTGAAAAGCAATAACATACAGGTTCGAACAACTGGAGCTTTTGTATATCTCTTCCCGTGCATTGTTAGACCACCTGACATTAATGCTACCCACCCATACAAAGGTGGACTTGGTTGGGGAAACATAAATACATGGCCTTTATCTTGGTATATGACCAAGAAAAGTTTAATATCATTTTTTTTTTAAATAAACCAGTTGAGGGACAGCTTTTTTTAATACTTTTTTCATAAATATTGTCAGCCATATTTTTTTCATTCATTTTTATCTACGTACATTTTCCTTTTATTTATAGAAGGGGTTCAAGGAGAGCAAATGATATTTTTGAAAATACTAATGATGATTTAGCATTTAATCTTAATATTTATAATGCATTTTATCAACAATGTTGGTTCAATGTCAGATTTCAATATTTAATCAATATTTAAAGTTGAAAGTTGACTTCCAAAATCAACCGATATCAAATGTTGATTCAGTATTAATGGAAAGCATTGATTCAATATTGTGTCAACATTAGTGTGTTTACTAGGTATGTCCGTGAAATTCATCAGGTACATTCCTCATGATTTGGTCGATTTTAATTCACTACCATTTGGAAATGTGTCTTGCTCTGCCTACTAAATGACGACCATTTCATGTTAACCCCAGACTTGGAGTTTTCCGTTGACCCGACGACTGGGCCGCAGGCAGGGGGCACCCGGCTCACTATAGCGGGACACTTCAACAATGCCTACAGCATCAACATAGGGCCAGCAGAGTGCACTATCTCCGCCAGGTAGGGGTTGGGTTCTGATTGGGTTTACTGTGAAACTTTTACAGATATATATATATATATATATATATACTTTATGTGTAAATATATATTATGTCAATGTATCATATCAACTCATTGAAGAATATCAGGTTCACTGCTGCCACCTGTAGACATATTAGTCAACTCGGTATGTTGGTGGTTGTTGTTATTGACAACTCCCTCCATTACTGTTTGGCCTCCCTGACTTAAAACTATTTCTCCATATCTGATTATTATTACTTATTTGTAATAAACAAAAAAAAGTCTTTAAAGAGCGGCCTACTGACGTCGACATCAACCACTTACTTGTCTGTGTCATGTTTGTCATACAGATTTTGATTAGAGTTTGAATATATATGTATGTGTGTACACAGATGGTATTTTGGGGGGCGGCAGGTATTTTTTAATATATGCTGACCGAAAATAGTGTAGCACCAGACAACAATGGTTGGCCATGACCAGGCTTGTTAGCTCTATGCATGCCTTGTTTGCCTTGATAGAAGGGTACTTCTTTCCAAAAGTCCGAAATATGTCCTTCCTATGTAAATTGTCATACTATTGCATGAGATCAACTGCAATGCACAGCAGGGTATATTTCTTTTGTTGAGTCAGTAATTAAACATCATCTAGGATTCAGAAAGCCTATGATTGTATAATGTAAATGTCAATAACCATGGTGTCAAACACCTGTTTGTATTACATGTTTTAAGTTGTTACATTGTTTTAAGGAAGTATTACACTACATCACATGAGCTGCAAAATATAATGTCACAGAAAAATCCCACATATTAGGCACAACATTCTTTGTTACACATCAGCAAAATACGTCAAATTGAAAATTATAGCCAATTATATTACTCCTTGATGCAAATTTTCTTATCAATATTATCATCATATTGGGCCAATTTTTGACAGCTCAAAGTCGTGTAGTGTAAGAGGGCCTTTACAGTGACCCTTATTACAATGACCCTCTTTTTGTTGGCCTGCAGCACCCCTGTGCTCGTCCTGTGCCTGTCCGGGCCCGTTGCTGAGGACACCCAGGTTGACGCGGTGCAGAACGTCACCTTCTCTGATGCGGACAACACCAGTGTGCCACTGGGACAATTCACCTATGGACCAGACCCCAACATCACCAGCCTCAAACCGCTCAAGACTATACTGAGGTAAGAACTGATCCCTGAAATCACCCGCCTCAAACCACTAGAGACTATACTCAGGTAAGACCTGATCCCCGAAGTCACCCTCCTCAAACCACTCAAGTCACCCTCCTTAAACCACTCAAGACTATACTCAGGTAAGAACTGATCCCCGAAGTCACCCGCCTCAAACCACTAAAGACTATACTCAGGTAAGACCTGATCCCCGAAGTCACCCTCCTCAAACCACTCAAGTCTCCCTCCTTAAACCACTCAAGACTATACTCAGGTAAGACCTGATCCCTAACGTCACCCTCCTCAAACCACTAAAGACTATACTCAGGTAAGAACTGATCCCCAAATTCACCCTCCTCAAACCACTCAAAACTATACTCAGGTAAGAACTGATCCCAAACGTCACCCTCCTCAAACCACTCAAAACTATACTCAGGTAAGAACTGATCCCAAACGTCACCCTCCTCAAACCACTCAAGACTATATTCAGGTAAGAACTGATCCCCAAATTCACCCTCCTCAAACCACTCAAAACTATACTCAGGTAAGAACTGATCCCCAACATCACCCTCCTCAAACCACTCAAAACTATACTCAGGTAAGAACTGATCCCAAACGTCACCCTCCTCAAACCAGTACTCAAGACTACACTCAGGTAAGAACTGATCTGACGTTCATTGGTCACATACTATATGGGGCAAAAGTCCTAGAAGCAAAGGTCCAGGCAGCAAAAGATGATAATTGTTGGAGTTTAAGGTCTATATTCAGCAATTTTTCAGTTATATCAAGACAAACTCACAATCATACATGTGTTTTTGTAACAAGTACTAAAGATGACAAGGTAACAATCAGCACTGGGGGGACACCCCGGCTGGCCACGTGCTATGCCAAGAAGCTAACCACTAGACCACCCCACCCCCTTAAAGGGGGCAAAAGTCTGGGGGTTAAAAGACCTAGAATCTGCACAGTGAAACCGTAATCTACCCAGCACATGCTGTAGCACTGTTTTTAATGTTTGGCAGATGTTGTAAACGACTGTCAACACCTTACCTTTTCCATATTTAATGGAGGTGATATAAAACTAACAATACCTTACCTTTCTCATGTTCAGCGGGAGTTTTATATTCTTGACGCCACCTTACTGTTTTTAGGTTTAGTAGAATTGTAAATTCCAGACTCCACCTTATCTTTTTATGTTCAGTGGAGGTTGTATATTCTTGACGCCATATTACCTTTTGATGTTTAGCACAACTCGTAAATTCCTGACACAATCTTACATTTTCATGCTTAGTTGAAGTTGTATATTCCTGACATCACCTTACCTTTTATGTTTATCAAACACAGTATATTTCTGACATCATGGTACCTTTTATATTTAGTAGAAGTTGTAATTCCTGCCACCACCTTATCTTTCCCTGTTTAGCGAAGTTTGTATATCCCTGACACCATCTTAACTTTCTATGTTTAGCGGAGGTTATATATGACTGACACCACCTTACCTTTTTGTGCAAAAGTTGTATATTCCTGAAACCACCTTACCTTTTTTATGTTTAGTAGAAGTCTTTTATTCCTGAAACTACCTTACCTTTTTATGTTTATCGGAGCTTGTATATTCCTGACTAAATCTTACATTTTTATGTTTAGTGGAGGTTGTATATGACAGACACAACCTTAGATTTTATGTTTAGCAAAAGTCTTACATTCCTGACACCACCCTACCTTTTTATGTTTAGCGGTGGTTGTATATTCCTGATGTCACCTTACCTTTTTTCATGTTTAGTAGAAGTCTTATTTTCCTGACACCAACTCATCTTTTTATGTTTAGTGGAGGATGTATATGACTGACATCACCTTACCTTTTTATATTTAGCAAAAATTGTATATTTCTGACGTCACTGTACATTATATATTTAGTAGAAGTTGTAATTCCTGCCACCACTTCATCTTTTTATGTTTGGTGAAGTTGGTATATAACTGACACAACCTTACCTTTTTAAGTTTGGCGTAGGTTGTATATGACTGACACCAACTTAGCTATTGTTTATGCTTACTGGAGGTAATATAAAACTAATGCCACCTTACCTTTTCTATGTTTAGTAGAAGTCTTATATTCCTGACACCACCTTATCTTTTTATGTTTGGTAGAGTTTGTATATGAGTGACATCATTTTGCCTCTTTATGTCTGTTGGAGTTTTTATATGACTGACATCAGTTTACCTTACTTTTCTATGTTTAGTGGAGGTGTATTCATCACTGTGTATGGCAGCAATCTGAACGTTCCCAGGACCCGTATGTTGATCATCACCAGGGCACTGGTGTCTCCGGCTGTAAATGAAACAAAAAAAACTGTAAGTGTCCGGTTATAGATTACCTAAGTCAAACTCTTGAATCACGGTTGTCTTAATAAGGTAACATGTGCTAAGTTATTCATATCAAAAGTATACATACACAGGATTAACTTGTGATATTGTTGTTTCTTTTCAAATTAAAAATTTATGAACGATCTAATTCAGAGAAAATGAACATTAATATTATTTGCCCCTATGCCTACCAGCTATCATTAGACATTAGTCTAGCGCCCAGTAGATCCGTATCGAGATATTGAAGAACGGAGAATGAGATCGGGTGTATTGCAAAAAGCCTCTAGTGTCATTTCACAGCTCTGTAATATAATACCAACCTTGCATAGTGTATCAGGGTCTCTTAATAGACCTTGTTACAATCTTTTATCGCAGGTTTGCACCGGCGATCTACCAAACATGATGCTGTGCCCAACTCCTACATTCAGTACCCAGACCCCACCATACCCACCCTACCGGCGGAGGAGACAGGCCGACCCTGGAGGACAGAGGCTGTTCTCTGTCCTCCTGGGGCTGTCCCTGGACGGTGTAGAGGAGTACCAGTCCCTGGCCGACCACCCCCGCCTGGCCAAGTACGGCCGGCTCGACGTCTACACCGATCCCCAGTTCACCCGCTGGGAGCCGGACGGCACCAAGACCTTCGTCTCTACCTGGCCCGTCAACCAGCGACAACTTGACATCAAGGTCAGCCCTGGGGGGGCTGCCCATAAATGATGTCATGCTATTTGCTTTTACCTTTTTGGACCTCCCTATTCCCATCGTCATCTTCTGTCATACATCCCTTGACCCATGGCATAACATATCAAATTCACAAAGAAGATGTGTAAAATGATAATTTCCTCTAAAATAATCAGAAAAAAAAACAAAAAAACAAGTATCCCATGCAAAAAAGAAGACTGAATATACAATTTTTAGGGGCATTTTTAACCTCATTTTGTTAAAGAATAATAATTTTTGCCATTTTTTGTCCATTATTTGGACATATTATTCAGTTTATTAGGTTTTATATATAACACACTAGATAAGATTATATCTAAAATAGTGTCTAATACCTCTACATGCAATATCTTGGCTGTTAGCCTTTATAAATAGATAATTTTGAATAATTTAGAAATAAAATCCTAAACATCCATATCGAATTGAGCCTGGTATTGCCATAAAAGCCTCAGACAGTTTCAAAATTTAATATAATAAGTTTTGTTTCACTTACATCATACTTTGTAATTCTCTTTTTCAACATTACAAGCTAAATAAGTCATTCTTGTGTATCTGATTAACACAGTTATTTGATATTCACAATAGTACACACAACTGTAATACTTATCTGCATGTATAGAAAACATATTGGAAAATAATTTAGTGTTATAATACGGCTGGCAACTGTGCACAAAAGGTGGTTTTCGGAACTTTTACTTTTAGCATTCAAAACTGAATAGTTTTTGATTGGTCAAGATTATATTGACATATAACATATTAAAATAATCCTTACAACAAATCCTTTTTGGAAAAAAAGTTGTTCTCAGAATTTGAATGAAAAGGAAATATTTCTATAGTCCTTAATATTGAATGTACAACATTTTCAACAACTTTTTATAAAATTTTAGGTTCCATTAAGATCCATAGAATGAAAACATTCCATTCAGGCTGAGTATCTGTTACAGTATATGGAAAGTTATTTTAAGATTAGTAAAGGAGGTCCAGAAAAACTAGTTTTAAGTCCGCTATTTGCCCACTTGACCTATAATATACTATAAGTCTGGCAGACTTGTGTATAGTTCACTTTACTGATGTATTCTAAAATCTTTCCGATGAAAAAAAAAGAAGACAAAATGTAAAGATATAAATGAATTATTCAGGGGGGGGGATTGGGGAATTCATTTGTTCTGGACTTTCAGTACTCCCCTTACAACATCATAATAATGCAGAATCTCTTTCACAATGAATTGAGAATATCAGATAATTGAATAAATTTAGGTAAGTAATGAAAACAAGTGATAATAGGCTTAAGCTCATGTGTCTTGATATAAATATTTCATGTTAAAGCTGAAATTCCATTTTGTGCACTTTTTAGGGCTCGGCACAAATTTGAGGATTTCTCTTAAGAACACAGTCATAAAAGATCAAATATAAGTCCTATAACTGTGTCTACACTTGGAATATTCTTGAATATCTTTAGCATCATTAGTCTTTGATTTATATATACAGAGCTATTGATGCATGTATTTTATTTGAAATACTCATCCTCTATGTGCAAGGATCCCTTTACCATCAAGCTGTACACAGCTAACCTGTGTGCGTTTGTAGTCTGCAGATATGTAGATATGTATGATATAACTAACCTATGTCAATGCATGATTAACAATGGTAGAAACTTTCCTATTATTATTACAATTTCAAAGGTTAAGCCCTGTTACTATGATTAACAATGGTCAGTAGAATCATGCATTACTACAATTGTTATATAATTTCTAAGGTTAAGTCCTAATATAATGATTTTACTTTCTCTGATCTTACATATTGATTCCCTTTTGTTATTGTTGTTTACGTCCACTCAGGGAGACTTCCTCGGTCTGACCAGTGAGGGGGTGACTGTCCTGGTTGGGGTGGCTGAGGGTGAAGTCACTCTGTTCAGGAACCGCCTCCTCTGTAAGCCCCCTGTGTACCGGCCGGAGGTGGATCAAGCCGACTTTGTCACACACAACAGGATTCCTGTGAAGGTAATATACATGTATTCAGGGTTTTTTTTCTGAAGCCAAATATATTCAAAGGGACCCCAAATTGGACTTGTTTCACAGAATTATATAGAAAGTCCATTATCTGCTCAGATGTACTGCTTGAATGGATGAAAATGACGTACACTTGATCGGTTCTCTTGGCATTCAAACCCTGGACCTTGGGAATGGCATGCCAATGTCATATAACCAGTACACTGAACAGCGACATACAAAGGAGCGTTAATAAAATAATATCTGGAGTTGGTCAGAATATGAACATATTTTCTTGAAAATTAAAGATTATCTTATGTTGCATATTCCTTAAAACATGTATATTTGTGTCATGCTGTCGTCCAATATATCCGTATCCAGTTTATTTTGTTTGATGTATGGGTTGGCATGTCCTTCAGCTAAAGGTAATTCTCCATTGAATTTGTCTGTAGTAAGTGCTAAGATAAAGTGTTTAAGATACAGCACTCAATGTAGAACAGTTTGTTGTAAATACTACGTATCATCTTAGCACTTACAATCGTAAAATTGCCTTGGAATGAAATGCACCCTCAAGTCTGAAACTCAACCTTGAAAATGTCCAACTTCAACTATTATCTTAGAGTTATGAGCTACCTTTTCTGTTTCTACCTCTCCTCACTAGGTGCGTTATGGCAGCAAGGTGAGTGCAGTGGGCACCCTGATCTACCAGCAGACCCTGTGGGAGTACCCGCCCGGACGATACTGCATCATCGGGGGTATCTGCATTGTGGTCCTCATCATAGCACTGCTTGTCATCCTCTGCATCTGTTGCTACAGAAGGTCTTCAAGGAAAAGGAACAGATTTCAACAAGACACTGAAGCGCCCCAAATACAAAGAAGAATCAGTGCTCTATTGCATGAGCCCTCTGACCAATGGCGAACAGGTCTGGTGGAGCCGGTGAGGAGGCCGAGTCGAGGTGGACCTCGTGGACGGGGCTCCTTTATTCCTGGAGGACCTCGTCAAACCCTGGATTATATGGATACCCCCTACAACACTCCCTACAACAACCAGGCAGGGGTGTACAGGGGGGGCTACCCATCCATGTACAAGGACTCAGCCTGGTCAGAGTACTCAGAGAGTATGTGATAACCAGGCGGGAGCAGACAGGGAATGCTTCCCGGACATATACAGGGACTGGCCTGATCACATTACTTGGACAGCAGGTGACAACTGAGTGAGGGTATACAGGGAACACAAATTAGCTGCTTCATTAGGGAGGTCCGCTTTGTAGACGGCTTGATCAGGCTCCCATCAGTGCTCATAAAGACTATTGAGTGTGTGTGTATTGTACAAGTCCAAATAATTTATGTCTCTAGATAAAGGGTCTATGTAGTCTTACCTTTAGCTCAATATTAGGTAGGCATCCACAGGGTACACTCATGATGTTGACGTGTTTATTTCCTTAGCACAACAGAATATTCTTTTACATGACACTCAGGTGTACCTGTGACCCACCACACATGTAACTCACAAGCCTAGCTCATCTCTCCAGTCCAAGCCAAGTCATTCCTTAAAGCGAATTTCCATCTTTTTCCTTTCCTATAGGGGTATTGAGTCCTCCTATATACTTCCTCCTTATAGCTAGTCAATACAACTGTCACTGGGATGTTTCCTGGCAGTCTGGCCTCTCAGTTTATGGCACTATTAACACAATGTCCTCTTTGCTCATACTCATACTGCTTCTTAATTCTCTCCAATTGCAACCACCCCCAATATTAGGCAGTTGGGGTTTGCATAAGTTCTTGGGGACTGGAGAAGCCCATAACACTCTCTTGTATCCATGTTCATGTTATAAGTCTTAACTTATCTGGTGGGTAGTCTCATATGGTACACCTGGATAGATACATGTTTATCCTACTTCCAGGGGAAAGCCCAAGCACAACTTCTATTAGTCATCTTATTACAGGAGAAGCCCCTACATGTAGTACTCTTGCCTCTTCAAGACTGATGATCTAGATATTAGAATATATTGCACAAAGGTAGTTAGGAAAACACCTCGTGCATATAATTAGTAGTGTGTAAATAAAATGAAGGATCAGTCACCAGATTGTAGAAAACATATTATAAAGGGTATTCAAAATTATGCAAATTTCTGCGTTATGTAATGTAATAGATGACCCATTTTCATGTTACAGGAGAAATGAAACTTTTAAAGCAGTTGCATATAATATGTCATGACTATCTGGACCACTTCTATAAAGTATACCAATATTTCAAACTGATGATTTGTTATATCCTCTATTGTAGAGACTGTGATACGAGACTTCGACTTTGACCCATGAGGATTAGCCTATAAAAATAGTAGAATTGTAAAATTGTTAATTACTTAATACTTAATTTCAGAAGTTAAATTATACTTAATTATACATCGAATATTGAAACACTAAACAATGTTACTATACAACAAAATTGATATTCAATAAGTTAGAGGTTTTGCTTGTGACCTGCATCCATGTCGAACTGATGGCATGCACTTTACAACAACACCTTTACTATTGACAATGACACTTGATTTTATGCTGTGTATTAATTACTGGATACAAGTCACATTCTTAGGTAATTCTTGAATAACTAGTTTTGCTATGACTCTCCCACTTCTTGTTTTTATCACATATTCTTAATATAGCATAATGTGCCAATACTGATAAACTATTATTGTATTTTGGTTATATGCAATCTCGAGTAACCAAATGTATTATGGGTAACACATATTCCGGTTATCCTAAGATTCACACTTTGGCGATCCACTTGACCCACACTATAGAATCTGATGTGCTAGGTTTACAGGGTACAATAGAGCAGATTAATGTTGTTGTTAATAATCATGACGCTTCATAGTAATGACATCGCTTGACAATATTAATGAAAGGACGGGTTTACATATATTATGTCACTTTAACATACACAATGCCTGCTATTTGGAAGTAGACATGCGGTAAAGAATATAACTCCACATTGTCATGCCTAAGTTTAGGCATGGCATATCATTCTCCTAAGAACTACAATTATTTATTAATTCTGTCATATAAAATCTTTTGATAGGATAATTTCCTAATCTTTGATAGGATAATTTTGTAACAATGTAGGCAACCTAAAAGCTAGAAGACAGGTACACCTGACAAATTTCATGTATAAATGCCAGACAGATGGACACCTCAGAGATGACAGAGAAAGAATTATGACAAGAGCTAGAATGACAACTGTGTTCAAGACTGAGCTTGTTCCGAGAAACAAGTATACAAACAGCATTTATTATAGTGAGGCTTCTATCTGAAACAAATGAACTGTCAATACACGTAATATCCCTTCCTACTCATGCTTTAAATAATTATACAAGTATAAAATGTATGCTAGATTTGAATAAGCAGATCGGAAATAAAATTATATCTTGAGGTTAGTGATTAAGGGGGCATTTCACACTAGCAAAATTCTGATTGTAAATTGAGTTTAAAACCGTTTCACACCATAGTTTTTTTCTTTTTTGGAAATTTTACGATAAAATGTCCATTTAAGATCGTCAGTGTAATACTGCTCATGGGCTATCATAACTTTTAAGATTAAGGAAATAAAGCTTGTATTATCTATAATTCCAATGAATTGTGAAATGTTTGTCAATTTGTGATTAAACATTGAATAACGTAGAACATTATTCAATAATCATTGTTTGTCCATATCATATGAAACCATGATAATAGTAAAGATAAAAAAGTGTCACTATTTCTTTCTTTTCTGTAGTAAGTAGCTAAGACAATGCCATTTCACAAAAGAGAAGATAGGAGTTGTAATATCTCAACTCTGATGTAGATTGCTAGCTTATTTAGTTCATGCAGTATACACTAGATGGCATATCATCCTACAGTGGTGGGAAATACAAAGCTCATAATGAATATACATATTCAACCATAAATGTACAAATTAACAAAATGAATTCATGAAAGAAAATTCAATTATCACTATATGAAACAATTATATCAAGAAAGATGATACTTTTCCCCATGAATTCTGATCTTAAATATATTGTCTATGTTGCCATAGTCTTACACGGGGTACATAAAACAATGCTGCCATCTACTTATATGTGTATGAACCATATCCAATTCATTTTAATTGATACATGGGTTGGCATGTCCTTCAGGTAAAGGTGATTCCCCACCAAATTTGTCTGTAGTAAGTGCTAAGATAAAATGTCTAAGATACGACACTCAGTGTAGAACATTTTGTCATAAGTGCTTCATAACCTGACTAGGTGCTAACACATAACAAGGAAGACGTGAGTGGGCTAATTTATTAACAACAATTAAGTTTTTCCTCCATGAAGTCCGGCCGGCTCGGCAGCTACATTCAAGTGCGTTCTCTATGACGTCACACTCCCTAACCTGACTACGGTAACATAGCAACCAGTGACTCTAGCAACGCACCGCAGTTATAGACCTTGTGCACATGTGGTCACGTGATCACTTTTTGGTGATCACCACGTGGTGATCATGACCACATGGCTATGAAATAGATTCAAATTTGCAGTTTGGGAGTGTTGATTATGTGTTTTTGAATTAAATTTAGCAAAATTTTGTGTTCAAAATGTTTCAGATTTCAAAGTATTACTCATAATGTATTGATCACCAATATGGCGGCCAGCATTTTTTGGGCAATGTGACATCCTCTGCACAAGGTCTATAGTGAGGTAATCGGTGTTACCTCCTCCATATTATCTTAGCACATATGATTGTAAAATCACCTTGGTGTGAAATGCACCCCAACTTGATATATTAGTTACTTGAGTGATTTATGGAGCATCTTTGTATTTAGCGCACCATCTCATCTTTCTTTCCTGTATATATTATAATTGTATATGTAAAACACATGCATATTATAATTGTATATGTAAAACACATGCATATTTGAATTTTGTAACCAAAATCTATCTTGTTGTCATAAAACCAATTGCTATTGGGATTGTAGGATTACCAACTGTAAAGCCGATGACTACCAGTATTCATAACAGAATTTAAAGAGAGGAGCCAGTGAATCTAGATTACCATATTGCCGTGATCCTCACTATTCAAGTAATCCCCATCCCAAATTTCATGCGATTATCTTTTAATATTAGTCTTAATTTTATACAGAATTTTCTAAATAAAAATTAGCGTGCCGGTCTGCACCTGGTGCAGCTTGCAGAGTGCATATCTCTGTGTGTAATGTCACAG